>CM041638.1:29030010-29367263 GCA_023333625.1 Bothriochloa decipiens
TTGTTGAACCCTTGTTGCAGGTGAGCCTCATGGGCAGGAGTGCTTTGCCTCCTGCTGCATGACAGTCGTCGAGGAAAGCGACGATGAATAAAGATGTTTAGCTCGTGGGCAGGGCTGTTGTTTAATATTGTAATCTACTGTTACTCCACTACTATTATGGTTTGTATCATCCAAACTTATTGTTATAGATGTTTGAAACTCAGAGTTTTGTAAACTTATGCTATTGTAAGTCTTCCGCTGTTTTACTCCGTGGTATTTTATTTATATTAAACTGTTGTAATACTGCAATATCTCTCTACAATGATTGATCCTGTTCGGAGAATCGTGGATGATTCGGGATTTACTCGACAGACTTTTTAAGTCGTATGGAACACAATCATGGTTATTTGGAGTCTGTTTAGACAATAATCATGCGTGTGGGCCATATGATTTAGGAGGTTCTGCCACAAGGAGGCGGGGAGGAGAGAAGCCAGACCGGAGCAGGGAAGCTGCGGTCAGAACGCTGCTACCGCCGTCGCTCAAGGCGCCGGAGGAGGACATGGAGTTGCTGCCTGACTACACCAAGTGAACCATGCACTATTCTTCCTCTTCTCTGAGCCAGAGTAGCCACTGCCTCGCCACCAAACCACAACAAGAGCACCACGCACAGGTGAGCCGACCTCCATGACCACCACCAGTACACCGCCGATGTTCCCGCTCTCCTCTGCACCTTTCTTCCCATTAACTCCACGGTTGAATTTGAGTCAATCTAGAACATGTTTGTGACAACTTCTTGGAACCTGGCACGGACCACATGGGGCCACGCACCTTTGCAGCCCCAGTCGCCATGGTTTCTGGCCGTCGGAGCGCCGCTACGACCTCACCGCCGCGCGCCCCACCGCTGCACCTCTGCTAGCTGCGCAGTAGACACCTTGAGCTCTGAGCTGCTCAAAACAGGTAGGAGGTGAAGAAGATGGAGTCCCGTGGGCGCCAATTTGAGGCTTCACTGCCGTCATCGAACTTCTCCATCGTCGTCGCCGCCAGTCAAATGAAGAGCCCTCGGTTCAATTAAACCACCGTGCTAGGTTCACGGTACCCCCACGAGTTCAACGCGCTAGTCAAAGCCGCTTATTGCGCACCGTAGCAGCTTGTCACCATGGCCATTGTCACCGAGCATCATAGGAGTGCCGCGAACACGCCGTGACCTCATAGCCACCTGCACCGCGCTCCCATGCCACTTAGCCATCGCTCAGCCTAACCAGAGCTGCCCGTAGCCACCGCACGCCTGCTCGTCACCGGCCACACACCGCACCGGCAGCTGTGTGCATGAAGGAGAAGATGGGGAAATTTTCCCCTGCCCTGTGCACCCAGTCCACAGAGCCACGCTGGACCATTCACAGGAGGCCACGTGGACCTCCAGTCTACGATCCACCACGAGCCAAGTCCATGAACCGGCAAGCGTAGACCAAGCCCACTAGTGACCTAGATCCACCACGTGGGCTGTCCCAGGAGGGGACACGTGTCCGGGCCGGGCCGGCCCAAAACCGTCCCTACCTGAGCCCATCTAGGTCTAGTCCAGGCCCAGTCGCGTTGACCGTTGACTGGTCAATGTTGACTATTGACCCTGGCCCCACTTGTCAGCGCCCAGTCAGGCTGTCCCCACCTGTCACTGACTGTTCAAGCGAGGGCCAATCGCGCCGCGTCACGTGTCAGTATGATATTTAACAGCTCTTTTTGTTTTTCTATATATAGATTTAAACTTCAGAACATCATAACTTCTTCATATGAACTCTGAAAAATATGAACAAAGTGTCCAAATTTTCATAAAAATGAGCTCTACGTCATAGGCTTATGTATGATTGCATTTGGAGTTATTGAATTTCTTTTGGTTCTTTGTGCTACTCTATAGGAGTCGCTAACACGACTATTACTTTTTGTTTCAGAGGAGGAGCAGTTTGAGGAGGACGACTACGAGTACGAGGAGGAGCTCAATGACGACTTCGCAGGTGCCACATCCCACCCAACCTTGTAGATCCTATTAAGCATGGCATAATATCTAGTTTGCTAGTGCTTTATTTATGAATATCACCTGATGATAGGTTGCATGGTAGAATTGCTTGATGAGCCTTTACCTTATCGCAACCTTACTCCTGCACACCCTGCTGATAGGCTAGACGCATGCTTAATTACTTATGATGCTTTACTTAAACTATACTTTGTATCTGTGATGTGATGCGTGGTGGAGAGTATGGTTATATGGATAAGGCATGTGGTTCCATATTACTCGAGAGAGTGCTGTGTGTGTCTTGGGTGTGTGGTGAGGGTTTGAGTCGATCGGACAGGATTCTACGACGAGCCTTGAGGGCGGGTCTTGCTGGGGGTGTGTTCTGAGCATCCCTATGAGAGGTACCTATGGTGAATACATTGTGAGGTATATGAAGATCCCAGGGCCGAGAGCCTTTGTGGAGCAAAGCCCCAGGTAGGAGGTGCTGTTGTAGCATGGACTGTTGTAGTCCCTAGGAGAAGATAATCCTATCTGATCCCCCCTAGGACCTAATCTCTCTTGAGAATCAGAACCTTGGGACCTACGTGCTCACCACTCGCTCTTGTATGGGCGGGAGACGGATGTCTGACTAGCTAGGACGGTGCCACTACTACTAGGTTGTTAGCAAAAAGTGTTAGGAGGTATGGGCGTGGGGACCCACACCCTCCTTAAAGCCGCATAGTTACCTTGGTGGCCCGGGTACTACGCCTCATAGTCTCAGTGTGCCGGTGGTACCTATCTGGAATGTCCCAGTACTGAGTGATAGGGTGGTATTGCACCAGTTAGAAAGCAGCCAGAATCAGCAGGCACCACCGATGATGGTGATCTTGTGATTATGGGAGTACACATTCTGCAGAGTTGTGAATCTATATATAGTCCACGGCCTCGGTTTAGCCCTTCCCTCGACCTACGCTTCTCAGGAGTAGTGAGATGAGTCCTTCTCTTCTTCCCCCTGGTGTTACCCTTTTCGGCTGTGAGCCGCTCAGACAGGCTCTGAGAGGGGTTGAACCTGTTGACTGAGTGTGATAGGGTGAGATGTGTGTGATGATGGGATGTGAAAGATGTGTGGAAGAGATGGGTTAAAATCTGATGAATTACTTATATAATACTGGTTACTACTTGCATAGGAAACCATAGCCATATATTAGGTCTCTTGATTATATCCATTGCATTCCACCAAAATACTACATAGCAAAAGCAAAGCATAGGGTGGGACAAGTGGCCAGGACAAACCATACTGAAAATCATTTGGCAGGTGAACCCGACTACGACTTCATCGATGAGGAGTAGATGCCTTGTTCCTACACTCAGGCTTCTTTTGGAGATTTGTTGTTGCTTTCGCCTGCCGCAGCTGTTCTGGATGCTACTACTCTGATGATTGTTGCTAGTGTGGCAATGTACTATTTATGTAGTCCCTTCTAATTCTACTCTTTTATTCGATGTATGGATTTCTATATCAACTATTGCTGGATAACATGATGGTTTGAGCTTCAAATTATTATATTATTCACCATTCTGTGTATTTTCCCTTCGTGGAAAATTGAGGATGTTTCAGCATTGACTAGAGAGTCAACATCCAACATGCATTTATAAATAAGTTGGTACATAAATGTACATGAAATAAACAACCGATCATGGCATGGTGTAAATAACTAAAGCGAAAGGAAGCATAAGCCATTCATGATACGTGCTATAAAAGTAAAAGCGACGATTTGAATGAACATGAAAAGAGCGAAGCCATTAGCCGATTTAGTCTATTCGATACAACATGTAAAAGAAAACCGACATGCATACAATATTCTAGATTGAAACTAACAGATCTACTAAGCAAGCTCAACAAACCAGCTAGTCTAAAGCAAAAACATGTATACGATATCATGGGTAAAGCTCCTGGAGAATCGGCTAACTTTGCCGATACCGACATGAGAATGAACTAGGTGTACAAACAACATTAGGACAGAAAAAACTACCATAAGACTATCTACACCCTAGAACGCACACATGTCACGAACAAGATTGACAAAATCTAGCTAATGCAAGCACGAGACTGATCATCAAAGAAATAAGATTAAACATGATAAGCATTGATGACAATCAAATCTAAATGGACATAAGCCAAATCTATCAATCTTGATCAGACAAAAGATGTTGTTGCAATAAATAAATAATTAAAAACTAACAACATCGGTAACTTAATTTATCTACTAGACTGCCAAATCTAGCAGAGCCGATAATTGGCCACGGGTAACTTAATGAATCTATTAAGATGCCAAACCTAATAGAGACAATAACTAGCCTATGCTAACGCATACAATAGGAGGTCGATCCGGCCCTATCAAACGATAACATAAACTGTTGACAAGTGCTGATGCAAAGATAAGGGGTCAAACCAGCCAAATCATGCATAAACACAAGCCCCTTGGCCATACTAATGGTCGATAGGAGGTTGAACTGGCCCTATCTAGCAAGAGTAAAAGCCATGATGGTACTTACAACAAACCAGAGGTTGAACGATTGATGCAGCCTAGCTTGATGAAGAAACTCGCCGAGATCCTAGAAACTAAGGGTTCGGTGGCCGGAGTTGAAAAGATTGTATTGAATGTCGAGAGAGTTTACAAGGTGTTGGGGCTTACATATTTGTACCCTGGGCTTTGACTAAGTCATAACCTAATACGACTTGCAAATAAGGAAAACAACTCGAAAACTGCCTAATCTAAATTAATTGGGTCCTACTATTCCGTCCTGTAGAGTCTTGTGCAGTCAATGCGCTGTCCTTCTGGAGTCGATGTGGCTTGCGTGCTTCTTCAGATAGCCGATTCTGATTAGCTGATTCTCCTTGATTTAATCGATTCTCTAATATCTAGCTGTTACCAATATTTAGCCGATTCTGGTGGTATCTTCTGCAAGAAGCGTCCCTCGTGCATCCATCAGTCTAAATTTTGGTGCAACCACATGCCCCAATTTTGGGATAAAATTGATTTTATTCTAAAATTCTTCTCTTGCTTTCAAGTGATCTCGAGGTTCCTCAAGATTGATTAGCAATTTTCCTTAACAATCGGTCAATTCACCTTCCCGATCTCCCTCAAAACGGTTGGCCTTCTCAAAGGCATGCTCAGGATTGATTTGACTGGTCGCTCGATTACCCTTGATGCGTGCCCACTCTTCTGGACTATAAATCAATTCCCTGCTCTATTCCAACCTTCACGCAATCCTCAAGCGACCTCATTCTAGCCAAAACCTTTTCAACCTTTAGTGTAAAACTCCTCGATGGCGGGCCATGGCACGCCCAATGGAGGAGGAGGAGGTGACTTCCCGCCAGGTCCTTCCAAGGGGATCACAATCTTCCATGGGGAGAGGAGATCCGGTAGAATGGGGGGTGACTTCACGGTGGGTTTTCCAAAGAGATAAATTGATTTAAAATTTCCTTGAAATTAGTTCAATCTCTAATCACCCGATTCTTGCAGGGCCGACAGTGATGATACCCCTCAATCTTCCACGGGGAATGAGCGTCCTCTAGCCCGAGACCTAGCTGAAGCTCGGAAGCGACTTGACTTGCAAGGGAGCTCAAACATCAAACTCTAGGACGAGGTCCTGGACCTCCAAATCGATTTGGAAGATAAAGAGGAATAGATTGCCAAGATTATCTAGGAGCGGGATGCCGCTAGGAGCCAAGCCATTGGTAAGTATAGATCTTTCATTTTTTCTCCATGATTCTTCAATCCCTTGTCTAATGTTTCAAGCTTCTATTTCAATCTTGCAGATCTATAAGCAAGGCTTAAGGCTCTTGAAACCACCATAGCTCAACTTGCTGATACTTTGATTGCTGCTGGTGCAACAGCTGTTGAGCGAGTGGAGAACATCAACCAGCGCATCTTCGAGATCTCTCATGCAGCCATAGGGCATAGCGCGGCCCTTGCCTTCAATGCAGTCCAGCTCAGCTCAGGCACTGACTTCCATGACTTTGATGTCTTTGAAGAAGATCTTGAGGAGAAAATGGAGGCCACTACTGACGTCATGGAGGAGGCAGGAAGAATATTGCTGATGTAGTCGATTACACTGTCCCAATAAGGAAGGCATGTAATCAGAATCAGTATATTGTACTAGGATGCAGTACCTGACTCCTTGTAAATTTTAATCATCAATAAATTCCTCTTCATGATCATATCGATGTTTGAGATTGATTTATAATCGCCTCTCCTGGATATTTGTTTTGGTATTTTTTGCTCTAAAGGCAATGTATATCGCATCGGCTATCACCAATATTTTCATTGGTTATTTTGTGCTAAAGGCGATGATCACATCGGCTGTTTCATCACATCTCATATTTCAAATCAACCTCTGGCAATCAAATCTTCATCTGCTATCACGCTGGGATAATACTTCTTGAGGAATTTACCATTTATAGCCTTCCTAAATACTTCTCCCTTAAAATTCTTCAGAATATAAGCATTGCCTGGGACAACTTGATCAATGAAATATGGTTCCTCCCAATTTGGAGACCACTTGCCAAACTTGTTATCTTTCACTCCAATTAGTAATCTGAGTTTCCAAACAAGTTCATCTTTTTCAAACTCTTTCAGCTTGACTTTCTTGTTGTAATGCCTGGTAATTTTCAATTTGTTGGCCTCAATTGTTTCCAGCCCTTTTAGCCGATGATAATGTAAATCCTCCAGGTTATCAATCATAAGTTTATTGTAATCACCGGCTGCTAATTCTTTCTATAGTTCAACCCTTCTTGAACTAGATTGAATTTCCCATGGCATTACTGCATGATGGCCATACACCAATTCATAAGATGAACACTTAGTTGATCCATGCTGAGCCATTCGATATGCCCATAGTGTTTCACTCAAAGTTAGGTACCACCTTCTAGGCTGCTCTTTTATCTTCTTCTTGATTAGCTTGATAAGGATCTGATTGGAAGCTTCAGCTTGCCCATTGGCTTGAGAATAATAAGGAGAAGAATTCACTAACTTAATACCCATCTCTTCAGCAAATTCCTCGAATTCCCCTGATGTAAACATGGTGCCTTGATCAGTTGTAATTGTCTCTAGGATTCCAAATCGATAAATGATGTGTTCCTTGACAAAATCCACCATGTTTTTGGATGTAACTAACTTTAGAGGGATAGCCTCAACCCACTTGGTACAGTAATCTATAGCCACCAGTACAAACTTGTGCCCTTTACTTGAAGGTGGATAAATCTGTCCAATCAAATCTATGCCCCATCTCTGAATGGCCATGGTTTCATGATGGGATTCATTGCAGAAGCTGGTGTTCTTTGATTGTTGCTGAATCTTTGGCACTCTTGACAACCTCAGTAATACTTAAAACAGTCTTCCAACATAGTAGGCCAAAAATACCTAGCTCTTCTAATTACCCACTTCATCTTGTATGCAGATTGATGTGTTCTACAAATTCCTTCATGAACTTGATTCATCACAAACTTAGCTTCTTCTTGACTGATACATCTCATAAGTACACCATCAATTGTTCTATAATATAATTGATCTCCAAGCAAAACAAACTTGATTGCTTTGTACCTAAGCTTCTTAGAGACTTTCTGTGATGGATTCTTCAAGTAATCAATGATTTCAACCCTCCAATCATCAGCTGTATCATTAGCCGATATTTCTGGAATCAATTTATATCCTGAAGCACTTTGAGCTAATCTATTTGCTTCCTAATTTTGTGCTCTAGGAATATATTACAATGTTACAATAATGAATTTCTAGAGAATCTCTTTGCATTGATCATAATATTTCTTCAAAATTTCATCTTTGCATTCATATAGGCCGAGCAATTAATCGATCACTAATTGAGAATCACCAAATACCTCAACTGACTCAGCTTTTACTTCATGCAGAAGTTGGAGTGCTTTCAGAATTACTTCATATTCAGCCTAATTGTTCGTTGTAGTACGTGCGATCTGGTAAGCAAACTCGAACGTTGCCCCCCGAGGGGAAATAATAACAATGCCAATGCCACCACCTTTCTTGCAAGTTGAACCATCAAAGAATAAAATCCAGGATGCTACTTCTATGAATTTGATGTCCAATTTGTGGTGTTGCGTGACAAAATCAGCCATTACCTGTCCCTTGACTGCTTTAGCTTGTTCATATCTTAAATCAAACTCTGATAAGGCTAACATCCACTTGCCGATTCTGCAATTTAGAATAGGCATTGACAACATGTACTTAATGACATCAATCTTGGATACCACAACACATTCTGATGACAACAAATATCTTCTCAACTTGGTGCAGGAAAAATATAAATATAAACAGAGCTTCTCTATTAGAGTATATCTTGCTTCAGGGTCCAGCAGCTTCTTGCTCAAATAGTAGACAACTCTTTCTTTTCCTTCAAATTCTTGAATTAAGGCCGAACCAATTGACAGTTCTTCGGCTGCCAAGTACAACTTGAAAGGTTTATCAAATTGAGGATGAATCAATACTGGAGGTAATTTCATGTATTCTTTGATTTCCTCAAACACCTTTTGTTGTGGTTCACCCCATTTAAATTCTGCATCACCTTTTAGCTTCAGGAAGGGAGAAAACAGTAAAGCTTTGCTTGACAGGTTAGCAATGAATCTTCTAATAAAATTAATCTTTTCAAGTAAAGACTATAGTTCCTATTTGTTAGTCAGAGGAACAGCTTCATCGATTGCATCCATATTTTTCTTCCCTACTTCAATTCCTCTCTCATGGACCATAAATCCCAAGAATTGTCCAGCAGAGACCCTAAAAGCCAAATGCAGTAATTCCTCTTTAAACCATTCTTCCTTGTACACTCTAAGGTTTCCTTTAGATCAGCCAAATGCTGCTCATATCCACCTGACTTAACAACCACATCATCAATATATATTTCAACTATTTTGCCGATCATCTTATGATATATGTAATTCATAGCTCTTTGCATGTCAAGCCCTGGTAAGGTTCTTTGCTTTGCATCGAATTAAACCACATGCTCCACCGCTTGTGCGGGCCCCCATCAGAGAAGGGGTGCCCCTCGCAAAAGGGGTCGCAGTGACCAGGCCCTGGCGACTGTTTACCGAAAACACAGGTCTCCGTAAAGTCGCGGGTCTGACACAAGGTTAGAATCCGAACTCTTCCAGAGTGGTATCTCACGATGGCTCGGGCCCCCTAGAAGGGGGCCTTCTTCGGGTGTAGAAGTAGGCCAACACTTCTATTGGCAAATAGGAGGTCTCCAAATTCATGCCCACATCAAAAACAACAAAAACTAGCGCAAACATGTAATAGCGTATTCGGAATTGTAACCAAGCCCCCCCATGGGGATAAGTTGCACTAGCATTTTTTAAATCAAAGGTCATGACTACCCATTCAAATAAGCTGATTGCTCCTGGACATCTGAATGCTATTTTGGATGAGACCCCAAAAGCACATTTGAGTGGATTCATCTTTAAACCATTCTTCCTTGTACACTCCAAGGTTTCCTTTAGATCAGCCAAATGCTGCTCATATCCACCTGACTTGACAACCACATCATCAATATATATTTCAACTATTTTGCCGATTAGCTTATAATGTATGTAATTCATAGCTCTTTGATAAGTTGCATCAGCATTTTTCAAATCAAAGGTCATGACTACCCATTCAAATAAGCCGATTGCTCCTGGACATCTGAATGCTGTTTTGGAAATTTCTTCATCTGCAATAAATATTTGATTATAACCAGCATTACCATCCATGAAGCTAATTACCTTATGTCTAGAAGCTACATCAACAAGCATATCGGCTATTGGCATCGGATATCCATCCATTGGAGTGGATTTATTTAAATCCTTGAAGTCGATGCACACTCTCATTTTGTCATTCTTCTTGTAGATAGAGAAAATATTGGAGATCCATTCTGCATATCTACATGGCCTGATGAACTTGGCTTCAAGTAACCTCTCAATCTCCTTTTTCACATCATCAAATATTTAGGGTTTGAATTTCCTTGGACGATGCTTGAAAGGTGGATACCCATCTTTGATTGGCAAGCGATGCTCCACAATTGATTTATCCAAGCCAGGCATTTCATAGTATTCCCAAGCAAAACAATCTTTATATTCTTTTTAATAGACTAAATAACCTACTTTTATATTGAGGGTCAAGCTTGGAACTCACATATGTCGGCCTTGGTCTATCACCAGATCCAATATCTACTTCTTCCAAATGTTAGCCGATGTAAAACCATGTCCCAGCTTCCCTTCAGTGCCATCAATTAGATTATCCATTAAATAATTTTTTAGAGCCGACTACTTGGATCGGCTGTTGATTTTCATCGTTGATAATGATGAAGTATCCACTAAACTCTTTGCCAGACAGACACTCAATATCTTCAAGGTCCCAATGATCATGACTGATGGAAGAAAGACCCACTAAATCATCAGCAGGGATGATTTCAACTCTATTATTTACCCATTGTAGCACATGTTGATGCATAGTTGAAGGAACACAACAATTGGCATGTATCCACTCTCTCCCAAGAAGTAAATTGTAAAACCCCTCTCCATTGATAATGAAAAAGGTAGTAATCATAGTCTTACTGCCAATTGTTAGCTTCACGTTGATTGCCCCGGGGCATCAGAGATCTTGTCTGCAAAGTCTCTCAGCTGTATATTCGTCTTGATCAAATCTTCATATTTCTTACCCAACCTTTTAAATGTTGAAATAGGCATGAGGTTGACTGTGGCACCTCCATCTACTAGCATCTTCCCCATAGGCTTACCATTCACATGTCCCTTGACATATAAAGCCTTCAGATGGCGATGACGCATTGGCTTGTCAAACACGGCTTGGGAAGTAAGAGCCAAATAAGCAGCTATTTCTTCATACTCTAACTCATCAAAGTCAGAATAAACTTCTTGATCTCTTGACGCTCTGAACTCAGCAGGCAAAATACACTACATCCCAACAGGAGCCAATTTTCCTAAATCAGCTGTTTGCTTGGCCTTCCAGACCTGTGCCTTCTTCACTTTTCTCTGCTTGTCTTAGTCTCTCTCAAGCATTGAACTCTTCTCTTTTGACTCCTAGAGAAACCACCAGGGTACCATTGGTTTGCTTGCCAAACATGCTACACTTCTTCCACTTCTTTATCATAAGCATCACAATGATCATGAAGTCTGCATTTATTTATACGCCGATCCTCTATGGGTTGTCCAAGTCTATCATGAACAAACCGGCGGTTGGTTTGAGATGGCTGATAGTCTCTATATTGATCACTGCATTTAGGACAATTCCTCCTAGTGGGCAACCTTAGGCCTTCATTCCAGCAATGCCTAAAGAAAGGGCAATTCCAATGTGATTCAGCTTGTTCCCTTTCGTACCTCTCTTCTTCAAGAATTCTTAAGCTCTCTTGCTCTTCAAACCATATCCTATGGTCCTCCTCTTGCTGTCTCTGCCACTTGTTTAAAAGAATATGAGATGTCACATGTGGTCTTCTTTCAGCTGATGCAGAGACTCAGGTTGGTCAAATTGGCTATCCTGCTTCTCACGCCTTCTCTTGATCTCTCGATATTCTTCATCAGTGAGTTGCAGTCTTGTATCTACTGATCCTGACTCCTTTGCTCTAGCAAAGGTCAGTACTTTGGCTTTGCCCTTTGGAAGTACAATATCAGCCACTGCAGAATCAAAAGGATCTTGGTCCACCTTCATATTGCTAGCAGTATCAAAAGCTAACTTCTTGGTTTTAATGGCTTTCTAGATCTACTTCCGGAACACGTTACACTCATTGGTGGAGTGAGTAGTGGAATTATGAGCCTTGCAATATTTCTTGCCTTTAATTTCTTTAGGATTGAGTGGCTCATGTAACACCTTGATAATACCTTTGCTCAGCAAATAATCAAAGATCTTATCAGCCTTCATGGTATCAAAATTAAACTTCTCGTGTGTTCTTCCCCAAGGATGGCCGATAACACACCTCTAGCCAAGATTCCACTTAATTAGATCAACATCCTCTGCTTCTACTTCATCATCTGAGCCATACTGAGTTAAAGCTTTATAATACCCAGTTACATTAGTCGCCTTCTAGAAATGGTTCTGTTGGCGTGGTGGTTGTGCATACTAAAAAACTGCAGCCACCATATGTGCTAATGCTCCAAGATTGTCAAAGTTCATGCCAACAAGTTTGGTTGCATTCCTTGGATAGCCAATTTCACCAACTAGCTGTCAGACAGGTTCAATGACAAGCACAAGCTCTTCGTTTTCCTGAATCTCTGGATGAAATCAAGACTTGATTCATTGCTCTTCATCTTGATGCTGGTCAAATCATCAATATCTTTCTCAACAAAGCAAAGAACCTGACTCTGTGGATTTCTTCAACTACGGCATCACCTAACTGAGCCAGATACTTGCTTATGTGCTCCATTGTGCTGATGTTATCCTCCCTAGTGAATTTGGAGAACTCTGGAATTCTGTAATTGCATGGGAGCTCCAGACGGTTGTACCATTCAGGATATGGCATGCTATATGATCTAGAATGACTCCTCTTCATGCCAAACTCCTTTTCCATCACTTTAGCAAGCTTCTTGACCAGCTGGTCATTGGGATCGGCAGATCCTCCAATCTTCGAACAAGCAGGCATTCCCCAATGATTATAGCTTGACACATTGGCAAAACCTGCTTGTGGCTCATCATCATCTTCTAGGGATTGAGCAGCTTCTCCTCCCAAAGCCTGATTCACATGATAATTGATGCTTCCTCTGATCCTATCAACTGAGGGAGCTATTTTTTGAGCCGAAAGTGGTACATTTGGAGTTTTACCAAAATTAGGTGGAGGGCCACCCTTCGGCTGTTGTGCATTGGGAACAACACTGCCTTTTACACCTGCATTGGAAGCTAATGCCATATTGATCTTAGAATTATTCTGTTCATCACGACCAGTGCTTGATGTCGTCTTCAGATTGAAATAGGCAGGTCCAACTTGATCAAAAGGAAAGAACCATGCCAAAAAGAGTGTTGGTGTAAAAATGTGACTCTTCACACCAACTGCCTCTCACAAGCCAGACAGACTAGAGCATGAACGTCTCTCCAATCCCACAACTTTCTCCAGCAGATGATCCTATCGATCGAGTCCAAGGCGTGCAGTCAATTTGACCCTGAAATTGACAAGTTGGAAAGGAAAAGTCAAATTATGGAACCTGCCGGTGTGATCCTAGACAATCCCTTATATATGGCTAAATAGCCGATCTGATCAGGGCATTGACTAGAGAGTCAACATTCAATATGCATATATAAATAAGTTCGGTAAACAAACATGCATGAAATAAACAACCGATCATGGCATGGTGTAAATAACTAAAGCAAAAGAAAGCATAAGCCATTCATGATACATGCTATAAAAGTAAAGAACTAGCTAAATTGGCTATTTGAATGAACATGAAGAGAGCAAAGCCATTAGCCGATTTAGTCTATTCGATACAACATGTAAAAGAAAACCGACATGCATACAATATTCTAGATTAAAACTAATAGATCTACTAAGCAAGCTCAACAAACCAGCTAGTCTAAAGCAAAAACATGTACACAATATCATGGGTAAAGCTCCTAGTGAATCGGCTAAATTTGCCGATACCGACATAAGAACGAACTAGGTGTATAAACAACATTAAGACAGAAAAAACTACCGTAAGACTATCTACACCCTAGAATGCGCACATGTCACGAGCAAGATTGATAAAATCTAGCTAATGTAAGCACGAGATCGATCATCAAAGCAATAAGATTAAACATGATAAGCATTGATGACAATCAAATCTATACGGATATAAGCCAAATCTATCAATCTTGATCGGGCAAAAGTTGTTGTCTCAATAAATAAACAATTAAAAACTAACAACATCGGTAACTTAATGAATCTACTAGACTACCAAATCTAGCAGAGCCGATAACTGGCCACGGGTAACTTAATGAATCTATTAGGATGCTAAACCTAATAGAGCCGATAACTAGCCTATGCTAACACATACAATAGGAGGTCAAACCGGCCCTATCAAACGATAACATAAACTATTGACAAGTGCTAATGCAAAGATAAGAGGTCAAATCAGCCAAATCATGCATAAACACAAGCCCCTTGGCCGTACTAATGGTCGATAGAAGGTCGAACTGGCCCTATCTAGCAAGAGTAAAAGCCATGATGGTACTTACAGCAAACCAGAGGTCGAACGATCGATGCAGCCTAGCTTGATGAAGAAACTCGCCGAGATCCTAGAAACTAAGGGTTTGGTGGCTGGAGCCGAAAAGATTGTATTGAATGTCGAGAGATTTTACAAGGTGTCGGGGCTTACATATTTGTACCCTAGGCTTTGACTAAGTCCTAACCTAATACGACTTGCAAATAAGGAAAACAACTCAAAAACTGCCTAATCTAGATAACTTGGGCCCTACTATTCCGTTCCATAGAGTCCCGTGCATTCAATGCGCCGTCCTTCATCTTGCCGGATCGGAGTCGATGTGGCTCGCGTGCTTCTTCAGATAGCCGATTCTGATTAGCCGATTCTCCCTGATTTAACTGATTCTCTAATATCTGGTTGTTACCAATATTAGCCGATTCTGGCGGTATCTTCTACAAGAAGCTTCCCTCGTGCATCCATCAATCTAAATTTTGCTGCAAATAGTTACATCTTGGCATGGGATCTCCGCTCGTATTGAGTGCTCTAGTTATCTATAGTGATTAGAGTAGTAATCGATAGTTTAGGCATGGTGTCTAGACCATAGGTCACCTGAGGATGCGCCCAATCCAACGGTTAGTTGTGGTAGCCCTAGGGGTGACAGCTTTGTAAGGCCTTTGTATTCCACCACGTTCGGATTGGTTTTCCATAGAGCTTTTTGTCAGCCTCCCTTCGATTACTTTATCCCCAATCTTTTTCGAGAATCAGAATGGTACTGTTGCTCCGAAGTGTCATGTGTGTGATTGCTATATCTACCCATACATTAGTTACATAGAACCAAAGTAATAGAGAAGTACATAGGAACCTAGATCTCTCCCATTGTCCTCTCACTTTAGCTAGCTACTCATATATTATAGAATTCTCATGTGTATGCCTTTATCCTATCAACTATCATTTACCCCTACTTTAGTCTAGTTGGTTTATTAAGTTAGTAGACACATGATTGTGATTTATCAGAATCTTTAACCCTAGCTTCCCTGTGGTAAAATATAAGTAATGATACCTGAAATACTCCCGGTAAAATGCTACATTGATGTTCTGTGTGCTTGCGGAAATCTTTCATATTTTATTTGCACTTAACGAATGGCAATACCTACTATGTAGGCTTTTGCTGAGATGTTCAGAGATATATGTAGTTTCATTTTAATATATAGTTGCTGAATTATAGTACAGTTTTCTTGTTTTTTAGGATTTCTTTTTTGAGTCATGTGTGCGTGGTGCATTGTCAAAGTGGCTGAGTTTTTGAGAGAGAAAGTATACTTGGTTTGATTAGGACCAATCTGAAGATCTAAAAATATTGAGATTAGATTGATGAAAATAATTTCAGTCTCTATTGAATATACACTTTTATAGCTTATGTTGAGATTTTAGTCTTTTGTCCAAATAAAAATTGTTGGATTCACTTATGCTAATCTATCATGTATTCTTACTAAATTTTGTATAGTGAAGCATAAGCTATTCATCTGGGGATTTGAAGCTTTGACTCACTGCATCAGCTTTGGTAGTCTGTACTATAATAGTATATAGCCTTAAGTGTATTCATGCATCCCCACGAAATACACATGAAGAGGAATTCCTTCTATTGATTTTGGTGGTGGTAAATGAACTAAGTATAAATGAATTCATATCAATTTGTAGACAACATGATAGGGGATACAATGATGTTGTCCAGATTACAACATGTTGGGATAAAACCTGAGTCTTATAGTTGGCATTCATAACCACTCTTGCAACCCTTTTTCTTTACACCGCTCTTAGTTTTTTTGACAATTTATGATATAATTGGAATCTATCTCTGGTCAGCTATTTTCTGGTTGACTTAGCCTTGTAGCTATCATTCATAATCACTCTTTTTTTAACCCTTTTCTTTACACTGCTCTTAGTTCTAGTTGAATCCTCCAAGAAGTAGCAATTTGCTAATATAATGTGTTGTGTGAACAAGCAAGGTTATTCTGGGACAATAGTGGTTGTGCTCAGCCTGATTGCATACACTTTCTGGTTTACTTTTATGGTTTACCTACGTGATGTGGTAGTATTTACTTAGAATGTTCTTAGATTGTCAAAGTGGTGTGTTGTATATGTTTTATGGCGATTTTCTGTCAGTTAGTAAAAAGTAGTGGTTGTACCATAGGAAAATCATCAACCTATTCCACAAGTTGTTGCTCAATTTGTTTTATCAGGGAAATGTGAGTGTTTCTTTGGATTAGATCGATATTATAACTTCATGTATTTATCTTTAACTTCAATTCATTTTTACTGATTTATCTGTGCACTTCGATATAGTATAGATGGCATTCTTTGATTGCTTGGTAACTTCATATTTTTTAACTACTTAGTTCATAACTTCATGTGAATGTTTATATATTCAGTAAATGTGTAAACTTTGCAATAAGAGAGCATATATTTTCATATTCCACTGATAAACACTTAGTGGAGATGAACATTCATATTGTTTTTGTGATTATAATTGGCACAGTCCTTTTTTTTTGCTTCTCCATCTGCAAAAATGGAGATGGAGATGAACTAGAGAGGCACCGAATTATATCATACTATCAGTGACAGTACGAGAGGCTCTAGGTCTACAGATCGTGAATATGAGGTGTGCAGTCTATTTAGTTTTTGCTTTTTGTTGCTGCATCTGAGCTGATGCTTTTTTGTGAGGGCTTGTTTATTTTATCTCTATTCTGACTTCTGCTTTTTTTTTTGTCATCTGAGTCCTAGTGTTTTATACTATATGTTCCTTTAGATTGGTTCAAAACAATTTCCTGCTAATTTCATGTATTGGGATCAAAACTGAGTCTTGTAGTTGTCATTCATAATCTTTTTTTAATCCTTTTTTCCCTTGGTCTTAGTTCTAGTTGAATTCTCTAAGGTCTAGCAATTGCTAATATAATCTGTTGTGTGAACATGCAAGGTCATTCTTTGAGTCTACAATTCTGACAACAGTGGTTTGTGCTCTGGCTGAGTGCATACACTTTCTGGACCGTGAAAATTAAAGGGGCAAAGACTTCAGCTTCCTGGGTTATTTCCTGTTTTGCCTCCCTCATAGAGTTGTTGGTGTACATACTGATTCAGGTGAGGACACTAGGTCTTGATTCATCAGATATAAAGATATTTTTAACACTATCTCATGCCTTCTATTATGTAAAAAATTATCGCTCAGACCACCTAATTTGACAGTACGAGAGGCTCTAGGTCTACAGATCGTGAATATGAGGTGTGCAGCCTATTTAGTTTTTGCTTTTTGTTGCTGCATCTGAGCTGATGCTTTTTTCTACTGCATCCAAAGTTTTGAACCAGTAGTACAAATTTTTCTACTGTCATAGTTTAAACTTTTTTATAAATTTTTTTGGAGTGTAATGTTTTTAAACTAGTAGTAAAAAGTTTATAATGTGGTAGTCCAAAATTTTTAAGCATATTTGTTTAAAGTTTATAATTTGATCATTCAATTTTTTTACAAAACCTTTTTTTAGTGTAAAGTTTCCAATCTGGGAGTCTAAAGTTTATGTCATAGTTGAATGTTTTTTAACCTAGCATTATAAAGTTAGCAATGTCATAATTTTAGATTCTTATACTAATTATGAATGTAAAGTTTTGAATCTAGCGATACTAACTTTATAATCTCATAGTTGAAAGTCTAATAGTATAATTTTGTAATGTCATAGTTCAAAATCTATACAATTATGAGATTAAAGTTTTCGGACTAGTGGTATAGTTACGCAAAAGTTTTCAACGTATCAATATAAAGTTTTGAACGTAGTAGTATAATTTTTGAACCCAATAATACAAAGTGTATAATATGACAGTCTTTGAAGAAAAATAATTTATAAGCAGGTAGTCTTAAGTTTTCCCGAAATGGGTATGATATTTTTTTGTGTTTCTTTGAATCTATGCTGTAAATTACAACCCCACAAAGCCGTAATTAATTGAATCTAAGATAGTGACATCAACGATGAAACCATTGATAATTCTGTAGCTCAAAGCTTAAAAAAGAATTCTAGAATTTTATTGATAATTCTGTAGTTTTTTTTTTATTTTTTTACATATAGAATGTGAAGTTCAACATGAGATCATTGATATTTTCATTTTTTCAGGAATATTAAGAAGTGAGAAATTTTTATTAGTTTGAAGTCTTTGAAGAAAGAGAAGCAACATGTACTTTCCGATTTTAGCCTTTTCGGACAACCTCCGTACAACCGCGCGCCGGTACTTGTCGGAGCGGACGCGCGCTGCTATCGTTTTTGGCGCGCGTGCGCCGAGTAGCCACGCCCCTTGTGCGTGACATCGATCCATCTGATCCAGATGGATCTCGCGTGTGCGTAGGTTGGTGAAGGGCGGATAGCACCGCAAGGGAAAACATCGATCGGTGCACCAGTGATAGATCGGAAACCAAAAGATCAATTCATCGTTATCCGTAGCAGATATAAATTGATTTAACCATAATAATTAGGAAACGACTCACCCAGTTGGAAGAGCTGCTGATAACGTGTTGAGAATCGGTCTATTCACGGATTGTCAGATCCGTTTTCTCGTTGCCGATCCAAGAAAGAGACGTATAGAAGATGTAGATGCAGATCCCGTCTCCCTCTTTCAATCCCTAAGAACATACGGGAGACAAGTATATGAAGGGAGTATCTCTTCATTAGTCAATATGCATGTATACATGGCTCCTTTATATAAATATAGCTTTCAAGGCTCATCTGGTATGAGCCCATTAATCCTCTAATTGAGGAGTTCTTAACAGTTTCTACCTTAACCAGTGCACTGCATCATCACATATGTCTATAAGTAATTTTAGTTCCCCACATATTATATCAAAACGAGTGTAAATTACTTTTTTGATGCCCTAAACGAATTCAAATCAAAAAGTTATCAACTACAAAGTTTTATAACTTTTTGAGATACACTTTTTGTTTAGAAAGTTTTCCCATCCGAAGTTATTTACAAAATTTGAATTTCAAATTTAGAAATTCAAACGTGGGTTTAGCATGGCAAGATGGACTCAAATGAAAAAATTGTCAACTATAACCTTTTATAATTTTTGAAATCTAGAAACCTTATTTTGGGTATTTTTCTATCCGAGGTCATTTAATAACTTTGTATTTTGAATTTTTAAAATTCAAATGTTGTTTAACATGGCAATGGTGAACTCAAATGAAAAAGTTTTCAACTACAGTATTTCATAACTTCTCAAGATTTATAAATTTTATTTTAGGTGATTTTTCATTTGATCATTCAAAGTGGTGGTTCTAACAATAGTTCACAAATCTTTTTATCTCCTCTTGTAATTTTATAAACTATTACAGAAACATGTAAAATTTATGAACAAATTTACTTTCGCTTTGTCAAATGAAGAAATGACCAAAATAAACTTTGTAGAAAATGATGAGTTATACTTGAAAATTTTTTCATTTGAATTCGTTTAGGGCTTTAAAAATTGATAAGAAATTTTCTTTGCCGAGTGTCTTTTCTGGCACTCAGCAAAGAAACCTCTTTACCGAGGGCTCGAAAAAATACACTCGACAAAGAAAAAAGACTCAGCAAAGAACGATTTTTGGTAGTGCGGGCTGAGCAGGCTGGACTTGGAAACCTCCGTGTGAATCCGCGCGCCACGCTTGGGGATAAGCTGGGAAACAACGTGTGTGCATAGAGTAGTGCACAGAAGCGCTGGAGTAGTGTATTAATATCCATGCGACGGCGAGCCTTATACCGAAAAATGGCATGAAGTCAGATGTGCATGTGCGCGCGACGGGTCGTTGAGCGAGCCGGCCGGCGGGGGGAGCTAGCCGCTAAGCTCTGTCCCTGTGTGTGCGTGATTGATTTCACGTGGGGACAGACGAAATCTAGCGTGGTCAGGTCAATCAACGCGCGCAATTGCATGGCCTGGCCTGGCCCTGACCCGGCCGGCCGCTGCGCGTTCATGCACCTTTGCGGGCTGGCGGTTCCTCGCATGACCAACGGCCGTCCGGCCGCCCGGGTAACCACGTCCGGCGTCCACCGCTGACTAATCCATTGTAGCAGTACTTGTAGTTATCATTGTCGTTGCATTGGCCCTCCCGCCGCCATCTCGTTCGCTCCACGCTACAGCACGTACTACGTCTTGACGAGTCGTTGTCACCCGCCGTGCCTTGACGAGTCGCCAGTTCATTCATTTACTTCGATCGTTTTCTGCATGTGCGCGCGCAGGTCACTGCTTGTTCGGTTACGACGGGTGGTAATCAGCTAATCGTGATCCGGTGATTACATGCAAGCCCCGTTCGACGGTCGCGAAAAACGGGGAAGTCCCGGTCGTGAAAAAATAAAAGCAAGCAAGCCCCCCACTACTGGCCACTAGTGCTGCCCCAGTCGGACTCACGCCATTGCCAACATGGAGTTGGAAGTAGAACGAGTCTAAAACGAGACCAAGTAAATACTGGATTAATTCCAATTCCAAAGTTATTGCAGTCTCTGTTGATCCGAGAGGGCTGATGGGGCCTCTTTTTCAGTGGCCCAGTGTCTTGATGAACACGAATGAAACATTCAACACGAGATCAAATTAAAATTTGCAGTCATCCAGACAACACTTCAACTCTGTTCGGATGCGGCTAGCTGCTCCCTATAGATTACTGCTAGCTGCTCTTCTCAATGATTGCAATTATTGGTAGGACAGGGATCGATTATGCCCTCTGAAAACTGGGTCTTTGGAGCTTCTGTGAATCAATAGCATCCTTGGTACGAAAGTGTCAACCTGAATTGAGCGCACATGGAGAAACTTTTTTCTTTTGTGTGTGTGTGGGGGGGCGGCGGGGGGGCGGGCATTCCTGAATAGTTTTAGCAGCTAGATCCAGTGAGAATCAGCTGTTGCTTGAGAGAGCGTCACGATGACCGTCAACAATTATATGCCACAATTTTTTTTTCCTCCGTTAGTAGAGAGGTAGGGGCCCAATACCCTACCCAACACCTCCTGTTTTCCTGAAAAATAAACAAATAAAATGTCAGATATATTGTATGTAAAAAAAAATAAGATGACTGAGACTTATTACTGGGAGAAGATTCGAACAGACGTGCCCCCGTGCTCTTCGTAAGTAAATCCGATCCCAAAACCCGGGTGATTATATGGTGTATTGAATAATCATATATAGCTAGTATACTCTTCGCAAAAAATATATATATAGCTAGTACACTATAGGGACTTAGCAGCACGCTATGCTGTCGTCGATGCTTCTTTTTAAGATAAAGGATAACGATATCCGGTATCTACATTCAAACATGTACACAGCTAATTATTACGACATCGCAGATCACCAAAATAGAGAAAGCCAGAGTCTTATACATAGACTAGGACATTAGACAAACGATATAAATGCTTCCACCCTCTATTTAAAATCTCTAAAGCAATCATCTCTAATTTCTTGCTCATCAATGAGATGGCGTCTTTGGCTTGCTCGTCACGCTGCAGCTGAGCCTAGAAGCGTAACCAATACGCTCCCCTGAAAATAACCTGCATAATAGAGTTAGTTTTCATTTTGTTAAAAATAACATCATTCCAGCATCGCCAGATAGCCCAGCACATGGCAGCCACCCCAACCCAGATCGAACCGTTGATCCTCTTATGTTGATTCATAAGCCAAGTACCAAACATATGGCTGATAGATCTCAGTTGGTTCAAATTAGTAGCAAAAAAGATAATCCTCCAAATCATTTTAGCAAAGGGACAATCGAGAAATAGGTATTGGATAGTCTTATTCCTATTACAGCAAATACATTTCTGGCTCCCTTTTTAGTTTTTCCTAGCGAGGTTGTTTTTGGTTAGGACGACATCCCTTTGTAGGAACCAAAGAAAGATTAATTTTCAGAAGAATTTTTATCTTCCAAATCTTCCTATGAAGAAAAACTGATTGTGTATCAATGAGGTGGAGATACATTGAGCGAACAGAAAATAACCCGGATTTGGTTAAGCTCCATCGAAAGTAATCTGAACCTTCCACTAATTCAATATTTGAGATCCGTGCTATTAGATTAAGCCACTCTATAAGTTTATTATCCACCAGAGCCCTTCTAAAAGAGATGTTAAGAGGACTTGTGGCCATCACTTTTGATACAGTTGCATGAGGATCACGCATTATATTATATAAGGAAGGATATTTAACTTTTAGAGGCTTATCTCCTACCCAGGTATTATCCCAGAACCTCGTTTTGGTCCCATCTTTAATATCGAAGGAACCTTTAGCCAACACCTCATCTTTGATATGCATGAGGCCTCTCCAAAAATGGGAATCATTAGGTTTGACTGTCACTTGAGTAATGGTTTTTGATCTTAGGTATTTATTCCTTAACATAGACTGCCACATGCCATCTGTGTTTAGTAAATTTACCAACCATTTGGCCAATAAGCATTTATTTTGTAATTTTAAATCTAGGATACCTAGACCCTCTTGGTCCTTAGGACGACATAAGATGTCCCATTTGGCAAGTCTATATTTATGTTTGTCCGAAGATCCTTGCCAGAAAATCTTGATCTGAAATTATCAAGGTTTTTGAGGACTCCTTTAGGAATCTCAAAGAAGGACTTCATAAACATAGGTAAACTGCTTAAAACAGAATTAAGTAGAACTAGTCTTCCCTCATAAGACAAGTATTTTGCTTTCCAGCAAGAGAATTTTTGTTGAAAACGTTCTTCAACCTTTCTCCATTCAGAATTCAGGAGTTGTTTGTGATGCATTGGGATCCCTAAATATCTGAAGGGATATTCCCCTGCATTACCACCAAAGAGAGTAGTATAAAAAGGCTCCATCTCTTTAGCTGCACCATAGCAAAAGATTTCACTCTTGTGGAAATTGATCTTAAGCCCAGATAATTGTTCAAAAGCACATAGCAAAAGTTTCAGATTCTTGCTTGCTCCGGGTGTGATCGATAAAGATAATGGTGTCATTTGCATATTGTAAAATTGACAGACCATCATCAATAAGATGAGGGATGACTCCTATTATTTAACCATCAGCTTTTGCTCTATTAATAAGAAGAGTTAGCATATCCGCAACGATGTTAAATAAGATAGGAGACATAGGATCTCTTGTCTTAGTCCATGTTTGATTTGGAAGTAAGGGCCTACATCATCATTAACTTTAATCCCCACACTTCCTCCCTTGACCATACTTTCAACCCACCTACACCATTTGGGAGAGAAACCTTTCATATGTAAGGTTTGCTGTAGGAAAGACCATTTAACCTTATCATATGCCTTTTCAAAATCAATTTTGAAAATGACGCCATCTCTTTTTTTGGTATGCAACTCATGGATAGTTTCGTGTAGTATAACTACTCCTTCCATGATATTCCTGCCTGACATAAAGGTGGTCTGCGTTGTACTCACCACCATTTTAGCTACCTTATTCAGCCTATTTGTGCCCACTTTTGTGAATATTTTAAAACTAACATTGAGGACACAAATTGGTCTATATTGCTGAAGTTTGGTGGCATTTTGAATTTTTGGAATTAAAGTAATAATTCTAAAATTCGGACTGTAGAGATGTAGAGCCTCCCTATGTAGATCTGCAAAGAGAGGTAGAAGATCATCCTTGATCACCCCCCAAAACACCTGATAGAATTCCACAGGAAATCCATCAGGGCCTGGAGCTTTATTATGCTTCATTTGGAAAACTGCGTACCTCACCTCAGATTCAGTGAAAGGACTAATGAGGATATCATTTTTCTCTGGGGATACTTGCGGAATATCTAAGTTTTGATCTTCCATTAGTGTGATCTCAGAATTTTCCGGTGGCCCAAAAAGGTTTCTATAATAATTAGTAATATAACTCTTGAGACAATCATCGCCAACAACACCACCTTAATCATCTTCAATTTTATAGATATGTTGCTTACAATGTCTACCATTAGCCACTGGATGAAAGAACTTAGTGTTAGCATCACCCTCCAATAGGGTTTTGAATTTGGCTCTCTCATACCATTTTAGTTCCTCTTCTCTCAAAAGACAAACTAGACACTCCTTTAGATAATGTTTAAGATTAATTTCTTGATCAGATAAGGAGACACTCTCAGCTTTCTTATCAAGATTCTCTAAAAGAGCTAACAGAGTCTTCTTCTCTTTTATGTATGTGACACTGCTGTGTGTCTAGCCTAGCCTCTTAGATGTTGTCTGAGTCTTCGGATCTTAAACTGCCAACGTTCAAGTGGAGTCGACCCGAAGCTTTGAGATTGCCAGATATTTGCAACCATGTCATAAAAGCCATCCCGTATAAACCATCCCCTCTCAAATTTGAAAGGTCGGTTTTCGGTCTGGTGAGTCAAAGCTCCTGTGTTAAGCACAAAAGGAGTATGGTCTGAAATATTCCTATCTCTAGGTTTGACCGTTGTCAATGGGAACTGATCTTCTAATTCCGTGCTGACGAGAACTCTATCTAACTTCTCGAAAGTTGGATTATCACCCGACCCCGCCCAAGTATATTGGCAGCCTGACATCACAATCTCCTTGAGGTCTAGAGACTCGATGATAGCATTAAAAAGATTTGGCCATTTAGGGTCGAATTCCCCTGAGCTCTTATGGAGTTCTCATTACGTTGAAACCCCCTCCTATCATATACGGAAGGGATTCTTTAGAGCAAGTGTTGGCTACCTCTGAGAGGAATGCACTGTTGTTTTGAAATTGTGCTGGCCTGTATACCAAATATAGCACAAATTTGAAGCCATTTGTTTTGCATCTTAGGGTAAATTTGATATAGAAATCTCCCTCATCAATGGCTCCAATATCAAATACATTCAGGTCGACTCCTAGAAGGATGCCCCCTGATCTACCATGAGGCGCCATGGTATGCCAAAGGAAGTCATGTCCACCACACAGATTTTTGAGGACATGATCCGGGAAAGAATCCCGTCCAGTTTCAGAGAGAGCTATAAAATTAATTTGCTCCTCCTTAACTAATTCAACGAAGAACCTTTGTTTAGCCAAGTCTGCTAGACCTCTGCTATTCCAGAATACCCCTTTTATTTTAGAATAATTTTTGAGGGCGTCTTTGGCTTTTTAGGAAGTTTGCCTTTGTTAGTATTTTTGGCATTATTATATTTTTTCTTACGACGGAGAGGAGAGAGATCTATGATTTGATTATTCTCCGTGTCTAGCATATTCTCATTTAGATTTCCACAAGCGTGGCTGAGAACTGCTTCAAGTCGATCTTCCCTCTCATCAACACTGTCGAGGTTTGTGGTATTAGATTTTAAAATACACTTTTTTGATTAGCACAGAGAACCAACCTATCAACCTCTAGATTTTCAATGACAACTACATCCGAGGAATCTAGGTTGATGCCTAACGTACCAAGGTTTGAAATAATTTGCGAATATGGAAAGCCTGTAAAAGAAGTACCTGAGGATTCGAGGTTCTTTTTCGCCACCAACCGTTCGGCTTTGTGTAGGGTATGTTCATCTGCCATCGTCGCGGACCTGGTGCTTCGGTGCAGCTTTTTGATGGCCACCTCCTTTGCTTCAACAACAGCTATGACCTCAAGTTCACCAGCAGCTGTTGGTGCAATGTCCACAGCTTGAACGGTCGGTGAGTAGAGCACCGTGAGCCCCTCAGCCATGGTGGTCTCCATGTGCATGGGAGCCCCCGCATCTGTGGGCATGGTCGCCTCAGCTGCCAAGCTTGCTGCTTCGAGAGCCCCCGCTGTCGTGGGTGTAACGGGCCGCACCTCAAGAGCCCCCGCTGCCGTGGGTGCAACGGGCAGCACCGTGGCTGCAAGAGCGGTCCCGGCTGGCCCTGCCACCTCGAGAGTGGCTGGCAGTAGGTCCACCCCCGCGCGGTACATGGAGGACCCATCCACCTCGAGAGTGGCTGGCAGGTCCACCCTCACGCGGTGCGTGGAGGTCTGTAGTGTGGCAGGGGGGCGAATGTTGTCATAGAGCCCCCTCACCATCCTCTTTTTTTAATCCTTTTTTCCCTTGTTCTTAGTTCTAGTTGAATTCTCTAAGGTCTAGCAATTGCTAATATAATTTGTTGTGTGAACATGCAAGGTCATTCTTTGAGTCTACAATTCTGACAATAGTGGTTTGTGCTCTAACTAAGTACATACACTTTCTACACCGTGAAAAGGGGCAAAGACTTCAGCTTCCTAGGTTATTTCCTGTTTTGCCCCGTCATAGAGCTGTTGGTGTACATACTAATTCAGGTGAGGACACTAGGTCTTGATTCATCAGATATAAAGATATTTTGAACATCATGGCTGCAAGAGCGGTCCCGGCTGGCCCTGCCACCTCGAGAGTGGCTAGCAACAAGTCCACCCCTACACGGTGCGTGGAGGTCTGTAGTGTGGCAGGGGGGCGAATGTTGTCGTAGAGCCCCCCTCACTGTCCTCCGAGGCAGGTGGAGCCTGGTGTAGCTCAACGGAGGGGCTTGGAGGCGCGCTTCCCCCTCCGCTGGCCTCTTGGACAGGGGTAGCAGCGCTTGGTCCACCCGCGACTAGGCCATGCACATGGGGGCTGAAGGTGATGAGGTGCCCCCGACTATCGGTGTAGGCGAGACGGGGGCCCCGGACGGTGGTGAGGTGCCCCCCTCGGTCGGTGGTGTGGCTGGGGACAGGGTAGTCCCATCGTCACCCTGTCCCGACAGGAGGAGATCCAGTATATTATGTGGCTGGGGACAGGGTAGTCCCATCGCCAGTATAACAGTCTCAACATCTTTATTCTTTATATTAAATTAAACTCGGCAACGACACTACCACTTGCAGGATTGGGACGTCGATCTTGCTTGATCCACTACTGTTCAAAATTGCTTGCATATGACTCATATGACAAGCCCTTTACGTACTATATCCATTAATAATGGGCAACATAAGCAAACAAATGATACTATATCATTAATTAACAAAGTTAATGGGTTACCACTCAACACTTCTTGTTTACAATATACTGGCCATTAATTAATGCATGTTCTCTATATCGATCCATGTTAATTAATAGTGGGAAACATAAGCAAATAGTGATATAGGCTGTCTGATCTCCGTTTTTTGAAAAAATCACTTGCGATCTCCTTAGCAACACGTGAACATATACAGATTTTCTAATTAATAACTCTGTGTCTGGGAGCCACCGCGGATGTTAGATCATCTCGCTCCCGCATTCTTCAATCACTGACATGGCCTTGGGCTCCCCCGACTCCGTGGCGGAGCAGGGGAGGTGACGTGGCCTCCTCCTCCTCCAATCGGCGCAGCACGTCCCACCAGCGGCCTCCTTTCTCTCCAGTACAGTGTGCGGCCCACCGACCACCTGCTTCTGCGGTCCTCCTACTTCTTCCTCCTACAGAGAAGGTTTAGCATTCGTGCCCCCATAGAGATGATCCAGGCAACGGTCCTTTGCCCCCGCAGAGAAGCTTTTAGGCGTCCGCACTCCGCATCCTCTCTCTGCAGCCCTCATCCCCCAATATAGAGAAGCTTAAGGCGTCCAACCCTAAAAAGAAGCCTCCTTCGGCTATTTGATTTGGAATTTCTGAATAATTAGAATTCATAGAAAAAATTGTATCTTTTTTATAAAAAAATGGCATATATTTTGTGAAATTCTCAAATTACATCACTACATATATGTCTAATAAATTACATTTAATAAATCATTGTAATAAATATAGTAATAAGGCCGTGTTAATATAGATATAAGATAGTACAAGTGCAAGGAAAAATCTGATTGGCTAGACAGATTCAATATATATATCACATCAACGAAAGCAACATAATGAATTGATTAATACAGATATACATACATGACTGATCAGCTTATGTACCGTACACTACAATTTCGTGGTGGTAAACAAATTTAAAGCCTTGGTATAGTAATAATAAAGTAACTAATTAGTTGACGATGTAGCACTTCTTTCTGATCTCCCCCTGAGCACCGGTGAGCACGCCAACATTGCCCATCTTGATCATGGACTCGCCAAAGTCCTTGAAGAACACGTCGTCAAACTTGCCGGTGGCAATGCGCTGGACGTACTCCCTAGTGTTGGCGTCGGCGAGGAGCGCGGCGTCGGACTGGAAGAGGCCCCTCCTCTTGGCGACCTGGCGGTAGTAGCTGGTGTCGAAGGTCTTGTAGCTGCCGGGGTCCATCTCGGAGAGCGTGGCCTTGTCGTCAGCGCTCTTGCACCGCGTCCTCAGCAGGTCAGCGTACTCGCTGTCGAGGGTCGGGTCCGCGCTGTACGCGCTGCTGTAGTTGTAGAGCCGGCCGGCGTAGGACCCGCAGTGCGCCGTGCCGAGGGTGTGGCCGCCGGAGAGGACAACTAGGTCCTTGGTATCAAGGCCGTTGGCGGCGAAGATCTTGGTGAGCAGCGGGACGTCCCCGGATGCAGGAGGTAAGTGGTCCGCGGCCTCCGTGGCGCTGGAGACCCTTCCGTCTCGCCTGCCCAGAGCGACGGGCCAGGAAGGGCCCTTGGCGAGCACGACGGCGTCGCGGGCCATGAGAGTGAGGACGTCCGCGCAGGACACCGTGCTGGGGCAGGCGGCTTCGAGCTTGGCCTTCACTCTCTCCACGGAACCGAAGCCCCGCAGGCTGTGGTTCGGCTTGGCGTCCTTCTCGGCCGCCCCATTGGACTCGAGCAGGACTGAGGCGTCACAACCCTGGAAATTAATGTTTCTGTAAGTACACTGGTACATATACAATGATCAGCTGATGAATTCTCGCTATTGCGACGACACCAACATACCCTGACAAAGCAGTCGTGGAAATGGAGCCTGAGAAGTGGACCGGCGAGGCTTGGCGCAGCGGCAAGGATCTTCTCTGTCTCGTTGCGGACGATGGCCTCAACGTTCGGGCATGTCTTGCTGTAGTAGCCGACCTGCAGCTGAGCCGCCACGGGCGAGCTGCCAAATGCGAGAAGCAGCAGTGCCATAGGGAGCAGCAGTACTAGACGAGACTCGAATGCCATGCTGATGGACCGATCGATCGGTGTTAAACAACAGCAGGCTCTCAGAGCAAATTATGTGGTGTTGGTTGGCAATAATGTTCTTGTTGAGTAATCTCGGATGGAATGGACATGTCCTTTCAACTCCCTGTATTTATAGATGGATGCACCGGGCTGCTATGATCCTATGACGATAGTGGCGGTCGACGTGGTGTGCTGTTGCGTACGTTGTTGTTCATGACTTGCTGTAACAGCCTGGTCCTGCGTAGGCGTCCCATGTGCTAACTCAATCCTTTCGCATTCTAATCTCCTTGAAGAGAATAATGAAATTAGGCATTGACGTACGAATGCGTTCATAAAAATGAAGAGAGCTAACTGAAAAGATAAGACAAAAACGGAGCTGGTGAGGCCAATTACCGTGCGCGCGTGCCATAGATAACATGTTCTTTCATTTTTTCCAATCTATTTGTTTTTACTGATTTCTATTTATGTCACAAGACGCAGGGCGCTGCCCCAAAGGGTAGTGTTGATGACGGAGGAGGTGGTCGGCAGCGGCATGGGGTGCCGCCGGTGGTGGTGGTGCGGCGACGGCGTGGCGGCGTGAGGGCGTGAGAGGCGACATCTAGGGTTGGGGAAGAAAACCGAGGCTTAGAAGAAGATGGATAGGAGCCTTTCGGCTATTATACTTTGCTTAGGTTAAATGGTTACAAATCCCCTTATATTTATTATCTCGGGAAGACATAGCCCCTAAGCGACCTAATACTGATCTGACGCGGGATCGGCAGCGACAATGACGGTGGCGGGTGTTCGCTCAACCCTTGTGTCACATGGTGTGCTACACCACTCTCCCCTTGTCCACGCGTTGCGTCATCGCGCTGCATCCTTGGAGGTCCAATGGTACTGATGTGATGTTGGAGATGATGTTGGCTCGGAGTGTGGGGGCGCCCGGATGGTGTTTGGCAGAGCTGGTGATGATGACGTTCCCTGACGTGTGAGTTGTTGTGAATTCCAGGCCGTCGAGAAGGTTGTCGTTGTAGCTGTGGATGTAGTAGTTGTTTGAGCCCCCGATGTTGCCAATGCCTGCTGTTGGATGACTTGTCATGAAAGAAAGCCAAGGCATGGATGGTCATCATCACCAGCAGCATGGATGGTGTAGTAGGTATGTAGAGATGACTGTCGGTGAAGATCCACCCTTTGCCTATGAACCAGGCCAGTGTTGTCATGTCGTTTGTTGTGGCAACTTTCTGGGCATAACACTGGTGGTGCGTCCAAAGTCGATTAGGCTCACAACCCTCATTGCTGGTTGCATGGCACCACTCCCCCATCTCCGATCAGTGCGTCCTCGTGCTGAAACATTAGCTAAGTTGACATGGCGATGAAGGTGTTGATGTTGCTAGCGTCATGGTCTTTGGAGGGTCTGATGTTGGAGTCGTTGTGGTGCTTGTTGTAGGTGATGTCGATGTTGCTGTAGATGTAGTCACCCGTGTTCGTCCCCATTCATGCGTCGTTGTATGGCATAGCAAGGGGAAGTCGTGGGGCGGCTGTCACAAAATGGAACTGTGCCATTTCTGGCACATTGTCGTTGAGGATGACCATTTTGATGTTGGTGTTCTCCTTGGGGTGATCATCCGAGTTGTTGTCGCGAATATCACGCGGTAGGGTGTTGTTGTCGTTGGAGGTCGGTGTGATGATGATGACTGGAGGATAGCCATTGTCATTGATTTGTTGTTCCTCCACAATAAGGTTGTCGATGGCGACCTTTAGATTTGATCTAGTTTGGATCACAGTGATGGTGGCGCCTTGTTGGTTGGCGTCTAGATCCGATTTGATTTGGACCATGTTCCGTTGCTGTAGAAAAATAAGTTTTGAGTTCCTCTACTCCACCTGCGTTTATGGCATGGAGGTCATCGTAGTCCCCTTTACGTCGATGTTCATGTTGGTGGTGGCGGTCGTTGATGTCCGAAGGATCGTAGAGGGCTCCGAATACCAATTGTCACAAGCGTGATGCAGGGCTGCCCTAGAGGGTGGTGTTGATGGTGGAGGAGGTGGCCGGCGGCGACGTGGGGCACCGTGGGTGGTGGTGGCACGTGTGGTAGGCAGCGGCGCCACGGCATGAGGGCGAGGGAGACGACGTCTAAGGTTGGGGAAGAAGACCAATGCTTAGAAGGGAGAGGGATAGAAGCCTTTAGGCAGTTATACTTTACCTAGGTTGAACTGTTACAAATCCCCTTATATTTATAGTTCCGGAAAGACTTACCCTCTATATGACAGAAACTTGATCTGACGCGGGATCAGCGGCGATGGTGGTGGCGTGTGCTACAATTTACCTCGTATAGGTATGTCCATTTGTATGGATTTTATACAGGATTTCCTATCTGTTTCTGTTGCTCAACTTTAATTTTCCCTATTTTCTATTTTATTGTTCTATTTGTTGCTACGCTGTGCTCTATTTATTATACTGTAGCTCAATTTATTACTTGCATTGTGGAATCTTTTTAGATTGTGACTGGGTTCTTGTATTAGTCTTGACACTTGCGCAACGGAATCCAAGCTGGTATAAACATAAGCAGTATTATAAACTTAAGCAGTATCTTCGTGTTTGGTTATTTCTGAACGCGTAAAACCTTGTTTGATTTTTTTTTGAATCTCTTAAAGCTGGCCCTAAGGCCTTGATATTGAAACAAAAGGCTCAACAGTTGCATTCCTGTGTTGCATGTGGTCACCTCAATGTTCTATTAGATAGGCCACCTGTTTTTAATATAAGTTGGGCATGTCAGAATATTTCAATTTTGTGTATTCCTATTAGTGGCTAGCGCAAACCTCTCCGTTGTCTATTACCACAAAATATCATGTGAGCAATGCTATACTCAGCCACATTGAGCATTTAACAATCCTTTATAAGAGTGTCGTTGGCAACCACAAATACAGATAAATTGTACTATATATGTCTAAATATAGTTTAATGCAGGTGAAAAAGTTCCTTATATTCCTTAGTTATAAAAAAATGAGCCCAAGCCCATATATTGGCCCGGTGGATTTGTTATAGGCTTTAACCCATATGTTTCCCCTTAACTTTATTCTATAAAACCTATATATTTGCAAAATCTATGATATGATAACATGGATTTTGGATTGAAACAAATGCACTACATTCATTAAAAGATTACAAGATAAGATAAGACAAGCGCCTATTTATACTATTTGTTTGTAAGATACACTATTTATACTATTTGTTTGTGAAATACAGTGACATCCTACTCGTATGAGCACCAAAAAGACAAAGACTGAGCCGATAAATCTCAAAGTGGGTATGTCACTTACCATTGAAAGAACACAAGAAAAATGCGAGCACCTATAGCCACCCAAGGTAGGTTATCCGTGACCCTCTAAGAATATTTACTTTTGGGGGTTCATGAACAATCCACCCACCGGCTGATCTAGGATTTTACTGATAGCTACATATATATTGAATTTGGTAAATCTAATTCAGTAATTCTGTAAAAATTATAAAATTTGTAGTGTAATTTGTACAAATGTACTAAGTAGCATGATAAAATTTAAATTTAAGAATGGGTAGAAAAATTTGTGATATACTTCATGAAAAATTTGTGATATCTCTCTTTATTAATATAGTGTCATGTTAGCATATTTGATGTGCATAAAACTTCATGAAACATTCATTGAGACTGACCTAATAGATTGATCTCAATGGTGTATGCACGTATATGCAACGGCTAACACATAACCTCTTATCTTTTCAAAAAAAAAACACATAACCTCATATATAGTAATGGCATAGGTCACACATATGCTTGTGGGGATCGGTTGAGAGAAGAGACGCAGCTAGTCATGCCAAGCAAGTTGCAGCAGCAAATGATTTACCAGCAGTTGCAAGATAAGCCGATCGGTGGAGCTCTGATTGGTTTCACATGGGAACAAATACCTCTAGGCCGTTCCAAATGATTACCGGATATACAAAGAACTGAGAAGACACAAACACATTTTCAGAGTGCGGTGCCCAGAAGACGGCAATGCTGATGTCAACGAGCGCCCCGCCGTTGACAGGTGCCGATAACGCCATGGGCGGAGAGGCATCGTTGCTTCACAGACTAGAGGTGTAGGTCGGTTCATATATAAGACCTGTAACTACTACGGAACAGCAATCCCTGGCAGCTCATTATCACTGGATATGTTGGAATCTGTCGGGTCATGAACCTATGATCCGACTAAGAATTATGGATGTAAGAGACCTGCCTCTCTTGCCAGCAAATCTGGAATGGAGAGAGAGATATGCTCACTGTCGAGTGGCTAGCCTGTAAGAGCAACTTTAAGAGAATTGATAAAAATAGATGGCTAAACCTATAATTTAGTCAACATTTAAAATATTAAAGTTTATAAAAAAACATAAAATTCTAACAGTCTTTCTATTATTGTAAGACTAGATAGCTAGCAGCACATGCAAGCTATATTTAGCATGCTAGATTTTAGGAATAGCTAACTTGCTATTTTACAAAACGAGATAGCAAAGCTGTTGAAGGTTAACTTTTATGAGAGAAATTATAAAAATAGCTTACAAAACAAGGATACCACATCTTTTGGAGTTGCTCTAAGTGTTAAGCTGCCCACTAACAAGATCTGCTAAGTTGCGCTTGAAATCCACCTTAGTCCGATGGACTGTGGAGGGGTCTTAGACCATCCACGCTCATGGAGCTCTATATTCATACTCTATACGTGTTAGCCATCAATATTCTCTCCTCTATACACGTTTCTTCGACACCCATCAACATCTATATCTCATACTCTATATCAACTATCACTAGTGAGGTCCACATGCTTGTAAATATAATTTTATCTAAATATATCTATGTGAGATTTTGTTCTGAAGGATTTATTGAAACAAATTTAATAGTGTAATTGAAATTTAATTTGGATTTTTGTGAGTTAATTGAAACGAACTTGATTTTTGTGAAAGGAAGTCCACAAAATCGAGTGTAATATGACCATTTAAATCACATTACCCGATAACAGTTGAATACCATAATCCATACATCGAACAAAAGAGTGCAATAGAGGGGTTTACAATAACTTATTACATCGCCACTTGGCGGAATCAGATTTCATACAGCATAACAATAAAAGCTTGAGGTGCGGAAGCTATCATCTTCGATCCAACTTGAGCGTAGGCACGAAACCATCAATCGCTGTACTCCCCAGATTAGTACTTATTCCTTGAACCTGAAACCAAATTTTCAGTACGATTTGTACTGGTAACACTCCCATCCTATGCATTGCTTTGTGAAAGTTGGATGCAAAATGGATATATCAAAAGGAACCTATAAAGGCTGGGGTTTTCCTATGTAAGTAATCAGGTATATAAATAATAATATAGTAGTCAAGTTTTAATCACACTCCCAACCCATAACGTCCATCATCATCCTTCTCTTACTTACCATCCCATTCCTCCAACACCATCTCAGACTCAAGTCAACAAGCCAACTCCCTCTCGGCTTGCCTCAGTGGCCCGCAGCCCTTAACCTGGCTCATGGCTGGAAAACATACTCAGGGGGAAGGTAGAACACTCCACTCACTAGTCCGGTGTATGCGGAACACAGGAAAGGTCCATAGCCAATCAAGTTGGCATATGTATCGATCGATCAACCATACACTCTGCAGAGATTTCACTAATCCACTAGACAACCATCATCGGTGTTGATCACCACCTAGGCAGATTCTGAGCGCCTATTACCATAGAACGATGCCACTCTACCATCCAGCTCTGGATCGCTGGAACTGTGAGGAGAGCATGTATTCGCTCCCATAGAGGTTGCCATGCCATGTACCCACTCCCGAAGAGGGTGCCATGGTCGTCTCGGTTGGGTGTTAGCTCCATCTCATGCATATACCTCCCTATCACTACCCGCCTAGCAGTAGTGGCATCAATCTATCCAGCGGTTCGACCGTCTCCCCCCATGGAGAGCGAGTGGAAAACAAGAGATTCCTAAAGTCCGGATACCAGAGCAGCAGTTCCTAAGTGTGACCAAACCAGGATATCTTCATCAGGGTTTATCTTTAACGTGCTACCATGGCACCTTCGTCCTGATCTCCACCTCTCAGAGGATCACATCCAAAGACCACCATCACATCTCAGTTAGCCCGCCACAGGCTCCTCTCATGGGAATGTCCATTCCCTGGCAAGACTTGCTCCAAAATCTCGTCGTCGATCCCGGCTCGATCGACTCAACCCTCACCCTACTCCCTGTCGTAAGCTCCACCCCAAACCTAGATATAGCATCATCAGCTCACATGCCCATCTGATCCATCGACTTGCACATCACTAGCCTGGCACCCTCTAGGCCTTCCTAGGGTTTATCACGTCGCATCAAAATATAAACGAGTGAAGTATATATATATAAATATAGCAGATAAGCAAGTAGCTAACATAACAGCGGGTAAGCAGGTGAAAGTATACAACAAGGTAGGGCTCATCAAGTAATAGTCTACTATGCAATCCTAGCACAAGCAAATCATTATAGCAACAGGAATTGAAGCACTAGCCATACTACATTTTCCATGCGTAATGGGATCTACGAGGTTGGGTGAGGTGTGGCACCTCCATTGACGTAGCTGTCGGACTTCTCCTGGTAGTCACTATCGTCTGACTTGTCCTCGCTCGAGCCTGTATCGAGAATTAATGGTCGCGGGAGTGACCCCTATAGATTAGCACAAAGAACGAATGTCAAATAAAAGATCCAAATATACTCAAACATAGCAAAAATAGATAGAGCTCGATTTATAGAAAATTTGGATATGTGAATCATAATTTTCGGAGCTTGTATGAATTAGTTATGATTTTTCAAAGATTTAATAATTTTCTGAAAAAGAAAAAGGGCTGTTTATTCTGATGCTGACACGTGGCAGCCTGTGATTGGGCGATGTGTCACGCGCGGGTCCAACGGAGACAACTCAGCTACTGATGTGGCGGATGACATCATGATGATGTCAGCATTGACCGGGTCAACAAAGGCCTGACAGGTGGGTCCGGGGTGACGTCACTGCTGACGTCAGCAGTCAACGATGAACGGTCTGGTGGGCCCCACTGGACAGTTAACGGGCTGTTAATGGGCCGTTAATAGGCCGGATATGGGCGGGGCCGGGCCCACCACGTGGCACACTCTGGTGCTGCCACGTCACTGCTTTGAGTCCAAACCGGGCTCGGCCCACGGCTCTCGGTCTACTGTACACCGCACTCACTGGGGGTCCACTATCAGCCACTCAGGTCCACATACGCCGGGTGCACGGATGAGTCCTTGGGTCCACACGGTCCACAGCGTGGTCCTTCGATGCATCGGTTCGGCTCGGTCCCACGCGCAGCGGCTCTGGTCCACGAACACTGCATCCACCATCCTCTTCTCCAGACCATCCCCTTCCTCTGTCTCCTTTGCCCGACGGCGAAGGCCCACCGGTGGCGGGGAAACTTCGATTCCGGGTGACTCAGCGGTTCTCTGGCTCCATCTTCTTGCTCACTGGCTTCAAGGCATCAAGGCGAACATAGAGGTGGGCTCCAAGGTGGCAGCTTGGTTCCCGGTGACATGCTCCATGGCGGACAGCGGCTCAACAGCGGCGGTGCTCGGTGACACGTTCACTCCAAGCCACTCCAAGTCTAATTCACTGCGTCGAAACGCGATTGGGGTCACGCAGCACTTCTCTAATGTGTCAGCGGTGTCCAAAACCTGCGGCGGAGTCCGCGTGGGTAGAAACTCCTACGGCGGAGCTGTGGTGCGACCATGGTGCATGGCACGGCATGTCGGAGAAGCTCCTCGGCCTCCATATTCTTGTCCAGTTAATGCAAATCATCACGGTGGCCCTCGGTGTCGTCTCCTTGTCTTCCACGGTGGTTGATGGCGACGGGAACGGCGGTGCACGACGGCGCTCTGGTGCGGCAGTGCACTAGCATGGTGGTGCACGTCGGGGCGTCCAAGGGGTCATCCGGGGGCCTAGGATGTGCACCGGGTGCGGCACACCGAGGCGGACTCAGATCCAGAGTCAAAGCTGACTAGGGCTCAGCGAGGCGGCAGCAAGGTGGGTCGCCGCGACGGCGCTCGGTGCGCGGCGGCGGACTGGGTGGCTCTCTGGTCTGACATCCGCCTGAGGCCGTGGTCCGAGGGGCTCAGGCCGGTCTGTGCATGCATGTGCGTGTGTCCAAGTAGGTCGGTTGCGACCTTGGCCTACGCACTCTAAGGCAGTGTGCCATGGCCGTAGCAGCATGGGCGGCGGTTGGAAAAAGGGGAGCGGTGGAGGTGCTCACCAGCGGTTGGAGAGGAGATGAGGCATGATACACGTCCCTGCAGCTCCGGCTCATGGTACTGTTGTTGCTCCTCGACCCGACAGTGTAGCAGCGGCTCCGGCACGACGCTCCTCCTTCTTCTCCAACTCCGGCGGCAGCAGAACTTCGTCTTCCTCTTCCCCGCCCCTTTCTCCTCCTTCCTCACTTTCTTCCCCAAATTGGACTTGCTGGTGGTGCAATTGGGGTTCCACCGGAGTGGTGGCAACGGCTGGGAACCCTAGAGCTCCGGCCTTGCTCTTATAGGAGCGCCGCGGAGGTAGGTGGCCGGCAGATGGTGATCGGGCGAGGGAAGCTCGATCAGGCGGCCGGGGAGGGATCCAAGTCAGCAATTGAGGCTCGGTTTGGGTCCATGGAGTCAGTGAGAGGGGCTAGCGGGGGCTGGGTGCGAGAAAGCTTTACAGCGGCATAGTTTCATCGCGGCGGCAGCGCATGTGCGTGCGCACACGCAGAGAGTTTCGCCCACGCCGTGGGCATCTTGCTTTTGGCCGATCGGGCCAGGTGGCGGGCTTGCACGCGTTGATGAGGCAGAAGTCTGGATCGAGCGATCGAGGCGGGTTGCTTAGGGGCGACACGGGAGCAAGCGCTGACATGGTGAGATTGGGTGAACGGCCGATCAATGGGGGGACCGTGGGGAGCTTGATGTGAACTAGGTTCCCGATCTTCCGTCAGTTCAAGATAAACAACGATTTGGTGGAGCACGACACACCGATCCGGCTTCAGATCACAAAGACGCAAACCTGCAACCTTAGCACCACGTCTCCTCTAGTTATCAACCGTGTCACCAACTGGTTGACCTCGCCAAGAAAGTTAATCCCTGCCTACGAATCAAAGAACACAAGCAAGAACTCAAAAGTACACAGCTCAAATATTTGGACAAACTGCAGATATATGATTAAGATCACAAAGTGGGGTTTCATAAACCGATAACGGCGACTGTTCAAAGATAGATTAATCTAAAGCAAAACCCAAACCCTAACGAGGGCGGTGGCTACTGAATATAATGCCTAATGGTCGTCACACCCCCTGGATGTGCCCCCCTAACGGGCTCAAACACGATACATGACCCAACGGACCAAAAACTGTGGTGCAGCACTGGAACAGATTCTGGAGGCTGGCTTGTTTCCACGTTTCCTGATGACTCAGAAGGAATTTGGACCTCAAACCAATGCCATTATTTTTCTTATGAAATTATCTTTCCAACCATGGGTAGAACGTTGAAAACCGAGTCTGTATGCGTCCTGGGATTCTGTTTTAATCTGTGCTGGTCCTAGAGGCCGAGGCAGACTCGAACTCGAATTGGGCTGGGCCTCCGTCTTGTCTTGGACGCCCTTGCTGGCCTCCAAAAGTGGTGACCAGGGTGGAGGACGTCCAAGGGCTTCCTTGGTGAGTTCTCCATCTACTTGGGTCATGCTTCCACTTGGTCCAGGGTCCCAAGGATGAAAAACAAGCCCATGACGATGACGTAGCTTCTGACAGAAACAGCAATAGAATATTTTGATGATTAGGAGACCTTGCCGATGTGATATTGATATGAGACCAGATCTATTTGAAAGCCTATCAAATAAGCTTTCCACCAAGTGCTCATTGACCTCGATTGCACTCCGGATGGATGAGTTATGGCCTTCCCAATGAAGCATCGTCAGGCTGCCGACGAACCGAAAGTTGAACTTTGTTGAACTTGCATTTTGAGAGACATTTGTACCTACAATCAAATAATGACACGGACATGTGGAACCAAGTGAATTATATCCAAAGTCACTATACAAATGTAGGAATGACATCACCTTATAATCAATGGTCATATCCAAAGGTGTCATGTCCTCATCAGAGCTCATGATAGCTGGCCCCCACTGCGGGGTCCGGTCGTTAGCGGCTCAGGCCGGCTCCCTTCGGCGCGACGCGAGGCGGGTCCTTGATGGGCCGCTCGGCTTGCTGGGCTGATCACGCGGAGGGAAAGGAAGGGCAAGCGGGATGCGTTGTTGGGCTAGTGCAGTGCTAAGAGAAGGAAAGAGAGGGGCAGGTCGGGCTGGGCTGGTTGGCCGATCGAGCCAGATTGGCCTTTCCTTTTCTCTTCTTTATTTCTTTTCTCTTTTCAATTTCAAATACTTTTATATATATGCATATATATATGTGTGTGATGTGCCAACTTTGAATAACAAAGTAGTCAGTATACTAGGCCCTTATATTTGTTAGGGTATTATCCCTTAATACTTATTTGTGAAAATAAATATTATGGTCTCACTTTAATTAAACATCACATAAACCAAATAAAATCTAAATCACAATTATATGCAACATGCCATGACTTCTTTTGAAACATTGAAGGTAAAGCCATTGCCACATTTGAAAGGCAACACATGAAACATTGATCAAGATTGCTTTGAAACATTTTTATTACGCTATGATCACATGGATGCTATGCATGACATGATAAGGCTGATGCATGGTTAGGGTATATGATGACTTGTCACACTCGTCACTCATAGGTTTTTCAAAAAAATTTGTAGCTCGGATTTTTGGGTTGTTACAGTCCTCCCCCTCATTGGAATCTCATCCTCGAGATTTAAGAAGTGACATACCCTTCAAAGAGGTAAGGATACTGTAGCAGCAGTTGATTCTCATCTTCCCATGTTGCTTCACGTTCAGTGTGATTACTCCATTGAACCTTGCACATAGGGATAGACTTGCTTCAGGTCTCTTTGGTGTCATAACCCAAAATCTTGATGGGGTGCTCTTTGTACTCCAGAGTATCTTGGATATCAAGCACATCAGTGGTGACTGTTTCTTCCTTAGGTACTCTCAAGCACTTGTGTAGCTGTGAGACATGGAATACAGAATGTACTCCTGCTAACTCGGGAGGTAGTTCAAGCTTGTATGCAAGCTTTCCAACTCTTTGACAGATGCAGTAAGGGCCAACATATCTTGGTGCTAGCTTCCCTTTCACATGGAATTTGACAGTACCATGAAGTGGAGACACTTGGAGATAGATAAAGTCCCCAACTTTGAATTCAAGGTCTCGACGCCTTTTATTAGCGTAGCTCTTCTGTTGGCTTTGAGCGATCCTCAAGTTCTCTCTAACTTGAGCTACTCCTTCTTTGGATTTCTTGATCTTGGCGGGGCCAAAACCTGCCCTCTCACCCAGGTGGTCCCACATCAATAGGGTTCTGCATGGCTTGCCATAAAGAGCTTGGAAGGGTGACATCTTGATACTTGCCTGGTAGCTGTTGTTGTAAGAGAACTCAGCAAATGACAAAAATTTCTCCCAATCAATTCCATATTTGAGAATACTGGCATGAAGCATATCTTCAAGAATCTGATTCAACCTCTCTATCTGACCATCCATCTGAGGGTGGTAAGCAGTGCTTTAATCAAGGTCAGTCCCAATGGACTCGAGAAGAGCTTGCCAGAATCAGGACATGAATTGAGGTCCATGATCTGACACCATACTCTTAGGAGCTCCATGAAGCCTCAGTATCTCCTTAATGTACAAGTCCGCCAATTGTTAGGCATGTATCGAAGTCTTGACTAGTATAAAGTGTGCTACCTTCTTCAGATGATCAACTATTACCCAGATGGAGTCATGGCCTTGCAGGGATCGAGGCAATCCCACGATAAAGTCCATGGATATGCTCGCCCACTTCCATTCAGGAACATCGAGTGGTTTGAGTAATCTAGCGGGTCTCCTATGCTCGGCATTGACTCTGTTGCAGATGTCACATTCGGCCACATGTCTAGCAATGTCTGTCTTCATGCCTTTCCACCAGAAATGCTTCTTCACATCTTGATACATTTTTGCACCACCAGGATGGATGCAATACTTAGAGTCATATGCTTCTGACAGAATTTCCTTATGCAAAGTAGGATTGCTGGGCATGCAAATTCTATTCTTGAACCAGATGGTTCCATGCTCATCTTCCTTGAATTCTGGGCTGTGGCCTAGCTTCATGAACCCACGTATGTACTCCATCTCCTCGCAACTCTTCTGAGCTTCACGAATTTGCTCGGTGAGATTATACTCGATGCGAAGTTCATGCAATAGACCATGGGGTACTATCTCAAGCTAGAGATCTTCAATTTCTTTTGTTAATTTAGGTGACAGGGTTGAGGTGAACAGAACATGACAATAGGTCTTGCGACTAAGAGCATTTGCGACTACATTCGCATTTCCTGGATGATAGTGAATCTCCATGTCATAGTCCTTAATTAGCTCTAGCCATCTACGCTGTCTCATGTTTAGATCTTCCTGAGTGAAGAAGTACTTCAAGCTCTTGTGATCGGTGTATACATCACACTTGTTGCCAATGAGATAATGCCTCCAGATCTTCAGGGTGTGTACAACGGCAGCTAACTCAAGATCATGAGTGTGGTATCATTGCTCGTGCTCCTTCAGCTGTTGAGAAGCATAAGCAATAACTTTCCCATTCTGCATCAGCACACAACCTAGTCCTTGGCGAGAGGCATCACAATAGACAACAATGTCATTAGTGATATCAGGTAAGGCTAGGACAGGTGTGGTAGTGAGCTTCTCCCTCAGAGTTTAGAAACTTTGTTCACACTCTGGTGTCCATTCAAACTCGTTGGTCTTCTTCAAGAGATTTGTCATAGGACGTGCTATCTTCAAAAAGTTCTCAATGAATCGGCGATAGTAACCCACCAATCCTAAGAAACTCCTGATCTTGGACACATTACGCGGCTGCCCCCATTCTTTCATGGCTTCTATCTTTGCAGGATCTACAGCAACACTGTCAGCTGAGAGTACATGACCAAGGAAAGCAACTTCTTCAAGCCAGAACTCACATTTGCTGAACTTGGCATAGAGCTGGTGTTGGGATAGCTTCTCGAGTACTATCCTTAGGTGTGCTTCATGCTCTTCGGCTGTGGATGAATAAATCAGAATGTTATCAATGAAGACTACCACAAACCGATCAAGATCATCCATAAACACCTTGTTCATCATGTTCATAAAGTAGGCAGGGGCATTCATGAGACCGAAGGATACAACGGTGAACTCATACTGCCCGTAGCGAGTGACAAAGGCTGTTCTGGTTATGTCTTCCTCACGAATCTTCATTTGATGATAACCAGATCTGAGATCAATCTTCGAGAAGTACTTAGCACCATGAAGTTGATCAAGCAAGTCATCAATCCTTGGCAGAGGATACTTATTCTTGATGGTAATAGCATTGAGATTGCGGTAGTCAACACACATCCTCATTGAGCCATCGTTCTTTTTCACAAACAGAACAGGTGATCCCCAGGGCGAGGCACTAGGTATAACACCCTGATTTTTGGAATCTAAATTTTAAATGAATTTGATTTTATATCAGCATAGATGCTTTACATTCGTAGGCTAATTATAAATGTTTTATGAATTAATTTTAAAACTTGTAGCACGTTAGAAAACATGCATTGTTGCATTCATGCTGTTGCATAATTTTTGGGTTGACTTGCTTGAGCATGTGGTTTAATCTTTGCTTTTGTTTGTAAGCTCCTAACATGCTCTAACAAAACCTAGTCTAACTAGCCTAAGTCAGTCCCTAGTGGACCCTGGCCAACCCCAGCCTCTCCTGGCTAAGCGTGGCCAGCCATAGCCAGCCATGGCCAACTATGGCCAGCCATGGCCAGGGCAGCACCTGCGGCAGCAGGCCTGCAGCAGCCAAAGCAGGCCATGGCCGGCCAGGCCGACCACCAGCGGCCAAGCCAGCGCAGCAAGGCCGCTAGCAGCTAGCCCAGCCTGGCAAGCCGCCGCAGCCGTCCAGCAGCGCAAGCCAGCAGGCCGCCGCAAGGCAGCCCAGCTGGACGGTAGCGCGGCCCGCCAGCGCACTCCGCCCTTGCCGCCCTTGGTGGGCCGAGCAGGCCCAGTAGGCCGCTGCGCCACGTGCGCCACCCGTGTCGCCTGACGTCAACCCTGCGCCAGCTGCTTGCGCCAGCACCGCGTCACCGCCCACCGCCGCTGACAAGTGGGGCCCACTCGAGTGGGGCCCACCCACACAGTGTCGTCTCCCTCGCGGAGACGGACACCGAGCGGGGGGCCGTGCGCCGCCCGCGTGCCGCTCGAGCACGCGGCCCAAGGATCCCCCGGCCCACTATAAAGGGCGAGCGCCACCGGCTCGAGCCATCCTTCAAATCCCTAGCCGCCGCCGCTGTCCTTTTCGCTGAGAGCACGAAGCCCTAGCCACCGGTTCATCCGCCGCCGTCCATTGCCGCCGTCGATCTCCGCCATCGTTTCATCTCCACCGGCAAGAACCCTGCCAAAAGCATCGCAGTGAGGTGAGCCGCCCGTCGGTGCCATTGGCTTGCCCCCCGTGCGCTGCAGCGCTCTCTCGCCGTGAGACCGCCGCCGGCCATGGCGCTGCCCGCACGGGCCACCATCTCCGGCCGTCGGTCGCCGCCTTGGACCCCACCACCGGGTACGCGAGGCCGCGCCGTGCCTTCCTGGCCAACCCGTGCAGCCCCCGAGCCGCTGCTCGCCGGCGAGCCGCCCACCGCCGGCAACACCGCTCCGGTGACCCGCCCGCCGGGCGTCCGTCCGCCCTCGGATCTGAGCCGAGTGGCTCAGATATGCCGCTGACCCCCGGTCAATCATGGGTCAACGGCGACCCATGCCAGCTGACGTGTCAGCCGACGTGGTTGCCATGCAGGCGCCACGTCAGCGCCACGTATGTGCTGACCGCGTCAACACGGTCAGACCGCCGACAGCCTTGACAGTTTTGCTAAAAAGCCCCTGCGGTTTTCTTTATTTATGAACTAGTCCTTTGTAGTTCAAAAATAATTAGATTACAGTCCTGTTTTCTGCAGATTATCCCCTAGAATTATTTTAGCCATAACTTTCACGTTTTAACTCCGATTTTAGCAAACTTATACTTTTTGGAATCATCTCGATAATTAGAATAGTTCTATGCTATTTTTTCCTACTATTGAGATGTTTTGGTGTACTGCCCTAATTATAGTACGTTTGCTTGCATGTATTGTTCGTGTGTGATGATTGTGGTGTATAGAGAACGAGACATGGGTGAACGAGGATCAGCTGGCCCTGGAGGATTACGTGCAGCGGGACAACAACCAAGGTAAGTGCAGGCATTCTTTCGAACATATTGCGCCTATTCATGTTTAAGTAAATTCACTGCATGTGTCTTAAATCAGCAAACCATAGGACTTACTAGCCACTTTACCCAAAGATATCCAATGGGGTATTAGTTGTTAGGTTTTAGGTTGCTAGTGTTCTATCTCACCTTTCACCATTTAATGAGGATAAAATTTTGCTTTTGAACTTGAGGAGCTATGGGCTCTTGGCTTTGGCCGTTGGAGAAGTTGATGCATGTCTGCATCGTTGGTTGGCGGTGAATGAAGGGGGAACGAATGTCAGTGGGCTCGTGGCGACGGGGGCATCTGTATCTCCTCCTCCTTGTAGTCCTTTCATGGAGCGGCAACCCAGGACTTTCGTATATCTCCAGGCTAATGGGCTCTGGCTTGGTCGATTATGATGAGGACATGAGACCTATGCATACGCCCATAGAGGCTAAACATAAGGTGAGTTCGTTCCTTCATTTGCACAATGATTTTTGGTACAATTCACTTGGTTCCACATGTGCATGTTTTTTTTGAATGTAGGTACGAATGTGTCTCAAAGGGCAAACTCATCAAAGTCCAACGTTCGGTTCGTCGGCAGCCGGATTGGGCTTCAGTGGGAAGGCCATAACTCATGCATCCGGAGTGTGATTGAGGTCAATCAGCACTTGTTGGAAAGATTATTTGATAATATTTCCAATAGGTCTGGTCTTACCTCAATATCACATCGGGAAGGCATCCAATTCATCATGACATTCTATCACTGTTTCTGCCAAGGGCTACGTCATCATCATAGGCTTGTTATTCGTCATTGGGACTCTGACCCAAGTGAGAGCATGCCCCAAGGAGATGTGGAACACACCAAAGAAGCCCTTGGATGTCCTCCTCCTTGGCCACCACCTTTGGATACCAGCAGGGACGTTCAAGCTAAGTTGGAGGCCCAATCCAAGTCAAGTTTGAGGCCGTCTCGGGCTCCAGGAGCAGCATGCAATAAAACGGACACCCAGGTTGCATACGGCCTCCGTTTTTGACGATCCACATATGGATGGAAAGATAATTTGATAAGGAAACCACTGAAAGTGGACCCATGTCAAAATTCCTTCGGGATCAACAGAAATCGTTAAAACAAGTTGACATCTACAATCTATCAGAGCGCTGCATCGTCATCTTTTGGGCCATTTGGGCCTTGTATTGTGTCGGGGCTGTGTTTGGACGTGTGTAGGGGTCCTTGGACGCCCCTTAGGCTATATAATGAGTAGCCACCGTCTACGTTAGGGTTTGGGTTTTTCTTTAGATTAATCTATCTTTGAACAGTCGTCGTTATCGGTTTGTGAAACCCCACTTTGTGATCTTAATCATATATCTATAGTTTATCCCAATATTTGAGCTGCGTACTTTCGAGTTCTTGCTTGTGTTCTTCGATTTGCAGGTAGGGATTAGCCTTCTTAGTGAGGTCAACCGGTTGGTGACACGGTTGATAACCAGAGGAGACGTGGTGCTAAGGTTGCAGGTTTGGGACTGTGATCTGAAGCCGGATCGGTGTGTCGTGCTCCACCAAATCGTTGTTTATCTTGAACTGATGGAAGATTGGGAACCTAGTTCACATCAGATTAGCAGGACCATCATGGGCAGGATAGACAACTTATCGACGAATGGCCATAGCTGTGGTTGCTGGGGCTTGTTTACAAGTATTTAGTATGGGAGGGGCTAGAGATCCGTGATGTGGGCGGCCTCATGGGGAAGTCGCCCATACGCTTGGACTCAAGGCTGGTGAGTTGTTACTGCCTATGACCTGTGAAAAACCTTGTTGTGACCTCTGCCAGCCTATCTTGGTAATGGGCTAAGAGACTTGCAACCTTGGGCATAAAGAGTAATCATAATCTGGAGTGAAAGTGTACACCTCTGCGCAGAGTTAAAATCGATATATCATCCGTGCTCACGGTCGCGAGTGGCCCGGATCCTCACATGATTAGCCAAATGGTTTAAGCTATAAAAATCATGGTGAAGTTGTTGAGGTTGCTACCTCAGGTTTTATCGGGATGGCTATCCTGTGTTCCTTTGAGATGGCTATCTCATGTTTAATGTTGATAATGTCTTATGCTTATATCTATGATAATAAATGACACATTATTATTACTTGAACCTTAATAAAGGGTTGGGTGTTTCAACCAAGTTGATTAGAGAATAGGTTGCAATAACTTAAATCTTAATTGTTTAACTTTAAAATGCTACCGCAGTCTACCTTCCCGCTTTACCTTGTACTAGCCTTGCATGTCATTATTTTCCGTCTGTACTTGCTGAGTTTCGACATGGAACTCACCCTTGCTATTTCCCAACCAAAGGATGCTCGAGTGATGACTCAGATGATGACTTTCCTGAGAACTACCCGGGATACTAGGCGTCGTGATGCTGCCGTCGACCTTCCTGTGGCGAGATGGAGTCGCTACGTCAATGTCATTTAGTTGTTATTCATTTTGGATGATGTGATCTATATTTCGCTTTACTCTGATGATAGTTATGTAATAATGGTATGATGTGATCGTTATATTATGTTTTATTCGAACACTGTGCTTTTGAACCATGTAATTTATTGTTCATGTGTGTAAATTGTTCCTGGCGCACATGAGTTTTTGCCTTTCATTCCTTCGAAATCAAGGTGTGAAACTAGGCCTAATAAAGCCCTTGCTAGAAAGCTCTTTCAGCTGCTTCTTGAGCTCTTCTGGTTCATCAACTGACATGTGGTACGGTCGATTAGAAATGGGACCGATTTCTAGCATGAGGTCAATTATGAACTCAACATCACGATCAGGTGGCATGCCTAGCAACTCTTCTGGAAACACGTTCTCATATTCTCTGACAACGGGGACATCAGCGAGAGTCTTCTCCTTTTTCTGGGATTCTTCCTGAGACTTGAGTGCATTCAGGGCACATAGCACAGATACTGATTTATCCTTCTGAGGTGCACATCTGACTGCTTGGCCAGAAGGGTGAGTTATCTAAACATATCTGGGTAAACAAGAGATCAAACCCTTATGCTCCGTAAGACAATCCATGCCTAGGATGACATCCAACCCATTTGAAGGTAGAAGGGTAAGGTTAGCTCCGAAGGTTAGACCCTCGATAGAAAGCTTCACTCCCTTACAGATATGGGTGCTTCTCATCTCACCTAGGGGAGAACTGGTGACTATAGGCTCCATACGTGGAGTGGTAGGTATGTTGTTCTCTCGTGCAAATTTGGATGAGATGTATGAACATGTAGCTCCAGAATCGAACAGAACAGATGTTTTAAAGCCATTAACTAAAAACATACCATAAACAACATCTGGGGCAGGTTGAGCTTCTTCAGCGTTCATGTCTGTGAGGCGACCATGGCTTGTAGATCCAAGGTACTGAGACTTGGGTGCAGTAGGTGCGGGCGTCTTCTCAGGACAGTCAAACACCTTGTGTCCAGGTTTACCACAACCAAAGCAAGTGAACGGCACAATGCCTGTGGGGGTTGGCGTAGCGGCCTTCCAATTGCCTGAGTTTGGAGCAGCATGAGCAGGTGTAGAGTGATCAGACCTGTGATGTGGCTACGAAGAGTGCTCACGGGGGTAGCGATCCTTCCCAGAGCGGTCACGAGAGCGGTGGTCAAGAGAGTGACGGTCACGGGAGTGATGGTCACTGGAAGAGCAGGAGTGGTTAGTAGAGTAGGCACCACCACTCTTACCCGAGCCATAGGTAGGGTCCTTGCCAAAGTGAGGATGGCTTGATGACCTATCCCGATGGAACCTCTTATGCTCATGGTCATGGTAGAAGCCCTCGGACTTCTTCTTCTCCCTCCTGTAATTTCTTCTACCTCCTTCTGGTCCTTTTCGATCTGTATGCAGCGATCAATTATGTCACGAAGGGTGTGACTCTTGGTGCCTCCCAGGGCCACCTTGATCATGGGGTTCAGACCCTTCCTGTACTGAGTGATCTTCTCTTTCTTAGATGCTGCAACATGCAGAGGTGCATAGCACAGCAAACTAGTGAAAGTGTTGGTGTACTCACAGATGTCACATCCCTTCTGGGTGAGGTTGCGGAATTCCTCCTCCTTTTGCTCCATGACTCCCTCAGGTACATGGTACTCGATGAACTCATCAGTGAACTCATCCTAGGAGATGTGGTCGGGGTCCTCATGAGCTTGGCGGTAGCTGTCCCACCAGGAGCGTGCAGCTCCAGTGAGATGGTGAGCAGCGATCTCGACTCACTCCTCAGGGGTACAAGTGGTAAGCTCCATCTTCTTCTCAATCCCACAAAGCCAGTCATCAGCTTCCAGTGGTTCCTTGTAGGTGCCATCAAAAGTGGGTGGCCTGAGCTTCAGAAAACCCTCAAGTTTCCTCTGGAAGTCATTCGGGTTTCCTCCATAGCGATGGTTGGCTCCATTGACTAATGCGGCAAGCAGCTTTGTCTGTGGCGCCATCACTTCCGCTAGGTTCGGCAGCGGTGGTGGTGGCAGGATTGGCTGTGGTGGAGGGTTCGGCTGAGGTGGAGGCCCATTGCCATTGGCATCACCTCCTCCAGTGGCACCTCCAGCTGGCGGGGTCTGCTCACGGTCATTCCCACCCTGGTTGAGGTTGATGGGTGGAACACGACCACCCCTTCATCCATAATGTCTTCCACGCCCAAGCTCAGGCTCGGGTGGAGGCGGACGGTTGCCCAAACATGTGGAGCGACGTGCAGACAACTGCGACACGGGTCGACAATGGTTTAGTACTTTATTAATTTAGTATAATTAAATGATTTCAATGATTTAAGGAAAACATTTAATCTATCCAACACTCATACAAAGAAGCAATAAGAGCCATAAAATGCGATAAGATCGATCATTCATTACATGGTTTGCATTACATGGCATCATCTCTAGCAGCTACGCTAGATGAAGTGCGAGATTCGTACTACGAGATGATAAATCATGGAGGGTACATCACGGTAGGTACATCATAACTCATGGATAACATCTAGCACAACTCTATCTCATGACATGGCCACGCAGGGTCCACACTACTCTGACTCGTACATCGGTGTGTTGTACACTGCTGGGTGAAAGCGGCTGCCAAGAACCATCAGCTCCTCCTATGACATGTGAAGGCACTTCACGTAAGCTTGAGCTTATCCGAACTCCTTGGTAAGCGGCAGGTTGGTGGGGGCTGGACAGTGGTCGTGCCTCAAGAGAGTCTTGCCAATCTAGAAAGTTTCCTTGAAGGGGTCCTTGTGTCTGGGTGACAAAGGAAGTCGGTCCCGTAACTCCGTGTACTCCTGGCAGCGTCTCTCATCGGTGTTCTTCCAAGCTGTCTTGAGCCTCTTGTACCTGTCCACCAAGGTCTCGTTCTGAATCATCAGGGCAATCAGATGGCCTTGGTTGCACTTTGGCTTTATGGGCTCTTGCCTGACGTGCGAGCTTATCCTTCACCTAGGAAATGGTAGCCTCGAGTCCTTCCTTCTCCTCAGCTTCCTTCTTGTAGAACTCCTGGTACTCCATCAGGGTGTTGTGGTCGAGACGCCTCTTCTTCTCCAAGTGCTCTATGTAGCTGTTCTGTTCAAAGAGGTGAGCGGCGGAGGCACAGCTGCAAAGACTGGTCTCAGCTAGGATGACCGGCCTGACCTGGTCGTCCTGCTGCTCTGGTGTGAGGAGAGAGTTCAGGGCCTGAGGAAGAAGACGAAACTCTATATTGTGAAGGTGCTCATAAGTGATCCTCATCACTTCACGCAGAGCCTTGAGTGACACAGACTGGATTCCTTCCTCGATTGAGTCCTTGACTGTCATATCTAGGAGAGCTGGTACTGAAGATAGGGTCTGACTTGCAGGGATCTCCATGTGAGTGACCACGTAGCCCTTGATTCCTCCTTCTGAGTCGGGTGCTCCAGTGCAGGTGTACTTGATCTCCTCGACAGGCACTCTCAGTACTCCCAGAACACGGCGTAGGGTGTACGAAAAGCCTAGAAACTCCTGTCCCTGGTAGGTAAACTCCGCCTTGGGCATGCTGCTCAACGTTCCAAGCGAGGGTCCAAAGCTTGTTATCTGCACGTTTAAAAGGGAAAGGGTCAGCAAGTCAGTAACAATAGAGAAGCCTTGCATAAGAAGAAATGCAGGGTCAGTATATAACCAAAAGGAAAGCTGGTTTGTCCTGTTCTATTGTCCATTTCTAGGGTTTCGTCCTAGGGTCAAGTATGGCTCTGATACCAACTGAAACGACCTTGATTTCTGCGAAGGGAAATCCACAGAGTCGGAGTGTAATATGACCATTTAAATCACATTACCCGATAACAGTTGAATATCATAATCCATACATCTAACAAAAGAGTGCAATAGAGGGGTTTACAATAACTTATTACATCACCACTTGGTGGAATCAGAGTTCATACAGCATAACAATAAAAGCTTGAGGTGCGGAAGCTATCATCTTCAATCCAACTTGAGTGTAGGCACAAAACCCTCAATCACTGTACTCCCTAGATGAGTACTCATTCTTTGAACCTAAAACCAAATTTTCAGTACGATTTGTACTGGCTAAACTCCTATCCTATGCATTGCATTGTGGAAGGTGGATGCAAAATGAATATATCAAAAGAAACCTATAAAAGCTAGGGTTTTCCTATGCAATTAATCAGGTATATAAATAATAATATACTAGTCAAGTTTTAATCACATTCCCAACCCATAACGTCCATCACCATCCTTCTCTTGCTTACCATCCCATCTCCTCCAACACCATATTAGACTCAAGTCGACAAGCCAACTCCTGCTCGGCTTGCCTCAGCGGCCCGCAGCCCTTAACCTGGCTCACGGCCAGAAAACATACTCAGGGGGAAGGTAGAACACTCCACTCACTAGTCCGGTGCATGTGCAACATAGGAAAGGTCCATAGTCGATCAAGATGGTATATGTATCGATCGATCAACCATATACTCTCCAGAGGTTTCACTAATCCACTAGTTAACCATCATCGGTGTTCATCACCACCTAGGCAGATTCCGGGTGCCTACTGCCATAGAACGATGCCACTCTACCATCCATCTCTGGATCACTGGAACTATGAAGAGAGCATGTATCTGCTCTCGTAGAGGATGCCATGCTATGTACCCACTCCCGAAAGGGTGCCATGATCGTCTCGGTAGGATGTTAGCTCTATCTCATGCATATACCTCCCTAGCGCTACCCGCCCAGCAGTAGTGGCATCGATCTATCCAGCAGTTCAGCCGTCTCCCCCCATGGAGAGCGAGTGAAAAGCAAGAGATTCCTAAGGTCCAGATACCAGCGCAGGAGTTCCTAAGTGTGACCAAACTGGGATATCTTCATCAGGGTTTATCTTTAACATGCTACCATGACACCTTCGTCCCGAGCTCCACCTCTCAGAGGATCACACCCAAAGACCACCATCACATCTCAGTTAGCCCACCACAGGCTCCACTCGTGCGAATGTCCAGATCCATTCCCTGGTAAGACTTGCTCCAATAGCTCGTCATAGATCCCGGCTCGATTGACTCAACCCTCACCCTACTCCCTGCCGTAAGCTCCACCCCAAACCCAGATATAGCATCATCAGCTCACATGCCCATCTGATCCATCGACTCACACATCACCAGCCTGGCACCCTCCAGGCCTTCCCAGGGTTCATCACGTCGCATCAAAATGTAAGCGAGTGAAGTATATATATAAATATAGCAGATAAGCAAGTGGCTAACGTAACAGCGGGTAAGCAGGTGAAAGTTTACAACAAGGTAGGGCTCATCAAGTAATAGTCTACTATGCAATCCTAGCACAAGCAAATCATTATAGCAACAGGAATTAAAGCACTAGCCATACTACATTTGCCATGCGTAATGGGATCTACGAGGTTGGGTGAGGTATGGCACCTTCACTGATGTAGCTGTCGGACTTCTCCTGGTAGTCACTGTTGTCTAACTTGTCCTCGCTCGAGCCTGTATCAAGAATTAATGGTCGCGGGAGCAACCCCTATAGATTAGCACAAAGAACGAATGCCAAATAAAAGATCCAAATGCACTCAAACATAGCAAAAATAGAGAAAGCTTGATTTATAGAAAATTTGGATATGTGGATCATAATTTTCGGAGCTCGTATGAATTAGTTATGATTTTTCAAAGATTTAACCATTTTCTAAAAAAGAAAAAAGGTTGTTTATTCTGTGCTGACACGTGGCAGCCTGTGATTAGGCCACGTGTCACGCACGGGTCCAACGGAGACAACTTAGCTGCTGACGTGGCAGATGACGTCATGCTGACGTCAGCATTGACCGGGTCAGCAGAGGCCTGACAGGTGGGTCCGGGGTGACATCACTGCTGACGTCAGCAGCCAACGGTCAACGATCAATGGTCAACAGTCTGGTGGGCCCCACTGGGCCGTTAACAGGCCGTTAATGGGCTGTTAATGGGCTGGGTGGGCCGGATATGGGCTAGGCCGGGACCGCCACATGGCACGCTCTGGTGCTGCCACATCACTGCTATGAGTCCAAACCGGGCTCGGTCCACGGCTCTCGGTCACTGGGAGTCCACTGTCAGCCTCTCATGTCCACATACGTCGGGTGCACGGATGAGTCCTCTAGTCCACACGGTCCACAGCGTGGTCCCTCGGTGCACCGATTCGACTCGGTCCCATGCGCAACGGCTCTGGTCCATGAACTCCACGTCCACCATCCTCTTCTCCAGACCATCCCCTTCCTCTATCTCCTTCGCCCGATGGCGGAGGCTCACCGGCGGTAGGGAAACTTTGATTCCTGGCGACTCAGTGGTTCTCCGGCTCCATCTTCTTGCTCACTGGCTTCAAGGCGTCAAGGCGAACACAGAGATGGGCTCCAAGGCGACAGCTTAGTTCCCGGCGACATGCTCCATGGCGGACAACGGCTCAACGGCGGTGGTGCTCGGTGACACCATCACTCCGAGCCACTCCAAGTCCAATTCATTGCGCCGAAGTGCGATTGGGGTCACGCGGCACCTCTCTGATGCGTCAGCAGTGTCCAAAACCCGCGACGAAGTCCGCGTGGGTAGCAACTCCCACGGCGGAGCTCCAGTGCGACCATGGTGCATGGCACGGCATGTCAGAGAAGCTCCTCGGCCTCCATCTTCTTGTCCAGTTAACGTAGATCATCACGGTGGACCTCGGCGTCGTCTCCTTGTCTTCCATGACGGCTGATGGCGACGGGGAACAGCAGTGCATGGCCGCACTCTGGTGCGGTCGTGCACTGGCATGGTGGTGCATGCCGGGGCATCCAAGGGGTCATTCGGGGGCTAGGGTGCGCACTGGGTGCGGCACACCGAGGCAGACTCAGATCCAGAGTCAAAGATGACCAAGGCTCAGCGAGGCGGTAGCAAGGTGGCATCGCCGCGGCGGTGCTCGGTGCGTGGCGACGGTCAGGGCAGCTCTCTGGTCCGGCATCCGCCTGAGGCCATGGTCCAAGGGGGCTCAAGCCGGTCTATGTGTGTGTGCGCGTGTGTCCAAGTAGGTCGGTTGCGACCTTGGCCTACGCGCTCTAAGGCGGAGCGCCATGGCCGTAGCAGCACGGGCGGTGGTTGGAAAAAGGGGAGCGGCGGAGGTGCTCACAGTGTTTGGTGAGGAGATGAGGCACGGTACACGTCCCTACAGCTCCGGCTCACGGTACTATCCTTGCTCCTCGACCCGACGGCGTAGCAGCGGCTCGGGCACAGCGCTCCTCCTTCTTCTCCAACTCTGGCGGTAGTGAAACTTCCTCTTCCTCTTCCCCGCCCCCTTCTCCTCCTTCCTCCCTTTCTTCCCTAAATTGGACTGGCTGGTAGTGCAATTGGGGTTCCACCGGAGTGGTGGCGGCGTTGGGAACCCTAGAGCTCTGGCCTTGCTCTTATAGGGGCGCCGTGGAGGTAGGTGGCCGGCGGACGGTGATCGGGCGAGGGAAGCTCGATCAGGCAGCCGGGGAGGGCTCCAAGTCAGCAATTGAGGCTCGGTTTGGGTCCATGGAGTCAGTGAGAGGGGCTAGCGGGGGCTGGGTGCGAGAAAGCTTTACAGCGGCGTAGTTTTACCGCGGCGGCAGTGCATGTGCGTGCTCGTGCGCGGAGAGTTTCGCCCGTGCCGCGGGCATCTTGCTGTCGGCCGGTCGGGCCAGGTGGCAGGCTTGCGCGTGTTGATGAGGCGGAGGTCTAGATCGAGCGGCCAAGGCGGGTTGCTTAGGGGCGACGCGGGGAGCAGGCGCTAACATGGTGACGTCAGGCGAACGGCCGGTCGATGGGGGGACCGTGGGGTGCTCATGACAGCTGGCCCCTACTGCGGGGTTTGGTCGTCAGCGGCTCAGGCCGGCTCCCTTCGGCGCGACGCGAGGCGGGTCCTTGATGGGCTGCTCGGCTTGCTGGGCCGATCGTGCGGAGGGAAAGGAAGGGCGAGCGGGCGAGCGAGCGGGCAAGCGGGCCGCCTTGCTGGGCTGGTGCGGCGCGAAGAGAAGGAAAGAGAGGGGCAGGTCGGGCTGGGTTGGTTGGCCGATCGGGCCAGATTGGCCTTTCCTTTTCTCTTCTTTATTTCTTTTCTCTTTTTTATTTTCAAATACTTTTATATATATGCATATATATGTGTGTGTGTGTGATGTGCCAATTTTGTATAACAAAGTAGTGGGTATACTAGGCCTTTATATTTGTTAGGGTATTATCCCTTAATATTTATTTATGAAAATAAATATTATGGTCTCATTTTAATTAAACATCACATAAACCAAATAAAATCCAAATCACAATTATATGCAACATGCCATGACATCTTTTGAAACATTGAAGGTAAAGCCATTGCCACATTTGAAAAGCAACACATGAAACATCGATCAAGATTACTTTGAGACATTTTTATTACGCTATGATCACGTGGATGCTATGCATGACATGATAAGATTGATGCATGGTTAGGGTAGATGATAATATGTCACACTCGTCACTTATAGGTTTTTCGAAAAAATTTGTAGCTCGAATTTTTTGGTTGTTATAGTCCTCCCTCTTATTGGAATCTCGTCCTTGAGATTTAAGAAGTGACATACCCTTTAAAGAGGTAAGGATACTGTAGCAGCAGTTGATTCTCATCTTCCCATGTTGCTTCACGTTCAGTGTGATTACTCAATTAAACCTTGCACATAGGGATAGACTTGCTTCGAATCTCTTTGGTGTCATAATCTAAAATCTTGATGGGGTGCTCTTTGTAGTCCAAAGTATTTTTGGGTTGTTACATTAATATTTTTTATTTAGTTCAAAAAAATGGGGCCCGCCACTGAGATTTCTCCCACGCATGCTCTCCCTCTGGCTTGGTGCTCTAGAGAAAGGAGTGACGCCGGGTGAGAGAAGGGAATTGGTGTCAGGCAGGAGAAAATAGACCCCGCGTCGGGTGGGGACGAGGTGGTGGCAACTCGCAAGGGAAGCAAATTGGGTAGGGATAGTCCCTACCTGACATCCGTCGACACCTATCGTCGATTGAAGGCGCGTCGATTGATAGCCCTGCCACCATATCCAAGGATTCCGCCTTGCATGGCTAGATCGGCTCACGCGGTCACGCCTCTCAGCTTCTCATCGCATCGACGCAGCCAGCGGCTCGATCGCTCCAGGCGAAGTCACGGCTAACGGCTCGGCTCATCGTCTTGTCTCCTACTCACGCGATTTCCCCTATGCGCCTTTCGCCCAGGCACAGCCGCCGCATCTCCTCCCATTGGCGGCAGCTGCCTCCCGGTCTAACCAAACTCCTGCCCTCCCACATGGATGGGCGTTCTGTGCGACCCGCCGCCGGCACCGCCGGCTAATCAGGCCCAGACGCTCAGGACTCGTCGAATAGGTGCCGCTGCTGATTGTTTATCCGCTCGATTCCAGACCGCCGCCGCCGCCGCCGACCTCCTCTGCTCCAGACGCGTCACCACCGCCGACGAGTTTCTCCGCCTCAACGCTAGATGCGCCGCCAGCGCCGGCGACATCCTCTCTGCGCCCAGCTCCTCCAACTCGACTCCAGATGCGCCCCCAACACCGGCGACCTCCTCTGTGCACAAGCGCCTCTACCTCGACTCCAGATGTGCGACAACAGCGCCGGTGACCTCCTCTGTGCTCAGCCATAGCAAACCTGGTAAGGGCTTTTTCCTAACTCTACAGATTGTACAGCCATGAGATTGTGTTGGATAATTAAATTATCCTTTGTTGGTTCATATGGTTTAATGCCTTGGATCCTTGAAAGAAACCAAGTTATGCCTGGTTGTATGGAATCATGATACACATATCCTGCTGTTTTGCAGGTTTCTGAAGCGAGTGAAGGAAGAGACATGATTGTCTACCATTAGATGCAAGGAAGTCTACGAGCGGTGTCTTGCATTGTCCAGTCCCAGATTGCAAGGAAACATGTAGTGTGACTAGTCTGATCGATTAGTGTGCAATGTATGGATGTGAAGCTTGCTTTGAAAAAAAACAAACTGTGCTGCGTTTTTTTCCTTTGAGCTTGCTTCGTAAGAGTTAGGGGCAAATATACTTCAAGATGTAATATGCATATTGATCTGAAATACAAATGGCATGTTTAGCCATTTTGAAATAAATATGGCGCAAATATGACTCGTGTGTTTTGCCTTCTATATGTTCAGGAAATTGCTCATGAAAAAAATAGTGTATGCATTCAGGCCTTTACTTACATGATTTCTGCATACATTTAGGTTGAAGATCTGCTTCCAAGGTACCATTCAGTTAACTATGTGATCAAGTCCTGCTCTTTTATATGGAGTATAAAATAAAAATTTGTGATCATGTACATGGTCCAGATGATACTTGAGAGAATCAAAATGAGCCTCTAGAGCCAAAGGCCAGTTTTGTGATGGAAAGCACATGGCGCCGACATATAATGACAAAGCCTTTTTTTCAATCAGAGAGCTGGTTCTTTCAAAATTTCCCTGCTCTTTGTTGTGAAGATTCCAGTCCTTATATGGAGCACGGATGTGCATAGTACCTTCTCTTCAAAATCAAATCTGATTGTGCAAACACCGGTTATTACTATCTGGTAATACATCTATGAGGACTGATCTGATTGTAGTGTGATTGTACTAGAATTTTTGAAAGTTCTGTAATCAGCTTGCTCTCTGCTTTTCACTACTCCAGTGGGGTTCACTACTGCTTGCAGACTTTGTGGGTCAGTTTGTCACCAGTCACTTGCTTTACAGGACAATGTTTGTTTTCGTCCGTTGTGTCGGATTCAAAGAGTCATTCACATTGAAACTTTTATCTGAAAAACGCATAATATTCAAATTGTAATTTTTGTCTGGAATGCTTAAAGTCATTCCGGCTGTTTTAAAATTGCATGGAAGGTGTTTGTGCTGAAAATGACTACACTACTATGATCTTGTTTCTCAAAATGATTTCCAAAAATCTAAATTCTGAAGAGAATATTCAGAAAATAGCAAGAAGAACATGAGAGCATGGACATGCTCCTGCTTGGGAAGTTGGGATCCAACCTGTGGCATCCTCCTGCTTCGGATGCTGCATGCTGACATTTTCAGTGGCCTAAAGTGCATGTATCCACTATCTTAAAATGTCAGTTGTTCAATGAAAGCTGAATGCCTGTCCTTGTAACTATGAAAGCTAGCTGCTCCTTGTAACTATGAGCTAGCTGCTCAGTATAATATTCTATTCTTGACCATCTTACTTGGTATTGAGATATTATGAACACCTATTGCTACTTGCTACAAGCATCGTTACATTCAGTATGGACATTTGTCCTGACAAATAAACATTGAGTATATCTGCTAGTTCAGTGAGATGATCGATCAGTACTATAATCGGCTCACAAAAAGAAGACAATTAAACCATATATACATTGGGAATAACTTGTGATATACAGGAAATGGATCCAATAAATGGACACCACTGACAAATAGAACCATATATACATATTTAGCTGTCAAATAGGAAATGTTGCAGGTGACATTTGAAACACGAATGGTCAGACAGAGCTACTAAAATCCACCCCTAAATACATCCTTATGAGCTGCACGAAATGTATTAATCAGAAATGTAACTTTCTAGCAGACGATGACAGTGTGGCCACTTGCTCAACTCCATGTAGAAGACTTGTAAGTCCACCTTGGATAAAAGGAACAGACATGGTCGAAGAATGTGCAGACACACCATTTGCATAATTTGGCATTGTAGCATTGACATAGCTGCCTTGGATCAAAGGGCCATCCATGGTAGAAGACTGGCCAAACACATTGGTCGCACTAATGGCACCGTCATGAAAGCACTGTGTCACATAATATCAAATTGTTCAAAACTCTTTCATAACAATGAAAAGCAAGCGGAGTCATGTCTTACAGTTGATTCATGTGGATCTGAAACTTCATCCTATTTTGTGACGAACTATTTGGATCTTTTCTTGCACCTAGAAATATTTTAAAATGTTACTATTGGAGCATCTATAATGCAGGCAAAATTAGGATACAATAAATACCTTTCTTCAGAGCACTTTTCTTATTGGTCTTGCTTGTCTTCTTCTGAACCACATCTTGGACCCGTTTGTCCTTTGCGCCTTTTACCACCTGAGGAACTCTAAACAATATTTCACCTTTCAGTGTGCCAGTAACACATTCAATTGAAACAAGGGGATTCTCATCGGATTTTTCTTGCATCTTGCTTATGGAATCGTCTGCTTCCAGGTCCAACTTATCTATGCCTTTCTCCAAATCATCAAGAAGTTCTTTTGATAGTGAACACTTCAGTGCAATAGATGTTGCCTTCCGTGAGATTCGTGCAGCACGTGTTTTCAAACTTTCATGTTCAGTTTCTTGTTTGTCAATATAAAATCCTCTTTTTGCATCTTTTGTCCACCTTCTCTTTATGTATTGTGGTGGCAAAATGAAAACATTGTTTACATAGAAGACTTTGAGAGCATGCTTGCACAATATACCTGTAAGACAAATATACCATTTTAATAGGCTCATACTAGAATTTATACTGAATTCAGATTATATGTACATACCTATGGATTCGTACTTTCTGCAACAACATGCAATGGTCATGTCTGTAGTGTTGCACAGAACCGTTGCTCCATGATTAGAATGCATATGTGTGACCATATATGTCAAGAGTGACCCATCACTTTTTAACAATTCCCAAGAGAATGTGAATTGTTTTTTAAATTCTTCCTCAAATTCTGAATATATCCTTTTTGTATAGGATTCAGCAGCATTCTTCAACATAGGGAAATTTTAGATGTAAGTAACCGGGGTCTTGCAGCGTGAACTAAAGTCTGCATCTAACTCATTTTCGCGAAGACTGGCAGCATCCTTCTCACATTGTACAAGGAGTTCTGAAAGACTGAGTTTTCTTTGAAACCTTTTCTTGAATACATTATTCATATCTTCACTCCTTTGAGTAGAGTTCATATCAGCTGTGAAAGAGTCGCGGTAGACAACAGCCCACTTTTTCCTCAAATCATATAAGTTTGTCATCCATTGGTTGTTCTCAAGGTTATACTCAGTCAGCAATTCATTCCACTTCTGTATGAATGGAGCTTCCGATCTGTCCTCATAGACACATCTCTTAAACTCAGGTAGAAACTTATCAGGATGCTTATGAATTACATGCCCAAGATGTTTAGCGGCATTCAAACAGATGTGCCACAAACAAAGACGATGGCTTGTATTTCGGAATACATAAGCAATTGCTCCAGCCATGGCTGCGTCTTGGTCAATGAAAATTGTGCTTGGATGCTTGCCTGACATTGCTATGAGGAAGGTTTCAAAAAGCCAAATAAATGATTCAATAGTCTGATTAAATATCAATGCGGCCCCAAAAATTATTGTTTGCTTGTGATGGTTGGTTCCAAGGATTGGAGTAAAAGGCAATTCAAACCTATTAGTAGTAAATGTGGTGTCAAATGACACAACATCACCAAAGCATGCATAATCCAAGATAGATTGACCATCCGCCAGAAGAAATTAGCAATACGACCATCTTCTTCATCTAATTGAACTGCATAAAAGAATGTGGGATCCTCTATTTGCTTACTCTTCAGGTATTCCAATAGTGTTTGTGCATCATTGGATTTTAGGTACTTCTTGCACTCGCGACCAATCTCATTATTGCAATCCATCTTTAAGAATGGCACTTTGTCAGCTCCTCCATAGAACTCCTTCATGAACTCATACACCTGGCTTGGCTTCATACCTGCTTCCCTTATCTGCCCAATTAGCTTCCTGTCTGCTTCTATAACACGTCTTTGAGACTTTAGTTTGTGACACTTATTTGGACTAGCAAGATAATGATTGTGATCAAGTACAACCTTTTGCACTCTCCAAATTCCTTCGCTGCTGATGCTAAACTGAACACGAGCATCACAACCTGTCCTTGTAATATCCTTCTGTGATGACTCATTTCTTCGATGCCCTTCGTTGCTACAAACTATATATTTTTGACATATAGTATTGTCTGCTCGACGTTTTGTATGGCTCTTTCTAATGCTAAATTCAACTTTCTCGGCATATGCGTTATACATTTCATAAGGTTTATCCTCCGAATCAAAAGTCATTTCAACTTGAGGAGCAATTAAACTTGGCGCTCCTGCATCAGCCACCTGTTTAATTATTGTACATATCATTAGCTCCATTGCTGTACAATTAGATGCAAATTTAAGGTGCAGTAATCTATACGAAGATTTTTATGCCTAATAATCAAACTAACATCTTCATACCTTAGCAGGTTTTTGTGCTGATTCTGGTAACTTTGAAACTGACATAATCCTGGGTAATGTTGATGTTAACTCGATGACAGCATGGGTGTTCTCCGGCTTAAAAACACGTATTTATGACTTGTCGAACATATGCCAATGAAACAAACCTAGTATAATTATGTGCATCATGTCATCGAGTCATAAAAACGATCAACCTACATACCTGTACTGCATCATTTTCACTGGTACTTGATGAATTAAAGTCGACTATGTCTTCATTGATTGGAACAACATCACCATTGCAGACTTAGCCTGCATGGCTATTGTTGCTGCAGTCGACAGTGAAGACAACTTCTCAGTGTGTGATTGAACTTGAAGCACATCGCTCTTCTCCTTGACGGATACCCCATGCACCTCGCTGCAGTCCTACTGCAGCATGTCCGGCACGACGTGTGGCTCCGTTGAGCCATGCGAGGCGGATGGCGAGAGAAACGTACGGGCATCAGGACTTGCTTGCAGGCAACAGACTGGATGTAGATGCCAAACCCTGTGGTCAGGACACTTCCATAGAAAGTCTCCCATACGTGCAGGACTGCAGACTGTAAACAACAAGAGCAGTGTGGAGGAAGCATGGAAGAAGAAGCTACGCACCACGAAGAGAAGGTCGGCCTTGTGCAGCCACGTCAAGTTGCGAGGATGATGGCCGGGGCCGCCCCTGTGAGACGGAGGTCCGTGACCGCACTGCATCGGGCATCATCGCGTGCAAGTCCATCCCGGACCCCTAATCGGTCGATCACCCTCGCCTGCGACGTGAGCACAAAACCACAACCAAAACCCAATTAATCAACCACCCTATTTTCCAAACAAAAACAACCACGATGGGGGTAAAATACATAATGGAAGCAGATCGAAGCAGGAGACGAGCGATCGTAGGCAAGGAGGCTTCAACACCTTTAGTCTTCGGAGCCGGCGGCGGCGAAGTGGCGCCGTGGCGGGCGTGACAGGCGGCGAGCGCGTGCGAGCCTGGGAGGAGAGGAAAGAAGGCAGCGTTGAGGTCCGATGGCCCAAATCCTATCGAAATTCTCGAAGTTGCCGATCGCGGGAATTTGTTTGAAATCTCGATCTGACGAGACGATCCTTATCTTGGAAGGAACTCTTCCAGTTCCTTCGACTGTAAGTTTGAAGAGCTACAAGTCGGAGCCGAGTTACGAGCCAAGTTCCTACCAGTCAGCTCGAGCCTAAGGATGTGAGCCAAGTTTGCTGGAAGTGCTACGTGTCGTGATTTGGCTTCAGGTGCCTACAGGGTCCGGTAGGGACTATCCGCACTGAATTTACTTCCGCTGGCAAGGACCAGGAGAGAAGTTTGGACTACTTAGATATGGTATATGGGGGTGGGCTTCTCAATGTCGGGTGAGGTGGATTTTATTTACAACCGATTCACTATCGGTTCCTGATATGAATGAGAGTACAAATGATTATATTTTGAACAACAGTAGAAATGCTTATCATAGAAATGCTTATCATAGTCAATTTTCACCTCTAGTTCCATTTATGAACCGACGATGAAAATTTTATCATATACAGTTTGTAACAAACCCACACTGAAAATACTTAGTGGAAGTATCAAGAAAAAACTGATCACTTAATGAAATATTGAATAACATAACAAAATGATTATTCGTGCAGGCATTCACTGTACAAAGTCGTCGAGTATACTACCAAAGCAAGAATGAATAATATAATTATCAAAAGCTAACTCGCAGCGAAGGAGCAAGCCTAGTTAGCTACGTAGCACTTCTTCCTAATCTCCCCGTCGACGCCTGTGAGCACGCCGACATTTCCCATCTTGATCATGGACTCGCTAAAGTCCTTGAAGAACGCATCGTCGAACTTGCCGGTGGCGATGCGCTGGACGTACTCCCTAGTGGTGGCATCGGTCAGGAGCGCTGCGTCGGACTGGAAGAGGCCCCTGCGCTTGGCGACGCGGCGATAGTAGCTGGTGTCGAAGGTCTCGTAGCTGCCGGGGTCCATCTCAGAAAGCGTGGCCCTGTCGTCGACGCTCTTGCAGCGCGTCCTGAGCTGGCCGGCGTACAGGCTGTCGAGGGATGGGTCTGAACTGTAAGCGCTACTGAAATTGTAGAGCCGGCCGGCGTAAGATGGGCACTGCGCCGTGCCGAGGGTGTGGCCGCCGGAGAGGACGGCGAGGTCCTTGACGTCGAGGCCTTTGGAAGCGAAAATCTTGGTGAGCAGGGGGATGTCTCCGTAGGCCGGAGGCAGCTGGTCAGCCGCCTCAGTTGCACTGGACACCCTGCCGTCTCGCCTCCCGAGCGCCACGGGCCAGGAGGGGCCGTTGGCCAGCACGACGGCGTCGCGGGCCATGAGCGTGAGGACATCGGCGCAGGAGACGGTGTTGGGGCAGGCGGCCTCGAGCTTGGCCTTCACCCTCTCCACGGAACCGAAGCCTCGAAGACTCTTGTTCGGCCTGGCGTCCTTCTCTGCCGTGTTGCTATCGATGGAGTTGAGCAGAACGGAGGCGTCACAGCCCTGCAGTATACATATAATTTTCATTGGGTTCTGATCGGTACTCTGCAGTGAACTACTATATGAAAATCAATGGAATTTAAGTACAAAAAGAGTGTACGCGTTCAAGCTAGTTTGTACGGCAATAACAAAAACATGTTTGTAATTTAACAGAAAAGCACGCGACTTACCCTGACGAAGCAGTCATGGAAATGAAGCCTGAGGAGTGGGCCGGCAAGGCTGGGTGCGGCAGAGACGATCTTCTCCATCTCCTCGCGGACAATCGCCTCCACTTTCGGGCATGTCTTGCTGTAGTAGCCGACTTCTAGCTGAGCCACTGCGAACGAGCTGCCAGCGAGCAGGACAAAAGGTAGCAGCAGCACTACACAAGACTTGGCAGCCATTGTGCCAATCAGTTGTACTGCAACAAAGAAATAAGGTTTCGCGCCTATAGTAATCTAGGATGGTATGGCTACTAGATATGGATGACATGCCAACATACTCCCTGTACTTATAGGGGTACATACGTACTACGGTGGCTGCTTAAGCAGACTTGTTCGTTTAAGCTAACATGACAACCTGTTCCTGCGTACATGCATGTGCTAACTTCCATCCACGCATAGTCGTCGCAACAAACTAATGTACATATAGTATGTTTATGTCCGTTGACGCGCCGCTAGAAATTAACAGGGCCGATGTTTTGGAGAGAATAGGAACATGGACGGTGATGAACGAGGCCAGTTCACGTACGCGTACACGTTTAACATGGCATTATATCTTGTGGAGGTGTGCTATTCAATCTCAACGACCTTAAACCATTTTTGAAGTAAATGGAATATATCCTGCATTTACAAAAATTCTCAATCATTTTCAAAAAACACCATTGATTGCGAGATAAATCATTTTTAGAGGCGGTTTTAGTTTTCCCTTAAAAATTGATTCTTAAGGATGGTTCTCTCGAAACAACCACCCTTACAAATCAACTTTTGGGTTCATTTAGTTAAGTCCACCAGCCCTAAAAAAATTCTTAATTTTTTAGAAAATCATTTAAATGTCCTAGAAAAACAGAAAAAAAGATCTTTTTTAATGTGGCCTAAATCCTATAGGACCGATCACCACTTACACACAAGTCATATGTTTCAGACCCTACCACCACACCATAAAGCCACTTCTCACTAGCTATATGATGCTATTCATTTGTACTAATATGTATGAATCTTGTAATCACTATTTTGACTTATAATGTATTAAATAAGAATGTTTTCAATTACAAAATTTTCAATTTGTCAAGATTTAAAAAATCTAAACATTTAATACTCAGAATCTAAGAAATTAATATATATGTGATCCTCCGAACAACTTCAAATAAGTTTTTTTTTCAACTAAATTGTTTTATATCTTGTCGAGCTCTACAATTTTGGTTGAACCTTTGTCATCATCCAACCTTAATTGGGGAAGTTAGGAATTTATGTATACTATTGCGGTTTATAAGGGCAATTTACCTAGCCAACTATCCTAAGAAATCATCTATTTTTAGAGGTGTTTGATATAAGCAACCGTCCCTAAAAATCATATTTTTATGAGAGATTTTCTCAAGTGACTGATTCTAAAATTAGATATATTTTCAGTGACGGTTTGCTTATAAGCACAGAACCGCCCTGAAAAATGTAATGCAAATGGTCTGCTAAGTAAATCTTTGTTGAATAAGGTAACATGCATCATGAGAATATGAACGAAGTATTGGAAAAATATATAAGGATGTTATAAACACATTTCGTCATTTTTAACTATTAGGAGAAGCTATTTACCAAACGTTTTGGTACACAGAGAAACTAAAGCTAGAAGAAGATGGTTCACTGAAGAAGCCATAGCTAAAATTATTTAGCTCAAGGTGGAGCTGGGCCAAACGAGTAGATCTTCATCGATAACTAGAACTATCAAAACTAAATGTCTACTGGCCATTTTACGGACACATTTAATTTGTTTTTTACAAAGAAACAAAATTAATAATATGGAGCAAATGGACTTCCAAGAAATCCCCTCTTGAAGGAGTCGTGTTCCTTTTGGTTCAAAAATAAGGAGTCGTGTTCCTATCCGCTCTACATTGACTGGTCTTCGAATGCATTGTGAATGGTTGCTTTTATAGTATTGCTGCCATGGCTAAAATAAATTTCTCTTGTCGTGTTTTGGACCCTAAAAGGTAATGGTGCCGCGGCCAGCCTAGAAATGGCTTGATCTGTGCCTGTTCTATATGTACGCACTCCTTTTACTATGCAGTTAGATATATATTATGTTTAGACATATAATAGAAACAGTTATATGAAAAAGCTAAAACATATCTTATAATCTGGAAAAGAGGGAGTATATGATTATTTAAACGTCGATATGTGGCGCTGCAACATTGAAAAAGAAGTACTCCATTTGTCCACAAAGTTTCGGAGCCAAATTATCTTGGGCTAGCCCCACTATATATATTGAATATTTGCATCGTCCACACACTAAAGTAAGCTAGCTTTCTCTATAGCGAGAGAAACTCCACCCTAAACCCCTACTTAGGCCTCTACCCTAATTTTTAGAGGTTAGGACAAAAATCCAACTCCAATAAAGCCTGTACTTGAGCCCTTATTTTACATGCCTCCACAAATTATAATCTAAGCCCCCCCAGATCTAGCATCCCCCTATTCCATGGTCCTACCCCAGTTTTTTCCTCGCCGTGCTCGTACGGATGCGCCTTGCAGCATAACCCGCTGGCTCACTGGCGCTCGCTCCCTCCTCCCCTCCTCGCCCCCAGGCCATGGCGCTTCGCGCCCGACACCTTCTCTACCTGGCCATGTGCGAGCGTGAGCACGCCCTTCTCCTCGTCCTTCCCTGCAGATGCGGACGCGGTGGCTCCTCCTTGGCAGATGCGGACGCGACCGCCTCCTCTCTGGCCATGCCCGAGCGCTGGTGCGCCGTCCAGCTCCTACTCGCCGTGAGCGCACGGGCCCACGACGGTGGAGGAGCGGCATGCTCGCCTGAGCGGGCAGCTCACGGCGGCAGAGGAGCGCGCCAGAGCGGCGGCCCGCGGCATCGGAGGAGCGCGCCGAGGCGACGGCCGTGGCGGAGTAGCGGGCTAGCCAGAGCGGTGGCCCACGGCGGAGGGGCGGAGGAGGGGCGGCGCTCTCACTGGAACGGCGCGGCGGAGGGGCCGTGCGCTCGCCGGAGCAGCGGCCCATGGGGGATGAGTCCGGCGGGGCTGGCGGATTCTGGCAAGGGGCTTGGCGAATTCCGGCGATGCCCACCGTCCTGAATGGGGGAGAAGAAGGCTTTGAGGCAACGACGAGTGAGCCCCACATGTCATTGTCTCTCTAGATGAAGATGTAGGGGCCTGATTTAGGACCTGTGGCCAGAGATGCTGTGAAAACCGGTAACATTGTAGCAATCATACGAACTGTCCAAACTAACAGTCGCACCGGGGGCGATGACGCGCAAAAGCCACTGGGGCCATGGTCAACCTACCGGCCAATGCTGCGGAGAACATGCATCTTTCGTAACGTTCACGTACGTTACGCCACGACCAGATGTCGCCACCCAAGAATTCTGAATTCCTGCTCATCCACAGGGCCATACATTATCATACACAGCTAGCACAAATCAATGGCATGTCACATGGGGTGTTACTCCCCTCGATGTGTGTATATATATAGTTTCGCAAAAAAAATGTATATATATAAATAAATAACTCGACGGACGGATAATTGCCTTCATTTTTGTCTTCTCTTGCGCAGGCCATGAACTGGCTGCTTCATCAGCGCCAACTATCCCTCCATATCTTTGTATTGGCCTTCTCACTGCTTGGAGCCAAAAGCGTCAACACCTCAATTCAAGTAAATGCATGTCTTATTTTTATACGGTGGCGATTATGTTGTGATGGCAGTTAGCACATGGCTTGTATACGCAGGAACAGGTCGTCACACGCCACGGCATACGCAACTCAGTTACCACTTACCAACACATCCATAAATACTCGGTTTCCGAAGGCATGTCCATCATCCACATCACAGCCTTGATAATACTCGCAAAACATTCTTGCTAGATCCACCCCATAGAACTATCTGAGCCATTAGTTATCAATATTTGAGGTCTAAGGTTCCATGGAGATGAAGCCTTTTCTAGTAGTTATGCTGCTGCCTGTGGTCCTCCTGCTTCTCGCAGCAGGTAGCTCACCTGTGGTGGCTCAGGTGGAGCTTGGCTACTACAGCAAGACATGCCCGAACGTCGAGGCGATCGTCCGCACGGAGATGGAGAAGATAATCTCGGCTGCACCCAGCCTTGCTGGCCCGCTCCTCAGGCTTCACTTCCACGACTGCTTCGTCAGGGTAAGTTCGATACACCTAGTTAACATGGCGTCACAAACGTCGTATCCTCCCGCTTGTCGTAGTATATATATAGCAGTGTCATCATTGTGTGTGTGTGTTCTGCACCAGCATTGGTATACGTCTGCGCTGATCGCCATGAAGCTGATCGACAGCTGAAAACTAAACTATGCTCGCGTCACAAATTTTCAGGGCTGTGACGCCTCTGTTCTACTCAACTCCACCGAGGGCAACCTGGAGAGAGGGACGCCAAGCCGAACAAGAGCCTCCGGGGATTTGGTTCCGTAGAGAGGGTGAAGGCCAAGCTCGAGGCGGCCTGCCCTAACACCGTTTCCTGCGCTGACGTCCTCACTCTCATGGCCCGCGACGCCGTCGTGCTCGCCAAGGGCCCCTTCTGGCCAGTCTCGCTGGGAAGGAGAGACGGCCGTGTGTCCAGCGCCACCGAGGCGGCCGACTAGCTGCCCCCAGCTTACGGGGACATCGCCCTGCTCACCAAGATTTTCTCTTCCAAAGGCCTCGACTTCAAGGATCTCGCCGTCCTCCTCCGGCGCTCACACGCTTAGCGCGGTGCACTGCCCGTCCTATGCCGACCGGCTCTACAACTTCAGCAGCGCCTACAACTCGGACCCTTCCCTCGACAGCGAGTACGCTGACAGGCTGAGGACGCGCTGCAAGAGAATGGAGGACAAGGCCATGCTTTCCGAGATGGACCCTGGCAGCTACAAGACCTTCGAGTGATCCTGGCAGCTGCAAGACCCTGGAGGACAAGTTCATCAGCTCGCTAAATCATTGATTTTATAAGTTTATTAACTCAATGAGAATCAGATGGTAGGGTGCGTGTCTGTCTGTTGTTCATCAATATAAATTCATTGTTTCTAGGTACGATGAAGTCAATTGTGGCAGATGAACTAGAGAGCACATTATATATTTCATATATGTACACTAGTGACATAAATACACATAGCACTGAAAGATTAAAATAATAACAATAAGGAAAAATGTCAGCGATGCCGACCCTACTGACTGCTGTGCTGCCGGCCGTGCTACTGGACCACACGACAGACGCAGGTCCAGCGTCCGGCGCTCCCAACACCTGCGTCCGACGCTCACCAGATAGCTCTTTGTTGATCAAATTTCCAAGGCAATTGTATACATCTCAAGTGTACGTGTGTTAGGACCATTTCTCAAGGCAATTATGTTAATACTCTAGATTCTAATGTATATGCTCAATGTTAGAATTCTAGATGCACTTGAACGTCGATATAACCGTGACTTCCCCTCTTGATAGTATAACTATCCATCCTAAATGTGATCATACTTGCTAAGTGTCTCGATCACTAAACTGGAAAGCCCTATCAAGCAAACCTTTGCCTTGATCTCTATAGGCCCTTCTCGATTCCTCGTACCAAGATCATGTCACCATGTACACCATGTCCATCACCATGATCACGTGGTCATCTCCATGCCACCTAGCTCCCTCATCAGATGTGTTGCTAATATATTTCTACATTTACTTACTAAAACTATTAGCAATATGGTGTGTCATCAATTAGCCAAAACCAAATAAGAGCTTTTAACAGCCCGGTGGGCTTCAGAGTCAGCAGCCTTTCAGGCTCACACCAGGACCTTCCTCTCTTGCACTTCAGTTGCCTCAGCAGTTTCCGGTTTCTCCAGGTGTTGGCGGTCCTTAGCGCCCATTTTTACCACCAATATTTTATATAAAAGTGTAGTGATAGGGCATTATAACTAAATATTTCAATGAGTTTTGGTAGTTACATGTTTTCCAGAGATAAACTCGGAAAACACCAAAGCACGCTTCCAAGAAGGCATATTTTGGCATAAGTAATAGAAGCCCAATCACGAGGACAATTAGGGCCCTATCAAATGGAGAAAAAAACCCAACATGAGCCAAAGGAGCAAAGGCCCAGATAAAGTTTAAGTCCATTTGAGGACTGCACGAATAGGCCCAAGTAAAATAGTCGCTCCAGGCTCATCCAAACTCTATTTTGGGCAAACCATGAGGCGAAACGAAGCTAACGAAAAGATCTACGGGCTCACGAAAGATGGGATTGAGAGGGCTCACCCAGGGACCGGCCGCCCCCCTAGTTGGGCCTCCTGTGCCCAGTCTCCTCTGGAGGTTCGTAGGCGGTTCAGCAACGACGGGTCCACCTACCATTGGTAAAATGGGAAGTGGGAAACCACTCTATGGAGGTCGGTTTGGATCCTTCCATATAGAGATGACCATTTTCCAAAGAGCCCCCTCCTCTCCACCTACAAAAGGAGGCTCTCTCATCCTCAACAAGGCATTCATTCATCAACACAAGAGGTCACAATGTAGAGAGGGAGAGCAAGCTCCATTCCATTAGCTTCTAGCTAGATTACTATAGGGAGTGAGAGAGGGAAAGAGCTGGAGAAAGAGCGGAGCCGAAGCAATTCTACCTCTGGGTGGATGAAGTACCGGACTTGTTGGCTCTCGCTCCAACTTGTACCTCTACGATCGTCTTGCTACTTGAAGTAAGAAGTTTGTGTTCAACTTTGGTTTGATTCATTAAGCATGTCTCTTTCATAAAGTTACTTGTTTGTGGGTTCATTGTCCGTCCTTTTGGCGAATGCTCTAGTATAGGGTCCCTGATGAAGACGGATCACCCTGTACGTGCTAGAGTAGTAGTCACTTGCGTAGATGTGGTGTTAGGATAGAGGCTACCTTCGTTCGCTGCGTATCCCATGTTGGGAATATGCCCTAGAGCTAATCATGTAGATGATGATATTCCAATTGTATCCATGATTAATGAAGTGTTCATTGAATATCCATTATAGACAACTTGTATTGATTGGCGATTATGTGAATTGTTTGTGGAATTCAATTACTTGAATGGTTATTCTAAAGTTGTCCCTGGTCGACGTTCTTGTGAGAACACACTTGAATATTAAATCAGCACATAAATTAGTTGATGGCTATGTTTCACAAGTCATGGACATGCAGATGTCAAACTAATAATGTGGGCACATGTGAGACATGTAGGCTGGACTGACCCGACATGAGAAAGTCTCTATTCACGTCATGTACGTTATGTCCTTCGTCCTAAGATTATGGTATGCACTCAAGATGTGAAACGGCCTACTTAGGGACTATCAAACGCTGCTCCGTAACTGGGTAGTTATAAAGGTGGTCTTCGGGTGGTCGAGAAGCATGCTATGAGACATAGACAAACAAGATGGAATTTGCCCCTCTCTACGCGAGAGAGATATCACTGGATCACTCAAGTGATTGGATCAACAAATGCATGGCCATGCTTGGGTTAAGTGTTAACCCATGAGTTGAACCATATATCGAGTGGCAAAGGGAATAACTTGTATGTGGTCGTAGTAGTTCATCTGATATGATCTTTGCGTGCACATAGGAGTTGTCATGCCTTGCTAGAGGCTGCTATCAACTATTGGGCGAGTAGGAGTACTCGGCCCATGTCAATGTGTGCGTGAACCAATAGGGTCGCACGCTTAAGGGGCTGGAAGCCTAATTCGGGTTGGACCTGAATTAGACAATGCTCAGGGTTTCTAATGGGCCAACTCGTGAGCTCATTGGGGATGCCTATATAATCAAGGGGTAGGGGCGTGGTCAGGGTTACACACGCCTTTGGTAGCCACCGTCGCCCTTCCCACGCTCGCGCCTTCTGCTCCTCGCAGACCTAGCAGTCTGGAGGTGCAAGGCTTCTTCCCTGGACGTGTGGGATTCCTCGGAGGTGCTGTATTTGGAGCACTGGGACGAACCGCGTGAGAGGATTGAGGTGATGGATGACCATGCAATTACACTACCTGCTATGACACATACGACTACATCGAGTCGTCTTCCGCTGTACCTGCGTGTCTAGTGGTAATCCCATAACCTGTAACTAGCAGTAGATCCTGGTTTATGAGGTCAAAAAGTTTTTATTTTCTGGCTAGCGTAGCACCCTCATGACCCTTCAGTGGTATCAGAGCCGTTACTGCCTCGTTATAGGTTCGGTTTTGTTGCATATGGTGATATGGGTGGTCGTAGATGAGTCTCTAACCTTGGTTTGGCATCTTGCCGTGTTGGTCTTGAAATGATCTACTCGTACCGGTCGGAATTCCGCCATCCGAGTTAAGTGATTCATGTAAATCTAGTCATGGTGAGTTAGAGATCAATTAGATTGATCGAATTGAACCCTAGGTCAAGTGCCAAACGCATATGATGCGCGGCGGTGGTAGATGGAATATACTGCCGGGTGCCGGTTTGCCGAGAAAAGTGTTGTTCGATAAAACAGCCGTAACTTTTGAACCGTACTCAGATTGAGATGAACTCTAAACGAAAATCATAGAGAATGAAATTTTACATTCGGTTCTCTGGAGCTTCACCGCATTCGGTGAAATTAGAATTGCGAAATAAGGCTTGGAAAATAGAGTTTTCTGCGTTGCAAGATTAGACGTCGAATTCGAATAACTCTGTTTTGCAGGTATTGATGACTGGTATAGCCCTTATGTGTATGTGATGCATGTATGTATTTAATTCATGGCTTGCATGTAATGAGGACAATATGGGTAGGAGCCACATATATATTGTAAAAATTAATGTAATGGCCTGTGTGCCAATCTGTGATGATCTATCCGCGACTATGTAATTTCATTTTACTTGCGCTAGTAGTAGCCAGTCTTGGCAGAATCATCACTGAAGGATGGCGTACTCGAATCATGGAGATGGAGATTACCGTGATGCACAGAATCATGGAGATGGAGATCACCATGATGCACAGATTGACGGAGATGGAGATCCCCAAAGGAATAATGGGCTATACCAAGTCATGTCTGTGTTATGTCATTCTTACTATGTTCTACTATCACATGCTATTATGTTTTTGTCTACATGAGTGCGGTAGTGAAGTAGAACAATCCCTCAGCAATGTTTAAGTTGAATGCTTCCCCAAACCTTACACTGTCATAAGTCTTGTACAATCGGTGGTAGGTCTATGAAATTAGGGTGCCACTGGTTTTCCTCGACTAGGCAGGTTCGTATCGGATACTTACTGCAAGAAAGTTTGGTTACTTAAACAAGGTCATCCTAATGGTTAGGGACCTTGGAGCATGGGGAGGTTGAGCGTAGCATAGAGATGCTGCCCAACAACGAGAGTCATATGTGATATGATTAGCAAGGTGTTGCTTACCGATCTACCATGTCTTCTAGCGGTGATGCTAAAGCTCACTAGTTGACTTGTTAGTTGTGGGTCTTGAATCACTAAGTATCAATTGAGGGATATTGATTTTAGTGCGAGTAGATTTTATTTTGATCTAATTTACTCTTTCATGGATACATTGTCTTAGTATTTTGCGTTACTTTTGTTGTAGATGGCCGCTCGCAATCAACCATTTTATTTGCGTACAATTCTTGAGAAAGATAAGTTGAATGGAACAAATTACACGGATTGAATCCGCAACCTGAGAATTGTTCTCAAGGCTGAGAAAAAGGAAGATATTCTAGACACCCCATTACCAGAAGAGCCTGAGGAGAGTGCTCCTACTGCTGAGAAAAATGCTTACAAGAAAGCATGTGATGCGGATCTTGAAGTAAGTTGCCTCATGCTTGCTTGTATGGAACCTGATCTGCAAATGCAGTTCGACAACAATCATTCAGCGAATGATATGATCATGGTGCTTGATGATATATTCCAAACTCAAGCGCGGACTGAAAGGTTCAATGTCTCTAAGGTGCTTGCAGAAACCAAGCTAGCAGAGGGTGCAGCTGTTGGTCCACATGTAATCAAGATGATTGGTTACACTCAGAGGTTGGAGAAGCTAGGCTTCCCAATTGGCCAAGAATTGGCAACTGATTTCATTCTTTCGTCTCTTTTGCCCAGTTATGGAAACTTCATCTCGAACTACCATATGCATGGGGCGGAGAAGGGCTTGAATGAACTATGTGGCATACTGAAAATAGAAGAGGCTGACATCAAGAAAGCAGGAGGTGGCCAAGTGTTGGCAGTTCAAAACAGGCCTAACTTTAAGAGAAGGAAGGGCAATTGAAAGAAGAAGGGCAAGGATAAAGATGAGATCTCTAAGCCAAACCAATCATCTTCCAAGGATGAACCACCTGCAAAGAATGATGAATGCTTTCATTGTAAGGGGAAAGGTCACTGGAAGAGGAACTGCAAGGTGTACTTGGCGTCCTTAAAGAAGGATGGCAGTAGTAAAGGTACTCCCGCTCATACACTTGTTGTTCATGTTACAGAAATTTTTCTCCCTAACTCTTATATCAATTCTTGGGTATTTGATACCAGATTGGTTGCTCATATTTGCAATACGATGCAGGGAATGATAAGAAGTAGAAGCGTAGAGAAAGGAGAAGTTGATTTCCATATGGGCAATATTGCAAGAGTTGCTGCATTAACCATCGGGACGATGCAACTTCCCGTGCCGTCAGGATTTATTTTGGAATTGAATAATTGTTATTTTGTTCCTAGTTTAAGTCAAAACATTGTGTCACCTTCATGTTTGATGAAGGATGGTTATTCATTTGTGAGTAAAGACAATGGTTGTGTGATCTCAAAGAATGATGTGTTTGTGGCTTTTGCATCCATTGTGAATGGGTTATTTATTTTAAATCTTGATGATGCTCCTGTCTGTACTGTTAGTGCTAAACGGCCTCGGCTTAATGAGTTAAGTCCTACCTATACGTGGCATTGCCGCTTGGGTCATATAAGTGAGAATCGCATAAAGAGGCTCCATGATGATAGTCTTCTAACTTCGTTTGATTTTGAATCATACGAGACATGTGAGGCTTGCATGCTAGGCAAGATGACCAAGGCGCCATTCAAAGGAGTTCCTGAGAGGGCGTCAGACTTATTGGACTCATACATACTGATGTATGTGGAGCAATGAGCACGACAGGTGGATTTCAATACTTCATAACTTTTACTGATGACTTTAGTAGATATGGATATGTCTACCTAATGAAGCATAAGTCTAAAACATTTGAAAAGTTCAAAGAATTTTAGAATGAAGTAGAAAATCAACGTGGCAAGAAGATCAAGGCCTTGCGATCTAATCGTGGAGGCGAATATCTAAGTCACGAGTTTAGCAATCATCTTAAAAGTTGTGGAATTGTTCCACAGCTTACGCCACCCGAAATGCCTCAGAGAAACAGCGTGTCTGAGCGACATAATCAGACCTTGTTGGACATGGTTCAGTCTATGATGAGCCAGTCAGACCTACCTTTATCGTTTTGGGGATACGCTCTAGAAACAGCTGCTTTCACATCGAATAGGGTATCATCTAAGTCCGTAGTTAAGACGTCGTATGAGATGTGGACTGGTAAGAGTCCCAGTTTGTCTTTTCTAAAGATTTGGGGTTGTGAAGTTTATGTCAAATGACTTATATCAGATAAACTAACACCCAAATCGGACAAGTGCTTTTTCGTGGGATATCCGAAGGAAACTTTAGGGTATTATGTCTATAACCGGTCACAGGGCAAAGTGTTTGTTACTCGAAACATTGTTTTCTTAGAGAAAGAGTTTCTCAAAAGAGAAAATAATGGACAAAAGGTGTACCTTCAAGAAGTTCAAGATGAGCCAGTAGGGACTGACTCTACGAGTGATGCTAATGTAGCAGAGCAAGTTGACACACCAATGGCAGTGGAGACACCACCACAACTATGAAGATCAGCAAGATTTCGTGCATTGCGTGGGGATTTGTTATTGTTAGACGATGACGAACCTACGGATTATTTACAAGCTATGATGAATCCAGATTCCGAGAAATGTTAAAGTGCCATGAGATGCAAGATACATTCCATGGGAGACAATCAAGTTTCGAACTTGGTTGACCCGCGTGATGGGTTAGACCCATAGAGAGCAAATGGATCTTTAAGAAGAAGAAGGATATGGACAAAAATGTTCATGTCTATAAAGCTTGACTTGTCGCAAAAGATTTTTGGCAAGTTCAAGGAATTGACTATGACGAGACATTCTTGCCGGTAGTGATGCTTAAATCTATTTGGATCATTCTAGCAATTGCTATGTATTTTGATTATGAGATATAGCAGATGGATGTTAAAACAGCCTTTCTAAATGGTTATGTAGAAGAGGACATGTATATGATACAACCCGAAGGTTTTGTTGATCCTAATAATGCTGGAAAGATATGCAAGCTTAAGAAATCTATTTATGGGTTAAAGCAAGCATCTCGGAGTTGGAATATTTGTTTTGATGAGATAGTTAAACGGTTTGGCTTCCGTTAGAATGAAGAAGAACCTTGTGTATACCAGAAGGTAAGTGGGAGCGCTATTGTGTTTCTGATCTTGTATGTGGATGACATACTATTGATTGGGAATGATATTCCTATGTTGCAATCTATAAAGACTTCACTGAATAATATTTTTTCTATGAAGGATTTAGGTGAAGCAGATACATCTTGGGAATTAAGATCTATAGAGATAGTCGAGAAGGCTAATAGGATTAAGCCAAGACACGTACATTGACAAGTGTACATGGAACAGTCCAAGAAAGGGTTCTTGCCTATGTCACATGGTATGCGCTTTAGTGACAAGCAGTGTCCTTCTTCAGATGAAGAGCGCAACCACATGAGTAAGGTTCCATATGCTTCGGCCGTTGGTTCCATCATGTACGCCATGATATGTACTCGCCCAGATGTCTCATATGCTCTAAGTGTTGCAAGCAGGTACCAAGCTAATCCGGGTGAACCTCACTAGATGCTTGTTAAGAACATCCTAAAGTACTTACGAAGGACTAAGGATGTGTTCCTAATCTATGGAGGTGAGGAGGAGGTCATTGTAAACGGTTACACCGATGCTAGCTTCCAAATCGATGGGGATGACTCACTATCTCAATCAGGTTTTGTGTTCACAATAAATGGTTGTGCAGTTAGCTGAAAAGTTTTAGGCAGGAGACGGTGTCTGATTCTATAGTAGAAGTCGAGTACATTGTAGCTTCTGGCGCTGCAAACGAAGGTGTTTGGTTGAGGAGGTTCCTCATTGAGCTTGGTGTGTTTCTGAATGCATCGAACCCATTGAATTTACATTGTGATAACAATGGGACGATTGCATAGGCTAAGCAGCCTAGGGATCACCAGAAGGACAAACATGTACTCCAGAAGTTACATCTTATTCGAGAGTTTGTGAAACGAGAAGAGATCAAATTATGCAAAATACATACAGATTTAAATGTAGCAGATCCTTTGACAAAGGCTCTTCCATAGCCTAAGCATGAGCCGCACATGAGGTCTATGGGGATTAGACATCTAAGAGATTAACTCTAGTGCAAGTGGGAGACTGTTGGAAATATGCCCTAGAGCTAATCATGTAGATGATGATATTCCGATTGTATCCAAGATTAATAAAGTGTTCAATGAATATCCATTATAGACAACTTGTATTGATTGGCGATTATGTAAATTGTTTGTGGAACTCAATTACTTGAATGGTTATTCTAAAGTTGTCCATGGTCGGCGTTCTTGTGAGAACACACTTGAATATTAAACCAGCACATGTATTAGTTGATGGCTATGTTTCACAAGTCATGGACATGGAGATATCAAACTAATAATGTGGGCACATGTAAGACATGTAGGCTGGACTGACCCAACATGAGAAAGTCTCTATTCATGTCATGTATGTTATGTCCTTAGACCTAAGATTGTGGTATGTACTCAAGATGTGAAACGGCCTACTTAGGGACTATCAAACGCTGCTCCATAACTAGGTAGTTATAAAGGTGGTCTTCGGGTGGTCGGGAAGCATGCTATGTGACATAGATAATCAAGATGGAATTTGCCCCTCTCTACACAAGAGAGATATCACTAGATCACTCAAGTGATTGGATCAACAAATACATGGCGGTGATTGGGTTAAGTGTTAACCCGCGAGTTGAACCATATATCGAGTGGCAAAGGGAATAACTTGTATGTGGTCGTAGTAGTTCGTTTTATATGATCTTTGCGTGCACATAGGAGTTGTCACGCCTTGCTAGAGGACGCTGTCAACTATTGGGTGACAAGGAGTACTCGGCCCATGTCAATGTGTGCGTGAACCCATAGGGTGGCACGCTTAAGGGGCTAGAAGCCTAATTCGGGTTGGACCCAAATTAGACAAGGCTTAGGGTTTCTAATGGGCCTCCAACTCGTGAGCTCATTGGGGACGCCTATATAAGCAAGGGGTAGGGGCGCAGTCAGGGTTACACACGCCTTTGGCAGTCGTCGTCACCATCCCTACGCTCGCGCCTTCTGCTCCTCGTGGACCTAGCAGTCCAGAGGCGCATCGCTTCTTCCCTGCACGTTTGGGATTCCTCGGAGGTGCTGCATCTAGAGCACTGGGATGAACCATGTGAGAGGATTGAGGTGACGAGTGACCATGCAACTGCACTACCTGCTGTGACGCGTACAACTACATCGAGTCATCTTCTGCTGTACCTGCTCATCTAGTGGTAATCCCGTAACCTGTAACTAGCAGTAGATCCTGCTTTATGAGGTCAAAAAGTTTTTTCTGCCTAGCGTAGCACCCTCATAACCCTTCAACCCATGGGTAGACGGGTAGGTAGTGACAACCTACTCGTTCGTATTGTATCGCTTGGTAGACCAAGTGCGCCAATTCCTGAAGCAAGTAAGTAGTGGGAAAGTTATCATTGCTTAAGGTTTCTTACCTTAGACAAACCTTTTTCCCAAGCTACTCTTCTTCTCATTATTCTGGGAGTACTAGTTTAGAGACTTCTACACCTCCATTCCCTGTGGAAATACAATACCTTGAATACTTCTAAGTGAAGGACACAACGGTACTTCCATGCATTTGTAGACTTTTCTACTGATGCTAAGAAGTGCCAACAAGCTTTCTGGCTGTTGGGTTATCAGGGTGCTACAGTAGCTAGAAAACAAAAAATTTGACCTCATAAACCAGGATCTACTACTAGTTACAGGTTATGGGATTACCACTAGACGCACAGATGCAGCGGAAGACGACTCAATGTAGTTGTACGCGTCACAACAGGCAGTGTAGTTGTGTGGTCATCCATCACCTTAGTCCCCTCGCGTGGTTCATCCCAGTGCTCCAGATGTAGCACCTTCGAGGAATCCCACACGTGCAGGGAAGAAGCGATGCGCCTCCAGATTGCTCGGTTCGCAAGGAGCAGAAGGCACGAGCGTGGGAAGGGCAACGACGGCTACCAAAGGTGTGTGTGTCCCTAACCACGCCCCTACCCCTTGCTTATATAGGCGTCCCCAATGAGCTCATGAGTTATAGGCCCATTAGTAACCCTAAGCCTTATTTAATTCGGGTCCAACCTGAATTAGGCTTCAAGCCCCTTAAGCGTGCGACCCTATGGGTTCACGCACACATTGACATGGGCCGAGTACTCCTACTCGCCCAATAGTTGACAGCGGCCTCTAGCAAGGCATGACAACTCCTATGTGCACGCAAAGATCATGTCAGACGAACCACTATGACCACATACAAGTTATTCCCTTTGCCACTCGATATATGGTTTAACTCGTGGGTTAACACTTAACCCAAGCACGGCCATGCATTTGTTGATCCAATCACTTGAGTGATCCAGTGATATCTCTCTCACATAGAGAGGGGCAAATTCCATCTTGATTGTCTATGTCTCATAGCATGGTTCCCGACCACCCGAAGACCACCTTTATAACTACCCAGTTACAGAGCAGCGTTTGATAGTCCCTAAGTAGGCCATTTCACATCTTGAGTACATACCACAATCTTAGGTCTAAGGACATAACGTACATGACGTGAATAGAGACTTTCTCATGTGAGGTCAGTCCAGCCTACATGTCTCATATGTGCCCACATTATTAGTTTGACATCTCCATGTCCATGATTTGTGAAACATAGCCATCAACTAATACATGTGCAGGTCTAATATTCAAGTGTGTTCTCACAAGAATGTTGACTAGGGACAAATTAGAATAACCATTCAAGTAATTGAGTTCCATAAACAATTCACATAATCACCAATCAATACAAGTTGTCTATAATGGATATTCAATAAACACTTAATTAATCATGGATACAATCGGAATATCATCATCTACATGATTGGCTCTAGGGCATATTCCCAACAGTCTCCCACTTGCACTAGAGTTAATCTCTTAGATGTCTAATCCCCATAGACCTCATGTGCGCCTCATGCTTAGGCTGTGGAAGAGCCTTTGCCAAAGGATCTGCTACATTCAAATCCGTATGTATTTTGCACAATTTGATCTCTTCTTGTTTCATAAACTCTCAAATAAGATGAAACTTTCGGAGAACACATTTGTTCTTCTGGTGATCGCTAGGCTGCTTAGCCTATGCAATTGCCCCATTGTTATCACAATGTAAATTCAATGGGTCCGACGCATTCAAAAACACACCAAGCTCAATGAGGAACCTTCTCAACCAAACACCTTTCTTTGCAGCGCCAGATGCTGCAATGTACTCGGCTTCTGCTGTAGAATTGGACATAGTCTCTTGCTTGGAACTTTTCCAGCTAACGGCACCACCACTTATTGCGAACACAAAACTTGATTGAGATAGTGAGTCATCCCCGTTGGTTTGGAAGCTAGCATCGGTGTAACCATTTACAATGAGCTCCTCCTCACCTCCATAGATTAGGAACACATCCTTAGTCCTTCGTATGTACTTTGGGATGTTCTTAACAAGCATCCAGTGAGGTTCACCCGGATTAGCTGGTACCTGCTCGTAACACTTAGAGCATATGAGACATCTGGGCGTGTACATATCATGGCATACATGATGGAACCAACAACCGAAGCATATGAAACCTTACTCATGCGGTTGTGCTCTTCATCTGATGAAGGACACCGCTTGTCACTAAAGCGCATACCATACGACATAGGCAAGAACCCTTTCTTGGACTATTCCATGTTGAACCATTTCAACACCTTGTCATTGTACGTGTCTTAGCTTAATCCTATTGGCCTTCTTGAACCATCTCTATAGATCTTAATTCCCAAGATGTATGCTGCTTCTCCTAAATCCTTTGTAGAAAACTATTATTCAGTGAAGTCTTTATAAATTGCAACATAGGAATATCATTCCCAATCAATACTATGTCATCTACATACAAGATCAGAAACACAATAGCGCTCCCACTTACCTTCTGGTAAACACAAGGTTCTTGTTCATTCTGACAGAAGCCAAACCCTTTGACTACCTCATCAAAATGAATATTCCAACTCCAAGATGCTTGCTTTAACCCATAAATAGAATTCCTAGGCTTGCATATCTTTTTAGCATTATTAGGATCAACAAAACCTTTGGGCTGTATCATATACACATCCTCTTCTAAATATCCATTTAGAAAGGCTATTTTAACATCCATCTGCCATATCTCATAATCGAAATATGCAGCAATTGCTAGAATGATCCGAATAGATTTAAGCGTCGCTACCGGTGAGAATGTCTCATCGTAGTAAATTCCTTGAACTTACCGAAAACCTTTTGCGACAAGTCAAGCTTTATAGACTTGAACATTTCTATCCATATCCTTCTTCTTCTTAAAGATCCATTTGCTCTCTATGGGTCTAACCCCATCAGGCGAGTCAACCAAGTTCCAAACTTGATTGTCTCCCATGGAATCTATCTCGGATCTCATGGCATTTTGCCATTTCTTAAAATCTAGATCCATGCAAAAGTAGACTGATATTGTGGAAGCATCGTCTTTCACCATCTTGAGGGTAGGCACGAGACCCTCTAATCCTTTCGTCCTTCAGGGGCGTCGGCAAGCCATCATCCAAACCTGGATCCAAATTTTTAGTACGTTTTGTACTGGCCACATCTCCCACCCTATGTTTTTCTTTTGCTATGTAGTATTTGGTGGGATGCAAAGGATATAATCAAAGAGGCCTAATATATGGCTGTGGTTTCCTATGTAAGTAGTGACCAATATTATATAATAATTGTTCATCAAGTTTTAATTCATTCCCATCCCACAACACCATACCATCAACCATCATCCTCTCAGCTCACTCATCAACCACGCTCACACGTGGCAGCCATGGACAACTCCCTCTCATCCATGCCTAATCATCCATCATGCGATAGGGTAACAACAACATCACTCAGGAGGAGGTAGAAAGGACTCATCTCACTACTCAAGAGAAGCGTGGGTCACGGGATAGCCATACCGAGACTGTGGACTATATATAGATTCGAATCAACTCTATAGAGTGCGTACACCTGTAACCGGCTAATGCCGACCATCCACAAGATAACCATCATTAGCACTCATGAATGCCTAGGCTAATAGCAAAATGACCATCTAACTATGGCGGTTCCACCCTACCTCTCAACCCTGGGACACCCCAAGTCCTGCCTGGAGTGGCTAAGAATGTGAAGTCATGTTCCTACTCTCTGAGGGGCCGATGCTCGGAAGAGGACACATGAACATCTCGAAAGGGTGTGGGGTTCCATCATACCTTCCTACACTACATACACCGAGTAGTAGTGGCACCGCCCTAGGTAGCTGAAATCATCCGTCCCCGGTTCACCTGGGGCGAGTGGTGCGTACGAAGGGGTCCGTGGTTCCGGTCCTCAAGAGACAATAGGTCCTAGGGGGAACCAGACAGGATATCTCCTCAAAATAGGGCCATCAGTGCCCTCTGCCTCAATGGCATCTCGCTTCAGGGGCCTCGTTCCATGAAGGCTCTCGACCCCGGGATCTCCTCAAGTCTCCATGTACCCGCCACAAGTACTCAGATCACAGGGGTGCCCAGGTCGCACCCTCTCGGCAAGACTCACTCCAAAAGCTCATCGTAGATCCTGTCCAATCGACTCAACTCTCACCAGACAACCTTCCCACGTTATATTACCAGAGACACCCATACAAACACCAAATCTGGCATCCCGAGCCGAATCCACCCAAGTCCACCATCCGCATCATATCTCCAAATATAATGCAAGTGGAGTATAAGTAGCATGTAACAAGTATTGCTTAGCGTGTCTATCCTATAAGCAGGTGAGCAGGGTGAAGGTTATGATAAGGAAAGGCTACAAGTAATCTATCATGCAATCCTATCATAGCATATCATAGCATTATTGCATAAAGTAGAGCACTAGCATTTTATTATGTTGCATGCGTAATAGGATCTACGAGGTTGGGTGGGATGTAGCACCTGAATAGCTATCACTCAAGTCCTCCGTCAAGTCCTCAGCATGCTCCTAGTCATCCTCTTCAAGCAACTCCTTTGTAGGATCTAAAATCGAGACATAATGGTCGTAGGAGCGACTCCTGTTGATTAACATAAAGAACCAAATAAAATCCAATAACTCCAAATGCATTCATACACAAGCCTATGACGTAGAGCTCATTTTTATAAAAATTTGGACACTTGGTTCATATTTTTCGGAGATCACATGAAGAAGTTATGAATTTTAGAAGATTAAATCATTTTCTAAAAAAGAAAAAGGACAGGATAAACCAAAGGCTGACATGTGGCACGATCTGGTTGGTCTATGTGGCATGTGGGTCCCGCTGATGTGGCGTAGTGCTGGCGTGTGTGCTGACATCATGCTGACATCAGCACTGGCGGGTGGGTCCGGCTGGTGCAGTCGCTGACATGTGGGGCCCACAGTCCTGGTCACTGATAGGTGGGACCCACGGTCAACGGTCAATGTTGACCAGTTAACGTTCAACGACGACAGGGCCTCGGTGGGCCTGGGTAGGGCTGGATCTGGGTCGGGTTGGGCCGGCCCAGACACGTGTCCGGTGCTTGGTGCGGCCATGTGGCGTACTTGGGCTGATAATGGGCCGAGTTCATTGCTGGAGCTATGTGCGTCGGTCCATGGTGGACCAAAACTGCTGGCCCTTAAGCTACTGTCAACGGTGCATGGTGGACCTGGTGCACGCAGGTGAACAGGGGACTTATCCCCTTTCCCCTCGCTCCTGCGCACGCTTGCGCATGGCTGGGTACAACCGGCGACGAGCGGCGCGGAGGACCTCGGCCGGCTGGGCCGGCTTGGCTGCTGGCTGGGGCTCCGCGCGGAGGTGGCGAAGGCAGTGACGGCAGCGCGGCGAGCTCGCGGTGGCCAGGATGGCTCACATGCGCGTCGTGGCTATGTGAGGCGGCGAGGCCACGACAGCAGGGCTTAGCGGTGCGAGATAGCCTAGGTGTGCGCATCGGCCACAAGGTGATGAGGCGGACGTGGCAAGCGACTCAATTTGGGCTCCAGGGTTCCTAAATAGGCTGGCGGTGAAGGCGGGCAGCGGGTCATGGCGGCACCGAACGGCGAGTCCACGACTGCAGGGCTCTGGGCTGCTCACGAGGCATCTTTGACTCGTGCTACGGCTTTGTCAGGGCAAGGCGAGCGAGGCCACAACATTAATTTGGTAAAACGGGGTTTCTTGCCGGCGGCGAGCAGTGAAGGCATGACAGCAGCGGTCGGCGATGGCGATGTCAAATTCGCCGACGGAGCTTGAAGTTGACCTCCATCTTCTCCTCCTTCCTTCGTGCGAAGCAGCTGGGAGCTCCATGAGCCTACTGGTGAGGTTAACAAAGGCTTGCAGGGGTGCGTGCAATGACGAACTTCATGGCGGCACTCCGACGACCGGGAGACATGGCGGCCAGGGCTGCAAAAGGGCGTGGCCCCACTGTGGCCATTGCCAAGCTCCAAGCAGTTGCCGTCTAGATGTTCTAGGTCAAGACAAAGCTATCCACAGGGTTAATGAAGCTTAAGACTAAGCATAATGGCGGAACATGGGCGGTGAGCTGGCCGGCGACCATGCTGTGGGCTTGAGCGACTCACCTGCACGTTGCGGTCGGGGCGGTCCGGTGCTCGGAGAAGGTGTGCATGGGAGAGTGGAAGCAGAGCAGCATTGACTGGCGTAGTCGCACTAGCCTCCAGCCTTCCTCTGGTGGCTCGGTCGGCGGTGGCGCTCCCGAGTCCGGCTCCGACAGTGGCAGTTCCTCCCTGCCTCCTTCTTCTCCTTCCTCTCCTCCTCTTCTCGCTTGGACAGGCGAGGGGTGGTGCGGCCAATGTCAAAATGACTGCACGGCACAGGGAAACCTTAGCGCTTGGAGTTTCCCCTTCTTATAGCCATGGCGGGCGACGGTGGACGGCAAGGATGCTTGATGCCCATCGTGCAGCTGTGTGCTACCGCGGTTAGGGTTAGGGTTGCGCGGTGCAGGCAGGCGAGATGGACGGCTCGGCGTGTGGCTAGACGCGGGCTAATGGCATCGGTGCCATGGACAAAAATGGGAGCTCGAATGGGACGTCGGGATGGCAAGAAATGGTGGGAGGTCAGGGCTGACAGCCGGACCCCACCGGTCAGTGGCCGCAGGTGAAGCGCGGCGCACGGCAGCAGGCAACAGCGCCCTTGCTGGGCCACGAGGCTAACTGGGCCACGGGGCGGCAAGCGAGAAAAGCGGGGGCAAGGCCTTGCTGGGCCGGTGAGGCTAGCCAGGTGGCGAGGCCGTGCGGCAAGCGAGGCGAGCGGTGCTGGCATGGTGCCAGGCCCATGCTGGGCCGCTAGGCCAGCTAGGCCGCAGCGACATCGGTGCAGGTGCAGCACGTGCGGGCGGGTTGGCCATGGCTGCTGGGCTAACTGGCTTCGTGGGCCGCGGTGCAAGCGGGGCAGCTGGGCTGCTTGGGCCTTGGCTTGGCAGGCCGAGCTGAGGCATGGCGACCGGCTAGGCTAGGCCATGGTGATGTGAGGAAGCAGGCCGAACCGGTTGGCTTGGCCGGGCTACCACTGATGCTGGGCTACTTGGCCTCTCCCTCTTTTCTCCTTTTCATAATTCCCTTTTCGATTTCTATTTCTTATGACTAAACCAAACCATGGTCATGTTAGTGCATGTAAATTTGTAAACATAAGACAAACACCATGCTAGGTCTTCTAAGGTCTTAAGGGTAGCTGGAAGCCTTGTCCATGTTAGATACACATACATATATACATGTGATATAAATGTTATTTGATTTTATCAAGCATCACATAAAATCAAATAAGTGGTAAATCATACTCTTGTAAATAAAATGCAAATGCCTCAACTATTATTAGGTGCTACTTGTGTAACTAGTGGATGATTTCCTACATGACACTCACTAAACATTAGATACTTAAGAAAAATGTTTGATAATTGGTATTTTTGGTGTTTGGATTTTTAGGGTTGTTACACATGGTACTATTAAAGTGTGGACATAGTAACAATACCTGATCCACTGAGGCTAAGTTTGATTGTTTGCTCAGGACGAGCAAAGGTTAATCTTGGGGGATCTTGTTGAAGGTGATTATACCATGAAATACCCACTCAAAACACCGTCAAGATGCCTTGGTTCTAAGGAAGTATAGCATAACATGAGCATACTTTAGCAATAACTAGTTCCACTTGTACTCTCAGATTATGTTTTTAGAAAACAACAAAAACCAGCTTTGTGGGTCCCAAATAGGGCATCGGCCGACACCCACTTTAGCTCACCTTGAGCTAAGCTTCAAGCATGATCCATGTCAAGCTCACTAGAGTGCAAATGAACCATCAAATCAACTTGAGTTTGCAACCAACGATGAAAGTTCATTACACATGGATTGATGGGCCCACAAGAAAGCAAGCAACGTGACAACTATTTGGAAATAGAGCAAACCAATTCAGATGATAGGTGGGGACATCTTCTAGAAGATCAAGCTAGGCCCACCTCCCAATGTGGGCATCGGCCGACGCCCATGTTGTGGGAACCGAAGTGCTACTTCATCCCACCAACTTAAGCTACCTTCTGGAAGACTGAGGCTAGGCCCACCTACCATTGAGGGCATTGGTCGACTCCCCCTTGTGGGCCCACTAGGTCGGTTTGCTCCCACTGACCTCTTGCATGCCACCATGCATCAAGTCCAATCATTGCCATTGGTTTAAGTCAGTTTCAAGGTCGGTTCATCCTAGGGCAAGGAAGCAAGGACCACATGGATTGCTGACATGGCATCCCATCTCCTTCCCCTATAAAACAAGGTTGCCACCACCCTTGGAAAACATCACAAAATCACTCATCACAAATGTGAAGATCCAAGCTCCAAGCTGGAGGAGTAGTAGTTAGCCTAGAGTGGGAGTTAGAGTTGAGTCAGGCGAAGCTCGGGATCTCCAGAGTTGTCTTCGGGAGAGTCTGGTATAGTTCTTGTATCTTTCTTTTTTGTAAGACTTTCCTTTTAGCAATATATTTATGCTTGCTTTACTTTACTTAGTATTTACTTAGTGAAAGTCTATAGTCTTTATAGTCTTGTTTTGTGCTTGTCTTAGTAGTTTAGTTGGCTTAGTTAGATTGGTTTCCTGTAACCAACTCTTGTGTGGGTATCATCGTCCTATTTTGCATAGGAGCTCTAGTTATCTACGCGTTAGCTAGAGTTGTAAGAGTAAGTGTGAGCATGGTGCTCAGGCTTAGTCTTACCTTTGATTGCCACTGGTCTGCATAGATAGTTTGTGAGCGCACTCCCGAGAGGTGATAGGTCTTGGGTGGCATTAGGGTTTCTCACCACGTTCAGAATAGTTCTTAAAAGGTAGGGCGTCTATAAGCCAAATAGCCGCTTAAGTTGGGGTTCTGTCTCCTACTTTCTCGCCTATCCCCACCACGCAAGTAGTAAGGCATCAGTCTAGTTAAGTCATCTATCTATTAGGATTTAGTGCATAGAAGTAAAGCAAGAGACATAGGAGTCCTTTACTCACTTGTTGTCCTCCCACCTAGCTAGCTCTCTACCAGTTATCATTAGAGTAGGATTGTTGTAATCATTTACCTATCCTTCCCATTTATACACTTACCCCCTTATACATTTGTGATACTAGATTGTAGTAGACACAAGGATCTCTTTTATCCTTTTATTAAATATTCCTAGCTACTGCTTTCCCCTAGGAAAAATATAAATTACGATACCTTGAAATACTCCTGGGTGAAGTGCTACAGCGGTATATTCTGTGCGCTTGCGGAATCATCCAATAGACATTTAGAATTACCTCACAGGCATTTCTAGTGCCATTGCCAATCTTTGGTAGTGATGCTAAGAAATGCCAACAGTGACCGACTGCATTCCCTCCTGCCATCTATTATTCGTCCCCGTCAAAAGCACATTCCCAAAATCATGAAAACCACTCAAAAATAGTTAAACCAAAATTATATTGGTTTCCAATAATTTTTAGGGTACATAAGGCCATTCGAAAATAGAACAAAAGTGAACTACATGCACCTGCCATTGTACTATTACTACTATATCTTCTACTATGGTTCTAAGTATACCTACCGATCGATGGCTCAACCCTCAAAGTCGTCTGTGTCGCCAACATCCACCTCATCGTGTAATCCTTGTCGTCATCCTTCGATGAGCGAGATGGACTCATCCGGCATGGTGAGGAGCTTTAGGATCTCCTGCAACAATAGGTTAAGACCTGTAGACACATCTTTCCCACACCACGGGCAGGTGGACTTTAGATCGAACCGATTTATTATGCCATTGCGGTGGAACACTCGACAGCAGCATGGCGTATGCACATCAACACCGGCCGCATCACTAGAACTAAAATCCTCCAGGCAGTAGCCGCATTCCCAATGCCCCGATGTCACCGCTTCCGTGCAGAGCATCAAGAGCGATGACGATGCGATGAACTCGATTACTTGGTCGACCACAAGCCCAATCTTCGCTTGGGTGAAGCAGGCATCCTTGCAGGCCATGCGTGACAAGGCGGTGAGCAGAGGAACAATTGACTCAGGAAGCATTCTATCCCACTGCCGATCCCTAAGGGATAGATCCTGCAATGGCGAGACTGACCTCAACAACGCACGAAGGACCTCATGGACACCATCCTCGTTGATAGGGACAGCCATGGCTTGATCCACGGTGAAGATCCTATTGGTGTCGTGTCCTGGGTATGGCATCCTCACCGACTTCCAATGACCACCGGCTTTGAAGATCCTGGTAACCTTGCATTCCAGGGTCAAAGACAATGCTACTTCACTAGCACCATATTTAGTCAAGGATCTTGTCCACATTATTGTCGACCGGACGAAGTGACCGAAAGTGGAAACCTGGGCATCAGGATTTGCGGTGGAGCTCATGGTGATGGCAACTCTATGGGGCCGGTGGCTTAGTCTGTAGCTATGATTTTAGAGTTGGAGCGATTAGAGGTAGAGGACGCTTTGAAGGTAACCCGATGTTTAGATATCTATCGGACGAAAAAGGGAGTAGCAATGCATTTGTATTCTCAGTGGTAGTTGTAGTAGTAGTGGTAGTGGTAGTAGTAATAATTGTCAGGAGCAGAGCCAGTCAGCTAGCTGGAGTTGGCTATACAAGGTGTGGCTAGGCTTTTGCACATCACAGGGACAATAGGGCTAGAATAGTCTACTGACGTGATGGCACGACATTCATTATTGTCCGAGTAGTGAAATTATTAGATGATTGGACCTTCTCAGTGGTGTAAACAATGCATTCCAATGCCACGCAGTCCCATGCTCGTAGTAGCTGAGAGGCAGCATAGCTAAAGATGGCTACTAATACATGGAGTAAATAGTGTAATCAAACCTCAGCTCCTATTATCGTTTGGTAATTTGATTGCAAGTATGATGGTTAGAATTGATTTAGCTGAAATAGTAATGGAGGAACCACATAGCTATTCAAATTTACTGTGCACGCAAGAAAGTTCGAGGATCGTGATTCAGACTGGGCCAAACAAAAATCGCTATTACTTTCGTTAAATCCCTAATGGATACATATTTTAACGAAGACACGAGTCATCAATAGAGATCAAAGGCACTCAGGATTGTCTAGCATATTATCGATTAGAGTAAAGACAACCTGAAAGAGATCTGTAGCGAGAAGCAAACCACAGGGGCTACAAACCAGGTACAAAATGACATGAGCCACCATGCTCAACACAGTTTAATGCACCTATTACAAAGTGTAGCACAAGTTCACAAAGACATGCAAACAAATAAGAGTTCACATATCAAGGGCGCCCCGCAAATCAAACCTAATCATGACAACTAATAATACTGATATGTCCCACATATCAAGGGTCGAGATGGGCACGCAGGATTTTGTCCACTTCAACCTTCGGTAGGATGGTGTTGGCGACCGGCTCGAATTTGACCATGAGATATGCGATGTCATTGTCCATGGACCTCAGTGGAAAACCCTGCTCCACCACTCTGAGGTTTGCTTCTGTGCCAATCTGAAGCTGGGTGACAGCCAGCGCTGTGGCTGCACCCTGATGAACAGCTTTGGACACCACGGCTTGAAGATGGTGGGCAAGCAGGGCAGGGAGGTGCTCATCTGGGGACGCCGCCGCCATGGAGGAAGCGCTGCACAATGCAAGACAAGTTCAAGCACATAAAGCAGGAGAGCCATCTAATTGAGAAGGGAAATGAATTTTACCAAACTGACCAGCACAGTGGCACGGAGTCGTGGGCGGCTACCTCCATCGGGGGATGCCTCGTGGGACCACTTTTCTGGCACAACCATGGATGGAGAATCTGGCTCTAGTGGAAACGGTCCTTGGGATGCAATCACATCCATGTCCACCTATTAAGAGTAGGCAAGATCCAAATACTAGTGAGTGTTTCTAGCATACCCTGGTGAAATGAAGATAAACAACATGTACAAGCGGTACATTGATGATACACCTTCAAAGGGAGATCTGGCGGGTCAGAGACCATGCCGACCAGACTTCGTCCACAGGCACAGGATTGTCAACGTGGACAGCCTTCGGGGCCTCCCCATCAATAGTCAAGCTCATTGGCTCAGCCATTGTCTTGGTCAGAGGTGCAGTAGGGTGGAAGGCAAAAGGTTTGGGACAGAATGAGGAGCTCTGGAGAGAGAAGGCAGCAAGTATAACCTTCCTCGCACACCTTGTTTATGCCCTTATAGCTTGGAGGCCATCAATTAGGTTTTTTCTTTTTCTTTTTTTACAAGAGAGGCCATCGAGTAGTTGCCCACCCGACGACTGAGACGTTTGCGTGGGCCGTGTCTCCTCCTTGTGTCTACACTGTCCACAATCTAACTGATTGTTTGTGTTTTACTTTTTCATAAAACACCTCACATGCTAATTTAAAATATATGACATAACTAGAGTGAAATAAACCAGCGCAAGAAACTATAGGAGGATGTCTTCTAGGTAGCTAAGATTTTAGACTGTCGGACCTTCTGTGATCCAGTAAAGTTTAAATTTCTGAATAAAGTAATCCTTGATTCGAGTTCTTGTGAGTACATCAAAATAAGAATAGTTGGGTTACAAACAGATCAACGCCACTCATCACTACCACTGACACAAATGTTGTGACCGACTCAAAAATAAGAAGAGTTCTGTACTGCTAATTGTCCAACGAAACAAATGTGCCCAATGTCGGACTTTCTTCGGAGCTCGATAATATATGCGTCAGGAAATCTGGACACATGAGGTGATTCGAGAAAAGGAGATTTGGCTCACAAGACATGAATGCCTAGTGTGGTAGTGATAGGTCTTTTCGTGAGTTAATTCACTCGAATCCAAGCAGTCACACCAGTCAAGGGGAAGACTGAAGGCTAGTCCAGCTCAATTGGATTTACTATGATCGGACTAGCTCAGCACAAGAGTTACACATCTGGTCGGTCAAATTTACCTTCACGAATGTTAGACTAGATTGAACTATAGTATATGCAGCAAGCCATGGCAGCCCCTTTCATATTAGACCTTGTGCGTTTGGTGAGATTGAATTTAATGCGGTAGGAAAATGGGGCAGAAGAGGAATCATGAAAAAGAGCTTTTAACCAACATGACACGCTTCAGACTTGATTGACTAATGCGGTTGTGATAGGTCTACAGTATATTTGACCCAAATCTAAGCAACAACAACAGTCGACGGGCAGACGTACTGATTGCCACGACACTGAAAGATGACAAAACGTAGGACCGTTCAGACAAGATCAGAGACACAGCGGCAGGACGTTCTGGTGTTCCCAGTCAAATGCAGTTCTACATTAGATAGAGGCGAGGCTTGTTGATACTTATTACTTCCTTCGTTCGGAAAAGATTGCAATTTTAGCATAGTAACACATTTTAGTACCTTAAGTATGTCTAGTTATATTATAAAAAATACCATTATTTGGTCAAACTTTAAAAGTTTGACTCCTCGAGAAATGAAACGGGCATTATTTGGTCAAAATTTAAAAGTTTGACTCCTCGAGAAACGAAACATGTTCGAATGGACTAGTAGATGGCTGTTGAAATTTACTACTGCGAACTCAGTAAAATCCGTCCGTTGTACCTGTTCGTTTGGTCTTATCAGCGCTTACAGATTCAGCTGATTTTTCGTCTCATGACAAATCAGCATCAGGCAGAATCAGCCAGCTAGAAACGATTGAATGAACAGTTCATTTGACTTTTTGAAACGAAGTTTGACCACTCGTATTATTCAAAAAATATTAGTAAACGTAGTCAAATTTTGGTCATTCTCGAAGATCTTTTGTTAATAAAGCACGTCACCACAAAAGAAATGATATTTTGAATAAATTTTTGAATATATCAGACGAGAGGACAATTCTTATGCTGGAGGTTATGCATTATCTATGACCGAAGATCAGGGTCAGCTTTGTGTATGTCTTCTTGGAGTTGTTAACATGGCTGACCTTTTAATCTGGCTTTGTAACCAAATCGATGTAATAATAGTTATGTTTGTTGTTAGGACATGTCTTATTGATGTTGTTAGGATATGTCCTTTTATATTTTTGTTGTAAACTGTTGGCAGAGAGGAGTTCATCTGAAGAGGTGGAAGCAATACAGTCCGACCGCTACATATTTGATCTCGTACGACGAAATATGAAGGGTTGTCTATTTTGAATGTCATAGCAATCAATCTACAGCCGAAGATGCAGAGACGAAGAAGCCCTCATTGAAGCTGCAATGCAGGTGGGCATGATTTCTAATAGTTGGGGCTTATCGCTCAACTTTAGTGTCCTGCTTCTAAAAATTTGTTCATGGTGGGCTCTAATTTGAGGGGAAACAACACTAGATATGGTGCATTAGAAAAAAGATATAACTGATACATTCATGATAACAGCCACGCGAGATGGAGGAACAAGAACATAGTAAGATCAAAAAACATAAGATGAAGAAACAAGAACATAGTATGATGGAGGACCATAAGATGGATAAACAAGAACAATGCATTGGAGCGGCCCGCGAATGCCCTGCTTCTAGGCCTGTTGTCCATTGGTGCCTACACCGCTGGAGCCACCAGTTGGGGATGAAGCAAATGGTCCAAATCTAGACCGCATCCAGCTCTCGTCAAAGTGCACTCACGCCGTAGACAATAGGCGCATGCGGCAACAGTCAATAGGAATGACGAGGGCTACAACCACCAGCCTTTCTGTTGCCATCAACCACACCACTTCACCCGTATGGTTTGAACCAGTCTCCGATTCCACCAGCCATGCCATGAAGAATGGCGGTGTGGCCTCCATGGGAGGAATGAGAATCGTCCCGGACAGCGATATCAGCTTGTGGCAACTGAGCCTAAACGCCCATGATGCCGCCTGCGCCGGTGCGTGTGGGGATGACACCACCCCTCGCCGTGGCGGTACAATAGCAATCTTCACCCAGCCGCTACCGATGAGAACCGAGATCCACAAGTTCTCACATTGCGCAAACTCGGTGATCACCGTGAGCACGTCAGATTCTGGTGGAACATGCAGCACGACCAACTGCACCGACGATGACGCCACCACTAATGGTGGTGCTGCCAAGGGTTCAGTAGGGCCTTCCGAAGGTTGCTGATAGTCCATCGTAGGAGGTGATGAACAAGGAACAGTTTGGCCTAGAGATAGATTGAGCCATCAGTTGCTGGAGCTTATATATACTCCCTCCATCTCACAAAGACCGTCGTTGATGATTTGCTTATTCTATAAATAAATAACATTAATTTTGTGAATAAGACGAACATTAAAACATGATGTCCAAAAGTCAAAAGAGGTGGCCTGTTCCTTGTATTCTCGCTCCTAGGCTCTCAACCCAATGCAACAGAACTTGATGACCAAGCAGTTGTGTTCTTTCGAATTCCCAATGCACACCGAGGGGGTGGGGGCAATGCGGTTAATTTTTTCTAGGGCAGATGGTGGCAAGTTTGTAGAAAAACTAGGGTGCCATCTTGGTTGTGTTTGCAAATTCATTCATCTGGCTCCACAGTGAATACTTGCATTGATTTGTACATGGAGAATGTGTACTCAAAAAATACTCTACACGTAGCTGGTTCGAAATCCAAAGCCATTAACCTGTGAGACTATATATTTGTGTAAGTGTGTTTGTGAGATTTCATTTATGCTGTGCTGGGTGGAATGAAGGGATCATTTGCCAGAGGCAGTTGTACATACAGCACGCATAAGAAAGTCCGACGATTGTAAATTTCATAGAGGCAAACAAACCTCATGCGTTATACAAACCTCACGGAGGAGTAGTACACAGGCAAGAAAGTCCAAGCACGACATATTTCACCAGGCCGGACACATATCAAGTTTACAAGAAGGAAGCGACTGGAGTGTGTGTCTCACATACCTCATTGCGGGTAGCATCGTGTCAAGCATAGGTTAACTAGTCTTTGATGCCAGCCACACTGAGAAGACAGGCATTGTGCCTGCCATGCCCAGGCACGAGAACCGTCTGGCATAGAGAATCAAGTGTTGTGACTCCTTGTATCCTGTCTGGGTTGGCTAGTGTTCTTGATCCATCACTCTTGATACTAGATACGCACACGAAAGAATAATCCGCAAGCACACAGATATCGGTGAGCACTTCACATGAGAGATATTCCAAAGTATCATTATTTATTTATCTGCTAGGAGAAAATGTGCATCTGACTAACCCAAGTCTATACTTAACCCCTAAGCTACAGACAAGATAGTGAGATATGAGCGATATAGAGAGGATTAATCCACTAGTCTTCCTCTAACCTATGGTAAGCTTTGTGAATATTGCTCAAAGGGGGATACCTAGGGAAAAGACACCACAGAGAATGCTTAACCCCGGCTACTCCTACCAAACCTCCTGACAGGATGTGGAATACCAAGATAACAAGGGAACTATCACTTCCCCCACTGCTACCACCGATCCGGCCAGATAGGGAGTATCTACGAGTGTTCCTAGCCCAAGCACCATGCTTACGCTACAAACAATTACTCTATTCCCTACCGGTAGCAAATAAAGTAAACTCGTAAACCAAAGAGCAATAATAACAATGAACTTACTAGTATTAGAAGTCGAATTACCGAATGACCCTAGAACCAAGCCTTGAGTTAGGAGACTTGATCCCGTAGGTACAACTGGAGAGGAGACACCAACATGCCGGGCTTCCTCTAACTCTACCTCCACCCTACATTCTCTCAACTCTCTTAAATGCTAAGCTCCAGGGAGGAGATCCATTCAAGGGACCTCTCTCACCTAATCCTCTCTCAGAATAATGAATTAGGGTTTCAAGGGATGCCTCCTCCAGTGGTCAGGGGCCCTGCTTACATAGCCCCATAGGATGCACCACGGCCCTCGGATCAAACCGACCTTAATCAATGACTTAGATTAAACCTCAAAGGCTGTGGGAGCAGGATCCGTGAGACTAGACTGATTGGTCCACCTCAGCGGGCGCCCGCCCACGTGGCTTGGGCGGCTGCCCGGCCACCAAGCCGGTTCGGGCTCCCCTTTGGTCCAGAGCCTTCTCGAACCTTTCAGATTATAGAAAAGTGCACGGATCCTGATTATCTCTACGTAAACCTGACATGTGGGCCTTTTTTGGTTCTTTTTAGCTGACACCCTGCAGAAATAGACATTCACCAAAACTCATGGAATTCCATTAGTATAACCCCTATATCTAGATGATATTTGTATTTAGGTCCTTTTTCATGTTTAGTTGTCAGTTAAAAATTGGAGTTAACTACCGTCAACAAGCTCCCCCAAGCTTAACCTTTGCTCATCCCTAAGCAAAGCTAAACTCAATGATGAATCAGGAGTTGCTACAATGCTTTCACACCTGAAAAGTACATGTGCGTTCAAACAAGAACTCATCTCCGGATAGAGTGAAATATTCTAACTTAAAACTCACTCATATTACCTTCCACCATGGGGCTTATAGCCGTCACTTGGGTCTTAAGCAGTTGAAAGACAAAACGGTCAAGTCAAGTGCTATGTTTCTTGTTCTTCAATCAACTATTATTCTAGAGTTTTTGCAAGATTTTCAAATAAAACTTAGAGATTCCTTGTATGACCCTTTCAAGTCTCTCATTTGTGGTATTTCTGGATCCTCTCTAAGGCAAGTGTAAGGTATGCCTTCTCTCTTCTCTCAGGATATGTGGTATTTGTGGAACTTAGGCATAATAAAGAGATTGCCTTCTCGCTCTTACCCTATATCTAAAAGGCTTTTGTGGAGCTCATAGGTGGGGAGATAACTTAAACTACTTGCATATATTGTGCAGTTAAATCATGGATCCAGAGAAACTTGTTATACAATCAAGTATATGTGCATGTGAATGAGGAGAATGTAATGAGTGATCGGAATAATGGTGAAAAAATAAGGAGATGACTTAAGAGGGGTGATGGACGATGATGAAGATCTAATTCTACAATTGCTCCTTGGGGATAACATACCTCCCTTTATTTGGAAACTTTGAATTTCTTTGAAGAGGAGGACTTGGCTGCTATAACTTGGGACTTTTGTCCTCTTTCTTTTCTTTGCTTTCTTTCTTTTGGGACTTTTGTCCTCTTTCTCTTTTTCTCTTTCTTTCTCTTCTCTTTTTTTTACTAGTGAGCAACCAATCCTCTTGATACAATAGGGAGTATGAACTAGAATAACTGAAGCTTTATTGCACAAATGAACAAATATGATGGCGACAAATATTTTTGGGTGTTCACTCCCAGTGTAGGAGTTAGAACATTTTCTAAGTGGATCTAGATAGGGAATATGTGTATCCGAATGGGTGGATGCATACTCCTAGGGCAGGAGCAGCATAGACAGGTGGGGTGTAAATATGTGGGTGGTACTTCTAGGAACAGAAGTAGCACAGAGTGAATGTAGAATGATAAGCATAAGTGGGTGCATACTTCTGAGGACAGAAGTAGCGTATATCAATGGATGGAGAGCACATAGTATCTTTAACCGCATGATCAGCTCCTAAGGGTCAACACAGCTTAACTACCCTCAATACCTACAAAGTGATACATATACAAAAGAAAGGATTTCCTATTCTAGTAAGCATGAGTATTTGGCTGTGGTAGGAATTTTGAACTCTTGTTATAAAGGAACTCATCACGTAGCAATTTAACATTTTCATAAAATAAATTCTCCAGAACTCTAGTATCTCTAGGAACAAGATGGACAGCAGCTCAAAACCTTCCCATATCGTATCTGTCAACTACCTAGACTTAGATCAAGCATTCACTATCCACAAGTTTCAAGTTCAGAGAAAATCTCAAATCAAAACAGTTGTGTCCAAAACTCGAGGGAGTTCGAGGTTGAAAACTAGGTACTTAAAAGGAATTATGGCAGAGCAACTATTCATCATTTCCATATAAGAGCTTATTCGGTGGGGTTCATTTTAGCAGGCAAATTCTTTACATATTGTCCTATATTTTATTTAGCAAATTTAATATCAAACAAAAAAATAAACATAGATATAAATAAGCTACTGATACTTAGCTGGATACACGGGGGTGCTGAACCCTAAGCTGGATATTGATGTAGTCTGTTGGTGTTGCTGATTGGCAGTGAAGGCATACTGGTTCTCCTGGAGTGTTAAAGATGGTTGCTGTTGAGACAGTACCCTGACTGTTGAAGACAGCACTCCGATCGGGAATAGGACGTCCTTCTGCCTGTTAGCTCTTCTTGATCCTTTAAATTCTTTGAAGCACAAATAGATAGCAAAGCTTGTGGAACTGATCAAGCGTTAGTGATAAACCTTTAAGCTCTGAGTGTCTAGAACTTTCTTAACATATATATATCTTTTTTGGCAGGATCACTCTTTCAATATTTTTGCATTTTTATATTATGCAGAAGATGCAACTAAGATGAAAACTTATTTTTATGCCACCACCGTGGACATCTTTGTGGGCTATCACACCACAAAATTATTCATATGGGGCTTAGCATTTTCTAGATGCAATGCATGACAAATTTTTATTTTCTTTTTCTAATGCAGAAATGGTAAAGTGGATGTGAAACTAATTATGCATTTAAATGAAAGTAAATATGCTAAAGGAGAATTATGCAGTGCTGAAAAGGGAAAGGTTGATAACTACCAAGTTACCTCTTGGCACAATGTTCAGTGATTTAGGTCCTCCGAACAGGACCTCTTACAATGTTAATTCCTTAGGTGCTTTATCTGGTCCCAAAGGTGAAAACCATGATAGTTGCACCTCCTAAGATGGTGTCACCCATGTCCACTGCTCTTCCAGCAGTTTGAAGTGAAGCACTAGTTTTGGAAGCTGGCAGCATCTTTGCTCAGTGCGCATGTTCATAGGTCTAGGATCTTCACTTGTAGGATTTGGGGAAGATTCTTTAACCTTGCTCAAAGTGTGTCCTGCTCATAAAGACAAGGCAGAGATCAAGTGCATGGGCTCTATTGGTGGGAAGACACCAACAGAACCAAAAGGTTTGTTAATTATTCTCTAGCCTTAAGCACATTGAACGAGACAAAGTTGATATTCATGTGTTTTGCTCAATCTTTAACATGGGTGATGGCATCAAACAATGAGCAAGAATGTAGCATTAAAACACTTGGCAGATCAGATTACTCAACACTACGGAAGGATGGTCTATCTATGCATATTGTGTAATGATTTTATGATTATGACTATCTTCCAAGGATACGATACACAACATTTCAGATCATTGAATTAAAGGTTATGAGATCAAGAAAGTGATGCTAGGGACAAGCATAAAGAACTAAACATATTGAGTTAATTAGATTGGATCAGATGAGGTTGTAACTCAAGGCACGTTTGGTTCTCTACTTATGTGCATGCCAGAATCAAGGAGGATATTTTGAAAGTAATGATCACTTACCTAGAGATGTTACCTTTACTATTGAAGCATGTTGAAGCCATAACATCTTGTAGAAGCTTTCCTTTCTTGGCTAGTCACCTGTCTTGTTCATGAACAACTTGTCTCCTTTGTTGTACTCCTTTCTTACCTTATGCCATTATTTGTTCTCTTTAATTTGTGTTTGGACCTTTAGCTTTTCTTATTGTTTCATTCCTGCAGATTATTAGTGGACAACTCATACCTGAAGGAATATACAAGTAATGACAAGGGCACTGTTGTAACATAGCTAAGGGTCACTTTCTATGCTACAAAAGAACTTGCTTGAGCATACTTATCATAGAGTATTTATTATTCACAATTACTTATTTCTAAAGGATTGATTTTATTTTCCCATCATATGTTTTGATTCTCAAATATAGGCATTATGAAATAACTCAAACTCATAGAAATAAAGCAATATTGAATTTAGAGATTGCAAACCAGCATGTCGAGCGATGGGAGCATGGGAGGAGGAAGAGTGTAGTTGGATCATGTAGAGGAGTTGCTCTTCCTTCCTCATGCGTCGACCTTTCAATCTTAGAAGTGAGGTTGTAGAAAGTTTCCTGGTCTTCTCTTGTCAATCTGCTTCCATGGAGTGAGTGCTTTGATTGTGGATCATGTTTTGTTGCACCCTTCTTTTTTTTTCTTGGCTATGAATGAGTTGTGTCTCCCTTGTGTGAAATTCTTGTGCCTCTCTTTCATCTCCGGTGTGAGTTCATCTTAGGGCTTTCCTAATTTGGTATTAAAAGTTTTCCTGCAGGGGTTAGTCCAACAAAATATACCAAAGTTTACTGTAGCATTTATTAATTCAATAATCAAACTAGACTCCATGTCTAATTGGATTAAGGAAGGCTATTTAACCCAAGCACCACACTTAATTTAAATGCCAATAGAAGTAGGAATTCATTACTTCCAAACAAAACTTACTAGAGCGGACAAGGGTAGCATGAAAGCACTATAGATGTTTACTCAAACAGTGATGAAAGAGTATGATTGGTGTTTAGCAAATTGAGCATGTCTTAAAGGTAGGGACAACCAAAATAATGTAGCAACATGACAAGAGATGTATGTATGGAAGTATATCCCCAAGCTTGAATTTTGCAAAATCAAGATTGGATGAAAGTAATTCAATGTTGCATAATGATTGGTTGGACATACCTTGCATTTGTCATTCCTTCGATCTTTTTGCTCCAAGCCTAGAAAGGTTAGTGACAAGAAAACCTGAAGGAATACTTTTACAATTATAATTCTATGCTCAATTAACAAGGGCAGCACACTGAACAATGCTTGTTTTAGGACACTAAGCTTGTCCTCGGAAAACCTTCAAGATGTGATTTGGGGGAGTGGTTTCCCCTCCAACACCAATCTATGTGCACTAATTTCAAGATTCAACACAACGAGATCTGCTATATTTATGATAAGCATATGTGTCTACAACCACCCTTTCTAAAGTTTTAGGAGCAGGGAGCATGAGGGGGTTGAAGATCTCGTGTGGGGCAATGTTAGAGAGACTAAGTGAATTAGGAAATTTCTCATATGATCAAGGACATGGTGAGGTGTTAGCGAAGTAGCTTCCTTGCTCATTGAAGTCTCCATCATTTTCAACTTCCATGGGTGATTCTCCACGAATGTCCAAAAATTCACTTGGATCATCTCTTGAATTGATTTCATCCATCCATTCAATGGCAATAGCACATAGGCTTTTAATGCTCTCTAGCCATAGATGTTGCTCTTCTCGATCTTCTCTATGGTCTTGATGAATCCCATGCGTGGGATATCTAGATGGATTTCTAGGATCATCAAGAGGTTCAGGAGAAAGAGCATAGAATGAGTCATAAGGATCAAGGATGGGTTTAAAGATGTATTCTATATCTGATGTGGGCACAGAAGGGGAGAAGATAAGAGTGGGTTCTAGATGGCTCCACTCTCCTTCTATGGCATCACTTGACATACCATCCTTGAGTCTTTCTAATTGTCCTTCAAAGGGATTGGATTTGAGAAGCTTTATAAGAGATCTCTTCTTGAGAAGATTCATAATGTATGCACTAAAAGATCTCTTATGAAGCAGGAATTTTAAACTCCTCTCAAAATCACCATCAAAAAGAATTTCCAAGGATTGAATTAGTTCTTCCCTTAGAGGGACTGAGAGTACTGCTAGTTTGGGATGGATAGCCGAATCATGGGATTGGAATGCTTGCAAAGTGGCTATGAAAACTTCCTCTTCTAGTTTAGGGGATGATTCCTTCTCTACCTCTAGGATTTCATCATGAAGGATAGTGCAAGGAGTGTGTCTACTAATAAGGACAAACCTCACTTCACTAATGGATAAAGAAAGGAAAACTCCTCCAAAGGTGATGTTACCAAGACCCTATAAAGATGTTGAAGAAGAATAGGGTATTGTAAGGCTAGGACTAAACCTAAATAGATAGGAAGATTAGAAAATTCCCTAAGTAAAGCCAAAAGTTCATTACCTCCTTGATCAGAAGATAGCACCTTGGGTACATTACCCTCTTGATTAGAAGATAGGACTCTAGCTGTAGAAAAGGGTTGGCTTTGACCTATTGCAAACAAGCATGGGCACAGCTCATAGCTAGAGGTGAGAATCATGGGCTCCGGTGGCTCTAAGCTTGTGCTCATGGGTGCAAGAAATTGATAGATAGGCGTGGAATTTGGGTTATCCATAAGGATATAAAAGAAAAGGCAAAAAAAACAAGGAAAAGATAAAAGTATAATACAAGGTTAAGCATGACTTAAAGTTATCTCAGCAGACCGTCTTTCTCCCTGGCAACGGCACCAGAAATGCTTGTTGATACTAGATACACACACAAAAGAATAATCCGTAAGAGCACAGATATCGGTGAGCACTTCACCCGGGAGATATTCCAGAGTATCGTTATTTATTTATCCGCTAGGAAAAAATGTGCATCTGACTAACCCAAGTCTATACTTAACCCCTGAGCTACAGACAAGATAGCGAGATATGAGTGATATAGAGAGGATTACTCTGTCTGTCTTCCTATAAACCTATGATAACCTTTGTGAATATTGCTCAAAGGGGGATACCTAGGGAAAAGACACCACAGAGAATGCTTAACCCTGGCTCACTACTCCTACCAAACCTCCTGATGGGATGTGGAATACAGAGAGAACAAGGGAACTATCACTTCCCCCACTGCTACCACCGATCCGGCCAGATAGGGAGTATCTACGAGTGTTCCTAGCCCAAGCACCATGCTTACGCTACAAACGATTACTCTATTCCCTACCGGTAGCGAATAAAGTAAACTCATAAACCAAAAAGCAATAATAACAATGAACTTACTAGTATTAGAAGTCGAATTGCCGAATGATCCTAGAACCAAGCCTCGGGTTAGGAGACTTGATCCCGCGGGTACAACTGGAGAGGAGACACCGACATGCCGGGCTTCCTCCAACTCTACCTCCACCCTACATTCTCTCAACCTCTCTGTAATACCCTAAATTTTGCAGTTTTGAAAAATAGAGTAAAATGATTTAATTTGAATTTTCATGCTCATGAAATAATATTTCATTAAATTATAATTCATCAAAGGCTTAGTAACATTATTGTGCATACATGCTGGTGCATATGTTTTAGTGTGCTGTATGCTTGTTGAGCGAGCAAAGTTTTGAAAACATGTTTAGTAAGTCCTTTATCTTCTTCTAGCTTGTCCTTATTCCTTGCATTCTCAGCCAAAATTTTCTTTAGTAGCTTCCTAAAGTCTTTTCTTTGCAAACCAAATCACTTTTCAGTCCCTTGCCCATCAATCGATCTTTACAAACATTCTGATAATTTTTCGGCTATTTCTAGAGTTGGTTCCCACTTTTCTACGAGCATAATCTAATTTAGAGATGCTCCAAAATATCCTTTCATGAGCTCTGAATATTTTATTTGGGTTCATCGTGTTCCAAAGTGTCTTTAGGAATTTTGTCCTCATTTCAAAACTTTGGAGTACCTTCACGGCTTAAACAGTAAATTCGAGACTCCTTCGGATTTTCTTTTAGATGTGAAATTGAATAATTCTGAAATTATTTAATCTTAACCTTGAATCACCTTTGGTCTAACATTTTTGTTCCTTCATTAATTAATGGAAGAAGGCCGTGCCATTCCCTTTGTACACTTCCTATCTATCCTTTTATTTTGTTCTTTGGGTCTACGCTTTGACGTGATCCGGCAAGCAAATAACCAGGCCAAACTGCTGGCACATAGCAATCACGTGGGCCAAAGGACACCAGGTCCATCACGCCGCACGTGCCCATATATGACTATAAAAAGCGAGCTTCTGCCAAGACGCCCTGCAGGTCATATGTGCCGCCGCCGCCGGTGCCGATCTTTTCCCATGTCATGGTTGCCCTAGTTTGCTCATGCACCCCCTTAGCACTAGCCTGTTCTGCACCGCAGTTTTGCATCTCGACGAGAAGCACAGCGGAGAAGACTTCTCTGCTGCCTTGCCGTTCGTGACCTGCCACACCGAGTTCCATGTCAAGGTGAAGAAGCTCCAGCTTTCCCATGACTTACTCTTTCATTCGCGGTTGCTCACACGACGATGCCCAACCCTAGCAGGAATACCGAGTTGCCAACACGTCTTCCATGGTCGCCGCGCCTCGTCGCCGTCTGTTTGCAGCTGGATCTCGGTGCTCCATGAATGCTCCACGCGGTCATCCATGGTTACAAGCAGTGCCATGCGTGGTCAATCTCCAATTAGATGGATCCAACCGCCGGCTCGTCCGTACGGCCATGCCCCAGTTGTCCACCGTGCTCATCATCTTCCCGAGATCGGCCTGTAAGATCCATCATCCGTGTTCTATGGCTCCATTGTCTGTACGTTGCTCTCTATCCATGTGCAGGAGGCCAACAAATTGAGTTGCCCTTCTCGTAATGCAATTCATCTGTCAGATGTTATGATGGCCCGACAGACTACAGCTCCATCGCCCAGCTTCCGTTCCTGCCGAACCGCATCTTGCCAGCGACCAGATCAGAGCGCTGTATGCATCGTTGCGTGTAACCATCCTCTCCGTCTACCTTCGACCAATCGAAGGCCAAGGCCATCCGTGAATGGTTGCATACGTGCTTTTCATGCAGTATTTGCTACCCACTCAAGCAAGCCGTGAGAGCCAACACTTGGATTAATCATTGTTTATTCTTTTCTCTATCTCACGTTCTGGCTGTTCTATGTGTGTTGCTCTAAACATGTCCGCTTGTCGATCCATGCATCTCCAGTGAAACAAGCCGGCGGCCATAGGTCATAACTCAATAGGCTGCAGGCATCTGTGCCACAATCTCGCAAGTCGTCGTTGATCTTAACCCGCAACAACGTAGTTGCTTGCAACACTAGCAAACTCCTGATGTCCGATTAATAAAAGGTCAGCATCACCTCATTGTCCATTATTTTATTCATCAAATATTGTGCCAATGTCATGCCTTGTCATTCATGCACAATAAATCGTCATTCTTTATTTATTTCTTCAAAGGAAATATGTCTTGCCTATACGTCTAGAGCTGCACCTTTCCTGGTGGCCATATGGCTGGCTGTGCTCTCCCTGCCCGAGCAGGTGAAGAGGAAGCCAGAATCAACGCCACCGGTTTCATCTGCCTCGGCTTGATCGAGTGTCTGTACCAAAAGCAAGCTGTTCATCGATCATCCCTACCCAGCTGCTCATCACGTTGCTTTACAAGCACACTTGCATGCTACTAATTAATTAACTCAAGTGCCATGCATTATGCGTGAGGTTCCATATACGGCACGTGCATGTATGTATATCTAGCTCTTCACATATTCAGTTCTTTTCATATCAATCCGTTTGTGATCATCTAGAACCCTCTAGGTGAGCCTGCCTTTGCTTCCTAAATCTATCGGTATTGGTCCCATGGCAAACCGATGCATGTATGTTGTTTTCATCAGATTCCAGCAAAAGCGTCAGCGCTGGTCATGGCCTCCACCGTGCGCCATGCATGCTTTACTTGTTAGCTTTAGCTTCTTAGCTTGCTGACATCATGATCATATCAGGATGACATCATCCTTGTTTTCTGGCCATTTTTCTTCACAAAATAAATATTGAAATACAATGGAAATACATAGATATGTTCCTGGTATTTACAATTTTGCCACTGAGTTGAAAAGCTTATAAATCTCCGTTTTAACTCTGTTTCGGTCTGTTCAAGTTGCGTTAGATTCGTAATTTCATAATCTACATGTTAGTACCACTGTTAGATCTATTTTCAACTGTTTAAATTTAAGGTTAGATTTAATCTATTATTTTACAATAGAAAATCTTGTAAAATCCATAACTTTCTCGTTGTAGCACCGATTTTGGTGATCTTTACGTCTGCGTGATCGTAGTGATGCGTAGAATAGTTTTATAAACTCATTTTCATACTATTTTGTTGACATGGTATACTTCTCTAATTAAATCTATTTGTTTGCTCGTGTATGACTCTTTGATGCTTGTGTGTTGCTGATTGTTGATCGAGTTTAGAGAGTGAGCCGTTTGTTGGAGAACAAGAGTACTTCGACACCCAGGATCAACAGGTTCATCAGGAGAGCTTTGATTAAGGCAAGTATAGTTGGGATCATCCTTGTTACCTATTCACTATACACACTAAAAATCATATGCATATGTCTCTTTTCTACCTTGTTAGGATTACCTAGCTTTGAATACCTGTTTACCTTGATAACTGTGGATATTGCATATGGGTAATCTATGCTAGTGTTTTATAACCATGATCTTGTAACTTGATTAATGACTATGCAACTAATAGTTAAAGATGATTTTTAATAAGATCCGAACTGTAAGTGATCATCCGGGACATAACGTACAGCTGCGGGGGCTACATGGCTCTGGCTCTAGTTATTCATAGGACCTTTTCTAGCAGGTTAGAGGATCTACGAGTTAGCTATAGGGCTATCTCTTCATTATGTGTTATAACTGGGATGTGCCATAGTGGGAGAGGGGTTTTCTACACTCGATGACCCTGCAGCCCTAACTTGTTAGACGAACCTATGAATGGCTTTATATGGTTCTTGGTGTTATGGGAAGTAGCTAGCCCGTGCATTTGAGGATCATGACCCATAGTGAAAGTGTCCACCTCTGCTCCGAGTTTAAACTGATATATCATCCGTGCCCACGGACAGGGCGGCCTTGGAGACTTTTATGGAATGGATCATTAACTTAAAGTGTGCTATGTGTTAATGTTATTTTCATCATATTCTTAATCTTGTTTACCTGATCATGTGGTTATGGGTTTACTACTACCTTGTTGCTAATTGCTAAAACATGACATACATTTAAAAGCTAAATGCAGTTAAACCATGTCAGCCTTTTGAGCCTCATGAACCCCTGCTATACTTGTTGAGTTCGACATGGACTCACTCTTACTATTTCCCAACCACCTCAGAAGAAGTTTTAGGCTTGTGATCAACCAGTCAGTTAGATCCAGTGGAGTGGAGTCCTCACCTGAAGATCGGAGTTGTCTTTCCTCATGATTGCTACCTACGGGTATATCTCTCTTATATTAAGTATGTTATATATTAAGCATTGTTTATTGATACTACCCTTTACTTGTAGCTATATGTGGGAATTGACTCCTAGGAGTCACATATGGTATATATCTGGTTTTGTTTTTAAAACCAGGTATTACACTCTCTTGAATGCTAAGCTCCAAGGAGGAGATCAATTCAAGGGACCTCTCTCACCTGATCATCTCTCAGAAGAAGAATTAGGGTTTCAAGGGATGTCTCCTCCAGGGGTCAGGGCCCTGCTTATATAGCCCCCTAGGATGCACCGCAGCCCTCAGATCAAACGGACCTTAATCAATGACTTAGATTAGACCTCAAAGGCAGTGGGATCAGGATCCACGAGACTGGATGTGATTGGTCCACCTCAGCAGCCGCCCGCCCACGTGGCTTGGGTGGCCGCCCGGCCACCGAGCCGGTTCGGGCTTTCCTTTGGTCTAGAGCCTTCTCGAACCTGTCAGATTACAGAAAAGTGCACGGATCCTGATTATCTCTATATAAACCTGACATGTGGGCCTTTCTTGGTTCTTTTTAGCTGACACCCTGCAGAAACAAACATTCACCAAAATTCATGGAATTCCATTGGTATAACCCCTATATCCAGATGGTATTTGTATTTAGGTCCTTTATCATATTTAGTTGATGGTTAAAATTGGAGTTAACTACCGTCAACAGTCACCTCCCTCCTCTGTCTGCACGGCAGTTCCTACTAGCATCTCAGCACGCTGATCCGTTGGCATTCACACATCTAGGTGGTTCCTTCATATCTTTATATTAACCTCTACCTCCGTCGCCAGTCTTTGTCATGTATGCACATTTCATGCTATACTAGTATCATTCCATTTGAACAAGTTCATCCTTCTCGTGCTCCATGGACAGTTCATCTTGCTACCGCTTCCGTTCCCGCTTCCGTTCCTGCTCACCCACAACAGCGGATCCACCGGCTTCCATTCTCGCTTCTTGGATGAAGAAAAGAGCGTCATGGTCGGGGATAATGAGGTCCTGGTTACGGTCACATCAAAGCCCCAGACGGTCGGGCGCTTTCTTTGAGATGTCCGCATGACAAGCCGCTCATCGTTGGTTTAGATGAGGAATGCCTTGAGAAGGAGGATGGATGGCCCTCTTACAAATATGCATCGACAAGTAGTGCCTTCTCTTCTAGGTGGCCATCGCTGGTGGCATCACCGACGACCTCAAGACTTTCCTTGTGGGCGAGCAACACATTTTTGTCGGTGTAGGAATCGCTGATGACATGGTCGACTGAGGCGCCACCACAACATCGAACTCTCTGAGGTAGTGGAACTACAGGCCATGGCGCCCTTCGTAATCAGAGGTAAGTGGAGCAAAGTGGGAAGCCTCAAGATTTTTGGTCGAGACTTGCTTGGTGTGGACATGGAAAAAGGTAGTATTTCTCTTCGTTCCAAAGACTGCGACCAGCCCAGACTATCGAATGAGAAGATCAAGTATGCATGCACGGACACCTTCGTGTCATACAAGATTGGTGAAATCCTGCAAAAGGAGCATGAGTTTGATTTCCACCACACTCAGTCTCCTATTCATACTAGTGGAGGAGGCTTACTCTTCGTCGACAACAACAGTAAGAGGATCAGCCGATGCCCGGCCTGTCGGCCAGGCCGTAAAGCGAAGAACTAGATGTGGAACGAAGCCATAGATCATGCTGTGCGTCTAACTTCAAATAATGATGATGAGAAAAGAAGAAGACATAAGGAACTGCTGTTCAACCATGGCTTTCAAGTTAATGAAGAGAGTGATGATCGCGAGTCCGATGATGGAGAAACATGAACAAGTGCAATATGCATGCAGCTTTCTTTTCCTAGTAATATATGTAACGAGTTTCAATCAGATATATATTGATGTGTCGCACTGATTTGTTACCTTTGCTTGTTGTTTCTATAACTCTCTGACAAATACACACCTATCTGACAATTATTGTTAGTATGTTTCCTAATAAAGAATGTTTCTGTATTATCCAAATGTAACTTTTTATTTTGTTACTCCATTGAATATATCACATCGTCTATATAGTTTGCAATCTAAATACAGACGGAGTGGAGCTTTTACTTGTTTGTGCCGGTCGTAGTTGTGATGTCTGCACAATTCTTCCTCTTAACAATTTTGTGCGTATGTGAAAACGTCCGACCAGTGTAAATGTGACCGACCCAGACACACCTCACGGGTTATTTGAGCATCAAGGATGAGACGTCCCTCCTGAGTTTTAACGCGAACGCAATTAAGTGAAGGGTTGTCTGCTTTGAGTGTCGTAGCCATCAGTCTACTAGCAAACCAATAGCATCGAATCAATCTCCTACCTGCTAGCTATTTCCCCGCATCCTAATGCAGAACAGAGGAGGCAGTTGATACTAAAAAACTATTGCGCATGTGAGAAAGTCCGGCCACTGAACATTTGAATGCGTCTAAGAGTAGCCTCCATAGTTGATTAGGCCAAAGTTGTTCACGGACGGCAGGACATTCTGGCTAACCAAGCTTTGACTTGGTCGAACCACAAGTGATCTGTCTAGCGGGCACTAAATCCTAGAACAAACAACAAAATACAGTTGTGGCTCACTAGTTTTGCTAAAATAATGACAACATCCATCTAAGAAGAAATTTACATATCCATAGAAAAAGCAAACAACATCTGCTAATGACTCCGAGAACAAGGGTGACAGGAGTTGTGACACCATTGTAAATTACTTTGCATACCGAATAAATAATTCGATTTGCAAACAGAACAAAGAGGGCACGCTAGTTAGCAGAAATAAGTATAACTTCCGTCCTTCAGAAAATTAGCATGTCCATGAACAAGGAAACAACATTTGGTCATATTTTTTACAATAACACAGTACAACGCAGAGATACATTAATTTGAGCTTTATTTTACTTCAAACAAGCAAACAACATCGGTCTATTTAAAATGTCGTGATCGTGGGATACAAAAAATGCAACTTTATTTAGTGCTCTACTAATGTTCGAGAACAAGGGTACATAAGCATCAAACTGGGCTTTATTGTACTTCTCTCAATGAATCCGAGAACAAGGGAACATAAGGAAGATATAATGGTCTAAAGATGAACACATCTTTAATGATACTTGTAACATACTCAAATTCACAGGCAGGGATGACATGGACGGTCCATGTCATATGCCAGCTTTGCTCTATCCTCCCCTTCAATGAAAATAAAATTACATTCTGGGTGGAGTGCAATCACCCAGTACTCCCCAAATCCAATATCAATGCCTCCAAACAGCTCCAAGATGCTAATGAAGTCTCGTTTGCCGGCCGCACCAGCAAAGAAGAAGCCGGCCATAGTCTAGGGCAGTTTCTCCTGGTTCTTGGAGCCAAGTTTTATAGACCAGTTTGTAGTGGATGATCTCGAAAACAAGATCCTCATTAAGCCAGTCCACTGCGTCCATGTTCTTGCAGGCCTCCTCCAGTTTGAAGAGACTGTGATGGTTAGAGTGTGCAGTATGATTAGAGATTCCTTAGTAAGGGATCCTTATAGCGGTAAAAAATCCAACAAAGAGCCACTAGGGAAATGAGAGAAAGGAAACCTGCGGATTGGATCTGTCGCCTATGCCATGATACACAACCGACGAGGACGCAATGCCGCCGCGCTCCACCAAGAAAGCACCGCCGCCTACCTCCAAATGGATGCTGGAGCCATCACAGCACACCGGGGATCCTTCATCACCACCAGTGCCATAAATCCACCGGGGATCCTTTGCCGCCGCCAGTGCCGCCACCAGTACCACAAGTCCAACATGTTCCACACTAGGAGGATGACTCACCAAGGAGCCGGGGACGGCCCACTTATCACACAGCCCATTTAAGGAATATCACATTGTACACAAAAGAGACATGGTCGGACTTTCCCACGGCACACAAAAGAGAAATGACCAGACTGTCTTGAGTCCCAAGTCTTGTGTCATCACAGTTCACGTCTACGAACGCTAGAAAGTCCAACCACAACATAATTGAACTCGTAGGACAAAACATAATGGGTTTGTCAGTTTTGCTTGTTGTATCCCCTTGTCTACAGTACGAGGCTGGTGAGTCTATTCCATTGTTTGATGGTGACCTTGCTGGCCTCCTTTTGTTTCAAGGACGCAGCACATTGCTGTGGATTTTGTGGTGGATGGCCGGCGAACTTAGATCCATGAGCTGGTGAGGATGGGGGTGCAGCCTTGGTCAGTGGAGTTTCGTCGTTAGCTTCTTCTACTGTGACTACAACCAAAGCCGCTGCGCCCCACCGGGAAAGCCCTACCGCCTGCCTCAAATGGACACCGAAGCCAGCATAGCACATCGGGGATCCTCCGCCGCCGCCTCTAGCTTCGCCACCCAGCCAGCGCAAGTCCAATGGGTAGATGTTTCCCATTTTTAGGGGAGATATATCCAATATATTGGTTAACATGTTCCACACAAGGAGGACCCTCAGCAGCGGGGTCGGCCCAATCATCACACGGCCTATTTGAGGACTGTCCTATTTGAGGAGCAAATCTCACTACATCGTAATGCACAACAGGTCAAGAAGCCATGCTATTGAAAATGCTATTGCCCACGTATATTTGATCTCTTAGAATGCATTGCTCAACCAGTCAACACCGCTGCCCCCGCCATTTTCTGTCTTGCCACCCTCCGCCTATTTCGAGTCTGATGACATCCATCGAGTTGCCGACATCACCATCATCTGGAGGGTTCCACCTCCATAGGCGCGGGTAGAGCGGCAATGTCACAAACTCCTCTAGTGAATCTGAGAACAAGGGAACATATGGAAGATAGTGTGCTCTATGATCGAAGTCTTCTTTAATCTTACTTGTATTGTACTGAAAGAGTCTAGTAGGCATGACATGAGCTCTCTACGGTCCCTGTCATATGCGATGATTGTGTTTCTTCCATGCCGGCCAGCTAAGAAAAACAAATTCCTCCACCTTCTAGATGCCAGCTTGCAGCCAGGAACAAGGCTTACAGCACACTCCAACCATTGTATATCTGACTCAGATGACACCTCTGTTAAGGATACCATCATTAACCACACGTGGACTATACCGAAAGAGGTTGGAAGGTATTACATCTCCTATTCTACAGTCCATGTCATATAAGGACTGTCCCGTGGTACACAAAAGAGATATGGCCGAAATTTCCCATGCTACACGAAAGAGAAATGGACGGACTGTCCCATCTCTTGATCCCGCAAGGCCCAAGTCTTGGCTCCTGGCAGTGCCTACGAATGCTAGAATGTCCGGCCGCTACATAATTGAACTCATAGGACAAAGCATAATGGGTTTGTCAGTTTTGATTGTAGTATTATTATGGTCATATAAAAATTTCTATTTTTTGTTTGTTCCAGGTCTAAAAATACTTAGGACTAGCGCTATTGGCATCGGCAGCAACAAGTGCCACCATGGTGCCCCGCGGCTGCCTTGAGATGGATGCCGGATCCACCACAGCACAAAGGGGATCCTTCGCCGCGCTGCCGCCACCTCCTACTTCGCCACCGAAAGTCCAACGGGCTGATATTTTTCCACTTTTAGGGAATCTAACCCAATTATTATTGAACACGGCGGTGTAGCAGCGGGGTGTGTTTGACAAGCTCGTGGTTTGCGCAGTTATGCCTCACTAGCACGTCGGCACAAACCCACCGATAGTCCATACTGGTACTCATCTTCACCATGACCAATCGAGGTCACCGCCACAAGATCCACAGTATTTTTTTGTCAGGACATGCTCACTGGATACAATTGTGATGTTAAACAGTTTAAGTTGTTGTTATAATGCCTATGCATGTGATCTTCTATTGAACTTTGTAATACCCTGGTTATTCTTATTACAAGTTTGTTGTAAACGTATGCTGCTAGGAGTCCATCTTAACAAGTCTCGTCTCGATCTACAGCTTCACAGGTGAGACCAAGCACTTGAATTTGACTGCAAATGCAAGAAAGTCCGACCGCTGCATATTTGATCTCATAGGACAAAGTATGCAGGTTTGTCTGTTATGAATGTCATAGCATTCAGTCTGCTAGGAAACCAGTAGCATTGCATTAATTGAATACCTTTAGGCTCCCACCTTGCAGCGAGGAGCCATTCTCGCTGCATCCTAATGCAGGGCAAAGTGTGAAGGTTTGTCTGTTATGAATGTCGTAGCAATCAGTCTGCTGAGAAACTAATAGCGTTGCATCAATTGAATACCTTTAGGCTCCCATCTTGCAGCGAGGACACATTGATGTTCAAATGTAGTGCGCACATAAGAAAGTCGAACCCTGTACATTTGGCCGCGTCTGGCAGTACCCTCTATAGTTTATCCTCATTTTAGTGTGATGCTTGTTACCGTGTCCTTTACTAGTTTAAGTGACTACTAATTTCATATGATAGAATATCGACATCTACAACATAAATGCAAGGAAATACATGATCATCATTACAACAAGTTCATACAAATGAAATTAATAATTTAAAACAATTCAGTACAATAAACAAGAATGACTCCCCATTTTTACAAGCTACCTACCTCATCTGATGACACATAGGTTTCAGATGATGGATTACTCTGCCAGATCTAAAACTTATGGCTGATGGAGACACTATAGATGTGTTGTGTTCTATCTAGGTGACCTTTAAAATTGGGCAGCTTGAGCAGGACCAAAGCCATGATGTAAGGCTGGAAGATCAGGGGCTTTTTCAGGTCTACCCTGATGGCCACCATCTGATTAACCAACCAATCAATAATATTTAGTCTTTTATGTTTCAGCATGGCTATTATCGTCTCGTCGGCCGTATAAGGTAGAACCTTGTCATATTCAGTATCGTTTTTGTGGTCGGCCATGAATGTCCACCTCATAAGCTGCCAAATAACATTGGGTATCCTACACAAAATTCCACCATCACCATTCTCAGTTGTATCATAGTAAAGGCTATCTTCCTCCTTAACCAACAAATAAGGAAGATAAACTATTATAGCCCCTCGCTTCATTGCTTGGTGAGCCAATCTGCAAGCTCTTGCAAGATCAGAGAAAGATGCCTCCAAAATACTGGTGTTGGTCATCCAGATGAGCTTCTCCTTCTCTTCCCCAATTTCTAGTGTGGCATAGAACTGTCTAATTACCAAGTCATTCTAGTCTTGGTTCATCCCCATCATATCCTTCAAACCCATGGCCTCAAACGCAGTAACAACACTCGCCATTAGGGGAACTTCTCTAACTGCTCCCAATTCACACACCTATGCTCTCTGTACATAGGTCTCTTATCTAAGCCTCCTCAAAAGAGATTAAATTGTTTGCTTGTGTGAAAGTATTCTGATGGAGAATTACTTGGCTGCTTGTTGTACTGCTTCTCATACAAAGTAGATACGTCCCAACCAAATATCCTTTTAGGGACTTGAGCCAAGTCCATGGGATATTTTGTCTCATCAAAACTTCCACCACTAATGAAAACAAATAAGAAATTAGAAAGCAAGCTACAACACTTGATTCCATTCTTAGAAATTCATGACAAAGTACCATGGTATACAGTACATAGCAAACATTTTGGATACACCATATATGAGCAATCAATTTGGAAACATCAACACATTCATAGCCATCCCAATGAATTATAGATCAATCAAATTTGGTATCAAGTGTCATGGTCAAGGCCAACAAATTTCAAGCAAGAATTGTTTATGTCCTACACATTTTCAAGATTACTATTGATAAATGTGTGTTTGAGGATGGTCCCCGTGAGTGAGTGATGTGGAAAAGTTAGTGGGGTGGGGGGAGGGTAACACCCCCCTCCACCCTCTCATGCACACACACACCACCACCACCACATTGGCAAATCCACCACTGTGTTTCTCCAAATCAAAATCTGAATCCCTAATGCAAACTCCTTAGGAACAAATCAAATGAAGAGAAGGATGAGATGCTTGCCTTCCGGCCATGGCGGCTTCACTAAGGGCTTCTTCGTCTCCGCGTCTCCGGCCTTGGTCGTCATTTCTTCATGGAACGGCGGAGATGGTGTGCGGAGATGTACGGTAGCGAGCAGCACTATAGGGTTTGGAGCGGCGGTGTAGCAGAGGGTGTATGCGCGACAGCACACAAGCGACACGGACGCCAATGCTGCTGCTCCCCACTGGGAAAGCCCCGCCGCTTGCCCCCAAATGGACACCGAAGCCAGCACAGCACACCCAGGATCTTTCGCCGCTGCCTCTAGCTCTGCTACATAATTGATCACGTAGGACAAAGCATAATGGGTATTATTATTATGGTCATATAATAAGTTCTAAAATTTTTGGTTCATTCCAGGTCACAAGGCCTCATCAACATGTCGGCACGAATCCACCAGACTGATACTCATCTTCACCGTGACAACTCAAGTTCACTGCAACAAGATCCGCTGTATTTTGTTGTCAGGACATGCTCATTGGAGACAATCGTGATGTTCAACATTTTAACTTGCTGTTAAAATACCTATGTATGTGATCTTCTGTTGACCTTTATAGTACCCTGTTGGTTCTTATTATCAGTTTGCTGTAAACCATATGCTGCTAGGAGTCCATCTGAACAAGTCTCACCTCGCTCTATAGCATCGCAGATGATACGTAGCTTTTGAGTTTTACTGCGAAGCAAGAAAGTCCGACTGCTCCATATTTGATCTCGTAGGACAAAGTGTGAATGCTTCTGTTCTGAAAGCCCTAGCAATCAGTCAGCCGAGTGCTCACTGACAGTTACAATTTTGGTTAGTCTGTAGTAGTGGCACAATAAAGTTTAATTTAATATAAAGTTCAACAACAGATCACATGCAAGGGTATTATTATAGGAAGTTTTATTAATGGAAATGTTGTTGGACACAAGAAAGTCTGACCCCTTTATGTCTACATATGATAGAGTACAATAGAGTATCAACAACTATGACATAAAACACAAGGGAACACACGATCATCGATACATCAAGTTCATACAAACAAAACTAACAATTACAAAAGTAATTACAACAAACAAGCATGACCCCACCTTTCTTACAAGCGACTTCCCTCATACGATGGCACGTAGGTTTAAAGTGATGGACTCCTCTGCCAGATCTGCAACTCATGGTTGTAGTGAATCGAATAACAAGGGAACATATGGAAGATAGTAGGCTGGTCGAAACCATACTTCCTGTGTAATCCGACATCTATGATACTAAAAGAGTTTGGTAGGGATGACATGAACTCTTCTGCGGTCCATGTCATATGCGATGATTCATTCTCCTTTACACCCAGCTAAGAAAACAAAATTCCATTTAGGGTGAACTACAATCAACGTGTGGATCATAACCCAACGGATATTGATGCTTCTAAAAATGTTGTTAAGGATGACTGTATGCTGCAATGTCCAATTATTAGTACCATAGTCTTCAAGGATCCACATTGAAAACTTGCGTTGTTTGCGGGACCATCAACAAGACATACAGACAAGTGACCCTGATATTGATGCAGGGTAAGGTCATCATTACCAGTAGGTAGAGCAATTTCCTTCCATGTCTTTCCCTCCATATCCATAGCAATTATCACAGGTGATCCCATAGCTGTAATGTATGCCATATTGTGTAGAAAACTATTTAATAAATACACCTCGTGTTTCACCATGTTGTATAAGAATACCCTTCCACCATCCCCATTCCGTACGAATCCATGTATTAGTTTCACATGAGTAGATCTCCAAAGCTTTTTCTCATTCCAAATATTCAATGACAAGGAAATGCGAGGAGACTGACGGATCGAAACACAAGTGAGCCACCCCAGCTAATGGAACAAAACCATCCAAAGATAGGGCACTATTATGAGGGCTATCTGGTAGTTCCTTATAATTCTATGTGATTGAATTACAGATGACCTAGGGATATCCCATAGCAAAAGACCACAGGCATAGGATGAGGCCGTTGCAGCAATCTGAGACATCTACACAATATGTGCGCAAGAAGTTGAAGCAGGGAAGTTCACCAGTGAAACTGGTAAAGTGTTGAGTGTTCTTCTTCCTATCGAAGAAGAAACCAATCACAGTCTGGCAGGCAAGCTTGTCATTGATGTCGGAGTTGTTGATGAGGTGTTTCCAGTATCGACAGACCAATAGCGGATCAAGGAGGGGCCAAGGATACAGCGGAGGATGTCGAGAATGAGATCATCTGGGAGACTGGCAAATGAGTCCGTCCTCTTGTTGGGGGCCTGCTCCATTTGTCAGTGTGCAAGAGGCCACAGATTCCTAAGTAATGAGATAACTGAATGAAGAAGAAAATAATTCAACAAAGATCCATCAGTGAAGTCCACAACTTATACCAAAATTCAATTTTAACAACATACAACAATTTTCATGTTACGAGCTCATCCAAATTTAGATTAGCAGCACATAGACAGACAACTCAAACAAGAATAGCAGTTACTATGGCTGTCACAATTAGTCCAATACAATTTTGGCTAAATCAAGTCTAACCATAACATTTATAATACCATTACAAATTTAGCTTACGGCTAAACAACACAACATAGCACGTATTGAGATCACTGAAGTAAAAAATAATGCAACAAAGATACATCAGTGAAGTCCATGGCTCATACCAAAATGCAACTTTAACAACCATTAACAGTTTCCATGGTACAAGCTCATTTCGGCTAAATCATGTCTAACCACCACACTTACAATACCATTACAAATTTAGTCCAACAACCATGAGCTACAGGGACTACCAGAACCATTACCATCTGGCATATATCTAAAATTAAGGGATATGGCGATATGCATCAAATGTGTTCATTCTAAGCGAAATCCCAAAGTCCTTTAGTTGATCCATGATGAGGCAAAACCCAAATGAAGAAACAAATAGTAATAAGGGGAGAAAGGAGACCTACGGATCGGATCTGATGCCTCTATCGCTGCAACAGCACATAAGTGACGCGGACGCCAATGCCGCCGCTCCCCACCCAAAAAGCCCTGCCACCTGCCTCCAAATGGACACCGGAGCCAGCACAGCACACCTAGGATCTTCCACCGCCGCCTCCAGCTCTGCCGCCTAGCCAGTGCAAGTCTAATGGGGAGATATTTTCCTATTTTTAGAGGATATATATTCAATATAGAGGTCACCACGTTCCACATGACTTGTCCCTTAGGAGCGGGGATGGCCCAATTATCACAAGGCCCATATAAGGATTGTCCCGTGGTACACAAAAGAGGTATGGCCGGACTTCCCCCTGACACGCGAAAGAGAAAGGGTAGAACTGTCCTATCTCTTGATCTTGCAACCCACCAAATCTTGGCTCCTGGCAGTTCATGTCTGTAACAACCCTAAAAATTCAAACACCAAAAATACCAACTATCAAAAATTTTTCTAAAGTATACCAATGTTTAGTGAGTGTCATATTGAAAAACACCCAATAGTTGCACAAGTAGCACCGATGTTAGTTGGAGCATTTGTATTTTATTTACAAGAGTATAATTTTCCTCTTATTTGATTTTATGTAATGTCTAATAAAATCAAATAATCTTTTATCACATGTATATATGTAAGTACACTAACCTTGAGATGGCTACCAACTAGACCATGAGACCATGGGAGACCCCCAAGTATACGTGCCATGATGCTAATGCTTTAGCACTAACCTTTACTAATTAATCATGGCATAACCTAGGATTAGAAATAGGAAAGGAATTAGGAAAAGAAGGAAATTAGAAAAGGCCAAAGCAGCCCAACCACCAGGCTCGGCCTGCCTTTCCTCCTCAGCCGCACCAGCTGCTGCCCCGTATCCCGTGGCCCAGTTGGCCACGGCCGGCCCAGCAAGGGCCAATGCTGCCCCCGCACCGGCCTGCCTTCCCCGTTGCCCAGCCGGTCACCGCTTGCTCCAGCGCCACCCGTGCGCCATGCCCTGGCCCACCAAGCTGAGCGGCCCAGCAAACGCCGCTCACGCCACGCGCGCCCATATTTGCCCACCCATAGTCGTGCCCCCCGCAGACCCCACCTGTCAGCAGCTTCATCTTTCCACTTTTGTTTCCTCCCCGTCCCATCCGAATTCCACTTATGGAACAGCCGCTCCATGCCATCCATCCTGCGTACAACCCTGCGCCATGCCATTCGTCCCTCCACTTGCTCGCGCGCCCCCGGGGAACTCTAACCCTAACTTGAAGCCACGCACAGTCGCCCGATTGGCATCACTCATCCTTGCCGTTCACCATGGCCGATGTGGCCTATAAGAAGGGGGAGCCTAGCCACTAGGGTTTTCCACCCTCACGTCACCAAAGGTAAGCCGCTGCTAGAGAGTAAGAGCAAGGGAGAAGAAGGAGTGAGGAGAAGAGGAACCAGAGGAGTGAGCTGAGCCCTGCACATTGTGCACCAGTGCAACATCCCCACGGCCATGACTTCGTCCACCGCAACGCGTTGGGCTGGGATGCGCTACCACGTTCCCACCACCGCGGCACCCCTGCTCTACTTCCTTGCCACCAAGATCCTGTAGTCGCACCGTGACCTGTCAGAGCACCACCGCGCCACCGGAGCCGGACCCGGAGTGCCACTGTCGCTGCTTGTGCCGGCCGAAAGAGGACCCAAAGCCTCGATCGACTACGCCAAGCGAACCGTGAGCTCGGCTTCACCTCCCTAGGGCTGCTGCAGTTGCCCTGACGAGCCTCATCCCCAACCGTGGCCATGCGAGGTGAGCACCAAGCTCCATGGCCACTGCCAGAGCGCTGTCACATTCCCGCTCTCCCGTCTTCCTTCTCTTCTCATTATCTCAACGAACGTGTCCGCGCTAGTCTAGAACGCCCTCCGAGCAACTTCTTGGGAGCTTGGCTCGACCATAGTGGGACCACGCTGCTTTGCAGCCCTGGTCGCCATGGCATCCCGGCCACCGGAGCGCCGCCGTGGTGATTCCTCATCACGCGCCCACCGTGCCTCCGCTAGTTCTAGTAGCTAGGATTTGGAGCTCCCAGCTGCTCCAATCGAGAAGGAAAGAGAAGATGGAGGAGAAGGTGAAGTCTCACTAGAGAATTTCACCGCCGATGCCGTCTATCGCCACCAAGCGCTTCGCTGTTGCCTGCCTGCTAGAAGGATGTTTCTCCCAAATTGCTGACCTTGCCCTGTCCGCTTTGGCCTCGCCTATCGGATGCACACGCTAGCCATCCCTTTTGTGCGTTGTTGCACCCCGTAGCTGTGGCCATGCCACCGGGCACCGCCGCCTTAGGCACACTGGTGAGCCCGAGCACCATGAGCCTACCATGACCCTCGTTGACATTTCAATTGTGTTTTCCTTGGTCGCGCAAGCCTAACGCACCTGCCCGCTTCGCCTTTAGTGCACCATAGCGCCCCGCCATCGTGGCCATGTTGCACGGCGCCACCGTAGCACGTGCGCCGGCGAGCAAGGGGCACCTCAAGCCGCCTGCACCCGCCGACCGCCTTCGCATCGCCTGTGCACTGCCCCGCCGCTGTCTTGCCTAGATGCACCGCCCGCAGCCACTGCATCACTGCGCACCGCCGGCGAGCGCCGCGCCTGACCGCCACGCACGTGGGATGGAAGAAGGGGATTTTCCCCCTGAGTCCCACATAGACCGCGCCCACCGAGTGAGCGTTGATGTTGACCATTGACTGGTCAACTATTGACCGTTGACTAGGTCCCACCTGTCAGTGACCATTGACCCCGGGCCCACCTGTCCGTGACTCAGCTGCCTAGACCCACCTGTAAGCCATTGTTTGACCTGGTCCCACACATCAGTGTGACGTCAGCACCACACCCTTGCTGTTGGACCCGCTACGCCATGTGGACTAATAGGAAGCTACCACGTGTCGCCCTGGTATTTAGCTGCCCTTTTTCTTTTTCAGAAATATGATTGAACCTTGTAAAATTCATAACTTCCTCATACGAACTCCGAAAAATATGAACCAAGTGTCCAAATTTTCATAAAAATGAGCTCTACGTCATAAGCTTATGTATGATTGCATTTTGAGTTATTGGATTTCATTTGGTTCTTTGTGTTAATCTATAGGGGTCGCTTCCATGACCATTATGTCTTGATTTCAGATTCCGCGAAGGAGTTACCCGAGGAGGAGGACTAGGAGCACGCCAAGGACTTGAGGGAGGACTTGAGTGACAGCTATTCAGGTGCCACACCCCACCCAACCTCGTAGATCCGATTATGCATGACATAATAACTAGTTTGCTAGTGCTTTATTTATGAATATCACCTGTGATAGGATGCATGGTAGAATTGCTTGATGAGCCTTTACCTTGTCGCAACCTTTACTCCTGCACACCTGCTGATAGGCTAGACGCATGCTTATTTTGCTTATGATGCTTTACTTCTACTATGCTTATATCTGTGATGTGATGCGTGGTGGAGAGTATGGTATGGTATATGGCTAAGGCACGCGGTGCCACTTTACTCGGGGAGAGTGCTACGTGTGTCTTGGGTGTGTGGTGAGGGTTGAGTCGATCGGATAGGATTCTATGACGAGCTTTTGGAGCAAGTCTTGCTAGGGGATGTGATCTGGGCATCCCCATATGAGGTGCTTGTGGCGGGCACATTGTGAGGTATATGGTGATCCCGAGGGCAAGAGCCTTTGTGGAGCGAGGCCCCGGGTAGGAGGTGCTGTTGTAGCACGGACTATTATAGTCCCTATGAGAAGATAATCCTATCTGATCCCCCTAGGACATGATATCTCTTGAGAACCGAAACCTTGGGACCTACGTGCTCACCACTCGCCCTTGAATGGGCGGGGGACGGATGTCTGGCTAGCTAGGACAGTGCCACACTACTAGGTTGTTAGCAGATAGCGTCGGGAGGTACGTGCATTGGGTCCCACACCCTCCTTAAAGCCGCAAAGTTACCTTGGTGGCCCGGGTAACTATGCCTCACAGTCTCAGTGTGTCGGTGTACCTATCGGTGTTCTGGTGGTATTTCGGGGTGTCCTAGTACTGAGTGGTAGGGTGGCATCACACTGGTTAGAAAGCAGCCGGAATCAGTAGGCGGAGTGCACCACCGAGGATGGTGATCTTCTGGTTATGGGAGTACACACTCTGCTGAGTTTTGAATCTATTAGTTCGCGGCCTCGGTATGGCCTTTCCCTCGACCTACGCTTCTTGGGAGTAGTCAGAGGAGTCCTTCTATTCTCCCCCTGGTGTTATCCTTCCAGCTGTGAGCCGCTGAGACAGGCTCCGAGAGGGAGTTGAACCTATCGACTGAGTGTGAGAGTGTGAGATGTGTGTGACGGTGTTGGGATGGGATGGATATGTGGATGAGATGGGTTAAAACTTGATGAACTATATTATATAATATTGGTCACTACTTGCATAGGAGACAACAGCCATATATTAGGCCCCTTTGATTATATCCTTTGCATCCCACCAAATACTACATAGCAGAAGCAAAACATAGGGTGGGAGATGTGGCCAGTACAAAACGTACTAAAAATTTGGATGATGGCTTGCCGACGCCCCTGAAGGATGAAAGGATTATATGGTCTCGTGCCTACGCTCAAGATGGTGAAAGATGATGCTTCCGTAATATCACTCTACTTTCGCAGCTGTTCTGGATGCTAGATATTCTGTTAATTTCGCCTTGTGGCGATGTAATAAATTATGTAAACCCCTCTATTGTATTCTTTTAATTAATGTATGGCTTTGTAATCAACTGATATTGGATAAGTTGATGCTTGGACCTCCAAGGCTATCATTATAATCTTCATTCTATGTATTTTCTCTTCGTGGAAAATTGAGGATGTTGCAATGTCTGCGAATGCCAGAACGTCCGACCGCTACATAATTGATCATGTAGGACAAAGCATAATGGGTATGTCAGTTTTCACTGTATTATTATTATGGTCAAATAATAAGTTCTAAAATTTTTGGTTCATTCCAGGTCACAAGGCCTCATTGACACGTCAACACAAATCCACCGATGGACCAGACTGGTACTCATCTTCACCGTGACCACTCAAGTTCACCGCAGCAAGATCCGCTATATTTTGTTGTCAGGACTTCCTGTTATAATACCTATGCACATGATCTTCTATTGTCCTTTATAGTACCCCTATTGGTTCTTATTATCAATTTGTTGTAAACCATATGCTCTCGGTCTATAGCTTCATGGGTGATAAGTAGCTCTTCAGTTTCACTGCAAACGACAAGAAAGTCTGACCTCTCCATATTTGATCTCGTAGGACAAAGTGTGAATGCTTCTATTTCAAAAGCCCTAGCAATCAGTTGGTCGAGTGCCCGCTGATGGTTATAATTTTGGTCAGTCCGTAGTAGTGGCATGACAGAGTTTAATTTAGTATAAAGTTCAACCACAGATCACGTGCAAGGGTATTACTACAGCAAGTTTTTTTAATGGAAATGCTTTTGGGCACATAAGAAAGTCCGACACCTTTATTTTTGATTGCGAATGACAGAGTATGATGGAGTATCGACATGTATGACATAAAATGCACGGGTACTGACTGCACTCCCTCTTGCCATTTATACTTCGCCCGTTCATAAGAACATCCCCAAAATAATAAAAAACACATAAACATAAATTGAATGACATTATATTGATTTCCAGTATTTTTCTGGGTACATGAGGTCATTTCAAAATAGAGCAAAATTCCACTACAATTGTACCTGCTGTTGCACATGTACTGCTAAAGACCCAACTGGACCCTCCGCCTAGTCCGAGCCTGACAACTTGGAGTCATCCATCAAGTAGCCCTCATCACTATCCTAATCCAAGTCTGACGAGGTGGAATCATCCATTGAGTAGCCCTCCCTGTCTTGATCGGTTGGACGCTTCCAATTAAAATTGCGCAAATTGTAGAGTCGTAATGCCACATACTTCTCCTGCTCTAGTGAATCCAATAACAAGGGAACATATGGAAGATAGGCTGGTCTTTGTCGAAAGAATTCTTCTCCTGATTTAACGAAATGTCTACTATACCAAAAGAGCCTGGTAGGGATGACATGAGCTTTTCTGTGGTCCATGTCATATGCGATGATTGGTTTTCTTTCATACCCAGCTAACAAAACCAAATTCCAAATTGGGTGAACTACAATCACCTTGTGCGTCAAATCCACTCGGATATTAATGCTTCTAAAAATATTATTAAGGATGACAGTATACTGCAATATCCAATTATTAGTACCATAATCTTCAAGGATCCACATTGAAAACTTCTGTTGATTGTGAGGACAATCAACAAGACATACATACAAGTGACCCAGAGCTTGATGCAGGGTGTGCTCATCACTAACAGTAGGCGTAGCAATTTCCTTCCATGTGTTTCCCTCCATATCCATAGCAATTATCACAGATGTTCCCTCATGCTCAATGTAGGCCACATTGTGTAGAAAACTATTAAGAAATACACCTCGTGTTTCACACATTACCAGATCAATATGCTCAGCCCATCCCAATTCCATACTGAGCCATGTATTAGTTTCAGACGAGTAGATCTCTAGACCTTCAATTGTATGGTCTTCACCTACCACGAAATTAATGACATGGAAGTGCGAGGACAGTGTCGGATTGAAACAAAATTGAGCCCCACCATCTGATAAATCCAAAGTTAAGCCAGGATGATGAGGGCTAGTCGGTAGTACCTTATACTTTCGTGTCATTAGACTACAGACGACCCAGCAGGGAGGTCCTCTAGGCATATAGCACCAGCATAGGACGAGGCCGTTGCAGCAATCTGAGACAGCTACATTATTTGTGTAGAAGGGTAAGAAGTTGAAGCAGGGAAGTACATCGGTGAAGCTAGTGAAGTGCCGCTTCATGTTCTTCCTATCGAAGAAGAAACTGATCACAGCTTGGCGGGCCAGCTTGTCATGGATTTCGGACTTGATGATGATGAGTTCCTAGTGTCGACAGACCAATTTGCAGCGGAACAATGAGGGGCTAGAGAGGAGGCGGAGGATATCGAGAACGACATCATCTGGGAGGCTGGAAAATGAGTCTGTCCTCCTGTTGGGGGCCTGCTCCATTTCGTCTATATGCAAGAGGCCTTAGCTACCTAAGTAATGATATCACTGAATGAAGAAGAAAATAATCCAACAAAGATCCATCAGTGAAGTCCACAACTTATACCAAAATGCAACTTTAATAGCCATTAACAATTTCCATGTTACGAGCTCATCCAAATTTAGAGTAGTAGCACATAGACATACACAACTCAAACTAGAATAGCAATTACTATGGCTGTAATTTGGCTAAATCAAGTCTAACCATCACACTTACAATACCATTAAAAATTTAGCTTATAGCTAAACAACATAAAATAGCATGTATTGAGATCACTGAAGTAGAAAATAATGCAACAAAGATCCATTAGTGAAGTCCACGGCTCATACCAAAATGCAACTTTAACAACCATTAAAAATTTCCTTGGTATGAGCTCATTTTGGCTAAATCAAGTCTAACCATCATGCTTACAATACCATTACAAATTCAGCTAAATGAAGTCTAACGATCACACAATCATTACACGAGCTCAGCTTCATAGGATTTGAAGTAGCAAGTGTAGCTTCCTAGGAGGTATACTTTTTATAAGAAGCACCAGGGAACCCATGAACTTGCTTCTGGTAGTCATCCCAGCTATGAAAAACCCCTCGTAGAACACCACATAGCATGTCCTGTAGTACATCCATGTCGAGGCAAAACAGAAATGAAGAAATGAACAGTAAAAATGGGAGAAAGGAGACTTGCAAATTAGATCTGATGGCTCTGCCGTGGCACACAAGCAATGCGGACGCCAATGCCACCATGCTCCACCGGGAAAGCCCTGCCGCCTACCTCCAAATGGACGCCGGAGCCACCACAGCACATCGCGGATCCTCTGCTGCCGCCTCTGACTCCACCGCAAGTCCAACGGGCAGATACTTATCCACTTTCAGGGTCCCATATATATAGATATAAGAAAACATAAAATATACTTACATTATATTATATAAAGGCTCCAAGAGGACGAGAACACACATAGCCACTTAGCATAGTGGCAAAGACCTTCACGTCTTTCGTGCCAGGTCCCGGGTTCGAATCCTAGAGAACCCAATGTTTTTGGGGAATTCAACATCGGTCGGGGAAGGGTGATCCCACATCTCTGTCAGAGAAGGGTGGTCCCACATGAATAGAGAAGGGTCCCCAGTTGAGGGTCCCATCTAACTTGACGCTCTGGTCCCACACGTCCGATGGGAACGGTCCCATTCGGGTCTCATATTCTAGTCAACGAAGGTTGACCCCTCATGAACAAAGATGGGACCCCCATGGCGGGTCCCTTCTAACTGACACGCTGATCCCACACGTCGGATAGAGAATGGTCCTAGAAGGGTCCCACATGTCAGTTGACAAAGGTTGACCCCCACATGAACAGAGAAGGGTCCCCCGTGGCGGGTCCCATCCAACTGACGCGCTAACCCACACGTCGAATGGAGAACGGTCCTAGACGGGTCCCACATGTCAGTCGTCGAAGGTTGGTGGGCTGGGTCCCATCTAACTGACACACTGATCCCACACGTCAGATGGAAAATGGTTCCAGACTAGGTCCCACATGTCATTTAACAAAGGGTGGTGGGCTGGGTCCCATCTAACTGACACGCTGATCCCATATGTCAGATGGAGAACGGTCTTAGATGGGTCCCACATGTCAGTCATCGAAGGGTGGTGGGCTAGTTCCATCTAACTGACATGCTAATCCCACACGTCGGATGGAAAACGGTCCCAAACGGGTCCCACATCTTAGTCGTCAAAGGATGGTGGGATGGGTCCCATGTGGCGGGTCCCTTCTAACTGACATGTTGATCCCACACGTCGGTTGGAGAATGGTCCCAGATGGGTCCCACATGTTAGTCGTCAAAGGGTGGTGGCCTCAAGGTTCCCCTGGCAGGCAGGTCCCACATCTCAGGCAGTGAAGTGTGGTATAATGACGCCCATTCAGAACGGATGAGTAACAGCGGGTCTCATAATGTCAGACAGAGAAATGTCTGGCTGAGTGATGGGTGGGTCCGATGACTAACAGCGGATGGAAGTTAAGTGAAGGCAGCTCTCCCACAGGCAAATGGCGCAGGCTCCCATAGCCAAATGGAGCGGCGCGGGTATCAGTGATGAAGTGTGTTGGTCACAACTCGAGGATGTACGTGAAACCATCATAATCCAGCGATGAACAGTGCCACGAATGCCTCTGTGATGATTCCATCAGGGTTTTCATGACCATTCCCATGACCTTTCCGAAATACATCACAAAAAACAAAATTGTCACACTGTTCAATGACCAAAATGACCAAAATGTCATATAAACCACTCTTCACTGACCATAACAAAATCATCATAAGAATTTTCATCATGGTAGGTCATATCTCTACTAGTGTGAAGACCCACTTGGTGCCAATCACATTGTGGTTCTTTGGCCTCTCAACAAGCTCACAAACCTTGTTTCTTGTGAAGTTGTTTAGCTCTTCATGCATTGCATTTACCCAATCCGCATCCTTCAAAGCATCTTGTATCTTGGTTGGCTCTTTAATGATACAAATGAGTAATGCTCACAAATAGTTGCCAGTCTTGTTCTAGTTTGTACTCCTATTCTAATGTCACTAATGATTTGATCTAGAGGATGACCTCTTGCAACACTTGTTGGTTGAACCACTTGGAGTTGATTCCTTGAGCTAGCTTGTCCTTGATCTTGACCTTGTGTGCCACTAGTACTTGCTTGATCTTAAGGAGTGTAAGTCAGAGAGAATTGATGTCCAATCCCAAGCTCACACAAATCTTCAATTCTTGTGTTCTTGAACTCACTCCCATTGTCACTCCTAATGTTCTTGATGGTGACTTCAAACTCATTTTGAACTCTCTTGACAAATGATTTGAATATATCATAGACTTCACTCTTGTCATAGAGAAAGAACACTCAAGTGTATCTAGTATAGTCATCAACAATCACAAAACCATAATTGTTGCCACCAATGCTTGTGTATGTAGTTGGCCCAAATAAATCCATGTGCAAGAGCTCAAATGCCTTTGATGTACTCATTTTATTCTTCTTAGGATGTGGCCTTCCATGTTGCTTTCTGACTTGACATGCACTACATGGTCTATCCTTCTCAAAGGTAAGATCATTCAAGCCTCTAACCAAGTCATGCCTCACTAGCTTGTTCAATTGCTTCATTCCAACGAGACCAAGCCTCATATGCCATAACCAACCCTTCCTAGACTTTCTAAGCAAACAAGATGTGAGTTGAGATTCACTAGCATTGAAATCTACCAAATACAAGATTCCATGTCAAAATCCTTTGAAGATCAAACTAGAGTCCTCTTCACTTATGACCTCAACATCATTCTTGCCAAAGATGCACTTGTAGCCAAGATCACACAATTGTGACACCAACATAAGATTGAAATCTAAGCTCTCAACTAGCAAAACATTTGAGATGCTCTTGTCATTTGATATTGAAATCTTTCCAAGCCCCTTGACCTTGTCTTTCTTGTTGTTGATGAAAGTGATAGAATCAAATCCACCATTGTCACTTCTATCAATTGACCTGAACATACAAGAATCCTCGGTCATGTGTTGAGTGCACCCACTAGCAAGCACCCAATGCCTTCCTCCGTCTTTGAAATTGACCTACAAGACAAGATCAATCTCTTTTAGGTACCCAAACTTGCATGGGTCCTCCAAGGTTAGTAACCAAGCTCTTTGGTACCCAAATGGCTTTCTTCCTTGAGCCCATCCATGGTGCACCAATGAACTTAGCTTTAACACCATTAGCACCCTTGGTAAGAACATAGAATGAATCAAGCTTAATTGTGGATACATTGGATTGCTTGTTCATACATCTTTGCTCTACATGACCAACTTGCTTGAAACTTTTGCAATAGCTATCATTGTTCTTCACAAAACTAGTCTTGTGAGGAGCAAAAGTGGCCTTGCCTTTCTTGGGGTATAGCCCAATCCCTCTTTGTAGAGAGAAGCCCTTTGGCTACCCAAGCACATAAGCAAGCGGTCCTCACCACCATAAGCCTTAGCCAAGGTGTGATTGAGCTTTCTTACTTCCTCCTTGAGAGTCTCATTGTCAACCATTAGTGTGGAATCACAAGTGAAGACATCACTACTAGATGATCTAGAAGTGGAAGTGCTACAAGATGGGTTAGATGGAGTAACAACAATAGGCTTATATAAAGATTCATCAAAGATATCACATGATATGCCTATGTTGCATGTTTTAGCTTTCCCAACTTGGGGTGGCATGCTATCAAGTTGTTCACTAAGAGAGGAATGAGCCTTTTCAAGCTTGGTGTGAGCCTTTTGAAGCTTCTTATGTCTTCCTTTAAACTCTCATAAGATGCTCTAAGCTCCTCAAGTTCTTGCTCAAGGGTTTGATTAGCCTTGGTCAAGTTCTTGCATTCCTTTCTAGTGTTTTATATTTATTTTTACAACCCTCAAGCATGATGAACAATTCATCCTTAGTTGGACCACTACCATCATCACTATCATTATCATGATCACTCTCATCATCAGATTGTACCTTATAGGCCTTAGCCACAAAGCATGTCGATGGAGTGTCAAAGAGTGAAATCTTCTCTTGGATTACAAGACTAGCATGCCCCTTCTTCTTGCTTTTCTTGTCACTCTCATCATCACTTGAGGATGCATCACTCTCCCAAGTAGCAACATGAGACTCATTCTTCTTCTTTTGGGAAGCTTGTTTCTTCTTCTTTTGCTTCTTGGCCTCTTTCTCCATGGCATCTTCATCACCACTATCATAGGGACACTCCCAACCAGATGATCCTTGCCATGATATCTAAAGCACTTCATGGTGTGCTCACTCTTCTTGGATGAGGATGAAATATATTGACTTCTTGCTCCATTTCTTATGAGTCTTCTTCCTCAATAGCTTACCAACCTTGACAAATAAAGCATTCAACTCATCACCATCATCATCATCCTCATTGCTATAGCTAGCTTCATCTTCACTTGATGAGTCTTGCTTCTTCTTGCTCTTGCTCTTTCTCTTAGAGGATGAAGCCTTGAATGCCAAGCTATTCTTGTTGTCATCATCCTTCTTCTCATTTTCCTTCTTCTTCTCTACCAACTCTTCCTTCTCATGATCTTCTCTAAACTCATCATCGGCTATGACCTCTTGAATGACTTGATTGGGAGTTGGCTTCTCCTTCATAGTTGTCTTCATCATGACAGTCTTCAACATATCAAATCTCTTAGGAAGACATCTCATGAACTTGGTTGAGAATTGAGTATCCTTGATCTCCTCATGAAGTGCTTTGAGCTCATTGACTTGTAGCCTATGGAACATTTCTGGCACGCTCTCATCTTCCTTCATAGAGAAGCTAGTGAACCTCTCTTGAAGCATGTATGCTCTTGCCATCTTCACACTTTCGGTGTCCTCATATGCCTCTTCAAGCTTAGCTCAAATGTCATGGGCTGCCTCTTTGTTCTTGATGAGCTTAAATGCTTTGTCATCAAGAGCCTCATGGAAAGCACTCACCACAATATCATTGCATTGGAGCTTCTTTTCTTGGATCGGTGTCGGTGCATCCGCCTTGGCAACCTCAAACTTTGTTTTGGTCACATTCAAAACCTCTCTATTGATTGACTTGAGATGACTATTCATCTTTAGCTTCCACTTTGCATAATCAATGCCATCAAAAGGTGGTGCTCTCTTGGTGTTATTGATGTGCAAGCTTAATGAAGCCATTTTTCACCGTAGGTTGTCAAACCACTCACAAAGGGTGCCCCAGCTCTGATATCACGTGTAAGGTCCTAATGGCTAGGAGAGGGTGAATAGCCTATGAAAATTCTTGTAAAACACTAAGACAAAGGATTAGTACTTAAGATGTCATAGCTCACTAGCACTAGCACAACTAAGCTATGCAAGCCACCTAAACAATTCTAGCAAGATAAGCTATGATCTCTATGTCACACCAATAGGACTAAGTTGCTGCTTTACTTCTAGAGAGCAAGCTAAGCACAACTGTGAAGACAATCTACACAATTATAGCAATATGAACAACTAGCAAGCAAGACAAGATATATTGCAAGAATGTAAATGAGCAAGTGATTGATCTTTATACTGACGTTGATGAGAAGAGATATCATAATGAAATAAATCACAAAGAGAATCCTCGGTAATCAAGATGGAGATGTGCCCGCTAAATGGCAAGCTAGTCCTCATTGTGGCGATACACCCACATGGAGATGTGCCCACTAATTGGCGTCAGCTTAGCCAATCCCACAACCTCAGGAGCAGGACTATCAACACAAGATGGGGATCCTCCAAGCCATGATTCCACTAGAGTAGCCAATTCACAAACTCCCGTGGGAAAGAAGGCTCAAAAACCCCTCACAAATTACCTGGTATGGCCTCGAACAATCACCAACTTGAGCTCAACCACCGCCGCTACACCAAGCCGTCTAGGGTGATGAAATCACCCAAGAGTAACAAGAAATCTGCAGCGATTATGAAGACCAAGTGCCTCTAGATGCAAACACTAGGCAAATGCACTTGAATCTCACTCTCTCTCTCTTTAGAATCAAGCAACAATGCAAGGAGAGGAGTGGAGGGAGTCTCTTCAGCTCAAATGATGCACGAAGGTGTTGGAATGGGCAAGAGAGGCCTCCCATGGCTGGCCAAGGGGCTACTTATAAGCCCCACCTTGAAACTAGCTGTTATGCCTCGGGCCACTAGTCAAGCCCTCGTCGGACGCGTCATGAGCCTACCCCCGGACGTGTCCGGCGCATTGAAACGATGCGTGGGAAATCGGTCAGTTCAAAAGAGGACCTCTGGACGCATCCGCCACCCTCCAGATGCGGATTGATCACTGTAGCACGTTTGGCGCATATAAACTTGTTCAGCTCAGAAAATGATCATTGGAGCCCTAGACACGTCCTGCGCTTAGGGCACGACGCAGTGCTCTCTGAGTCGCGTTCGGGGCTCTTTGGACGCGTCCGGAGCTCCGCGTCTACACCGTTGAAAAATTAGTCCACCAGCAACTGTGAATGCCTTTAAAAAATGAACTATCTCAACGTGTCCGATGCTCCCAAAGCTAGCGTCTGGAGCTCCACTTGAAATTTTGCCTTCTCTGAGTCGCGTCCGGAGCTCTCAAGATGCGTCCAGAGGGTTCAAATTTCAGAGCACCTCTCCCTTAAATGGGCATATCTCTTAGCTCTGAACTCTGTTTTCGATGATCTTGGACTTGTTGGAAAGCTTACTTAGAGGGATACACAACTCAGATACCCCTTGATCCAAATCATAAAGGATCAAAGTAGTTTTCCAATCCAAGATCCATCATCTCTCTTTTCTAACACAAGACTTCGTGAACCTTCTCCAATGAATTCTCCTTTGCAAATGTGCCAACACCACCAAATGTACATCACCATGTGTATGTGTGTTAGCATTTTCACAAAACATTTTTAAAGGATTTAGATTAGTGCTCTAGATCCTAATGCATATGCTCAATTTTAGATCCTTAAAGGTACTTGCATGTCAAGAAACACCGTGACTTCCCCTCTTGATAGTATGGCATCTATCCTAAATGTGATCACACTCGCTAAGTGTCTTGATCACCAAACCAAAAAGCCCTAAGCAAACTGTTGCCTTGATCTCCATGGGCTCGTCTCAATTTCTTTGGGGCTTTGATCATCATTTCATGTCCACCAAGTCTGTCACGATAATTGAGTGGTTATCTCCTTTACCACCTAGCTTCTCGTCATTTCATGTTGCTAATCCTTGTTTACATTCACTTAGCAAAACTTATTAGCAACTAGGTGTGTCATCTATTAGCCAAAACTACAAAGGAGCTTTCAGACTCGACGTTCTCATCGCCGGTCATCCTTGTCAAGAAGGCGAAAGGCTCGGGCGGTTCTGCGTCGACTACCGCACGCTCAATGCCCTCACCGTCGAGGACGTGTTCCCCATACCCATGGTCGACGAGCTCCTAGATGAGTTCCATGGGGTACGATTCTTCACCAAGCTGGACCTGCGCTTGGGATATCACCAGGTGTGGATGCGGCTTGAGGATGTTTAGAAGACGACATTTCGCACCCATGACGGCCTCTACGAGTTCTTGGTGATGCCCTTCAGCCTGTGCAATGCCCTGACAACACTTTAGGCTCTCAAGAACGACGTCCTCTGTCCATACCTCTGCCACTTTGTACTTGTTTTCTTTGATGACACTTTAATCTATAGCACATCATTGGTGGATCATCTATGTCAGCTTCGTGCCGTCCTCTTTGAGCTCATGGACCATCGGCTCTTCATCAAGCGCGCCAAGTGCGCTTTCGATGTCACCACTGTCGTGTACCTAGGCCACGTCATCTCGGCGGAGGGCATCGCCATGGATCCGACCAAGGTGCAGGCCATCCATGACTGGTTGGCACCTCACTCCGCGCGGGAAGTACACGGCTTCCTCGGCCTAGTGGGACACTATCGCAAATTCATCCACAACTGCGGCACCGTCGCAGCACCACTGACCGTCCTCCTCAAGCGGGATGGTTTCTCATGGAACGACACTGCTGCGGTGGCGTTTGAATCCCTTAAGGTGGCGGTCACCTCAGCTCCCATCATCACTATGCTAGACTTCGCCAAACCCTTTGTCATCGAGTGCGACACGTGTCCCATGGCTTTGGCGCGGTGCTCATCCAGGACGGCCACCCCATCGCATTCTTCAGCAGACACATGGCACCGCGCCACCGCGCCCTAGCTGCATACGAGCGGGAGCTCATCCGCTTGATCCACGCCGTCCGCCACTGGAGGCCATACCTATGGGTCGCTGGTTCCTCATCAAGACCGACCACTATAGCCTCAAATACCTCCTTGACCAGTGCCTCACCATAATCCCGCCACACCACTGGGTGGGCAAGCTCCTCGGCTTCGACTTTGCCGTTGAGTACAAGTCTGTGGCCTCCAACACTGTAGCTGATGCCCTCTCATGCCGTGACACCAAAGAGGGTGGGTTATCGGCCATCTCGGTGCCCTAGTTCGACTTTATCGATCGTCTTCATAACGCCTAGGCCATGGACCCGGCCCTAGTCGCTATCTACAATGAGGTTCACGCCGGCACACGAGCCGCACCATGGGGAGTCGTGACGGCATGGTCGTCTTTGATGGGTGGATGTACATACCACAGGCCTCTCCGCTGGTGCAGGAGATCATCGCCACAATCCATGAGGATGGCCATGAGGGTGTTCAGTGCATTGTCCACCGTCTCCAATGCGACTTCCACTTTCCCAACATGTGGAGGCTGGTTTAGGACTTTGTGCATGCCTGTGTGACATGCCAGCAGTACAAGTCCGAGCATCTCACCCCACTGGTCTGCTCCTACCACTTCCAATTCCTACTACGATGTGGGCGAACATCGGCCTTGACTTCATGGAAGCGCTGCCGCAGGTGAACAGCAAATCAGTCATCCTTTCTAGTGCGAACTTATGATCCTCATGGGTGCCAAGCTGCACAAGTCCTTGGCATTTCACCCCCAGTCTGATGGGCGTTGGGTCATCATAATGTACCTTCATTGTTTTATAGGTGACCGACCCCCTGAGTGGCTCCGTTGGCTACCCTCGGTAGAATATGTCTACAACACGGCGTGCCATACCTCACTCCAGGACACATCGTTCTACGTGGTTTTTGGTCGTGATCCACCGACCATTCATTCCTACGAGCCGGGGGAGTCGCGTGCCGATAAGGTGGCCAGGGACATGGAGGCACGCGAGGCGTTCCTAGCCGATGTGCGTTACCACCTGGAGTAGGCTCAAGCATCACAGAAGCGCCACTATGACCGACATCATCGATCGGTGTCCTACCGCATGGGTGACTGGGCGCTGTTTTGACTTCGCCAGTGCGTAGCTGCATCGCTACCCCTGAACAGTTGCCGGCAAGCTCAAGCCACGCTATGTGGGGCCCTACCATGTCACTAAGCTCATCAATGATGTCATCGTCCACTTGGAGATACCCCAGGGTGCTCGCCTTCATGACGCATTCCATGTGGGATGCTCAAGAAGTTCATCGAGCCACCCACAACTACACCCCGGCCCTGTCACCTGTCCATCAAGGGGCTGTGATGCCGGAGCCACTTCGTATTGATCAGGCACGCCTGGCGCGTGGTGTTCGACAAGTGTTGGTACACTAGCATGGTGAACCGGCTACGTCGGCTTCGTCGGAGGACCTCGATGACCTCCGCACCAAGTACCCAGACTTTCAGCTCGAGGACGAGCTGGACCTTGAGGGGGAGATGTCATGTGGGGCCAAAGCTACGTCAAGCGCCGATGCAACCGCAACGTACGGCGGGCTGTGGAGCGTGTGGGCCGCGCGAGCCAGGCCGTTCCAGCGAGTTGTGGCTAGTAGGGGGAGCAGGCTGGCCGGGCCATTCGGGCCAAAAAGAAGGAAAGGAGGGGAAGGGAAAAGAAAAGGTTTTTCTTTTATTTGAACCATTTTTCAAATGAAATTTCAAAATGATTTTGAAATCCAATTCAAACTCAACAAAATCCAAACATCACAATAAAAATTATGCAACAACATGAATGCACAAGCATGCTTCTTGTCTACAATTGATTTTATTTTTTATAAAAATTATTATTTCCCCTAGGTTGAATGCTCACAAAATTGCATAATTAAATCAATTTAACTATTTTCAATTCATGCAAATTTTTGGGTGTTACAAATCTACCCCCCTTAAAAAAATCTCATCCTCGAGATTGAGCTCCTTACTCAAAGAACTTCGGATATGCCTTTCTGAAATCCTCTTCTCTTTCCCAAGTCGCCTCAGCCTCAGAATACCGATTCCACTGAACCTTACACATCTTAATAATTCGGCTCCTTGTAACCCATTCCGCTGTTTCCTGAATCTTTTCCAGATATTCTTCATAAGTGAGATCATCCTTCACTGTAAGCTCTTCTATAGGTATTTGCTCTACTTCTGGCACACGCAAACACTTCTTAAGTTGAGATATATGGAACACAACATGCACACCAGACAATTTCTCAGGCAATTCCAATTGATAAGCCACTTCACCATGTCTTGCAAGAACTTTAAATGGTCCAACATACCTAGGTGCTAGCTTACCCTTCATATTAAACCTCCTCACATTCCTCATAGGTGACACTTTCAAGTACACATAGTCACCTACCTCAAAAGAAAGTTCTCTCCTTCGAGTATCTGCATAACTCTTCTGACGAGATTGAGCCACTCTCAGATTTTCTCTAATCATTCTGATTTGCTCTTCAGCTGCTCTAAGTGAATCTGTACCAAACAATTATGTCTCCCTGGTTTGATTCCAAAACAATGGAGTTCTATACTTTTGCTCATACAAAGCTTCAAAAAGTACCATCTTAAGACTCTGTTGATAACTGTTGTTGAATGAAAATTCAGCATACAGTAAACTCTTATCCCGGCTAGTCCCTTCCAGCAATGCACAAGCTCTCAACATATCCTCTAATATCTGATTTATTCTTTTAGTCTGACCGTTGGTCTGAGGATGATAGGCTGTGCTAAAATTTAATCTCGTCCCCAATGAAGCATGTATCTCCTTCTAGAAATGAGATGTAAACTGTGAACCTATATCTGACACAATCTTCTTTGGCACTCCATACAAATATACGATCTTCTCCATATATAACTCAGCTAACTGTAGACCAGTATACTTAGTCTTGACAGGGTTAAAGTGAGCAACTTTAGTCAATCGATCAACTATCACCATATCGAATTATAGCCCTTCTGAGTGCGTGGTAACCCAACTATGAAATCCATTCCAACCTCATCCCACTTCCACTCAGGTACCTTCATTGGTTGTAGCAATCCAGCTGACCTCTGATGTTCTGCTTTCACACATTGACATGTATCACAAATAGCAACATACCCGGCTACATCCCTCTTCATTCCATACCACCAATACCTTTGTTCGAGATCTAGATACATCTTAGTACTACCAGGATGAATGGAGTATGTTGACTCACATGCTTCTCTCAATATTGCATCATGAATGGCCTTTATCTCTGGCACACATATCCTCTTACCAAACCATAGTGTACCATCTTCATCAATGTGAAAACCAGGTGCCTTCCCGATCACAACATTCCCTGCTATCTCTTTCAATTTCTCATCCTCGAGTTGACCCTTGCGTATTTCTTGCTCTAGAGTAGGGGTGACCTCGATCTCCATAGTATTAAGAACAACACCAAGGTTCAGACGTTGGAACTCAACACACAACTCCTTGGACATGAACATGGTTTGAACCTCACTAACATATCTCATTCTGCTAAGTGCATCAGCCACAACGTTTGCTTTCCTAGGATGATAAAACATTTCAAAATCATAATCCTTGATCAACTCCAACCATCGGCGTTGCCTCAAGTTCAAATCTGATTGAGTGAAGATATATTTCAAACTCTAGTGATCAGTATAAACATCACACATGTGTAGTGTCTCCAGATCTTCAATGCATGAACCATTGCTGCTAACTCTAAGTCATGAGTAGGGTAATTTAACTCATGCTTCCTCAATTGCCTGAATGCATAGGACACAACTCTCCCTTCTTGCATAAGAACACACCCCAAACCTTGTCGAGACGCATCACAGTAGATAGAAAACTTCTTACTCAGATCTGGTAGTATCAACATAGGTGCTGTCGTCAACCTCTTCTTCAACTCTTCAAAGCTAGCTTGACACTTGGCAGACCACACAAACTTGACATTCTTCTCTAACAGAGCTGTCATAGGCTTAGCAAGCTTAAAGAAACCTTCAATGAACCTCCTATAATAACTAGCCAAACCAAGAAAACTATGAATCTCACTTACATCAGTAGGTGGCTCCCAGTCCAAAATGTCCTTCACCTTCTTAGGATCCACGACTATACCTCCATTAGATACAATGTGACCCAGAAAAGAAACTTCGTTTAGCCAGAACTCACACTTGCTCTTCTTAGCATACAATTTGTGTTCCCTGAGCTTCTGCAACACCAACCTCATATGTTCTACATGTTCTTCTTTGGTCTTGGAGAACACTAGAATATCATCGATGAACATGACCATGAACTTGTCAAGATATTCCATAAACACCTTGTTTATCATGTACATAAAGTAGGCAGGTGCATTGCTCAAACCGAAGGACATGATTGTGTACTCATACAACCCATACCTCATGGTGAATGCTGTCTTCGGGATATCTAAATTTTGGATCTTCAACTGATGGTAGCTAGAACATAAATCAATCTTAGAAAACACACAAGCACCTCTTAACTGATCAAACAAATCATCAATCCTTGGCAGCAGGTACTTGTTCTTGATAGTGACTTCATTGAGAGAACGGTAGTCAACACACATACGCTGAGTACCATCCTTCTTCTCGACAAAGATCACAGGAGCACCCCACGGAGACAAACTAGTATGTATAAAACCCTTCTCCTGCAACTCCTTCAGTTGTTTCTTAAGTTCCTCTAATTCCTTAACCCCCATTCTATATGGACGCTTAGCTATAGGTGCAGTACCAGGTAATAACTCAAAAATAAACTCAATGTCACGGTCAGGTGGCATACCTGGCAAATCATCGGGGAAAACATGTGGGAACTCTTCCATGACACGGTCCTTATCAACATCATCATCTTCATCCAGTAGATTTATAGCTGTAGATGGTGCTTGCACTGCCACTTCAACACTGATTCTGTCTCCCTTCAGTGTTGTCAGAGTTACCACTTTCTCCTTACACTGAATTACCACATTGTGTTGCTTCATCCAGTCCAAACCCAGAATCATATCAATGCTAGATGCACTCAACACAATCGAACTTGCAGTGAACTCTACCCTCTTAAAGAGATACTAACCAAGGGACTATAGTAAGAAGCTGGTATGCCTCCTCCCGGTGAGTTCACTAACATAGGTTCTTTCAAGGCAAGTAGGGGTATACTATATGCTCTAACAAATGCTTGTGATATGAAAGAATGCGAAGCTCCAGAATAAAAAAATAGTAGCAGAGATAGAGTTGATACTGAATGTACCCAGCATGATTTCAGGCGTCTCCTGAGCAGTAGCTTCCTATGCAGATTCAGTAGACACATGGTTCACCCTTCCATAGGTATTATAAGATCTCCCATTGCCACTCTGCCTCTGTGGAGTCTGTTGATTTGACCTCTTCGGACAACTACTAGCATAATGGCCCACATCACCACACGCAAAGCACCTATTGGGAGTACTAGGAGTGCCATTCTTCAAGGGAACGTTGTTAGGAGTGGTGAGACATGAATTCTGATTACCCTGCTGCTATAGTGTGCGCGGACTCCCAATCTACTATGGGTTCTGGAAATGATTTTGATTGTTCTGAGGATTCTGAGGACGCGGCGAGTTGGAGAAATGATTCCACTGACTAACTGGCCCTTGGAACCTTGGTTGATAGCCTTGAGAGTTTGAACGAAAATGAGTGTTGCTTCCAGATCCCTATTCTTCTATCTTCCGCTTCCTGTCCTTGTCTCTGCGCATATTGTCGAGCACAATAGCGCTATTCACCAACTCCTAGAAATTGGCATGCTTCTGACCAGCCAACTGCAGCCTGAGTTCATAATAAATCCCATTGAGAAAGTGATGCTGCTTGTCAGCTTCTTCCCTCACTTCATTCGGAGCATAGCGAGCAAGCTCATTGAACTTGTGGTGATACTCGCTCATGGTCATGTTGCCTATCCTCAGGGATCTGAATTCCTCTTGCTTCTGCTCAATTAGACCTTCAAGAATGTGGTACGCCTTGAAATCCCTAACAAAATCTGCCCACATGTTGGCGGGAGCATTGGCAGGATGAGCAGCTTGATAAGACTCCCACCATGTTTGTGCATCACCTTGCAACTGTCCAGACACATAGAGCACTTTCTCTTGATCGTTGCACTGAGCAAGGTTTAATTGCTTCTCCACAGCACGTACCCAGTCATCAGCATCTAGTGGCTCAATGGAGTGAGAGAGTATAGGAGGGTTCCCATGCATAAACTCTCAGCGCTTGTTCTGAGGTGGTGGTGCGTGTGGCACTCCTCCAGCTTGCATGGTCTGTGCCAATTGCGTCAAGGCTTGCATCATCTGAGCTTGTGAAGCCATGAATTCCTCATGGGTGACTAGTGGGGGATTGTTCCCAGCAACGTTCCTGCCTCCTCTTCTCGACATCTGCACCACTTCATATAAAGGATCCTAAGAACAATTGAAACTACGATACTGTCAACTTTACAATGATTCTAAAAATTTCTAGGCGAGTTACAGATTCAGTAGTCCAGTAAAACTGTCATAACTGGAATTCTAGACATCCAATTCAGGCAAACTTTATATGGTTGGAAAGCTTAAGAAATTATCTACAACTCTCTTTCACATCATAATGTCAGATTCAGTGATTAAATTTGCCGAAAAGAGCAAACCACAGATACTGCTCAGAACTTCCAGACAGTGCAGAAACATTGTTTTGGTTTAGCTATAACTCACAGTTAAGAACATATATAAGGTACTGAAGTCTAGTTTTTGCCATAAAATTTTTGCTAGGTTTAACCAAACTCGAGATATGATAGAAACATCGCCAACTACTCCAGAATTTCAGCATAGGATAGATTAAAGATAGACCAAACCAAACTTTATTAAAGACCCCAAAACTCTAATATGTTTAACTAAGAAACATTGCAAACATGCCCACAAGCTCCAGAACTCATTATCAAGAAGCAAATCACTCATAAGCATAAAGAAAACTCAACTAGCACACCAAAGTTCACTCGCAATAAAAGATTCGACTCAACTTGTCTAACAAAAACTAACAGCGATTACATAAAAGGTTTCCTGCATCTAAAGATGAAAATGAGGGGCACGCTTCTCATAAATGTTTGGTTCTCCAATGGAAGCTCTGAGGTCATCATGGGCCTCTTGCAACTTCCTGTAGTCCTTCCCTTGCTGGTATAGCGTAGCTTCCAAGATCCTAACCCTTTCCACCATATCATAGCCAAAGTGTGTCATAGCTCGGTGTGCTGGTTCATGATCTGAAGGAATCATCATTGCCCATCCATTCTCCATATTTGGATCATCATAGGGATGATAATGGTAGCGATCATGCTGCATTGACTCACGGTGACTTCCATGAAGACACCCACTCTTGAAATGCTGCATCATCAATACTTCTCTCCATGGTATGCCGATGTCCCCAATGAAAATGAGTCCTTTTCAAGCTTGAAAACTCCTGGTCCCTCATTTTCTGAGAAGATGTTCACAGTGGTCTTCCAATAAGTTGTTGCAAAAGGATGAGTATACTCAACACAGACATATTGTATTGCAAGCTTCCAATCAGCATAGTATTGAGTCAACACCACCACCAGACGACAATGTGCTACGGAGTCATGATTCCACAAGGTACGCTCCTCTGTAGTCCATTTCATGAGAGGGGGTTCATCATCACCTCCAGCAACTTCCATCTCTTCATCATCTTGTGCAATGTCATCCTCGTCATCACTGCTGATGTCAATGACATCATGCTCCTCTTCCACAGGCTCCACAACCTCCACTTCTTCTTCTTCTTGGACAACCTCCATAGGTTCTTCTTCCTCTTCAAGCTCGGGCGTAGGTGATGGTTGAGGAGATGGCGGCTGTTGCACGGGTAGTTCCTCTTCATGAGCTTCTTCCTCCCTAGGCTCCATTGGCACATACACCACCACCCGTGGCAGAATGGATCCTCAAGTCATCTTGCGGGCAGTCTGATGGGTACACATCTATAGAATTAGACCAAGTTAAGTTAGAGTCAATGTTTTGTAATGGAATAAGGTAGAAGCAGCATAAAAATTTAAGAGAGCTAAAAATAACCATTCTAACTAGGCTTGCGTCCTACAGTCAACCATGCTCTGATACCAATTTGTCATATCTCATTTTAAAGGACTAAAATAAGATATATAAAAGCCTTACATGCACCCCAAGATGTCACACACATAAGTTGACAAATTATAAATAGTACCAAATCAGCGTTTATTACATAGCGCACGAATAGCATGACATAGTCTTTAATAAAAATAAGACATAACTAAGATAACTTCAGATGATAACTCCACCACATGGACACGTCAACTGGTTGACACAAGCTAGTAGTCGTGTCGGTAGCTCTCACTCCATTCCAGATCTGTTACCCATCCGGGATTTTCCAAGTGATGAAATAAAACAAGTGTAAGCACATACGTACTTAGCAAGCATAGCAAAGGGGTTTATGAGGCTCAAATAAGCTGACACTATTTAGACTGCATTTAGCTTTTAAGTATATATCAATTTTTAGCATCTAGCAACAAGGTAGTGATATGCCCATAACCACATGATTAGAATAACATGAATAACAAGTAACACATGAAAGTCATAAATAAACAATTAGCAAGTTTCATTAATGATCAACTATTCCATAGATGTCTCCAACGCCGCCCTGTCCGTGGGCATGGACAATATATCAATTTAACTCTGCGCAGAGGTGTACACTTTCACTACGGGTCATGATCCTCAAATGCACGGGCTAGCTACTTCCCATAACACCAATAACCATATAAAGCCACTCATAGGTTCGTCTAACAAGCTAGGGCCGCAGAGTCATTGAATATAGAAAACCCCTCTCCCACTATGGCACATCCCAGTTATAACTCACAATGGAGAGGCAGCCCTATACCCAACTCATAGATCCTTTAACCTGCTAGAAAAGGTCCTATGAATAACTAGAGACAGAGCCATGTAGCCCTCGTAGCTGTACGTTATGTCCCAGAGGTTCACAAATAGATAGGATCTTATATAAAAAGGGTTTTCTCCTATTGTTCATGGCAACATTATTAACCAAGTTACGTGATCATGATTTAATAAAGCACTAGCAGGCATACTACCCAAATGCATAACCCAAGGTGACAAGGTAACAGGAATTCAATCGCTAGAAAATTCTACTTAGGTAGCAAAGACACATGCACATGTAATTTAGTGTTTATCATGAATAGGTAACAAGGATGGTCTCAAAACTATACTTGTCTTGATCAAAGTTCTCATGCTGGACCTGCTAATCCTGGTTGTAGAAGTACTCTTGATCTCCCACGAACGGCTCACTCTCTAGATCCGATCAACAATCAGCAACACGCAAGCATCGAGCAATCATACACGAGCAAACAAATAGATTCAATTAGAATAGTACACCACACCAAGGAAACAGATTGAAAAGAGTTGATAAAACTATCCTACACGTCGCTACGATCACATAGATGTAAAGATCATCAAAATCGGAGCTATAACGAGAAAGTTATAAATTTTGCAAGTTTTCCTATTGTAAAATAATAGAGTAAAATAAATCTCAGTTTTCAAACACTGAAAATAAATCTAACGGTGATACCAACATGTAGATCATGAAATTATGAATCTAACGCAACTTGAACGGATCAAATCGGAGTTAAAACGAAGAAGTTATGAGCTTTTGAAATTAGTGGCAAAACTGTAAATAAAGAAAAACGTATTTTTGAATCTGTTAAAGGAAAATACGCTTTCCAAAGGAGAAAACACATTTTGCGGAACCCGCAAAGGGCTCTTAACAAAATAGGCAGAAATCCGAGGGGTTTTCTGTAAAATGACCACCCGAAGGGGTCTCGGCCGATGATGACCGTCGAATCCGAGATGGACGGCTTAGATTAGAAGAGAGGGGGTGGCGCTGCTGGGCTGGCCTTTCGGCCCAAGAGGGAGGAGGCAGCGCTGCGCGCTGGCGGGCCGGCAGGGACCCAGCAGGCTATTCGGGCCAGAGCGAGGAAGGGAGGGGGAGCAGGCCGGCCGGGCCATTCGGGCCAAAAAGAAGGAAAGGAAGGGGAGGGAAAACAAAAGGTTTTTCTTTTATTTGAACCATTTTTCAAATAAAATTTTAAAAGGATTTTGAAATCTAATTCAAACTCAACAAAATCCAAACATCACAATAAAAATTATGCAGCAGCATGAATGCACAAGCATGCTTCTTGTCTACAATTGATTTTATTTTTTATAAAAATTATTATTTCCCCTAGGTTGAATGCTCACAAAATTATATAATTAAATCAATTTAACTATTTTCAATTCATGCAAATTTTTGGATGTTACAGATGGAAAGATAGGATTTTCAGTTTGTTAAGTTCCTAAAATCAAGGAGTGATTAGTTCCTTTCGGTTGGCCTTGTGGCTATTTATGCATTGTAATCGGATATTATACGCATTCGGATACGAATGCGGATTTTTTAGGATGTCAAAAATGGAGCGGGTTCGGACCGAAATCGGAGCGGAAGCGGACTTTTCTAAGTCGGATAATATATACTTACATATTGTTTTTTATGATGAGAAACACTTAATTAACCATAGTAATAAAGCCGCAATACAACTTGTAATTAAGCAAAACTAAGCCTTCACTCTTTGCCGTGTACGATGTACTAGTCCTCCACTTAAATTACTTGATGTACCGTTGGCTTCCGTAGCTGTAGCATTGGCTGCAATTCGTATTCACAGGATTATCATTCCATATAGTATTAATAGATATTTAAATTAGTGCATATAGTTCACATGAGCTACCATATAATAATGAGCCGCCCTAACTTATATTATTGTCGCTTGGGCTCTTTATAATTCGGATTATCCTATTAACAGCGTTGGATAATCCATATTTAATTATCGGATAATCCATATCCGCCGGATTTCGCTAATACCATATCCTACACCCCATCCGCATATACTCGGATTCGGATTATCTGCATCCGTGCGGATCTTAAAAACACGTCTCCATATCCTTCTAAAATTTAGATTCACAGCGGATCGGAGCGAAGAATTATACATACCACTTTCATCCCTAAATAGGAGACAGGGAAGAACTGACTTACAAAACATCACAAATTAATGGAAGGACCGTTACCTCCACGAGTTCCGGGTAGGAGCACAAAAATCATTGTAGCATTAATAATCACACATGCACCCCTGCAATAGACAAAGCCTGAGTTGGTTACATTAAATTTGCTAGCTTCAAATGAAAGGAAATCACAAGAAGCATATCATCTTTTATCACAACCTAAAGGTACCTAAGATAATATGCTCAGCCCAATTGACTCTAGGAAAAGTTCTACAAAATATATCAACACTCTTGCAGACCTAAATGTAACAACATAGTGTGAAAAAAAGATAGTGTTGTATGAAAATATTTAAAATAACTATGAAAATATGCTGTGAAACCCCTTGATCATACTGAAAGAGTAAATATGGTACCTTTGGATAATATTATTGGAGCTAAAGGAGAAAGGCTTTTTCAATCACCTACGAAGATGACCTTTAGTTAGAACCAGATAAGATACAATTAAATTGTTGAGACCATAAATGACTTAATACTGTGAGGAGCATATAAACTCTATCCCTTTCCTACAATGAAGCTTTTGGAACGGCTTATAAATTCTTTTCAACTTTAGCACAAAAACTGAGAGTTATAATCGAAAAGCTTAAAATGTTTTCAACTTGCTGAACCCAATAGCTTCATTTGTAAAAAATTAAGCTAAGACAGTGATTGTGTTGTAATAAGAACTGGTAAGATCAATTCATTGCATCCCTCTGAGCATCTAAGCATAGTTTATTTTGCTTTGGAACATTAATCATAGCTTTTCTCAGCGGCAAATATAATGCAAGAAACAATCAGCAAGCAGAATGTCTGCAAGCCAAGCAATCACAAGCACTCGTTCACATAACTAGAATATCAGGCGCCCTTTGGGCGGCCTACCATGAATAAAAAAACATAAACAAATATACAATACGATTTAATGTATATTTTTTCTTACAGTACTCGTAATTGCTAATCGAACACAAGACAAACAAATATAGAAACCCGTGTCGATCCCGTGACTTTTTTCACATCTCCACTTCCATCTTACTACAAGATTATACAATAAACCCTTTTGGTAGTGTAGCGACTCTTTAAGTAAGTGTACAAACATTCATATAAATATTCATATAAATATTGTGCAGGATCCAAATATCCTCAGACATGGCAGAACTTCCTCAGACATCCTCAATGCTTTCTTCTAGTAACATTGAAGCGATCAGTGTTCCATACAGTCATCTACGACCACATAACCAATAAAGGTTCTATACCATGAATGTCCTCCTTGAGGACCCCTTGCGAAATGGTCTTTGAATTGCTTGCCACCAGTTTATTTAGAACATTACAGGCCGCTGCAGTCACCAAAACAGCCAGCAACCTACATTCCAGGAAAAACATAACGTTTCCATTTTTTATGATGCACATTCACAAGTTATTTTATATCAATAAAAATGTGCAAATGAAACCACAAGCGTATCTATGAAAGCTTGCATTTTATTTCAGTAAGTGGCAATTACATCGTCCTCATGGCTCATCTACAACACAATCTAGCTAAATAGTAAATCATCTGATCAAGAATTATAAATCCGCCATTTCATCTCTCATATAATGATGAATGGTGAAGAAAAAATGCTACTCAAAATGGAGGCTCCAGATTGAGCTATTGGTAAGTTCTGGTCCAGAGAACACCATACTTCTGCCAGAGATAGTATCCACACGATAAAAGTACTTCTGTACATATTCTATGTTTGTCAGAAATTAAGAAAAGTGTGTTGATCGAAGATCACAATCCAAACACTCTATTGTAAAAAAAAATCAAGCAATTCAGCTTTCTTCCATATATGCATTCAGCTTTCTTCCATATATGCATGATGAGTCAAGACCACTATTGTAACAACCCTAGAAATCCGGTCACCGAAAATACGGACTTTCAAAATTTTTTTTAAAGATTACCAGTGTATGGTGGATGTCATGTAGGAAACCCGCCAATAGATGCACAAGTAGCACACAATGTTAGCCCGAGCATTGCATTTAAATTACCAAAGCTTGATTCGCATTTTTTTTGATTTTATGTGATGACCGATAAAATCGAATAACCTATCACCGCATGTGTAAATTTGTATCGACTAACTCCGGAAACGGATCCATCATGACCTAGAGACCCTAGTGGACCCACCATGGTGTATACATCATGGTTACTAACCACACTAACATAGGTTTATGGCTCGATTAGTTGCTTGGCAAGAAATAGAAATAGAAAAGTATTTGGAAAATAGAAGGAAAAAGAAAAGAGGAAACCAGCCCAGACAGCCCGCTCGGCCTGCTCTTGCCCGCGCGCCCGGCCTGCCTGAGCGCCCTCGCTCGCGGCCCGCGTAGCCGCATGGCCTAGCATGCGCTGCCCGCGCACCAATCCAGCAACGTGGCCCAGCAACGCTCGCCCGCGGCCTGCCCGCACGCCCGGCCTCGCGCGTTCGCGCCGCGGCCCATTAAGGCGGTCCAGCAAGGCCGCAGCTCGCCGCCCGCACGCGCGCGCTGCCACGCCGCTCGACCCATCGGCAAAACGCGCGGCCCACCTGCCAGCTCGGCCCATCGGCAAAACGTCCGCCAGCGTCGCCCGCGCGCTCCTACCACCGCTCTTGCTGACAAGCGGAGCCCACAAATCAGCTTCCACCTTTTACCATTTCTGCTCGCCGCGCGTCGCGTTCGTCGTTCAAAAAGAAGAAACGGCGCCCTCCGTCGTCCGCCGCTCGCCCGGGACCCACCACCGTGCCTCGGATGCCGTCCATCCTCACCTGCCCACGCCGCGCCTTTCCCCGAACCCTAAACCTAATGCGCGGCCGCGCTCAGCCGCTTGATGAGGATCTCCGAGGCGTGGCCACACGAGGCGCTCAGCCGCCGGCCACCGTGCCTATAAAGAGAGGAGCGCCCCGGCCCTCTAGGGTTTCCCCATCACTCCGCCGCCTTTGTGGAGACCCGCTGCCCTGACCAGCCGAGAGAAAGAGAGAGGGAGGAGTAGGGAGGGAGCGCTGTCGCGCGGAGCTAGAGCACGCCGCCGCTGCTGCCGTCCGCGCGCTGAGGAGGACCCCAGAGCGCCGCACGATCGTCTCGACGCCCCAGCTCTGCCTTCCCCGTACCAAGCCACCACCAAGCCCTCGTCGCCTGCCTCGACCGTTGCTGCGCAGGTGAGCTCCCCCGCTCTCGCCCTGCTCGGCCATGGCCGTCGCCAGTACGCCGCCGTTCTCGCGCTCCTGTCCGCCTTAGGCATCATTAGCCACGCCGTTGAGCCCGCCTTGGCCTGGGACACATTCCTGACACGCTAGATGGAGCCGGCATGAACCGTAGTGAGGCCAGCACCTTTGTCGACCTCGGTTTCCCCGGACTCCGACCGTCGGAGCGCCGCCGTGGCTTTACGGCCGCGCGCGCCCTGCCGATACCCCCTTTTCTTAGCTTCGGTAGGAGCTACACGACCCCAATCGAGCCTAGGACAAGAGGATGAGGAGCAAGATGGTGCCCTACGGGAGGAATCACCGCCGCTGCCGAGAGCCGCCGTCCGCCGTCGCCGTCCGATGGCCGCCAAGCTGGGAGCCCCTTTCCTCAAATTGAACAGGCATCCACGTTCAACGTGGCTCCACGAAGCTAGGGCGTGAGTCAAAGCCACCTCCTGCACGTCGTAGCACCCTACAGCCATGGCCTCGCCGCCGGCCGCCGCCGAAGCGCGTGCGCCGGCAAGGCCAAGCCTCGTGGGACCGCACGGACCCCGCCGCTGCACCAGTCTAGCCTTCGTGCCCGCTTAGCCACGCCTCAGCCTGGCCAACCCTGCAAGCAACCGCTGCCCGCCTGCACGTCGCCGGCGAGCCCAACGGCACCGGCCGTGCGCACGGGAGACGGAGAAAAGGGGAAAGGATCCTCTACCCATGTGGACCAAGTCCACCATGTGGACCCAGCCAGCCAACCGCGCAGCGCCACCTAGCCACCCTGTCTCCGGTGCACCGTGAACCAAGTCCATGAGCCAAAGCACCGTGGACCGAGCCCACTGGACTCCGACCCGCCACGTGGCCAAGCTAATGAGCCGACACGTGTCCGGGCCGGGCCGGCCCAACCCGGCCTAGATCCAGCCCTGCCCAGGCCCGCCGAGGCCCGGTCGAGGCCCGGTCTGCGTTGACCGTTGACCGATCAATGTTGACCGTTGACCTGGCCCCACCTGTCAGTGACTGTTGACCGGGGGTCCCACCTGTCAGCCGCTAACCGAGTCGACGTCAGTGCTGACATCAGCATGGCGTCATCCAAGCCATCTGACCCCGCGTCCGTGCTGACGTCGGCATGACGTCAGCACTGCGACAGCACCTGTGCCCGCGCGCCACGTGGCCCAATCAGAGGACGCCACGTGTTAGCCTCTGGATAATCAGCCCTTTTTTCTTTTTCAGAAAATAGAATAAACTTCGGAAATTCATAACTACTTCATATGATCTCCGAAAAATATGAACCATGTGTCCAAATTTTCATAAAAATGAGCTGTACATCATAGGCTTATGTATGAGTGCATTTGGAGTTATTGAATTTTATTGCTTCGTTGTGTTGACTCTATAGGAGCCGCTAACGCAGCTATTATGTCTTGTTTCAGAGGAGGATTAGCTTGAGGAGGACGACTACGAGTACGAGGAGGAGCTCGGTGATGACTTCGTAGGTGCCACACCCCACCCAACCTCGTAGATCCTATTACGTATGGCATAATATCTAGCTTGCTAGTGCTTTAATTATGAATATCACCTGATGATAGGTTGCATGGTAGAACTGCTTGACGAGCCTTTACCTTATCGCAACCTTACGACTGCCCACCTGCTAATAGGCTAGACACATGCTTATTTACTTATGATGCTTTACTTCTACTATGCTTATATCGGTGTGATGATGATGCGTGGTGGAGAGTATGGTTGAATGGCTAAGGCATGTGGTGCCACTTTTACTCAGGGAGAGTGCTGCATGATTCTTGGGTGTGTGGTGAGGGTTGAGTCGATCGGACAGGATTCTACGACGAGCCATGTGGGCAAGTCTTGCCGGGGAATGTGTTCTGGGCATTCCCGTGTGAGTTGCTTGTGGCGGGCACATTGTGAGGTATAAGGAGATCCCGGGGGTGAGAACCTTCGTGGAGTAAGCCCCGGGTAGGAGGTGCTGTTGTAGCATGGACTGTTGTAGTCCCTAAGGGAAGATAATCCTATCTGATTCCCCTAGGACCTGATATCTCTTGAGGACCGGAACCTTGGGACTTACGTGCTCACCACTCGCTTTTGTATGGACGGGAGACGGATGTCTGACTAGCTAGGACGGTGCCACTACTACTAGGTTGTTAGCAGATAGTGTCGGGAGGTACGGGCGTGGAGACCACACCCTCCTTAGACAGCATAGTGACCACGGGGGGCCTGGTACTATGTCTCACAGTCTCAGTGTGCCGATGGTACCTATCCGGTATGTCCTAATACTGAGTGGTAGGGTGGCATCGCACCGGTTAGAAAGCAGCCGGAATCAGCTTAGGCGGGGCACCGCCGATGATAGTGATCTTGTGGCTACGGGAGTACATGCTCTGCAGAGTTTATGAATCTATATATATATAGTCCGCGAGCCACTGGTATGGCTTTTTCCTAAGACCCACGCTTCTCAAGAGTAGTGAGAGGAGTCCTTCTATTCTCCCTCTGGTGTTACCCTTCTGGCTGTGAGCCGCTGATACAGGCTCCAAGAGGGAGTTGGACCTGTCGACTGAGTGCGAGAGGGTGAGATGTGTGTGATGGGAAGGAATGGGATTGGATATGTGGATGAGATGGGTTAAAACTTGATAAACTACATTATATAAATTTGGTCACTATTTGCATAGGAAACTACAGCCATATATTAGGTCGGTCTGATTATATCCTTTGCATCCCACCAAATACTACATAGCAAAAGCAAAGCATAGGGTGAGAGATGTGGCCAGTACAAACCGTACTGAAAATTATTTGGCAGGTGAGCCCGACTACGACTATAACAATGAGGAGGAGTAGACGTCTCGTTCCTACGCTCAGGCTTCTTTTGGAGATTTATTGTACTTCCGTCTTCCGCAGCCGTTCCAGAGGCTGCTGCTACTCTGATGATTCCGCCAGTGTGGTGGCAAACTATTTATGTAATCCCCTCTAATTATACTCTTTTATTCGATGTATGGATCCTGTATCGACTGTTGCGAGATAATGAGATGGTTTGATGCTTCGAACTATTATATTATCCACGATTCTGTGTATTTCCCTTCATGGAAAATTGAGGATGTTTCAACTATCCTCTTCTCTGAGTAGCTCAAACCACACTATATAGTTTTCCCAATTTATCATCTCAAATTACTAACATGAAAAATCCAATTCTCAAGAACCTCACATCCATCAGGCAAACCCAGTGGCAGATTGGACAGACTAACACATGAGTGCTCTTGCTACTGTAAGAAGAGGTCCCAGTTATGTCAAAACGTTAGAGACTTGTAATATGACAAACACTTGTTAGAACAAATGAAAACCCAGACTTCAGTGTGAATGTTGAGTGCCCCTATAGAAAAAAAACTAAAACAATTCTGCCTCGTAAAGAAGGCACACATCTCATATGAATGCAGTGCAGCGAAGCATGTAAAAGGGAGTGTTACGAATGAAATCCAACACAGTATGACGATGGTTGTACAAACATTTATTTCTAAGGAAGCAGGTGTTGCAACATTAAATTAAAATAATTATTATTATAAAGACACAGATTCAAGCTCTCAGCACGCACTGCACTAACCTTGTTCTTCCTTGACGAAGTCATGGATGCAGTAGAGGCAGAGCTGGAACTAAAGCAATCCAGAGATGAACGACGCCCCTTCAATCCCATGCACATCCGCAGGGCCTGGATCGGGAAGAGATAAAGAGGGACGGAAGGACAAGTGGCACACAATGTGCAAAAGGGAGGGTGACACGTACCTCGGTACATGGCCAATTCTTCGTGAGCAGCCAAGCAGCCATCGTCTCCATCGCGTCAGATCTGGAGGAGGTAGAGGTGTCGTCCAGTCATGGGATGCAAGCCTCCATTTGACCATTTCTCATCGCGAGTCCCAGCTGCCTGAGGGTTTCGCGAGCAACAAGCGTGTGCCGTGGAGGCCGGCGAGCTCCGCCCTATCTTGGCGTCGCCGATTCATACTGCCAACCATGAACACCTTGGGGGCCGTTGAGATCCGCCCGATCTGCACACCCCTATCCCTACGTGCTCCTCGGGACACAAGGCCAATCAGCTTCCCTACTCGAGTGATGACGATGCGGAGGCCTCGCAGGGACGAGAAGGCACGGAGGGACGGAGCTGCAAGGGCGGCGTCGGCGTAGGCGACTAAGAGAGAGGGATTGGGAGGAATGACCGAGTGCAGGAGGGAGGCTAGGGTTCGGGCCAGCTGGGGGGCGTTCCGAAAACTCCTCTGGATGGCGGGTCGGTTTCATAATAACTAGAGGGCTTGTTTGCAAAAATGTACAGAGACGCGTGTCGCCGCGCAGAGAAGCCACCTATGCTCTAAATTCTCTAGTGCGACAAAACAGGAGTGACTTTTAACTTACCCTAATTACTTGCATGACCAGAGTACATTCTCAATATAGTGAAACCTATATGCAGGCATGGCGCATGAAAAAAACTGGAAACAAGCAAATATTGCCTAATACTCCATGGTATATACAACAATCTATACAATGCAATGCAATACTATAGTTTCCCTGAATGCTTGAATTTTCGTGCGCCCTCAAAGATTACTGTCGCGGGAACAGTCAACTGGCTCCCTCCCCGCACCCCATAGACTACAGCAGTGAAAAAAAAGAAAAAAAACAACTGCCTGCCGTTACCTCTCTAGAAGCACCCAACCCACCCCCGCACTCACCCTCCCCACCAAACCCACCCAGCCCCCCATAGACTACAGCGGTGAAAAAAAAAAGAAAAAAAAAACCAACTGCCTGCCATGCCACGTTAACTCTCCAGAAGCACCCAACCCACCCCCGCACTCACCCTCCCCACCAAACCCACACACGCGTCCCAACTCCAGAAGCAGTGAAACCATTCCGCTGCCTCTGCTTCTTCGTTACGTCTGCACCGCCTCCGCGCCTACAGCCATCTCCGCCGCCGCCGCCGAAGAAGCAGCAGCGGCTGCGCCGTCTCTCCCTCATCTCCGCCGCCACCACCGATGCAGCAACAGCAGCTGCGCCGTCTCGCCACCGCCTCCGCGCCGCACGCGGCCATCGTCTGATCTTCCTCGCTGCTGGCCTCACATGGTCACTTCCACATCGAACGCGTTCTCGCCACGAGCTCGCAACAAAAAAAGAAAAACTTCGCGAGCTCCCCTGTCCTCCTCGCTTCTCGCGACGTCGTTGCCACCGCAGGGTCTGCGCCGGAGTCCATCTCCCGGGCGCAAAGACGAAGCCCACATGACCGAGCGCCTTCCCAGCCATAGCTTTGCCAACAGCGTCTTCACCTTCATCTCCGACCAACGTGAGCAATACATCCACTATTTTCATTTGCTTTGCGTGTTCTGTGCCCGTGCAGTGCTTGATCAAATGCCAGCAAGGGCTCTTCTTAATAATTGACACCATCTATAATTTTTAGCTCACTAAAGAAAAATGTCTTCAAATAGTCCATTCATATCTAAGGTAACTAAATAAATGCCCCGATCTATCCTGTATATATAGCTCTGTGGGGGTACAGACATGTATATCCTCGCGGCTAGACTTCGCGGCTAGACTTCGGGCATCCTCTTGGCTAAACTTCGGGCTGCTCGGTATAAGACGGTTCAGATCAGAAGACGAAGGCTGGTCCATCATCATCCTGATCGATGGGCCGGACGATAAGACGAAACCCGTGGTTCGCTACCGCCCATGTCGGTGGGCCATTCGGCAGTTGAAGGCTGCTTGACATGCAAGGAGTCTTAGTTGGTTAGATCTTTATGTCCTCTAAGGATGCGGCACAATGTAACCGACCATAGGAAAATCCTAGATAAGTAACCTTGTCCCCCGGCTATATAAAGCGGACAAGGTCCCCCTAGAATGAATATGATATTTCATCTCATTGTACTCCAGTACTCATCAATACAGCAGCAGAGATGCAGAACGTAGGGTATTACGCTTCCGAGTGGCCTGAATCTGGATAAACCATGGTTGTCCTGGTTATTTGTCTTGCGTCTCACATCTAGATCGTAGGTCTTAGCACGTCCTCACCGCAATCTACTATCTCGGGGTATTCTATGGTAGACTGCCGACGAGGTTTCATCGACAGTGGTGCGCCAGGTAGGGGGTGCGTGATCTAATCAGCAGGCGATCAAGATGGCTTCGTTCTTGGCTTCCATGGACTTTGAGACGGGCATCTCCCTCACCATCGGCTCCTTTACCTGGACCACCGGTGTGGCGACATCGCTCGCGTTCACGGGAGCAACACAGCCGGTCTTAGCTCTGACTGCAACACAGGCGGCGCCAGCACCGACCGCACCAACCACTCCACCAACAACCCAAGTCTCGGGGCTGCCCCTGGGATCCTCACATCCATGGGAGCTTCCTCACTACCAAGGCAGGCACATCGACAACTCTGATCTGATCGATCGACATGGGGAGGGTCTTGCTGAACTCCTCGAGTACGTGGAGTCCGCTCTGGCGCGGCTCCATGCAGAGTACTTGGACTTCACCCCTATCCAACCACGTCGGCGCAATCGCGCCAACCAGCCATGCCGCGCAAATCCAGATCTGCTTGCGGCTCGTGAACCACCACCTGTCCGCCAGGATGGCAATGCTCGGCACCAGCGAGGTCGTACGCACCAAGCTGGTGGCCCACGCCGACCAGATCCAAATCTGGTTCTGGACCGAGCACCGCCTACTAAACGCAGGGGAGGAACTCCTGCCTTTCGCCGAGGCGGGCCTCCTACCATGGTTCAATGCCGTCGACAGCAACCTATGCCCAACCAGGGGCACCGTCGACAGCGCCGCGCGCGCAACCAAGCACGCCGTCAGCGTGGACCAGATCCAACTCCAGCCGCCATGCGCGCTCCGCCCCCAGTCAGGCTCGACGAGTTCATCAACGTGCACAAACGTACACGCAGGCCCGACCGCACCAGTCGCCAAGACCGGGCCGCGTAGCGGCAGCAGCGCCGTGCACAGCAGATGCATCTTGCGCCAGGGCCGGTAGATCCAATCGCCCCTGGCCCGAACAACGCACCTGTCTTCCCGCATGGGTTGAGCAACGCAGCCGCGTCCTACGCGAAGAACCTGCCGACTGCTCTCCGACGGCGTGACGACCTCATCCTGGATCTAGATCGAAGCCTGATCCTGGTCCCGGAAGACCCAAGACCCACGATCGGCATGGTGTCCATAGAGCAGATTCCCTCTGGGTCAACCACTATGGTCCCTGAGGACGACAACATATCCGGCTCGCTCTCAGGGCTTGACAGGACACCCTCCGACTCCTTCGATCTCACTGAGTACTTCCTTTCCGACGAAGAGAGTCCTAAAATTCGGAGTCAGCAGGATGTCAAGGAGAGATGTTCGGCCACGCCGGTTCACCAGGCGCAGTCCGATAACATCACACCGGACAGCCCTGAGTTTCCACCAGTATTCCACGGCGCGGTGTTCATGGTTAGTGAGAACGAGCCTCCCGTCCCGAACGAAACGGAGCAGGACAGGGTGGCAAGGGAGGCTCACAACGCCGACCGTGAGCGCCGACTCCTCGCCGAGGCACAAGCAAACGCCGCTATCAACAATGGCGGCAATGGAGGCAACGGTGCCGGCCCTCGGCCTCGCCGCCTTCAACGCGATCTCAATGGCGAGTTCAACATGGTAGGAGACCAACTTGTCAAGATGACTCCCACTGCCAACATCGCGATAGCCATGGATTGGCTTGATCAGCTTCCTCCGAACACACCCGGGGTCGAGGCAATCCATGATTTTTTGATTGCCGCCGAAGCACAATTGGTTCAGCTCCACTCCGCCGGCCTGTTGACCACGTCACGTCGGTCACGGCGGTCCAGGTGAAGCCCCGCCACCAACCCGCGGAGAGTGGCGCCGACAATGAGTCCAACCACGGCGGAGCTCCTTCGGAGCCACGCCGACTGGCCGACGACGCCCCGCGTGAGGTGCAACATGACGAGAAGCACCAGCACGGCAATCGCCAACGTGCTAACCGCTAACAGGCCAACCGACGTGCCAGGCATGACCAGGAAGTCAAGCAGCCCTGGGACCGCGATCTCCGCGAACACCTCGACGAACGCTTTCGCGCTCGCCAACATGTGAGCAGACTAGCCTCGTTCTCGGAAGATCTCAAGGCCATTGACTGGCCAAAGAACTTTCGGATTGGGGACGTCAAGATGTACGATGGGCAGGACGACACCAAGCACTGGATCATGCTGTATGATGTGGCGGTCTGAGCAGCAGGTGGCGACCACTATGTCATGGCCAACTACCTCCCGGTAGTCTTAAGCAATGTCGCAACATCCTGGCTACTCCGCCAGCATGCCGGCCGCATCCATAGTTGGCCTCAGCTCAGGCATATGTTCATTGACAATTTCAAGCCCACCTGTGTGCAGCCGAACACTAAGTATACCTTGGCACAGGTGCAGCATCATCCAATAGAATCACTACAACAGTACATCTGGCACTTCTCCGACGCATGGAACCACGTGATCGACGTCACCCCGGCTGAAGGGATTGATTTCTTCATCGCCGGCCTGGTCCAGCCACGTGGTCTAGATCTTAAGAAGGAGTTGCTCCTCGAGTGACCAAGAACCATGGAAGGGCTCCTCGCCACCGCCCACAGGTTTGCTCATCTCGATGATAGGCTGAACGAAGGTGACCCTGTCCCTTCAGATCACAACTACCGCCACAATGACGACCACGACCGCGACAGCAATCAGGATCGCCGACCACCCCGACGAGATGATCGCTGCGGCAACCGTCGTAGCAACCGCGACCCCGACCACCGAGATGATGACCGCTCCTTCAAGCGCCATGGATGGGAAGCCTACGAAGGTGGTCGGCACAAAGTCCATAGCCAGGACTGCCCTCGCCATCCTGATAAGGGCCACGCGCTAGGCGAGTGCCGGGTCTTGAAGAGGCACTCAAGAAGACGACAAACAAGAAGCTGTGCCCGGCCCCAAAGGCTAAAGCCAAAAAAACCATCCAAGAGGAGGACGCAGAAGAGGAAGAAGCTCAAGACCAGGACCTGCGGCACGCCTATAGGGACCCTGTGATGAATGTAACCGCTATCATCTTTGGCGGCAAGTTCGGATTAGAGAACGTCCGTGACAAGAAGCTACTGACATGGGCCATCGTGGCGATCCAAGAGGCAGACGGTTTCGTCGCGGACGTCAAGGTGCAACCTTGGTCCAAGCAATCCATATTGTTCAGCCGTAGTGATATGTGGGCCAAGATCCTCGATGCTGGTCGGTTCCCGCTGGTCCTTGACCTAGTGATAGACGGCGTCCAGTTCGAGAAGGTGCTCATTGACGGTGGCAGCGCCCTGAACATCCTGTTCTATCCGGCCTTCAAGGAGCTAGGGCTGACGAAGGAGAGCCTCAAGCCTTACGATTCTCCATTCTGGGGCATCATGCCGGGCAAGCCCTCATATCCCCTCGGGAAGATCACCTCGCCCGACCAGTTCGGTATGAAGCAGCACTTCTGCACTGATCATATCAACTTCATCATGGCTGACTTCGAGGGCATCTACCACGCCATCCTTGGCCGACCAGGGATCGCCAAGTTCATGGCGGTTCCTATTATGGGTACCTCGTGCTCAAGCTCCCCATCGAGCAGGGCATCCTATCCCTGCGCGACAACGTCTACATGGCTCGTGTGTGCGAAACCGATGCCTATGCAGCTGCAGAGTTCGAGGACTTGAAGCACCCCCTGAAGCATACCAGCCTAGGGGTCAAAGAGACGCCCCCGCGGACCTCAAGGTCCCAGTCGGGTCTGCTCGGCGACCTGCCAACAAGGTCAAGCAGCACAAGGTGGTCCAGCTCGACCCAACCGATCCCTCGAAGACGACGAAGATCGGGGCCGACCTTCCCCCCAAATAGGAAGACGCGCTCGTCCAGTTCCTTCGGGAGCACATCAGTGTGTTTGTGTGGAAGCCCAAGGACATGCCTGGTGTTCCCAGGGAAAAGGCCGAGCACTACCTTGATGTCTCAAAGACCGCTAAGCCGATCAAGCAGAAAATGTGACGGTTCGCTCATGACCGTAAGGAATTCATTAGGGTAAAAGTAGCCAAACTTCTAGCAACTGGCTTTATCAAAGAGGTGTATCACCCGGAGTGGTTAGCCAATCCGGTTCTTGTACTAAAAAGAATAATAAATGGAGAATGTGCGTTGACTACACCGATCTCAACAAACACTGCCCTAAACAGGCATTCAATCTCCCTCGAATCGACAAGGTCGTAGACTCAACTGCAGGTTGCGAGCTGCTTTCTTTCCTAGATTGCTACTTGGGTTATCATCAAATAGCCTTTAAGAAGGAGGACCAGGAGAAGACTACTTTCATCACACCCTTCAGTGCGTTCTGCTACATGGCCATGTTGTTTGGCCTCAAGAACGCCGGAGCTACCTACCAGCGGGCCATCCAGGCTTGCCTCGAGAAGGAGATCGCCAACGACCTTGTCGAGGCGTACGTAGATGATGTGGTGGTGAAGACTCGAGAATGTAGTGTAATACCTCGGCCGAGGGCTTAATAGGATTAATAGGATACTTATACCAATAAGTTGCAACTTCTTTTTTGAAGCTCATCACTAAAGAACTCCGAGGTTAAGCGTGCTTGGCCTGGAGCAATTTAGGGATGGGTGACCGACCGGGAAGTTTTCCTGGGTGCACACGAGTGAGGATAAAGTGCGCAGAAAAGACTAGTGTTGGTTTGTGAGGATAATCTATGTCCTAGATAAACAGCCGGATGTAAGCAGGCCCAGCCTCGAGGAGGCGGGACGTTACAAATGGTATCAGAGCCGACCCTTGTGGTTTCATGGGCGCGTGTATCAGTTGCGCAGGCTTGATGTGCATGGCTGGTGTGGATCCGGAGTGGTCGCACAGCATGACACATGCGCGGACACTGGACACACGGACGTGACTAAGAGGAGACGTTCCTGGCCTAGGGTTGACCGACGAGAACGTCGGTCTCCTAAGGGGGTGAGTATGTAATACCCCGGCCTATGGCTTAATAGGGTTAATAGGATACTCATACCAATAACTTGCAACTTCTTTTTTGGAAGATCATCACTAAAGAACTCCGAGGATAAGTGTGCTTGGCCTGGAGCAATTTAGGGATGGGTGACCGACCGGGAAGTTTTCCCAGGTGCACACGAGTGAGGACAAAGTACGCAGAAAAGACTAGTGTTGGTCTGTGAGGGCAGTCTATGTCCTAGATAAGCGGCCGAATATAAGCGGGCCCGGCCTCGAGGAGGTGGGACGTTACATCTAGTACCCTGGTGGCAAACCTCGAACGGACCTTCAAGGCCCTCAACGAGTTCCAGTGGAAATTAAACGCCAACAAGTGCATCTTTGGTGTCCCTTCCGGGATCCTGCTCGGCAACGTGGTCAGCCAGGATGGCATACGACCAAATCCCGAGAAGGTTAAAATCGTGCTGGATATACAACCACCACGAAGCGTCAAGGACATCCAGAAGCTAATCAGGTGCATGGCGGCCCTAAGCCGCTACATCTCCCGCATGGGCGAGAAAGGGCTTCCCTTCTTCAAGCTACTCAAAGCTAAGGAGAAGTTCGAGTGGACGGAGGAGGCCGACAAGGCTTTCCAACAGCTCAAGGAATATCTCACGACTCCCCCAGTACTCACGGTCCCATGAGAGGGCGAGGAGCTTCTCCTCTATGTTGCTGCTACGACTAACATGGTCAGCACCATGATCGTGGTCGAGCGCGAAGAACCCGGGCACGTCTACGATGTACAGTGCCCAGTATATTATATCAGCGAGGTCCTTAACGAGACCAAACAGTGCTACAACCATGTCCAGAAGCTGCTCTACGCGCTCCAGATCACCAAGCGTAAGCTCCTCCACTATTTTCAGGCCTATAAAATCACAGTGGTCACGGAAGCTACGCTTGGTGACATCCTTCGCAATAGAGACGCTAGTGGTCGTATTGTCAAATACGCATTGGAGTTCTCTGAGTTCACACTGAGTTTTCGCAGTTGTAATACTATGAAGTCCCAGGCCTTGGTCAATTTTGTTGTGGAGTGGTCAAACCTTAACCTGCCTCTGGCCGATACTTCTGCCGACCACTAGCAAATGTACTTCGATGGTTCCCTGAACATCGAGGGCACTGGAGCAAGGGTCTATTTCATCTCTCCATCCAAAGACACCCTCCGCTATGTCTTGCGTATCCACTTCAAGGCGTCCAACAATGTGGCCGAGTATGAAGCGGCCCTCTATGGCCTCGTATCATAGTCAAGCTTGGTATTAAGCTGCTCCTGGTGTACGGAGATTTGGCTCTGGTCATTCAGTAAGTCAGCAAGGATTGGGATGTTGTCAACGAGAAGATGAATGCCTATATGGCAAAGATCTGCAAGCTAGAGAACAAGTTCTACGAATTGGAGTTTCACCATGTGCCTCGTTCCGAGAACTCAGGTGCCGACGAGTTATCTAAGCTCGGGTCTTCATGAGCTGAGGTACCGCCTGGTGTTTTTTCGTCGAAGATCTAATTAATCCTTCGATCCCCGATCAGGCTTACGAAGCACCCGCGCCTGGTCTCGCTACCGACCAGCTCGTAGCGGCGCTCAGTGGCAAATATCAAGTAATAGAAGATGATCACATTGGCTAGTAGGGATCTGACGAAGGTAGTGAGCCGCCGCCGGCTGACGAGCCAGCCAGGTTGGCAGCGCCTCCCCAGCCAAACTGGAGAGAGCCCTTCGTCAAATACCTGAATGACCACCTTGTTCCGGAGGACGAAATCGAACACCAACAGCTGGTCCGCCGAGCCCGTGCCTACCTCATGGTTAACAGCGAGCTGATGCGCAAAGGTCCAAGGTCCGTGATTTACCAGAAGTGCATTACCCCGGAAGAGGGAAAGGAGATTCTGAAGAATATTCACGCGGGCATTTGTGGAAACCATGCTGCATCCTGGACGCTGGTCGACAAAGCCTACCGAGCAGGGTTCTACTAGCCTACAGCCGTCTCTGACGCAGAAGATTACGTGCGCGTGGTGCAAAAACTGCCAAATGTTCGCCAAGCAGATTCATGTCCCTGCACATGAACTCCAGACCATCCTGGTCGCTTGGCCATTCTCATGCTGGGGACTCGACATGATCGGCCCTTTCAAAAAGGCCCCTGGCGGTCACAGTTGCATGTTTGTGCTCATTGATAAGTTCTTTAAGTGGATCGAGTACAAAGCCGTCAAGAAAGCCTCATCAGAAAAAGCAGTGCAGTTCGTTCATGATGTCATCCACTGTTTCGGCATACCTAATACCATCATCACCGATTTGGGCTCCCAGTTCACCAGTGATGAATTTTTTGATTTTTGCGATGATAATGGCATCAAGGTCAAGTACGTGTCCATTGCTTACCCTCGAGCAAACGGACAGGTGGAGCGAGCCAACAGCATGATCGTCGATGCCTTGCGCAAAAGGGTATACCAGGACGACAAGGACCTCAAACCTGGTCGGTGGCTCAAAGAACTGCCTGCTATGGTCTGGGGACTCCGTACCCAGCCTAGTCGCAACACTGGAGATTCCCCATACATCATGGTGTTTGGTTCCGAAGCTGTCCTACCAGCCGAAGTTGCTCACCTCTCGCCACGTGTCCTGCACTATGACAAAGAAGCCTTCGACGACGCCCGAGAAGTAGATGTCATCGCCAAAGAAGAGGTGGCACTCGAATCCTGTGCTCGGACGGCTAAGTACCTGGATTTCGTACACCGGTACTATAACCGCAACGTCAAGGGAAGGCTATTCGCTATCGGGAACACGGTGTTACAAGGAATACATAAAGAAGATGGTCTGCACAAGTTGTCATCTAGATGGGAAGGTCCGTTTAGGAATAAGGCTGTCACACACCTAATATCCTACCAGTTGGAGACGATGAAGGGTGTCGAGGAATCCAATTCCTGGCACATTGACCACCTCAAACGCTTCTATCCATAGAATAAGATATTTACCCAATTTTTATTATTTTGATATTTAATAAAGTTTCCTTTTTTGTCCTGTTTCCTGTCACAACTCTATTTCTGTGCACTCATCTGTCATACATGCACCCTACACAAGTCACAATTAAACTTTATTTTCTGCCCGACGAGAATGGCTTGACAAGGCACTGTCTAGAAAACTCTTACGATGTGTCACATCTCTGTGCTACATGGCACTAGGAGATTTCAGCAGTCGCTCTCTAACGGTGCTAGGTACCTAGTGATCCTAGCGGTCCTACGCTGTTCACTAGTGCATCCCTAATTACCTAACAGAGTTAGCTCGCTTCGAGGGTGGGGGCAAAACTTAATTGTCGACGTTTTCTGAAAAAGAACTACGCATAAATATGCATCTAAAAATGGCAACATGTTTATCACTCGCTGTAACATGCCTAACATGTCTGCATCAAAAGGCTAAAAGTTTACGAGCACCCCGTGCTCGGCACAACTTACAAATAGTGTTTTTCATCACAACTACATTGTTTACAGCCTACTAACCACCATCATTGTCCGCAGGATCTTCGATGAGCATCATGTCGTCAACAAGGGCGGCAGCAGCAGGGGCAGATGTGGTTCGGAGGTCCTCGGCGGCGTTCTTGTTCAGCTTTGGTGCGATGCCGAGCGCGACTTCCGCTGGTTGCACCTCCGGGTACCTGGAGTGGACCACAGCCAACGCGGTAGCAACCGCGTATCGCCCAACTTCGGCGACGAACCCTTGGAGCACTGGCCACAGCCTCCGGCACTGGTCCGCCACAACCACTGCCTCGCCCACAGGGTCGGCAGGGTGCTTCTCTCCTCGAAGATGGCCCTCGGAGGACGGAGATGGTCTCTTCCAGCACCTGGAACTGGGCCATGTGGTGGATCTTTAAATCTGCATTAATAAACATTGGTGGTTACTATACCCTGGTCCGCCCAGTATGTAGTAGGCTACATACAACAACACTACGTTGTCATCCTTACCAGTGAGCTCAGCAATTTGCTTCTGGTGCTCCACTGCTTGTTCCTCAGCGGCCTCCTTCTAGCCCAGCAGACTGGCAAGCTCCTGAGCCATGGCCTCATTCTAGCCACTTAGCTCTGTAAGAAGCATACATAAATACACGCGCGAATTCCAGCATGCACCGAGTAGGAAACAGTACTTACCCTTGTTATCCGCCTCCAGGGCGTCCACCTTTTGACACAGTGTGGTGACCTCTTCCTCTTGTTGTAGCTCCCGCTTCTGGTAGATCTTGGCCTACGCCTCCAGCTGGGCCTTGGCCACTTTTAGGGTCTTGCATTCCTCCCAGGTAGCTGCAAAGCGGTCGATGGTCTTGCCCCGCTGGGTGTTGGTCTCCTGCAGGGACTGCACTCACCGCATGCTGGTCAGCATGCCTGTTCCAAAAGCACGAACTACAATACATAAAGAAAAATGACAATCGGGTTTACCTTGATCTTGTCCAAACGAACCTCCACTGCGTCCTGCACACTTGCGTCAATGTCATCGTGGTGGGCGTCGCGGTGCTACCGGCCGCCTCCCCTTGCCTTTGCCCCACGGACGCTCCCTTAGTGTCACAGCGTCGTCAGAGTCCGACGACTCCAGGGTACTCGGGGCACCCCTCTTCTTGCTTCCCCCTGCCCGCCGTCCAGATTTAGCTTACCCCCGGACAGTAGAGAGGAGGGCTTCTTCTTCTTGGCCGCGGCTGACATGGGCCATTTGCCCGCAGCACGGCGTCTTTCCTGGGCAACAGGGACTTCTCCCTCATCGGAGTCAGAGATGATCAGCGCCTCCTGCCCTGCCCTGGCTCGACTCTGGTAGAGGGTCTCCGTTGTTCTCCGCTGGTTGGCCAGCGCCTCACCCTGAGGCCATGGATCCACCGGCACAGTGGAGAAGAACGTCTTTCGGTCCTGTCCAAGCAATGTATGACAGTTAGACCATCAAGTTAATCATTATCACATATCATGGCATAGTATTTCAAATTGAAATATGGAACCAGTCAGTTTACCTCTGGTGGTGGTCGAGTAAGGTTGTAGGGCTGTGCACGTGTTTCTGGGTAGCTGGTGGTCAGGTCGAATTTCTCAAACAAGGACGACATCCGCCAGCTCACCACGTCGGGATCTGACCTCTCTCGGGTCTCGCAAGAAGGGTCATCACGGCCGGCGAAGTCATACAACCGATTCACCCGCTCTTTGCACGGTTGAATCCGGCGAGTCAACCAAGTCCCTGTCACCAGTGCTCCATAGACAACCTTGTTGTCGATCAGTGTTAGCAACTCAGTGTTCTAGCTCTTAGGGGCCGACTGGTGCTTACTCCCTAGCCAGTGTGACATCATGCCGTCCCGAAGGCGCACATAGCACCCTCCGGCAACCTGGGACCCCCCAATCTCTACCCCTTTTTTCCTCACCAGATAGAAGTGGCGGAACAGATTGAAATGGGGGTCAATCCCCAGGAACATCTCACAAAATCCAATGAAAATGGCGATAGAGAGGATGGAGTTGGGGTCCAGAGTGCATATAGATACCATCCAATAGATGCACAGGTCTCGGAGGAACCCGTTCACCGAAGACCCCAACCCCCGAGTCAACATATCCTCAAATATGACGATCTCCCCTTCCCAGGGAAGAGGAGCGTCCTTACCTCGCGGTTCGCGCCACGCCTCCATCACGAAAGGCGGCAATAGTCCCTCGTCGGCGAGGGCCTACAAGGACTCCTGTGTGGAGGTCGATTGCTGCCAATGCAGTCCCGGCACGCCAGATCTAGACGCCTTCCCCGCCTTCTTCGCCCCCTTCTTCACCATCTACTCCGGATGGGAGTTTGCGAGGTGAGCGAAGCGCGGCGGCGATGCGGATGCGCTAGATCTGCTCGACTGCCCGAACGGTGGTGGGTGGATTTGGTGCGGCGGACCGGCGGCGGCGGCGGATTGCTCGGCGGCGACGGTTGCGAGGAGGAATGTGGGCGCGGAGTGGGTTGGTGGAAATGATTGCAAGTGCGGGAACCGTCTTTCGTCCGGCGGCGCCTGCTATTTATACTAACCGGATGACGTCGGTTTGACTTCTAGGGTTGGACCCCCCACTTGACTCGTATGGACGCGGCTTGTGGGTCGTCCTGGTCTCGAGTGCGGGCGTGGGCCGGGATATTTTATTCGCCCTCGTGCACTTAGTTGCGGATCCAGTCCCAGATTTCGATCACGTGTCCGGTAATCATGGGATTTAATCTCAGATTTTTCCCTTAATTATATACGCAGCTTCCAAATTTGTTCCAGATTTTTTCCCTTATATCTGAGGACTGATTTGATGGGTCTAATTCTTTATTTCCCATTCCTGGGGACTACCTGACAGTTTCCACCCCAGTGGTGCTTGCGAACCATGGGTTCCCAGTGTCCTTGACCCGGTCAAGCCCATAGGCTGTTTCGAGCACACCTGGGGACGCGTGGCAGTTTTTCACCTAGCAACACTTGTGAAGCGTGGGTTTCCGGTGTCCTTAACCCGGTCGAGCTCATAGACTATTCCAAACACACCTGGGGACTGCTAGTCAGTTGGCACACGTTTAGTCCTATGATACTAGCCTTGATCAATTTGTGCTGTTTTTGAGTTTTTTCTTAAACGCTCAATACAACATATCCTATCTTCTATCGAGCTTGGGGACTACGTGGGCCGACGTCACCTCGCGTTGACTAGGTTCTATATTCTGTTCTTGGTTCTAGAAAGGGTATTCAACATTAGTTATGCTTGGCTGACGCTTTATTTTGAGTTTTTTCTTAAAAAGCTCAATACAACATATACTATCATCTATCGAGCTTGGGGACTACGTGGGCCCACGTCACCTCACGATGACTTGGGCCTATCTTTTGTTCTTGGTTAGATACCCCTACCTCTATGGGTGGTCCATGTTAGCTTTCCAATGATACTTCATGTCACGTGTTAACGTAGCCCACGTCACAGGACGTGAAAAGAATTTTTCTTTTTCTTGGAACATCATGCATCTTTCGACAGATCATCTTCCTTGACAGAAGCTGTGGTCTAAAGCAGATCCACGAACTGCTCGAGAGAAGCTGGGACAACGCCACCTGGTCAGCATCAGTGCTGGTCAGGGTAATGTGGTTAGTATCAGTGCTGGTCAGGAGTATATGGATTGCATCTTCGCTGCTCGGCGTCGTTCGTCAACGTCTTCACCATTCGACGTCACGTGGTTTGCATCTTCATTGCTCGGTACAGGTCAAGATAGCGACTCCCTCAAGATACATGATGCTCGGGGACCAACTGTGGGGGTATAGACCCCGTATACCCTCGCGGCTAGACTTCGAGCTGCTCGGTACAAGACGGCCCAGACCAGAAGACGAAGGCTGGTCCATCATCATCCTGATCGATGGGCCGGACGACAAGACGAAGCCCGTGGTCCGCTATCGCCCAGGCCGGTGGGCCGCTCGGCAGGTGAAGGCTGCTTGGCATGCAAGGAGTCTTGGTTAGATCTTCGTGTCCTCCAAGGATGCGGCACAATGTAACCGATCATAAGAAAACCCTAGATATGTAACCTTGTCCCCCGCTATATAAGGCGGACAAGGTTTCCACTAGAACGCATCTGATCTTTCATCTCATTGTACTCCGGTACTCATCAATACAGCAGTAGAGACACAGGACGTAGGGTGTTACGCTTTCGAGCAGCCTGAACGTGGATAAACCCTGGTTGTCCTGATTGTTTGTCTTGCGTCTCACATCTAGATCATAGGTCTTAGCGCGCCCTCACCGCAATCTACTACATCGGGGTATCCTATGGTAGACTACCGACGAGGTTTCATCGACAAGCTCCAAAACATTTATGGCTCCGACACAAATGCATTTGCTTGTTGGCCTTTACTAACTATGCTTCAATAATATTGGGTGAACTTTTTAAATATGTTGTTACATATAATGTTTGGCTGCCTAAAAGTGCCCCATGAATTACCCCCTCCTATACGAGAACCGAATGTTATGTTTGCATCGTATGTATACTAGCACGTTGTCTGCCCGCGCTTCGTGCGGGACCAGCTGCTAGTTATAATATAATGCAAGGAACAAACTGATTTGCATGGTGATGACACACCGGAGAAAAAGGTCTTTCTCAGTGCAGATAGCACTCACTCTTCACTGAACTTGGTGGCCTCTACCCCAGCACGTCGAAGAGGAGTTTGGTGGTGAGCTCGAAGTTTCCGTACCAAGGAAGTTGCACATTTAAAAGAGTACATCTGGTGTGGCCAAAACACAACAGGAGAACGTCCACGGTAGCAGGTTTGGTGCTAGCCGTCCATTTTCTTCATGAACGGTCCAGGTGGCGCTGACCAGGCTCAGGCCGTTAGCATGCAGAGATGGTCAGCGGGGGCCTCAGTGTCAGCAGGCCGCTGTCGTCGTAGGATTGGTTCTCCCAGAGCTGTTGTCGTTTGCTGGTTGGCTACGGTCCCTGGGCCCGTCTGTCGGTCACACCGGGGAAAGCTGCTTCTGCCACACGCGTGCAGGTGGTGTGGGCTTGGGATGGGGCCCGCAGAGTGGATCTGCACGTTGGTGCTTCTCTCGTTGGCTCAAAGCTGTCTGGTTCACTAGAGTGTTTTGGTTGCGCGGGGTGGGGCTAGGGCCAAGCCTGTGCAGCTGAAAGTTAGGACATCATCCGTCATCATGTCGCGGGGTCCGCGTGCCAGCACGTGGTGCATGGTGAATTTGCGTGCATCTGGTTAGACTGGCAAAGGGTGAGGCCTTCGGGTGGGCCCACGGCATGGGTCTTCACGTTGCTCTTTTTCTATGTTCATTGCCTTAGACCGGTCCACTGGAGCATTTTGGTAGACTTCAGTGGCGCCTTAGGTGGCACTGGAGGCTAGCGTGTGTTGCTGCCGGTGGGGCTAGCTTCCTTGCGTGCCGATGGGGTCCGCCTGACAGCGTGTGGTGCGACGTGGGCGAGCGTGAGACTGGGGTTTCTAACTGTGCTTTGTCGACCTGATTGGTTGGGACCAAAAATATCTACCCCTTCTCTCCCAATCCTCTTCCTCCTATCTCTCTCATCCCTCGCTCTCTCTATTCTGCTCTCCTAGCGCGACACCTCGATGCGGGCGGCCCCGGGGCGAGGGCGTCCTGGCGCAGGGCCGTAGCGCGATGGCCCTCACCGGTTGGCGTGGGTGCGGAGCGACGGCAGGGCCAGCGCACCCCCGGCATGGAGATGCACGCAGGCGGGCCCCGGCGTCCTGGCAGGTGGAAGTCTTGCGCGTGGTGGCTCCGACGAGACCAGGCCCAGGCACGGCGGTGTGGGCCCCTACGCGACGATCCAGCAGGCGTGCACCCCGACGTGGAGGCTCGAGCCCCGGGTAGCGCGGCCGGTCGCGGCGGCACGAGGGGCCAGCGCGGCGGTCTGGTAGGCGAGCACCCAGCGATGGCGCGGGACAAGCGCGGCCTTTCACACGGCATTGCGGCCAACTCCAGCGCGGGTGGCCCCGGATGCGGCGTGGCGGCCCCGGTGCAAGGCGACCACGCACAGTGGCGCGGCGCGAGTGGGACACTTCGTGGCGACTGTGCGAGGTACGAAGCTCCGGCTCCCCGCGTCCTTCCTTCCTCTTGGTCTAGCCAACCGGTCGTCACGGCTCACTGACCGTGTGCTCCTCCGTGCCGCCACTCGCCTACCGTCACAGCGTGCGTGCTTTGCAGGTGCGCTGGGCCAGATCCAGATTTGCTGGGGAGTTGCGGTGCGCCTGTGGTGAGGCGGAGTCGAAGGTCACATCCGTCGTGCAAGCCACAACGACGTGGATAAAGACGGCGCACACGCCTCCATTCCTTCTCCCCTTAAGGTTAGTCGGTCTGGACTATCCTCGTCCTCGATTTTTCTTCCTTTTTTTCCATTCTTAGATTGCGGTCCTGACAGCCTGCCTCTTCGTGCATGGTTTCTAAAAGGGGTTCAAAGGAGGCGCTAGATCTGTGGTGTGTGGAGGACCTACAACTACAATGGACGTGCGTTGGGAGGAGGAGCTGTGTTGAACCTGCAGCCGAGCACGTGAATTGGGGCCGGCCTGATGGTGCAAGCTTCCTTGTGTTTATTTTCGTTCTTTGCTAGGGTGCTCCGCTGATGGTTCAAGGGAGGCGCTAGATCTGATAGTGCACATGCCTCCGTTCCTTCTCCCCTTAAGATTGTTCTTTCATTCATTCTTCCATGATTCTTGCTGTTTGCATTTTTTGTGATGATAATATCGTTAAATGTATTGGAATTGTGTGTTTCTTACTGAGCATAGGTTCGTTGTCAGTGATGTCTTCAATTTACATAGTTTGCTGGTTCTATTACTAACCGCAATACCTCACTGCCAATGATGTATTTTTATTATTATCCATCTATGTCCAATTTCTTGCAAATCCATGATTTTTTCATAAAGAATGCTAGATTGCTTGTTCTTTCATATGGAAGTATTCATATCCAACATTTGATGACTTAATACATTCTCTGAAATTGGGTTTTGGTAGATATCATTGCCTAAAAGCTCAATGTCATCACTTGCTGACTCGCACGCGGCTTGGCCTTGTGTTCTCTGAAATTGGATTTTGTTATATATCACTGACTTCATATATTTTGATGCATTCAGCATGTTCTTTTTTTTTTGTTACTGCATTGACCCTTGCTGCTCTGCTCTTTTGGTGCTTCAATATTAGCTTTCTATTGTGAGAAATCTTAATTTGGAAAAAGCAGTGACAAAATTTTTTTGCCATTTATTTCCTCTGTTTCTGGAGTGAGGTCTCCAGCAAGCAAATCCATTGAATGCAACATGCAGCAGCTGCTTGCCATTTCTGTCGATTGTTAAGAAAGGTAGCTTTACCTTGCGTCTATATTGTTACTGTCCTGTACCAAATGCCAATCCATTTGGACACTGCAGCGACCAGATGGATGCTTTCAAGGCAGACTGTGCTCATCTCTATGATATTTTAACTTCACCATGGATAGATCGACACAAGAATCTATTCCAGTGGACCATAAATCAGTCAAGGAACCACTGTTCTATGTAAAATATATGTACTGCTTATAGACCACTAACGTGCCGGTATAGGTGTGCCTCGTGTAAGACTATCTGAACACTCTTTTATGTCCCCTGTAATAGACATGCCTCTGTAATAGACATGTCGCACCTGTTCGTGGTTTGTTTGAGAATGCAATGCTAGACTAACTGTTCGTGGTTTGTTTGAGAATGCAATGCTGGACTAACTGTTCGTGGCGCAAGCAAATACCTATCATGTTACTACCTGTCAATGTTACCTGTCAATGTTGTTCCATTGCCCATATACAAAGCACTGCAGCTCTAAGTTTCAGTTCAACTGCATATATCCTTGGGTTTGAAAATATGCAGGCAAAGACCCAGCGTGGTGACATACAATGCAGCATTATACTTTTTTTTTTTGAGATTCCACAATACAACGCAGACGCTCAACACGTACGCACACTCACCCCTACGCACACTTACCCCTATGAACATACGTACGCAAACCCTACCCCTATGAGCACCTTCGAAGGACTGAGCTGGCAAATCTTGAAGTTCACGAAGTCACCACGGGCGTCTCACTGTCGACGGAAACGTCACCTACCGCTTAATGCAGCAGTTATACTTAAATGGGATACTTGATCAGGTTCGGATATATTAGTTCCTTCAGCACGGCAAAAGCTTTCTGCTTATGGCGCCTTTGACATCGTCAGTTTGTTCCAATTCATCATCATCGCTGCTCGCTAGCTTGCTGTAAACCATATTGTAATAATGTAGGACATTATTTCTGAAGGCAAATACTGTCCAGCTGCCTACATTTGTATCGATCCCTGAGATGCAGTGCATAATAACCTATGCATGTTGTAGTAGATTACCTTGTCTGCCGTAGCGCTGTGACCGAATAGATTTCTTCGTGCACGTGCACCGCTGAGTCTTCTAGCTCTGATAAGAAATAAATTTAATGGGTCGGCCATGGGAAAAGAACAAATATAAAATTCACTTGATCGAAGCTAAGTAAAAGATGCACAACAGGCTATTCAGCAGCAGTTTAATATAAATATTTATGACTGAAGTGTAAATGTTCAAAAGTGCAATACAGCCATGGAACTAATCTGATCCATTGATTTAATATATGAGGAATTGAAGACATAGAAAAAAGTATTGGATCCTTTATTGATCCCTGACTATATATAGTCACAACAAAGTACTGCAGTAAAGAAAAGCATAGAAAAATCTCCAGATTGGTGGACCAAATCCCTTTTATACACAAGGGCCTTAAAATATCCGTTTCATACAAATGCATATCTCACATAATTTGTCTTCTTGTCTGCAAGTGCAGAGTATAGCTTGGGACAAACCTTTCTTCTTATTAACCACGTAAGAATCTTAACCAACATGTACACACTGATAAAGAAACAAAAATAAACCTCAAGTTTCTGTGCCCCGCTCCTTCAAAAGCTCCAAAATTCGATGGGCAGCAGAACTAACAGTGAAATATAACATGAAGGCAACATTTTTACCAAGGCACAAGCCTGACCACTAGGCAGGTAGAATTATACACACAACTGAATAACCAATGTTTTTATGGCTTGGAAGAATGGCACAGCGTAAGAGTATGTGTGTAGAATCATACTGTACGCAAAAACATCGGCCTTATCGGAAAGTAAATAGATGTAGATCTGAGTACGTAATACAGGACTTAAAACTTTCCCAACAGATTCATTTTTCCTGTTATTTTAAAAGGCCAAAGAGGGGGTATCATTTACAAACAGTCTGATAGTGCGCTTGAAAGATCATATTTGTAGGCGCTGGAAATATAAACAATGACCTTTCAACCAGCTGTACAATATGTCACTTATAAGTTATATATTGGTAGTATTGTTTACACCAGCCAAATAACATCTATTTCGATTTGTTTTAAATACGTCTCTGGTAAAGAGATTGTTACATAACTTCCGATATACTGTAAACCATAGAGCAGGAATCCAAGTAGATGTGGGGACAAATCAAAGACACAAAAGAAAGACTAACAGAGACATTAAGAACTGTGATATAGGAAAATTAATCATGCTCACATGGCACAGCTGAAGTGTTTCAGACATCTCATTGTCAAGAACGTTTGAGAACCTGGCACCCTATTCATGTTCAATTTGGTTGTTCATTTGTATGATGGCCAGCCCCCATAGTTGTACTGTGAGCAGAGACCATCTGTCCAGACAAAGAGAAGATCATGAAACAGCTATCGGTACTTGGATGCAACTGTGGTGGCCTATCTATTACTTTTGGGCTTAAGTGGAACTGCACACTAAAATAGCATCATTTACAGATCAAGAAGCGTGAATTTAGTCCTGTTCTAAGATCCCAATTTCATAATAAGAGATACTTTTGTAGTACTGACTGCTTACGAACACGAATCTAGAAGCATGGAAAAGTATGTGCTATTCATGTATTTAGCCTTTCCCTCTCATATAAAAAAACAAACTCATGGGTCATAAACAATGCACCTAGTGCATTATCAAATGAGTTGTACTGTCAATCGAGCAGCAGCGGTGAACAAAATGAGTTGTGTCAATCGAGTTCAAGCGGTGACAATGCGAAGATAATAATGAAGGACATTAGGACAAGCGAGACCGTACCAACATCAGCCATTGATTTGAAACCAGTTGCTCGCGTTCGCAGCTAAGATCCTTGATTCAATTGACTCTAAGCCATGGACCTATCAATTTAGAGATTAAAAAACATAAGCATAAGGAGAGGCTTCCCCTTGGCATTGTCAAGAGAGGGTAAAGACCTTGTCCTTTAGGGAGCTGCTAACTGTACACTCTTGAGTGTAGACCAAACAAAAATAACCGGCATATATCATATATGAGGCTAGGATGAACTCAATCACTGTATCCAGCATATGGAAAAGGAAAAAGGTAGATGATAAGGGCAACAAACCAGCAGCACTAACCAAAAACTATCCTAACTCTTTGATCAGTAGACTCATAGATTTTGTGGAAATTGCCTGGGAAAAAGGTTTCGCCTGTTGTCGGTGGATAGGAGCGACAGTACATTAGGGCATGCAAACCGAACAAATTGTGCGATTTTGAGTATAAACAGGTAGAAATACATATAATGCATTTTCCCAAGCACTTACCTTTGAGAAACAACTATTTTCTGAAAAAGGATCCTGTCCAGGGTAGAAGGAGAAAACAATTCAGTGTTGTTTGCATGCAGCATCTTGGACAGGCTATATATCTCGATACAAATACAAAGAGACCACAAATTCAGTATACATGACCAAATTGATGGGTGCATCAGCATTGCAGAACAATTTACCCCAATGTTCCCACTATGCATGTAGAAAAGCAGTAACCTGAGGTACTTGGTATTTGGGAAGCCAAATCGTAAACCTTTGAATAGAAAGTGCATATTTCAGTAAAAAGCAGGAACCAGACACTGAAAATTAAGACAACGGACCTCCAGCTATCAGTTTCAATGTTATGAGAGTTGCTAAAATGCATTGAAATTTAAGCCCCTTGATACCATGACTGCTCAAATCGTAAGAGTCGATATGTACACCCTATTACTCTAAAACTATTTCTTGGCCTGGGAATAAACTGCATAGTCCACAAACTGCAGAACTGTCTCTTTGCAGGAGAACTGGATTCGAAATTGCATAACTAAGTATGGACCCTCTGACAAAAAAAAAAGCAGGTAACATTCTGTGTTTGTTGCTTTTATGAAGTGACAATGAGCCCTGTACCGTCTATCTTCCTGTGATATGAAAATAAAACTAACTCTCCATAAAGATGATATGACTGGATGAGAGATACCTGAAATATTATCTTTTAAGGTTGCCATCTCCATTGAAATATTGGATATCCTTGGTCTCTCTGTAAATATCAATAAGACCATAAATGGAGCTCAGTATTAAATCTATCTCATGTCAGATCAGAGCTCAGAGGAACTTCACAAATAGTTTACCATCAGTGACCCCTCCTTTATATTTTAGGACATCAAATACATACTCCATTGAAATCATTAAAAAAAAAGATTTCTCTAGTGCAATATGGCAACAGGCGGTATATATAGACAACCTAAAGTGCGGAAGTTCACTAATTGAAAAAGCTGCAGACAATATATATAGCCAACAGCCTGGAACAGAACATAACTAAAGAAGTTGCAGGCAATATATATAGCCCAAAGGCTGGAGCTGTTCTAATTATAGATGTCATCTATTCATCTCAAATATATCCAAGCTGCAGTAGATGGAAACTAATTTAGAGCAGATATCATCTCAATCATGCTCGTCAATATTAATTAACTTACGGATGCAATGTCTTATCTCTGAACAACACAGATATGGATCGTTACTTCTAATCCTCTAGTAAGAAAAGACCCTGACATATAGCAGTAGATAAGATACAGTTACATGGTTGAGAGCATAAAAGTACTTGAATATTGTGAGGAGCATGTAAACTGTATCTCTTTGCTGCAATGAAAATTAGACATGAGGAAACAACTACCTGCTTTCATTCATGAGTGAAGTGCAGAAACAAAAGGAACCATGTTGCCTTCTCTGCATTAACAAATTTTAGTTAACTAACATCAATAATCTTGGTCAACTTGCTAAACCCAAAAGGGCAGCCTGTACAAAAGTAAGGTGTTACCTTTAGCCCCATAATTTTGAATGCAGGTACCTTGTGCAACAAAAGAAACCTGGGAATTGTAGTTACCAACAGAAAAGCTGAAAAATATTAGGAACCAAGGAAACTGAACCTGTATAGTAACCGTCTATGCTATTCATCCAAGTAGCAGTGCGCTGGACGCCACCAAATTGATCTAACGGGAAACCCATGCCAGGCTGCATCTAACACACACCAATCTACCATGGACATAAGAACCCTAGAGTCAAAATCAAAACTGAAATCAGAGAAGGTCGATAGTTGGTGCCCCTCTAGAAAGGAGGTCCAAGGCTGCAGAACACCAATAGCTTGTGCGAAGGGAGGATCTAGAGGGGGAGCCAACAAACGGAGAAGAAGGAGGAGAACAAGCACCTAGGGTTTCGCAGAACGCAGCAGTAGTCGCGGACCAGCAGGAGGAGGCAGCGTTGGGGGGTGTGCCACGCCGACGGCCACCAGCAGCGCCCGTCCGTGTGGTGGCGGTGCTGGCGACGGCGATGGCCGCCACCACCACGCCGGCGAGCCGCCGCAGCGGCGCAGCACCCGGTGAGGGCGGTGGCCGCCATGCCCGGCGTGAGAGAGAAGGGGCGGTGGAGGAGTAACATACGATAAAGGTTACAAACATATTGTCAGTCAGAATGCTGAATAATATCACCCATCGGCAATAATATGATCGTCAGCACTCGCATTACATGAGCGCCATCGCATTCATCTGTAATGAGGACACAAATGTGGGTATGTCGCCAGACCTGCTAGATAGAACATTCATTCGTATGCTTGTAGAACGAAGGTACACAACACTTTCCTGTCTAGCTTTTTCCGTCCATGCTTGTAGGCATTCGATGCCTTGTTTGATACTCCTAAAAAAATGTTCACCAAATCGCCCCATAAATAATGCCCCAGTTCCTCAGTACGGAGACGTGCACTTTGCAATGAAAAGCATCCCCATGGCTTCTTCCCCTATGCTCCTGTGTGTCCTTCTATGCTACTACTGTTTGGTTGCACTTGGAGGCAATGAACACGGCTTTGTTGTGGTGCCAACAAGCACAGCCACGTCATCCAATCCAGCGTGCGCACCTGCACCACATGTCATATGCAATGCAACCGATGAATTCAAGTGCTATGAATCGAATTAGTTTCAGACTAACTGTAGTGCTATCCATCTGTGTCAGTGACTACTGATCCCAACCGTTCGTCCATGCCGCTGGCGCACCGGCACGGACCCTGCACGCCGGCCACGGCGGCGGCCACGAACCGGCTGTCGAGGGCCGAGATGCTCCGGAGGGACCGCAAGGCATCAGGGCACACGACGACCACGCTGTCCGACGTGGGCGTGAGCATCCCGACGTCCCTGGGCTCCGCCGTGGACTCGCTAGAGTACGCCGTCACGCTGGGGATCGGCACGCCGGCAGTGTCGCAGGTCCTCCTCGTCGACAGCGGCACCGACCTGTCGTGGGTGCAGTGCCAGCCCTGCAACTCCTCCACGTGTGCTACCCGCAGAACGACCCCGTGTTCGACCCGAGCAAGTCGTCCACGTACGCGGCCGTCCCGTGCGACTCCAAGGCGTGCAGAGACCTCGCGCCCGACTACGACAAATGGCTGCACCAACTCCAGCGGCACTACTTCCCTGTGCCAGTACGGGACCCACTACGGCAACAACGACACCACGGTTGGGGTGTACAGCACGGAGACGCTGATGCTGAGCCCACAGGCTTCCGTCAAGAACTTCAGCTTCGGCTGTGGCTTTGTCCAGCGAGGCACATTCGACCGGTTCGACGGCCTCCTCGGGATCGGCGGCGCGCCCCAGCCACTCGTCTCGCAGACAGAGGAGACGTACGGCGGCGCCTTCTCGTACTGCCTCCCGTCGGGGAACAGCACCACCGGGTTCCTCGCCCTCAGCACGCCCAGCAACAACACGGCGGGGTTCCTGTTCACGCCGATGCAAACTGTGCAGGCCACCTTTTACTTTGTCGATCTCATCGGGATCAGCGTCGGAGGGAAGCAGCTCGCCATACAGCCGGCCGTGTTCTCCGATGGCATGTTGAGAGAGACTCCGTCACGCTCGTCACGAGGCTCCCAGCGACGGCCTACACGACGCTGCAGACGGCGTTCCGGAGCGCCATGTCCGCGCCCGCTCTTGCCAACGAACAACGATGACGACCTCAGCACGTGCTACAACTTCACCGGACAAAACGAACGTGACGTTGCCGACCGTTGCCCTCACGTTCGACGGCGGTGTCACGATAGATCTCGACGTGCCTTCTGGGGTTCTGCTCGACGGCTGCCTTGCGTTCGTTCCAGGGGCCGCAGATGGCGGTACCGGATTCATTGGCAACGTCAACCAGCGCACGTTCGAGGTGCTATACGATTCTGGCCGTGGACACCTCGGATTCCGGCCAGGTGCCTGCTGAAGTCTCCACTCTCAAGAGCATGCTACTGTATGTGTTTCAAAATTTCACGGTCGTCATACAAGAATCTATCGCAGCTGAAATTGGAGATCGGTGCCGTAAAACATACGGTCTCTATCCCATAAGAAAAGGAGAAGGACGAATCATAATCCTAGTTTATTTGTACGTCGGCTCTTACCGAAATTCTTAAGCCTCGATCAGACTATATATATGTGGGAGCTCTATGTTGTAATTACCGATATTCAGAGTATAAAGAATAGTCTTCCTATCTTATGTCTACTTGTTTTACTATTTTCATCTATGGTGTGATCATGAGAGACAGAGAGGGGAAGGTCCTAACCGCTGGCAACATGTTTTATAACACGTTATGAGCACGATAAGCTCTTCGTCGACATCGCCGTTGAAGTCGTCACCGACCTTTGACGTCAACACTAATGCCGATGTCCTTGCCGCGACCACTTTGACTATGTCGACATCCAGACGTTGTTAGTGGAGAACGGATCTACTACCTATATTTGCAACTAATCTGCACTGCATAGACATATATTGTTGTCATCAAGCAGACAGTCCTACGATAATGTCAAACACCCTACGCGGTATGTATCTACTAACCACTGCCCTACGCGATACGTGAGACAGATCAATTGACATCCTATGTTAGGTATGAAAAGTCACGTCTTGCAGATTGCGTTCGTCCCGACCATTGGGCTATTTTTTTATTTGCAGTTTTTCTACATGAAGTAGTGTTGACACCATTTTTTGACACGTGCCAATATAAACCGAAAACTGTGCCGATCGGCAAGGGAGTGGTTATTCTCCAGTATTGCTTTTGAGTTGCCGATGGATGATTGCCGATAAAAGACATGTTGATCTCGTACATTGCCGATGAAGCCAGAGGGCTGTTGCTGATGGAGAGAGAGGCATGGTTGCCGATGGAGAGAAAGGCATGGTTGCCGATGGAAAGCAGAGCTGAAGGACGTGGAAAGCAGATCTGAGTCATTATTGATGGGTTTTGCCGATGAAATCTATAGAGATGAGGAGCGTGCCGATAGAGGTTTCATCGTAAAGCAATGGATAAGGAAACTGGCAATATTTATGCCGTTATTTTAATAGTTTATTTTTGAGTCCGACCTTGGTACGAGTCGTTATTTTTTATTCCTTAGAGATAAGACTTGTTTAGGTAATACTTTATCGTGTCTGTTTAGGACTCATAGTACCAGGGTATAAATATATACCGAGAGACAATGTAAAATATACACAATCAAATACAACAAATCTATTACTTTTATCTACTTTTCAAGCAATCTACTTTTCGACGACTTCGTCACCAGTACCTTTTCCTTTTCAACGAGTTCTTTCAAGAATCGGCGGGCTGCATCAACTTGATCTCCGGCGACCTTGCAGGTTCTGCGTCCACCGAGCACGATTCAGGCTTTGACGTCCGGGCGTATCGCTGTCGTCTCATCTGATCTGTTCAACAGTTATCGAATATCATCTGAGCTTTGACGTCCGGGCGTATCGCTGTCGTCTCGTTCGGATCTTATTCAAATTTATCATCCTTGTCGATTAACAGGTCAATCGACTGGCACGCCTTGATATCGAACCAGGGTATTAGCCCGGTGTGTTTGCAGATCCAACGCCTTTTTGCATCAATACATCTTTTGGCACGCCCAGTGGGACCAAATCAACAGATTTATCATGAAGAATCCTACTGATATCACTCCAGAAAACATCATCGAGATATCAGAATCAGATCTCAAGGAGGATCAGAGGCAAGCCATGGAAAAAGCTATGGAGGATTACACGCAGCTCTGCTTGAAGTCTTTCAGCATGAATAGGGGAGGAGAAGTCATCTAGAAGCAAGATCTGTCGTTGCCTCGGCAGGTAACCTTTGACTCTAACCCTGGTAAATTACAGGAGATGGTTAATTCTGCATTAAATCAAGCTTTGATCAACCACTCCACCGTGCTGTCCAATACTGTCTACAATGCTGTTGTACAAACGTTAAGGGACGGACAAGCACCAGGGTATGTCAGGCCGGCATATCATTAGCCGGGATCGGCATCTACCAGTACTCCATCGGCAACTCCAGCCGTTGAGAGTATGGAAGCGCCTACTCTTTCAGCTATATCAGGACCATCCGTCATCGAAGCCACACCGATAGGATCAGATCTAATATCTCAGGAGAAGCCTAGTACTCAGTTGAGCACAGATTTATCGGCATCGACAATGTCAGGTCCTTCAGGTCAACATAGTCAAATTGCTGCTAATTGGTGGGGATACGGTATGCCTCCAGGTCCATCTACTGCCAACTTTGGACGGCCTCAAGTGCATGATGTAGCAGGGAAGGGTCCAATGACATCGGCTACTCCAATTCGGCCGGTGGCTCAAGCGCCGTATTATTCTACTGTACCTCCTGCTATACAGCCATTGTCAATGGGATTCTACGCACCTCCGCAACAGATATCTTATGCGAATCCATTGACTAATCCTCCACCAGTTCAACAGAGAGCTTCCACTGCAGAGCAGCCCGTAGCACCATTCATATCTCAGTCTGGGTTACCTGCAATTCAGGACAATTATGCTGGCTATCACCCGTCTATACAAGGGCATCAATTGTCTACAAGCTATCAGCCATCGGCAAGCCAGGTGCCGATGAGTTACAGTCTCAATTGGTCAGGGCAAGCGCCAATTCAACAACCTGCTATTCAACCAAGCCACCAAGCAATAGGGACTCAACGGTATAGTCCACAGACAACTTTTCAGGAACAAGCATCGGCAGAACAGCCGATGAACTTTACTCCGCAGATTGGTGCCGTGAGTATGCCGATTTATCCAAGCCAAGTGCCACAGGGGTATATAGAAGCATATCAGCCAACGCCTCCAGTAGAGATCCAGCCAGTGCATCGGCAAGATCAGGATGCACTCTTGACCGATAAGATTGCAGAAGTAATGAAAGAACAATTTGGGATTCAGCCCAAGATCGATACTTACTCTTATCAGACTCCATATCCTTCATCTTACGACTCAATTCCTTTCCCGAATCGGTACAAGGTGCCAGATTTCACTAAGTTTTCTGGGCAAGATGATACGTCGACAATGGAGCACATCAACCGATTCATTATCCAGTGCGGGGAAGCAGCGAACAGGGATGAGCTGAGGATCCGTTTATTCTCGTCCTCTTTGTCTGGATTAGCATTCGCGTGGTTTATATCATTGCCACCGAACTCTATTCTTATTTGGACCAATCTAGAAAGGCAATTTCATAAATACTTCTTTGCTGGTGTCCATGAAAAGAAGCTTACCGATTTAATGAAATTAAGACGGCGAAGCGACGAATCGGTAGAGAATTTTGTGCAAAGGGTACGAGACATGAAGAACAAGTGCTACAGCCTAGTGCTTGAGGACCGTCAGTTAGCTGGTCTAGTTTTCCAGGGTTTGTTGCCGCATCTCAGGGACAAATACGATGCTCAGGAGTTTGAAAGTTTAAGTCATATTGTGCAGAGGGTCTCTGATCAAAGAGCTCAAGCTCCAGAACATAGAAAGAGCTAGAACAAGAAGGTGTCCTTTGTAGAGGCAGAGGAGTTAGATTCAGATGAAGAACCAACTATCGGCCTGGCTGAGTGGGTAAAAGGTAAAAAACCTTTATCGTGTCCTTTTGGTCAGAAAGAGCCAGAGAAATTCACGTTTGACGTCACAAAGGCCGATAGAATATTTGATCTGCTACTTCAAGAGGGCCAAATCAAGCTATCATCCAATCATGTGATTCCATCGGCAGATGAACTGAAGAAAATTAGGTACTACAAATGGCATAATGCAACTTCGCACAGTACCAATGACTGCAAGGTTTTCAGGCAGCAGTTGCAATCGGCAATTGAATCTAGGAGGATCAAGTTTGACAATTCTAAAGCTCAGAGGCCGATGAAGATTGATCAGCATCCTTTCCCAGCAAACATAGTGGAGGCCGTAAACAAGACCAAATTGCTGACATCGGTAAGCAGGAAAGCATCGATGGATCCTAGAAATCAAGCAACTACCGATGACTTGAAGGGGAAAGAGATAGTTGAAGAAAGCAGTAGTTCAAGAAGGCCTCCTAGACCAGCTCCGTACAGAATTCCAAGTAACCGCTATCAGTATCGGCGAGAAGAGTTGCGTTGGGGAGCGTGGCATCGGCACAAAGACCATTGGAGATGCCCCTTCTTCATCTATTGTTGGGAAGAAGGCATTAAATTGCCTACTGTTGATAGTTGCCCCGAGTGCAATGGTTATGATCGAATCAATCGGGCAGAAAGAAGGCTGCGCTATGTTGATCGGAGCAGATACATTGGTAAGCCGATCAGAGAAGGGGTATCGGTACATGATCGGCTGGAGGGCAGGACCACTGTACATGAAAGACTGGGCAGGCATACTGACTGTTTGCTGATGAATCAAAAGGAGCTCGAGGAGATGACCAATGCAGGAGCCCATGATGAAACGGTACTCTGCAGGGATCCCAATACAAATTGCCCAGGTTCAAATGCAAAAATTTATCAACCCGTCTGGAAGACGAAACTTCCTCAATGGTGCCCTAAAGGTCTAACAAGGACTCAAAAGAGGAAAAATGCAACATGAGCACAAAGAGGAAAGTTCCCGTGGAGCAGAAACTCAAGAATGACAGCTGAAGCGCAAAAGTGAAGATCCGTCGGCAGATATCAACATGGTTTTCCTATTGCCGATGAGATTCTTAGCACTTGCTAATAAAATATATGTATATAGATAAAGTGCTTGTTCAAAAAGAATGTATCGGCACTACATTAATGTGAAGTTTTACAAATTACCGATTCATCACATTGCCGATGAAAAGGGAGGTTTACAAGTTCAACAATGAGTGGATAGTTGATATCGCACACAGGAGAATTTGGTCAGCTTCCTCCAGTATCTTTGCATCTTCATCGGCATTGCCTTCAACTGGCTTGATCTTCTTCTTGAGCTCCAGCGTCTTGAGGACTTGGTTGTCCCTTTCTTGCTGAAGACTCTTGATAGCTTCGGGCATTTGGGCCTCCTCATGATTTGCTGCATCCAAGGCCCCTTCAATCTATCTCAGCTCTGCTAGCAGGGTTTCTCTTCTTACTGATAGTTGAGCAATCTTGTCCTCCAGATCTGCACAAGAGGTTTCTAACTTACCAATGTCTTTGTGCTTCTCATCGGCAAGTTGCTTATGCTTCATCATGTCCTCCTGGAGTTTTGCCTGAGTGGCTCTATCGGCAATCCGCTGGGCAGCCCTTTGATACTGCAACTGCCGGCTCTCCAGATGAGCAACCTAGAAAAGTGCTTCCTCAACATCGGCAGGAATATGACCTCGAATTCCTTTAAAAGTTACTCTTGCAGAGTCAGAATCTTGGATCAGTAGAGAAGTATCCTGTTGCAGCAATGATAACAGTGTCTCCAGCTTTGACTTGGTCTCAGGTGATAGAACTCCGAGGGCTGGAGCAGAGCTTTCTTTAGAATCTTCATCATCGGGAACAATCCCACTGATAGAGAAGGAGAATAGACTATCGGGGGAATCTTGCTCCTAAAAAGGAAAGGATGATGTCAGCAGAAGAGCCCAAAGTGTTAAAGGTTATCAAAGGGAGTTAACGCACCTGTTTCAAGGCAATCTCTCGCCTTTGGCTCGGATAAACAACCTCAGGTACAATTACCGATGACGTTCCTTGTGTTGGTACCTCGATTGGTTGCTGCTGCGATACCGATGCCGATGAAGATCCTTGTATGGGTATAATGGCCGATGGAAGAGCAGGTGCCGATGGAGAGGTCCGCACAGATACGTCAGGCGATATCGGGCGAGGCGAGGACGCCGACGGAGATGGTGTAAGTCTTGCCCGCTTGGATTGTGATTCTTCGCCCGATGAAGCCTTACGCTTGTGCTGTAAGATATCGGCATCGGATGGCTTGGGGGCATCGGCAATGGATGGCTGAGGAACCGGTACACTTGGGACGGTTGCCGATGCAATCACTCGGTGCTGCAAGAGAGACAGATGAGTAAAAGTGCCGATCCCATAATTAAGGTTTGAATAAAGAATACCTCTGGAGAATTGTCAAGGACAACAAGGTGGGGCGACGAAGGCGCTGCAGGAGGAGACGAAGGGTGAATTGCCGATGAAGATTCTAAAGGTGTAGAACTCGCGCCCTGAAATGTGAAATCGGTAAATCACAGTAATCGGCATCTACAAAAGAAAGTGAGGTGGTTACCCGAGATGTCTGTGCCAAAAATGTGACCGATTTGGTGTTTTTCTTGGTACGACCACGGCCCACTGGAGCATCTAGCGAAGGAGCTTTATGGCCAATGATGGATATCGGGGAAATCGGTTGCAGCCTTATGACCTTGCCACTCTTACTCAATGTTGGAACTAGGTCATCAACCTGTTGAAAAAAGGGTTAGTTGCCGATGGATTAAAGGGGAGTTGAAAGAAGTACAGAGGGTCAGACTTACTGCATCGGCAGGGATGGCGTGATCGGGATCAATGAGGTTCCAGTAAAAATGAGGAGAGGCAAAGAATAGCTGCTCTTTTCATTCTTGCCACCATAATTTGAAGGACTCGGTGACAAAAGAAGCCGGTACCCAATCAGTTAGATCGACATTTGAGGTATCAGCATCGGGAAGGAGAGTGACAATCTTGTGCCAATCCACACGGCTCGCAATAGTCTCTCTTGGTTTAATCACATCGGCAAAACAGAGGTTGATGGGCAGTTTTCCAAAAGCTAGTTGTCTTGTTGCTGCCGATGGATAGTAGAACTCGTATGTGGGATTAATGTTCTTCCCGCTTCCAAAAATGTTGACCGGGATGGCACGAGGAGTGATTATTGCCCTAAGAATGTCGGCATCCTGGTTCAGGGCCTCATCGGTAAGGTTAAAGGAAAGAGGGAATCTTGCTGCTTCATCAACATACAGGACCCAGGCCCGAAGCTCAGAAGGGATGCCGATGTAGAGGCTGTGGAAGAGATTGCCGATCTGGATTCTGTTTGCCTCTGCCCCTGGTAGTACTGCCAGTGCTTCTCCAAAGTTGATAGGGAGGCGCGTTGCCGATTCTTCTTCCCCGAGTTGATAATCTTCAGGAAGACTTCGAGGGAATTGTTGGGCAAACAGGTCAATATGGAAATACTTGTGCATATGGGCATTCAACCACATATTGATGAACCACCAGGGACCCCCCAGGTTGCCGATGGATTTACTTTGCAGCAGCCTTTGGGATACTTGGTGGAGGAGATGGTAGACTGAGCCAATAAGGTATCGGTCCAGTGGGAGTTTGACGCCACTAGCCAACAGCTCTGCTGCAGGAAGGTGCATGTTGGTCGGTCCAACTGTTCTGCCGCAGAAAATAAATTTCTCAAGCCACATATTCAAAAAAGCTGAATGTTCCCTGTGACTGACTGAACCAGATTTCTTATACTCGCTGATATAGCCAGTCCAGCCGCCAATGTTCCTGGTGGTCAGCCGATGCTCAGGTTTTCGCTGGAACAGTGAGTTGTCATCGGCAGAGGAGATGTCCAAGCCAGTGAGCATGTACACATCGGCAAGGGTGGGAGAAGCTGGCCCATGTTTAAAGATAAAGGCATTCAGGGTATCCGACCAGAAATAGGAGGCGGCAATTAACAAAGACTCATTCCTCTCCATATCGGCAATAGATATTCTGATGCATTGTTCTAATTTGCGTTCCGCCCAATATAGCTCCATTGGCCTAGCGACCCTCAAATACCAATCTGTCCATCCCTTGGTGGTTTTTTGCCAGGAACGGAAGGTATCAGTCCAGAATCCCAAGTCAAAATTCTGAGCTCTGAAGGGGATTCGATTGGTTTCTGCGTTTATGATGTCGGTTGGGTCTGGATTTCCCATTGGGCCTAGGCAGATAAAGTGATTCTAATGCGTTGGAATAAGAAGATTATTGTAAAGTTCCTGAGATTAAAGATTGGGAACAAGGAAGAGTCATGAACTGCGCAGAGAAGGAGAAATGAAATATCAGAGGACAGGCAAAAGAAAAAGACTAACCTTGGGGACATCAAAACGAATAGCCATGGCCGCGACGGAGATGGAGAAGGCAAAGAATGCTAATGGAGGCTAAGGATCACCGTCAAGAGTGCCGATGATCGAGTTCGTCGAAGGATCGCCTGTTGATGTCACCGCTGGAGAGAGAAAAGCTAGGGTTTGAATCACAGATAAAAAATGGGCCGCGGCGGAGAAAGCATTATATGGGCCTGTTGGTACAAGATCTCCACTACCACGCGCGCAACTCTCGAGGAGAAGTTCAAGCAGTTTGGGCAATTATGACCTGGAGGAAATTTCGGCGCATAAAGTATTTTATACTCCGAAATTGAGGGGCATGTGTTGACACCGTTTTTTGACACGTGCCAATATAAGTCAAAAACTGTGCCGATCGGCAAGGGAGTGGTTATTCTCCAGTATTGCTTTTGAGTTGCCGATGGATGATTGCCGATAAAAGACATGTTGATCTCGTACATTGCCGATGAAGCCAGAGGGCTGTTGCCGATGGAGAGAGAGGCATGGTTGCCGGTGGAAAGAGAGGCATGGTTGCCGATGGAAAGCAGAGCTGAAGGACGTGGAAAGCAGATCTGAGTCATTATTGATGGGTTTTGCCGATGGAATCTATAGAGATGAGAAGCGTGCCGATAGAGGTTTCATCGTAAAGCAATGGATAAGGAAACTGGCAATATTTATGCCGTTATTTTAATAGTTTATTTTTGAGTCCGACCTTGGTACGAGTCGTTATTTTTTATTCCTTAGAGATAAGACTTGTTTAGGTAATACTTTGTCGTGTCTGTTTAGGACTCATAGTACCAGGGTATAAATATATACCGAGAGACAATGTAAAATATACACAATCAAATACAACAAATCTATTACTTTTATCTACTTTTCAAGCAATCTACTTTTCGACGACTTCGTCACCAGTACCTTTTCCTTTTCAACGAGTTCTTTCAAGAATCGGCGGGCTGTATCAACTTGATCTCCGGTGACCTTGCAGGTTCCGCATCTACCGAGCACGATTCAGGCTTTGATGTCCGGGCGTATCGCTGTCGTCTCGTCTGATCTGTTCAACAGTTATCGAATATCATCTGAGCTTTGACGTCCGGGCGTATCGCTGTCGTCTCGTTCGGATCTTATTCAAATTTATCATCCTTGTCGATTAACAGGTCAAATCGACTGGCACGCCTTGATATCGAACCAGGGTATTAGCCCGGTGTGTTTGCAGATCCAACGCCTTTTTACATCAACAAGTAGATAAACGTACAAGAAGTACATGTACAAGTATATACGGTTTTTGCATCTACATACGAGAGTTGAATTTAGGTTAATTAAAAAAAGGGACACTAGGTAGCCACGTTCAATCAAATTGCTCACGATTGAAGCAGCATGCAAGTACACGAAGAAGCTTACTAGCTGGCCACCGCATTGGCTGCACTTTGCCGTGGCAAGCTATTGCACTACGTGGCCAGCCCTATGCTATTGCGCTTGCACGCGCAGGACTCTGTAAAGTCCATGGCCTGCACGACACTGGTTGGCTCCCTGCAAGCCACCGTGTCTCCGAAAGCAGCCTGCACGCACGGATTGCATATATTGCATAGTTACGGTGAAATCATCCATCAGCACCGCCGCCTGATATTGCTGTGCTCCACAAGGCCCGTATGTCGACCTCGTTGTATATATAGTAGCCTTGCGGCCAGCACGCCATTGATCATCAAACCCACAGACATTGCGTGCAGCATGTACGATTATAACTTGAAGTTGCTATGGCACACCGTGCTACTACATGGTCAGCATGCCACCGGACAATAAACTTTTGAAGAACGCTCGACCGTAGCCTAGAAGTTATTGACATATGGAAGCCATACTCAATGATCTTAGCTTGCACGATGAGATGCATGTTTCGGGCTATGCACATTCTGGGGCAAATCTTGCTGGCAAGCTTGCAGCTTACACACCACCGCTAGTGGTCCGCATATGATCGGCCGGCCAGGACGATGTGGCTACACCTTGCAGTCAACAAGTTCATGTTAGTTTTAACCTTAGACCCTCCGTTAATGCATATCTTATACATGTATATATAAGAACTTAAGCTTGTATATACAACATTTTGTTGTTTAATTGTTGTAGTTTTGCATAGCTTTAATTTTTCTGAATTAAATAGTTACTCGGGAACTTTTCTACACTTTGAATTTAATTCTGAAATATGCTAGTGGAAATATGTTATGAATTTTTATATCATATGTTGAAAGAAATGCTTTTGAATAATTACACTAGAAACATGGTATAATGATATGAGCTCTTTGAATCCTGAAGACCTTAGACTTATCACCGTTGAGAGGCTCATATTTGTTTTACCTAGCATAATGAATTTTGGGATGAATGAATGTTTGGTATTAATTTTGAAAATTTCCATACACTGTAATTCTAAAAAATGTTAGAATGCTTCTAAGAATATTTAGCATAATCATTCACTATCTTTTTGCACCTTACTACTTCTTTACACGTAGTAAACCTATACGGGCATGGTTTTGTTATAATGATATATGCATACTTTCATGAAGAAAAAGAATATCCTAGACTGCCCATGGTCATTGTTAAATCCTAAAAGGATATTATACTATCACTAAAGTGGAGTGGACTTAAGTTTTGCAATTCCTAATTACAGTCCAGAATGACTATATGGCAGTGAGAAGTAACAAATACATTGTAGGATTCACCGCACGAGTAAAATCCCAAATAAAATAAAAGAATATCATGATGCATTGAAAGTTGAATTTTCAAGCTTGTATACATAGATTGAGATATAATGTTGCTCTATAAACAATAGCTTGAAGCTTTATATTAAATGTCTAGAAGACAAGATGGTAAATAAGATTTTATCAGTATAAATTCTCAAAGAAATATCATTTCTTATATATAGAATATCACAGAGCAATGTATTAATACAAGATGGTATTTGAATTTACCATCAGAAATTACTCAAATAGAATTTGAGTTGGAATTTATAGACAACTTTGTAAACCAGGATATTGTCAGTTGGATTAACTTTGAATATGTGACTTGCATATATCATACTCCTAGAAGGATCGAGCAAGCATGAAGCTGCTAACTATCAAACGTTGAAGCTAAGACATGTCGAACATTTAAAGTTTCTCTTGAATAAGAACGCAAATTACGTGCTTATAAATTTATTTCTTTTCAATTCATATCTTGAAGTATTGATAGTAATTACAGTGGTGTATTAAGTTTTAATTCCTGTTGAATTAAGTGATTAATGGTTAATTTATTAGCTTAAAGGCTAATATTGAATATTTAATATTCTTAGTTGTAATATTTGTTACCTGAAGTAATATGTGTTATTTTTTATGGAATAAATCAGATTTATACGTTTCACATATAAATAATTCCTAATGCCTATCTAAATGTACTTGTATTCATTTTATCTACAAAGAAGACTCAATTGACCATAAAGGTTATAGTTCTATATGCACTACTACCATGTAGGTAGAACGAAAACTGATTTCCTTCTAGAAATGAATGATTGGATTAAACTGGCGTATGAATTGCTCTTAGAAGGAAAATTTTGCCAAGAAATAGTATAATTCTAAAACTAATAAGTTTTTAATATTTTTAGCCCGAGAACTAGAAGTTCTATTATACCCTATATATGTGAATTTTATGCCATAACCAATGAATACTAAAAGTATGATTGAATTCTATGGATTTAAGAAGTGATTATTCATAGATGATGCATGAAGCATATTACTATTTGAAGTAATTATGGCATGAAAAGGGGAAGAAATCTTGGGTGAAGGCATAAGACATGTGGGTAATACATATTTAATAGGCATAGCCTTCCTAAATCTGTCTTTAAGTGCATGTATCAGAACTTAAAGTTCTGCCCGCGTCCCTTTCGACCGAGTTTACTGTCTCTACTGCACTAATTGCAAGTAAGATTATAGCTTTGCAATTTGTTGTTATCTAAATATTTTGGACCAAATACCAATATTCCACATTACACACATGTATGTGTATTACTGTTATGTGTACTCTCTTGCATGAATATTGGCATAGAAGATATAATTGTAGCTAGTAGATACCTTTGTACTTTCCTAATAATTAATTGACTAGCTAGCACGCTATGTCTTGCATTCAAAGCATTGTATGCATAACCAATAAATTGGTCTATGGCCATGTAGCCTAATATTAGGGGCAAGTAAATTAATGTGTTTCCTCAATGGAGACTCACCTATTTGATGGGACAAATAATTATGGAACTAAGATGGTGGATAACATTCTTATGATGATTTAGGATTTATGAAGCAAAGGCAAGGGAATTTTGTATTAATGGCAATTAGAAAATTCTTGAAAAAATTCCATGTGAGTTTGAATGTTGCGTATTCTATAACTTTGAAGTATAGGGTCCATTTTTATGTATGAGTACTTGGATCATTTTTAGGCTAAATAATAAAGAAGCTAGATAATGAAATAGTTTTTCTAAACTATGTTGTGTGCAAATCAGGGGGAGAACGTCCCTGAGTTTATAGAAATGTTGAACATTCATAAATGCTGATGAGGACATCACTCCATTGGATGCACAAGATGATCCTCCGCTGGACATTCAAGGTCCAATCACAAGAGCTTACGCACGACAATTAAATTTACAGGTGAGCTCATTCTTAAGGAAGTCTTTTTATGATTTTGAGAATAGATTGCTACCTAATGATTATATTGTACTTAGGAATCATGGAGAGGACCAAAGGATGCATAAGGGATGGCTTGGAGGCGTGGAGGACCAGCAAGAGCACCCAAGTCAAGGTGGAGACCCAAACCGAGTCGACTTCGAGCCTGTTTCGGAGTCCAAGACTAGTGTGGAGTAAAGCGGACGCCCAGGACCCATCCGGACTCCGTTTTTGATGATCCACCTATGGATGGAAAGATAATTTCATAAAGAAGCCAATGGCATTGGTTTGAGGTCAAAATTCCTTCGGAGTCATCAGGAAACATCAAAACAAATTAGCATCCAGAATCTGTTCCGGTGCTGCGTCACCGTTTTTGGTCCGTTGGGCCGTGTATCATTGTTGAGCCCATTAGGGACGCGTCCAGGGGTGGCGACGACCCTTAGACCTCTATAACCAGCCGTTGCCTCTCTCGTTAGGTTTTGGGTTTTGCTTAGATTATTCTGTTCACAACAGTTTCATCGCGCCGTCGGTTTGTGAGACCCCAACTCGTGAGATTGATCATTCATCTGCAATTGGTTGCATTCTTTCGTGTTCTTGCTTGTATTCTTTGATTAGCAGGCAAAGGACTCAGCCTTCTTGGCGAGGTCGACTGTGCTTCGACGGTCGATAACCAGAGGAGACGTGGTGCTGCGATTGCGGGGTTCAGAGCCGAGTTGTTCGGAAGCCGGATCGAATTGTGTCGTGATTCCACCAAATCGAGAGTTATTAGAACCTTTCGGAAGATCGGGAACCCTAGTTCACATCAAGTGGTAATCAGAGCTTCAGGTACACTGTCAGGTTCGCCCTTACCCTAGTTTAGTTTGTTTTTGCCTTCGTCCTGTAATCCAAAAAAAGCCAAAAACAGTTTAGTCTAGGTTTTTCCCTTATCCCAGAACCATGTTTGGCCTTTGCATAGTTCTTGTCAGATTCTGTAGTGTTGAATTTGTGTCCTGGTCAGGGTCTTGTTGCTAGTTAGGTTGTGTTAGAGTCCAGTCGTGTGTTTTTCCCCATCGTTTCCATTCAACACTGTCCCCTTCCACCGTCCCAAACAACAAGTCGAATCCACCATTTTACTCGACTTGCCCCACTAGCCGCCTTGTGTCAATTCTCGCCGCCGCGCAAACCCTAGATAGGTCGCCAGCCACTCATTGTTGCTTGCATCACAGCCCTCCTTGCATCATCAGCCGAATACCTACTGCTGTGATCGGTGTTGGAGTTTAGGGACGCTTCGCCCTAACTGCCGCCGTCGTGTTGTGCCTTCCAAGAAACATAACTCGAGATACCTTCGGTAAAACAGGCATAACTTTTGGCTCGTTTATCAGAAAAATTTAAAATTTTTATGGCAGCTTCTTGACTCCATTTGGAGCCGACCCAAACTCGTCTTTGGCCTGTTTGGTGCAGTTAGAATTGCCAAAAAAATTTGGCAAAATAAAGAAAAAAAATTGACAAGGTTCTTGCACGCTTTTCAGAGAACGTGCTGACTTTCTGTAGACCACATTCCACCTCTGTTGTAGGTGAAAATTTTTATGGTTGCATCTTTTGTCATACTTGTTTAGAGAAAAATTTAAAAAAATAGTGTACAAAAGTTTGTTCAGAGAAAAAAAACAAAAAGGAGTTGCTTGTTCTGTGATTGCGTGTGCTATATTGTGCTTTGTGCTTCATTCATACTTGTCTCTCCATCATACTTGTGCTTCCTTTGTCCTTGTTCACACACATTGGGTACTTGGAACACGTTAGGCCAGCAACAAGAACAAGTAACTGGGACTATAATTCAATATTACTTTCTGTCTTTGAATTGTGTACCACTCACATATTTTTTGGCCAGCCTTCCTAAGCCCCACATATACTTCTGGACAGCAAAAGTTTTGACACCCGTAATCTCAGCGCTATGTCTTTTAGGTATCCGTGCCTTGCTGGTAAGAACCGGTTGAAACTTGTTAAGGTGTTGCCTTTTGCTCTAAATTTGAGAGGCACCACTCCACCTTTGTAGAGGATTATTAGGGATAACTTTCACCATTTGCTACTTGTGTTTTGTGTCTACAATGGCAGGTGATGAGGGAGAGAATTCACCCAAAGAGTTTTCAGAGTGTGTCAGCCAAGAGCAACAACAATCTGTTATAAACAATGCTCAGAAGGACTTGAACGAGACAGTTACCAAGGCTGTAACTGCTGCACTCATTGATCTCAAGATTGGCAACACCCTTGAGAGATTGGATAAACGATTATCCACGCTGACCGATAGGGTAACTGCTTTAGAAGAACCGCCACCACCTGAAGAAAATAATGATGACAGCAATGCTGGCGATGAGGTATATGATGTTGATGGTAATGTTGATAGAGCAGCGACAAGAGATTTGTGCCACCATCGTATCATAGAGACCTACGTAAAAGACTAATGTGTTTAGAACAGGGACATAAATCTGTGCAGGATTATTATGGTGAACTTCAGAAAGGTTTGATGCGTTGTGGCATAGTGGAGGGAACTGAGGATTCTATTGTTCGTTTTTATGCGGGTTTGAGGGAGGAAATTCAGGACATAGTTGATTATAAGGAATTTAACACTGTCAACCAGTTGTTTCAATTTGCTATGCTTGCAGAGAAGGAATTGTAGCGGCGAGATAAGAAGGCCAAGAGCAAGGCTGGCACCTCATACACACCACGTACGGGAGCATCATCGGGGTTTCCCAAGGCATCCTCCTTCCGCGCGCCTCTACCAGTGAACAAAAGGACGTCTTCTGCATAACCTTCTGGTTCAGGTAAAAATTTAGTACAGGAACCATCGAAGAGTGCATCTTCTATTGCCTCGACGGGACGCACTCCTAGCATTCAGTGTCATCAGTGCCATGGTTACGGACATGTGCAAAAGGACTGTCCAAGTCAATGGGCATACATTGCTACAGAGGATGGGTACATCAGCACCTCTGACGTGGAAGATGATGATGAAGAACAAGATGTTCAAGAAAAAGGTGAGGTCTTTGGTAGCAAGGACACATCAGCCTACATGAGTGTCATTGTGCAGCGAGTGCTTAGCGCACAAGTACAACAACCTGAGAAGCTGCAACACCATAATTTGTTCCAAATTTTCTTTGTCATCAACAACCGGCGAGCACATGTCATCATTGATGGGGGTAGCTGCAATAATTTGGTGAGTTCAGATTTGGTCAAGAAGCTTGACTTGTCTACACGCCCACATCCCCATCCGTACCATATTCAGTGGTTGAATGATTCCGATAAGGCTAAGGTAACAAAAACTTGCAGAGTTTCTTTTTCATTGGTACCTATGTTGATTCCGTTGATTGTGATGTAGTACCTATGGAAGCTTGTTCACTTTTATTGGGTCACCCTTGGGAATTTGATAATGATGCTGTTCATCATGGTAGAAGTAATACATACACTTTTGTTCATAAACGAAAGAAAATTACTTTGGTGCCAATGACCCCAGCTGAAATTGTACAAGCTGATAAAGAACGAGCTGCTAGTTTGCATGATGTTAAATCTAAAAATCAGCAAGTTGCAAATTTTGTTTACCCACCTAAAAAGGATAAGTTGACACCTAATTCTATGGTCGAGGAAATTAAATTGAAGGGTGGTGTTATGCTTGCAAGAAAATGTGACCTTGCTGAAATTTCTGAGGATGATATTTGCTATACTTTGGTTTGCAAACGAGCTTTGTTTTCTCTTGATGATGTTGTTAGTTCGAGACCTCCTGCTATCGCTAACCTTTTGCAGGATTATGAGGACGTTTTTTCAGCTGAGATACCCCCGGGGCTGCCACCTATGAGAGGAATAGAGCATCAAATTGATTTGATTCTGGGAGCGACATTGCCAAGCCGTGCTGCTTATCGAACCAACCCTGAAGAGACTAAGGAGATTCAGCGACAAGTCCAAGAGCTTTTGGACTGCGGGTATGTACGAGAAAGCCTTAGTCCTTGTGCTGTTCCTGTGATTTTGGTTCCTAAGAAAGATGGTTCTTGGCGCATGTGTGTTGATTGTAGAGCCATTAATAATATTACTATTCGATATCGTCATCCTATTCCTAGGCTTGATGACATGCTTGATGAGTTATGTGGCTCTATAATTTTCACTAAAATTGACTTGCGTAGTGGCTACCACCAGATTAGAATGAAACTTGGAGATGAATGGAAAACAGCTTTCAAAACTAAATTCGGATTATATGAGTGGTTAGTAATGCCTTTTGGTTTAACTAATGCACCTAGTACTTTTATGAGATTGATGAATGAAGTTTTAAGGGCTTTTATTGGGCGATTTGTGGTAGTTTACTTTGATGATATCTTGATTTATAGCAAGTCTTTGGATGAACTTATGGATCACTTGCGTGCTATTTTTAATGCTTTACGCGATGCACGCTTATTTGGTAACCTTGAGAAGTGCATCTTTTGCATGGATCAAGTCTCTTTTCTTGGATATGTTGTTACTCCACAGGGAATTGAGGTGGATGAGACAAAAATTGAAGCCATTAGGAGCTGGCCAGTACCCCAATCCATCACACAGGTGAGGAGTTTTCTTGGTCTTGCGGGGTTCTACCGCCGCTTTGTCAAGGATTTTAGCACCTTTGTTGCCCCATTACATGAGTTGACAAAAAAGGACGTGGTGTTCCAATGGGGTAAGGCACAAGAGGAGTCATTTGAGACATTAAAAGGTAAGCTTACACACGCACCATTGCTGCAACTTCCAAACTTTGGTAAGACTTTTGAGTTAGAATGTGATGCTAGTGGAGTTGGCATTGGAGGTGTTTTGATGCAAGATGGTAAACCTGTGGCATACTTTAGCGAAAAATTGCATGGTCCTATTTTAAATTACTCTATGTATGATAAGGAATTGTATGCTCTTGTACGTTCTTTAGAGACATGGCGTCATTATTTGTGGCCTAAGAAATTTGTTATACATTCAGATCATGAATCACTTAAGTATCTTCGTTCTCAAAATAATCTGAATCGTCGACATGCTAAGTGGGTTGAATTTATTGAATCCTTTCCTTATGTTATCAAACACAAGAAAGGAAAGGATAATATAATTGCTGATGCTTTGTCTAGACGATATACTATGTTGTCCCAACTTGATTGTAAGATTTTTGGGCTTGAAACAATAAAAGAACAATATGCGCTTGATCCTGATTTTAAAGATGTGTTGCTGAATTGTAAAGAGGGACTACGTGGAACAAGTATGTGATAAATGATGAATTTGTGTTTAGAGCTAACCGTCTATGCATTCTAGTTGGTTCTGTTCGTCTTTTGTTACTACTGGAAGCGCATGGAGGAGGATTGATGGGCCATTTTGGTGCTAAAAAGACGGTAGCTGTTTTGGCCACACATTTCTTTTGACCAAAGATAAAGAGAGATGTTGAGCGGTTCATGGCACGCTGCACCACATGTCAAAAAGCTAAGTCTCGCTTGAATCCACATGGGTTGTATATGCCTCTTCCTGTTCCTTCTATGCCTTAGACAGATATTTTGATGGACTTTGTTTTAGGATTGCCTAGGACCAAGAGGGGAAGGGATAGTATTTTTGTGGTTGTGTATCAATTTTCTAAGATGGCACATTTTATACCATGTCATAAAAGTGATGATGCAACTCATATCGCTGACCTCTTTTTTCAAGATATTGTTCGTTTGCATGGTATGCCGTCTACTATTGTTTCAGATCATGACGCCAAATTTTTGAGTCACTTCTGGCGAACTCTATGGAATAAGTTGGGCACAAAATTGTTGTTTTCAACAACTTGTCACCCACAAACAGATGGATAAACAGAGGTAGTGAACCGCACTTTGGGTACCATGCTGAGAGCTGTTTTGAAGAAAAATTTAAAGATGTGGGAAGAATGTTTGCCTCATGTGGAGTTTGCTTACAATCGGGTGGCACATTCTTCCACCAAGGTAAGTCCTTTTCAGGTAGTATATGGTTTTAACCCTCGTGCTGCAATTGATCTTTTGCCTTTACCTACCCATGAAAGAACTCATAGTGATGCTAGTGCACATGCTGAATTTATTCGTAAGTTACATGAAACCACTAAAGAAAATATTAAAAAGATGAATAAAAAGTATAGAATTGCTGGTAGTGAAGGTAGAAAAGAACTTAAACTTGAACCAGGTGATTTAGTATGGTTACATTTGAGAAAAGCCAGGTTTCCAGAGCTGTGTAAGTCAAAATTAATGCCAAGAGCTGCTGGTCCTTATAAAATTATTGAGAAAATAAATGATAATGCATAAAAACTTGAGTTGCCACCCGAGTTCGGGGTTAGTCCTTCTTTCAACATTTCAGATTTGAAGCCGTATTTGGGAGAAGAAGATGACCTTGAGTCGAGGATGACTCCAATTCAAGAGAGGGAGGATGATGAGGACATCACTCCATTGGATGCACAACATGATCCTCCGCTAGACATTCAAGGTCCAATCACAAGAGCTCGCGCACGACAATTAAATTTACAGGTGAGCTCGTTCTTAAGGAAGTCTTTTTATGATTTTGAGAATAGATTGCTACCTAATGATTATATTGTACTTAGAAGTCATGAAGAGGACCAAGGGATGTATAAGGGATGGCTTGGAGGCATGGAGGACCAGCAAGGGCGCCCAAGTCAAGGTGGAGACCCAAACCGAGTCGACTTCGAGCCTGTTTCGGAGTCCAAGACTAGTGTGGAGTAAAGCGGACGCCCAGGACGCATCCGGACTCCGTTTTTGATGATCCACCTATGGATGGAAAGATAATTTTATAAGGAAGCCAATGGCATTGGATTGAGGTCAAAATTCCTTCGGAGTCATCGGGAAACATCAAAACAAGTTAGCATCCAGAATCTGTTCTGGTGCTGCGTCACCGTTTTTGGTCTGTTGGGCCGTGTATCGTTGTTGAGCCCATTAGGGGCGCGTCCAAGGGTGGCGATGACCCTTAGACCTCTATAACCAGCCACCACCTCTCTCGTTAGGTTTTGGGTTTTGCTTAGATTATTCTGTTCACAACAGTTTTACCGCGCCGTCGGTTTGTGAGACCCCAACTCGTGAGATTAATCATTCATCTGCAATTGGTTGCATTCTTTCGTGTTCTTGCTTGTGTTCTTTGATTAGCAGGCAAAGGACTGAGCCTTCTTAGCGAGGTCGATTGTGCTTCGACGGTCGATAACCAGAGGAGATGTGGTGCTACGATTGCGGGGTTCAGAGCCGAGTTATTCGGAAGCCGGATCGAATTGTGTCGCGATTCCACCAAATTGAGAGTTATTAGAACCTTTCGGAAGATCGAGAACCCTAGTTCACATCAAATGCACTTTATGTATTCTAGCTCACTGCATATAATGTATAATAACCCCCATGTTTAATTATGTGCGCGAATATTTCTCATTAAACTCTATATTATACATGAATGGGCCTCCACTTGCAGTTAAAGATACATAAATTTGATTATTTTAAGCCCATGATAGGGGATACCTATTGGAGTATGATATTAAAGATCTAATATTGGCATTAGGGAGAGAGAAAGCCTATTTTGAATGTCAAATATTATTTCCATAGAAGTAAAGTGATCTAGAGAAAATATTCCTTGAAGCTTAAAGCAGTAATACAATCACACACTAAGTCAACTAATAGTTTACTATGCTCTTGTGAAGCATGAAGTGGAGCATATGCCAGATATTTTTGGAAATAAGAGGAGTAACTTGAAGTTATAAACCAGAAGTTTTGTTTACTAGTAGTAAACTAAATATTATCTACTATTAAGCTAAAATCTATGGGGATGCCTATGGGTTCTAGTTTTAGCGTATACTTGTTGAATAGAAATAAAATGAAATCCTCCATTCTCATGAAGAGAACACCTCATGAAGAAGGTTGAGCACCTCATGAAGAGGATCATCATGAAGATGAAATCCAACGCACTAAGCACATACATCATTAGTGTTGGATATGCAGAATAATAAAATATCTCTTGTTTGGGAAATGATAAAGATACAAATTAATCTCATATTATAAGAATATTGGGAGAAAATAATAGTTGTCGAGAACGCTACCTCTATAATTGCAAATGTTTCTCTTACGAGAACTTGGATCTCTTGCACAACTAGTAAATGGTTATTTATGCATGAAGCTTGTTGCTCTTTGATAACCCATACAATTCATAGAAGAATTATGAGCCATATTTTTGAAAGATATAGTATTATGGTACTGCATATCATTAATTAAGCACATATTTATGAAAAGTGTGGTTTAAAGAACGAAATTCAAATGATGGCTTTATGAGGGGGAGCAATTTTATTGAATTTACCTTGAAGGTAATTGAAATCACTAGAATTATAATAGATTATATATGCTAAAACATTGAAGTTGATTCATAAACAATGAAGATTAATATCTATTCATGAAGAATAGAATATTCTAAAGAATATATGACCAAGAAGGCTAAATGTTGCACTCTTTTTTTCCTATGTGAGTTTTTACTAGAAGGTTTCTCACATAAGATTTTTAATGAGACAACATGTGCAAAGCAATCAACGAATGTGGCAATTAACAAATGTGGCATATTACTCTTTTCTCCAATAACCGTTTTTTCCCAGTGGATTTTTGGATGGAGTTTTTGATGAGACATGTGCATATCATGGTAATCGCCCAAGGGGGAGTGTTGTAAAAACATACGGACTCTATCCTAGAAGGAAAGGAGAAGGAAGAATCCTAATCCTAGTAAATTTGTATGTGGACTCTTACCGAAACTCTTAGGCCTAGATTTGATCAGACTATATATACATGGGAGCTCTATATTGTAATTACCAATATTTAGACGAATAAAAAATAGTCTTCCTATAATGTGTCTACTTGTTCTACTATTTTCATCTAATGTCTGATCATGAGAGACGGAGAGGGAATGGTCCTAACCACTGGCAACATGTTTTATAGCAATCAGAACTATGGCAGCAGGATGATAGGCGCAGAAAACTAGACGACCATTTTTTTGTTATTGTCATAAATATATTAGTAGTCAAATAAAGGAAGCATGCTATATTTCTATATTTTGTCATAAATGACCAAGCTTTGCATGATTTTTGCATTGTGGTTTTGCTCAAGACACCTGGAAAGCTTCATGAATCAGTTATCCATTCCATTTTTATTGAGGTTATTAAAAGCATATAGGCCACTACTGGGATTCAGTGATTAATAACAACGTAAGATTATTGTGATTAACATCTGTTTCTCAGAGGCAATTTGAGTTAGGTCATGATATGATAATGGTGATTGTTTGGAAATTTATGATTTTCATGCCCCAGTCCCCTATCGATGGAAAGCATTTCGGTTTTCAAAGGATGTACGATAAGATTAAGAGCGGACTAGTTTTAAGTGTTATTTGGCGTTGAGAGAAAAGTAGTTTTAGACTTTGTTTTCCTTTGGCCATAATATGAAGGCAGGTATGAACTATAGTAGTTTGATCTAGGTAAGTCTAATGTGTTAGGTGTGGTTCACACTTGTCAATATTAGCACTAGCAAGTAGTTGTTCGTGGTTCTTATCGACATTACTTTAATACCAACTTAAGTCAAAAAGAAGTGAACTATATGTTTGTACACATATGCATTTACTATTTGTACACACATGCATTTACTATTTATATATTTCCATGTGTACTGGAAAATTATTGTATTGCAACAAATGAAGCACATGAGAAATGTATCCAAAATGCACAACCCAGAAAGCGTAAACTCAGAATCCATACAAGGGTAATAAAGAAAGGCCCACCTACATTGATGACTTGGAACATCCACCGGCGTGGTAGCAGTCCAGACCCAACCAGAAGCTGGCCAGTGTAAGTGGGTGGCAAAGCGGGCCAAGACGGGTTCGGCTGCCTCCAGGGGGCGCCCACACCGCCCCTAACGTAGCCCGGTCGACATAGCTTGCTCTGGCGGTTGCATGCCACCATGATAAGGCGGTTCACGATGGTTTCCTAAAATACCTATGCCACACCGACCATGGATTTGTATAAATAGGAGGGTAGTGCTTACCTTTCAACACACAACATTTGGACCTACGCACCTCACTGCCACCTCTTATAATTTAGGAAATCTAACGTTCACTCGGGTGAAATCCAGGGGCTGGTCACCTGATTTTTGAACGGATGGGATGAAGCGGTCATCACCAACCACATGCAAGTGCTGTTGCCGCGTGGCCTATCCGAGTCCACATACTTTCTACTTGACTCTCTCCACCACTCACCTGTGAACTTCCTCTCTCTCTCTCCCGTGAACTTCCTTTCTCTCTCTCCCCCATCTAGATCCTCGCTTCGCTCAAGGCGGCAGGCGCCAAGCGCCATGGCCAGCCACCGGCCGCCGCTGATCTCCCAACCTGCCAACCAACAGCAGTAGCTTCACCCCCTCCCCCTTGTTGCTCGTCCACAGCGGACCTACTGTCTAGGCAGCGCTGACGCTCAGCTCCCAACAGCCACCACCACCTTCGCCTCCCCTGGCTGCTCGCCCAGTGGACTTGCTATCCCGGAGCCGCCGCCGCTAAGCTCCCGACCGCCACCACCAGCTTCACCTCCCCTGGCCGGTCGCCTAGGGGACCTGCTGTCTGGACACCACGGCCGGCCAGGCACCAAGCCGTTTCTATAGTATTTATAGTCCCTGATTGTATAATTTACATTCATTCCGTTAGTGTAAATTTCATGTATTACTACTGTAATTTAATTTCTAATTATCTGTATTATGTAATTTGTATTTTTTATTTGTTTTTGCATTTGAATTTCTTCTAATTTGCCTTTCATAGCAATGATCTTTGAATTGGCAATTTGTATTTTTTCCCTGTTTTTAATTTGATGAATTTCTTCCTATTTGCCTTACATAGAAACGATCTGTGAATTTTGCAATTTGTATGTCCTCTGTTTTTTAATTTGAATTTCTTCTTTTTTGTCTTCAATAGAACTGATATGTGAATTTGCAATTTTTCCTTCTATTTTTTCTGTTTTATTAATTTGTTTTTTATTGGTTATATTTTTTTAGTTGTTCCCTAGATATTGATCTTGAGGTAATGAAATTTGGGTATTTTTTAAGGCTCCCATCACCTCATTTCCAGGGATACTAGATTCGGGAGATTTTAAGGCCCTTGTCACCGGAGTGAGAGGAGGGTGAAAATCACCCAGGTGACAAATAGATAGACCCTTATAATTTTACTTTTAGTAGTCTTTTGAGAGCTAGCAAATCTATCAAGGAGAGTTTGGCTCCATGGAAGAAGAGAGAACTTGGTATGAATACTATGAAGAATTTTGTCTTGCTATCATATTTCAATATAGTCGTACTATTGATTTAGAGCCTAATCTCCACGTTATAATCTTGACATATGAACTAGCCTATAGTATTTATGTTATGAGCTTAACATGTGAAACTTTATGCTTAATCTTTCATACTATATATATGATGAGGATTAGAGCTAAGTTGAGGTGGCAGTATGTCGTGCCTTCGAGTGTGGCTATGTACTATGCTTGTTGATCTGTAGGGTCACTGTGCTAGGGGTATGTGGGTAGTTTCATTGTATACGGGTGTGGTGCTCGGGTACAATAGAACATGCAGATGCATTTCCTACACTCATTGAGGGGTAGGCGATAGGTGGTGATAGCCTATTGGTAAATTAGCGCACACAGAATAATCCACGGGCGCAAGGATACCGATGTAGCACTTTACCCAAGAGTATTGTAGAATATCTTATTTATCCATAGGGAAAATGTGTGAGAGAAACTAGGTCTATACTTAACCCTTGAGAAGCAACAAGGATGGAGAAGATATTTATTTAGAGAAGATAAGTAGCTAAGGTCTAAGCTATGTTGAGTATCATTCAACTTGGGACATTACTTAAGGAAAGGCACTAGCAAAGGATGCGTTCCTTATCAGCCAAGTCTTGTTTGACCTATAAACAAGGGTTGGACTATAGAGGATTCAAGGAGGCTATAAGAGTCACCTTCACGAGCTACCATAGATCCAAAGGTAAGGTGAATCTACGAGTACCTGGGTCTAAACACCACACTTACAAAATGAATACTATTTGAACCCAAGAGCGACATAGATGAATAGTCCACTCCATCTTATCAGGCATGCACTAGCTGCTGTAGTGCATGAACCTAAGGTATCTACCTTTTGTTTCTATCCCCAGTGCATGTACTGGATGAATAATCTGCTATACTCTTATGGAGTTAACTTTAGCAATACCTGCTTGAACCTTGGTTTAATCATGTATCAGTTTGAACCTTATCTGGTGGCTTGTTTTTATGAGTTTGGATCGTGCATGCCTTTATTTCTCTTTTACTCTTATCAGTCCTAGGAGATGTTGTGGCATATCTACGTTGCTATGTTTTTAACATATCCAACTCTCTCATATCAGTTTGTCTTGTTTAAGTTCAAACATGTGTCATCCCTAAACACAGTTTCCAATGAATAGCAAACCAACAAACACAAGAAGCAGCAAGGTTCTCTTCTGGAATATTAGAGGTACTAACTCACAGTCAAAATGGGATGCTATCAGGGAAAAGATCAATGAAAGTGCATGTCAGATTGTTTGCTTACAGGTGACAAAAAGAGAAAATTTTGACATGTTTTACATCAAGAAATTTTGTCTAAGAAACCTGGACAAGTTTTCCTACCACCCCTCCACTAGAGTCTCTGGAGGGCTTTTGACGTTTGGAACAACAACATGTTTGATGTGGACCTGATTCAGTCATCTCCTTACTCCCTTACTGTTAAACTTCACTACAGGGCCGATGGTAACCCCATCTTTGTATCCAACATCTATGGTCCCTTCCAGTTAGATCAGAAGTTTGGCTTTGTCACTTGGCTCATGAACCTGGATACCACCAGTTATGAAAATTAGATCCTTGGAGGGGATTTCAACTTGTATAGAAGCCCAGAAGACAGGAACAAACCAGGGGGAGACACAGGGGAAATGAACATGTTTAATGATCTAATTGCTGACCTTGACCTCACTGAGATTCCCTTTAGTGGCAGAAAAATTACCTGGAGCAACATGCAACCTGACCCTCTTCTAGTCAAGTTGGACTGGGTCTTCACTTCTGCTGATTGGCATGTCATCTTCCCTGCTACTTATGTTCAACCTTTGGCCAAACCCATCTCTGACCATATCCCATATGTCCTTCATATTGGCAACAATATCCCTAAATCTAACATGTTTAGATTTGAGAATTATTGGCTTGACCATCCAGGCTTTCTGGAGACTGTAAACCTCCATTGGAATAGTGCTCCTTATTTTGCTAATGCAGCCAAGACACTCTCCATGAAGCTAAAACAAGTGAGAACTAGGCTCAAAAAATGGAGCAAGAACCTGTCCAACCTTAATAAGCTTATCTTCAACTGCAATTGGGTCCTCTGCCTCTTGGATGGACTAGAAGAACAGAGGAGTCTATCTAGACTTGAATCCTCCTTTAGAACATTAGTTAAGAATCACCTGGCCACCCTACAGGAATAAAAAAGAAAATACTGGAAGCAAAGAAACACTACTAGATGGGTTCAACTAGGAGATGAGAACATCCATTTCTTCCATATCATGGCTACAACTGCTCATGAACAAAAGGCCAACCTCCTCTGGTCTGCATTCAAAAATAGGATGGGAGTTAGTGATTTTTAGGGCATAAGCTTTGATTTAAATAACATCCTACTACCTCTTGAACTAGAAGAATTGGCAGAAAATTTCAGTGAAGCAGAACTAAATGAGGTCATCAAGAATCTTCCAAATGACCATGCCCCTGGACCAGATGGATTCAATGGCCTCTTCATTAAAAGTGTTGGCACATTGTGAAAAATGACTATATCAGACTTTTCATGGATTTTTGCCAGCACAACATTGATCTGACCAGCATCAACTCTTCTGCCATTGCTTTGATCCCAAAGAAAGACAATCCTAAAACTGTCAATGACTTCAGGCCAATATCATTGTTGAATTATTCACTGAAATGCATAACAAAGATCCTGGCTTCTAGGTTCTAGTTGGTTATCATGCAACTCATTCACCAAAATCAATATGGTTTCATTATGGTGATTCCTTGCCTGGTCCTTTCAATTCCTCCACCTTTGCCATCAGTCCAAAAAAGAAGTAGTCATCCTAAAGCAAGATTTTGAAAAAGCTTTTGATAAGCTTGAACATAACTTCATCCTAGAGATCCTAAGGCACAAGGGGTTTCCTAAGAAATGGATTGAGTGGGTCAAGAACATCCTAGGCAGTGCAACATCCTCCATCATCCTCAACAACTACTCTGGCAAACCTTTGAAATGCCAAAGAGGGGTTAGACAGGGAGACCCTCTATCACCCCTCCTCTTTGTGCTAGCAGCTGACTTCCTTCAGAGTATTATTAATAGAGCCTGGCAAAATGGAATCATTAAGCACCCCATATGTGATAGCTTCCAAGGAGACTTTCCCATTGTGCAATATGCATATGATAGCCTCCTCATCCTCCCAGAAGATGCCAGAACTCTGTTTAACCTCAAATGCCTGTTGAGACCCTTTGCTGATTCCAACTGATTGCATGTAAATTTCAGCAAGTCATTCTTAGTCCCCATCAATATGAGCAATGATAGAGCCCTCCATTTGGCCAACACCTTTGGATGCCAAGTTGGGAGCATGCCATTCACCTACCTAGGTTTGCCCCTTGGCACGACAAAACATACTGTCAATGACTTCTCACCACTTGTCTATAGAATTGAAAGAAGACTGTGTGGCATCAGCAAACTCCTAAGCTACAATGGGAGGCTAATACTAGTTAACTTAGTCTTCTCTACCCTACCAATCTTCTACATGTGCTGCCTGAAACTTCCTCCAACTATGATCAACCAGATTGATAAAGAAAGAAAGGCCTGCCTGTGAAATAAAGGAGAACTAAACTATAGAGGGAAAGCCCTGGTGGCATGGGAAGAAGCGTGTAAGTCCAAAGATAGAGGTGGACTAGGAATTATAGACATTGAAAGGCAAAATGATGCTCTGCTCCTCAAACATCTTCATAAGTTTTATAGCAATGCTGACATCCCCTAGGTCACCCTCACCTGGTCCAAGTTCTATGCCAACATGAACTTCTGGTGGAAGGATGTAATGAAGCTATTCCCCAAATTTTAGAGTATGGAAACATGTTCTCCCAGTAAAGGTAATTCAGTCCTTCTTTGACATGACATCTGGGTTGATCAGCCTCCTAAGGACAAATTCCCCCATTTGTTTTCATATAACAGAAAACCTAAATGCTCCATCAGGTTCCTGCTGAGCCAACAGATGACAAGAGTCTTCACCTCTTCAGGAACTTTCCTCCACATTATCTCCTGCTGAGCCAACAGATGACAAGAGCCTACAAGCATCCTCCCTATTGATAGAATTCCAACAGATCTTAGAAGAGAGAGTTTGGGACGACAATGAACATGACCATTGGAGCTATTCCTGGGGATCAAACAACTTCAGCAGCAGAAAGGCATACAAAGCCATGACAAATGACAGCTTGAGCTCCCTACTATTCAAATGGCTTTGGGCTACAAGCAACATGGGGAATCACAAATTTTTCTTCTGGCTACTAGTCAGAGACAGATTGAACACTAGGGGTTTGCTGAGAAGGAAGAACATGCAACTGCCAAGCTATAACTATGTCCTATGTGGAGATAATGTGGAGGAAAGTTGCTTCCACCTCTTCTTTGGATGCAACTTTAGCCAAAACTGCTGGGCATCCATCCCAATCCAAAGGGACTTTGATCTGAATCCAGTAGATATGCTTCTTAGAGCAAGAAAGAAATTCAATAGTCCAATCTTCAGAGAAATCTTAATTACTGGTTGTTGGAGCATATGGTGCACACGTAACAGGGTAATTTTTGACAATGGGGATCAAAGCGTGGACACATGGAAGAGACTCTTCAAGCATGAATTAGGCTTAGTTTGTGTCAAAGCTAAGCCAGCAAAGAGCCATCTAATCAGTAGCTGGAGAGATAGCTTCACTTGATTTCTTTCTCTTTTTGTTTTGGGCCTGAAGGCCTTGTAAACCACCCTGTAAATTTTGTATAAACATTCTTTCATTTAATTAAAAAAGGGGGTCGGGGTCTCCCCGACTGATTCGGTCAAAAAGAGCTACAAAAGATCAAAGTACTCAAAAGAGAGTCACAAACCTAAAGAACAATATAAACAATGTTGCTTGAATCAGAAGTTGATTACCAGAGAAATCTTAGAAGCAAGTTCTAAAGGAACTTGATCCTGCAAGTACAAGCCGCAGAGAGAGCACCGACAGATCAGAAATTCCTCAAACTCTTTGCTTACGGTCTATCTCACTATTTCTAAATAAGACTAGATCTTAATCTTTGTAGAACTAAAGGACTATCTTCTCTTGAATGCTAGCTCTTGATCCTATCTAGGGTTTCTAGATTCTAGAGGAGGCTTATGGCCTCTACCTAGGATGAGGATGCTCTATTCAATGAGATACAAGACATATATATAGGGGATGCATCAATTCTAAGCCCTAAGATCAAACATACCTTGAACAATGGCGTTGATGCAATCTTTAAGGTTGTTGAGGAGCCAACGTCAAAGGGGCGGATGACATGGGGGACCCATAGGCCAACTGGCATGTGCTCATTGCCGGCATGACCCACCTATCAGAGTTCGAGAGATGGTTCGAATGGGCCTGGTACCGCGCCTTGCTACCATGGTCCACGACACTAGGCTTGACCTCTGTGCCTTTCTCCACGTTGATAGTGACCCACTCCCCAATTGAGTGGTCGATGCTGCGGTCCCTGACTCGGACACCCTATTAATAGACCGGTCTAGGTACCATCATGTGCGGTGCCTCTTCTTCATCGCCCGTGAGCTCCATGTGCTCATAGGCAAGTCACCGCTTTAGGCCTACGAGGCCTTCTTTCGTAGCTTTGCTGACAAGTTCAGCGACTTCTACGAGTCAAAAATCAAAGTAAGACAAATTGAAGGGCATAACACACTTAAAGCTTTCACAACACTACAAGGTCGACCACCAACTTGTGGAAGATGATCACTGTTAGCCATGGTTTGCTCCTATGCTCGCCTCAAGGGTGTTCGACGTATTTCTTCAAAGGTGAAGTTACCTATGCACATAAGAGGTTACTCTATCCAAGCCAAACCAGCTAACCAAACACAACAAGATACTGGCCAGACTTAGATAGTGTAGGCAACCAAACAAGCCCATCTTAGCTTGTTAGTGGCAGGATTCGGCTAGCCTGGCTTAGTTTTGCTAGCCAGGCTAGTATAGGAAATAGACTAAACACACCCTATATGTTCCTAGCATGGTCTTCTCAATACAGAATTTATGCATTCGCATCCCTTGTACTAACTAGCTTTGCTTCTCAGAAGACATCATGTAGGTTCGCTTTTTCTTTCCAAGAATGTCGTGATCATCAACAACTCCCAAAACTAGTGATTGACATGAGGGATATTCAACAAGGTTTTTAGAGATATTTTTCTCCAAGGTGAGCAATATTCTTCTCGAAAGTAGCAAGTATAATTCTCCTTTCTAAATATGCAATTGCCAATGTTTATGCATTGCAGGTCATAAGGGTGTACAGTGCAGAAATTGTGTCCAATTGAATGCTTTTTCAAAGATGGAGGTGCTCATAGAATGTGATGTAGATCACCCTTAAGTCAGAGCTAAGAGAATCTGCTCCAAGATTTAGATCATTTTTACTTTTAGCCTTTGCTTCAAGCCGTTTTAGCTTTATGCATTCTTCTTCATGATAGACGTAGGAGTTATGGATCATGATGGATAAGATGAATTCATGGCAAAATTTTGGTTGCCACAATCTGATGCTGTACTTTTCCATGTTGTCTTGAGTTCTGCTAGTCCAGGAGAATTGTTAAGTTTGCTTCCATACTAATGTCACTGATCAATGTAGGTGTAGTAGTTTTATTTGGTAGATGTCGATTCAGTAGACTACAACACCATGGTAAACTATTGGAGTGGTAGCATTGGTCATTGTGACATGGTCTGTGCGGTCATTTTGTGAGATGGTAGCGATGATCCTTGACAATTTTTTGGTAGCTATGGCCCTTGACAATGCTTGTTGGAGTTTGACAATAAATTGGCAAATAACGAGGTCCAAGGAACCAAACTCGTGGGGTAGAGTTTGGAAATCTCAACATTAGACACTAAATTGGAAGGCCATTAAAGTTGTCTGGACTCTTGGGGAATTAAGCTATTCTGGTGATCGACAAAGGCAATTAGCTAGAGATGGAGATCTTTGTTATTTTGTTCTGTGGACCATATGCTGTTCGGTCGTGGTGGTCTTATTGTTGAGGTGCGACGTGTTGCTTTTGAAGCTATGTTTGTTATTGCTTTCTCTGTTATGGAGATTTTTTATCCGGTCTAGATTTCTTCTTAATTAATTTAAACGACGACTCTTATGATCATTTTGTTTAAAGGATCATAAATGTTTTGCAAAATTCTCATCATTCACTATTGTTGTTGAATACACAACCAAACTTATTCTCTAAACAATCTTTTAGATATTGTATTCACTAAGATATGTTTGCATGGACATAAAAAAATAATAATTGATGTTAAAAGAGAATAAATTAAAGGCATGTTCCGCTCCCACCACAATTTTTCTGTGCGTGTAAAACTCACAGAAAAATGATTTCTAACGGTGAACGTATAAAAAAATCATTTTCTGTCATTCTATTTCCGTGAGTTTTCGTTCAGCAAAATATTTTCCGTGGGTATATACATTTTTCTGGTAGTGACCGCATGCTATCGCGCGCCATATCTAGGCTGAGCCATATTACTAGCCATCAAAGCGAGTGCCACAAATTTATGAGACTTGGTGTAGAATCATGCTTGAATGGGCATTTTTGACATGCCCAGCATACGGCAACAATCAAACACACATGCGGTGTACCGTCGTTTGGATGCAGCATGCTGCGACGACGAACCAAATGTGCCCTTAAAATGCCCAATAAAAGTGCAAACTCAACAAAACCGACAGCTGGATGACTGTACGTTGGAAATCCTTGGAGCAGAAGCCCGAAACCCAAGCACGTGCTGCTTCATAATTACCATCCTGCCATTGCAATCATTCCCCAAAACGAAACCACCCAAATCACGTGATGTTTTAATCAAGTTCGGTCGCTGCCCGAGCCCCGAAGTGAAGCATATCAAGCCCCGATGGCGGCGCCGCAGCCGTGGGTGATCTTACGCCGCGTCCTCGTCCGCAACGACACGGAGGCGGAGCACCCGGCCGCCATCTCAACGGCGCTGAGGGCGCCGCCGCGGGTCACCATCCTCAGCGTGGCCTTGCCTCGAGACGTCCGCCCCATGCGCTCCGACGAGCTCCCCTATCTCGTCGCCACGGGGCCCTCCGCTCTCCTACTCTGCTTCTTCGCCGGCTCGGTCCCAATCGTCACCGATGAGCTCATCCTAGCGCGGCAGTTCGTCGCCCCCGCGGACTCATCGCGGCAGCCGACCACGGGCTCCGCCGACCGCGTCCCCCCGCGCACGGGGCCCTCCATGCCCATCACGTACAACATCAGGAACGTCGGGCTCATCCCTGGTGTACTTGGCAGCTACGTGATCGCCGAACTCCAGGTGAACAAGCGCAGCAACCGAGCCAAGCTCTTCCGCCTGATCTCGGGCGACGACGACCGGTGGTTCGAGACGGAGCTAGACTACCCCTTGTTCGCCATGGAACGGGAGTGGGCTCCGAATGGCGTGGTCGCCCACGACAACAGGCTCTGGTGGTTCGACCTCTCGTGGGGGCTCCTCAGCTGCGACACCAACGACCTTCGTCACCCGGTCCTGAGCTTCCACGACCTTCCCCCAGGCTGCTACCTATCTGACGCCAGGCCGTTCCTCTACACCATCCGCTGCATCTGTGTCAGCGAGAACGTGCTGCGGTACGTGGGGATGACCCGTGACTGTCACCCAGACGGCTGCCTCGGTGAAAAGAAGGTGGTCATGTGGACGTGGATCCCTGGTGATCCCAGAAGCGGCGACGATGATGACGACGGCAACGAGTGTAAGTGGCACAAATCGTACGAGATGAACTTCAAGGATATCTGGAACGATGGCAGCTACCAGGCGACCCGTCTGCCGGCGCTGGTCCCTCAGATCGTGCTCGTCTGCCCCAGGAACCACAATGTGGTCTATTTCTTTCTAAACAAGGTCTTCTTCGGCGTTGACGTGCCTTCACATCGGGTTGTGCACTTCGTCATGGACTGCAACAAGCTGGAAGCACCAGTTTCCCGGCTCTGCGTCCTCCATTGGGACCTGCCATCTTTGATTGTTGACGGTAATATAACTATACCAATCTCCTTGTGTGCTGCAACTTTGTGATGTCAATATCATGCTGTTCGTTTGCACTACATATCTATCTGCAATTCTGCATATACATCTTGCAATCGTTTCGAATACGTAGCATAATAGTGTAATACTGGCCTGATGTGGCTATACGACTTTGCTTAAGAGGAACCAGCTACATGCAACCTTAGGAATCTTGATAATTAGTTGGATAGCTATCGACAAGGATACAAGGATGTCATGATGGAGTACACTTTTGCGTTTAAATTCCATCAGGTTCCCCGATGCAGTTGTGAGTTGTTACCAACAATCATCTAGTTTTCAGTCCATGCGCCCATGCTAATCAAGATATATGTTCTAGTTTTTGTTTTTCCATCTCCATGACTTTACAGAAAATTAAATAATGTGTCAATAGCCAAACGCATAATGGCTCAGGTGAACACTTTTTTGTGACTTGTGAGTTGTGGTAGGAGCCTCTGGCTCCTCCTGATTCCTATAAAAAAAATGTGAGTTGTGACAGTGTGCACAGCCATACCGAATTTGCTTTTTTCTTTCTTTGTTTTCCATAGAATGGCACATTGATATGTCATGTTTGTGGGCGTCAGCCATTTAACTGATGTTTTTATATTTCAAATTGGATGCGGCAGATGTGCAATTGTGCATGATCATGGATTCAGATTTATTTACTCTCCTATAGCTGCACGCAGTTTAGGACTAGCCCTTTAGAATTTCTTTCCCAGGTAGTTTCATAGTGATCATAGTGCTATTAAGTGTCAATAAATGTTACTTCAAGTTATCAGGGTTTAGCTGTTTGAAATCGTAATATTGTCTATAGGTCTGTTGATTATGGTATAATTGATCATTCATGCTAATTGCTATTATCAAAGGACACAAAAGGACTACAGACTGGCAGTTTGCTTATGCGTCATGCATATATAATTTTATATCTGACGAAACTTAAAGAGCAAAAATTTTTGGAGAACCTAATTACATCGAGCGTTCAAAAACTGCGTATATAAATAAGCACATGAAACAGATAAAGTTCAGTTAGAGTTCGTGTTATCATCTCAAACTGCATTTAATCTTACTCTTTGTGATTTCTCTACCCTGTTAGCACGGTCTTCTCATTCCTGGCATTAGCACTGCTTCTCTGAAGGTCTCGTGGAGGGTATTGTTCCTATCCCAGAACAAGGCGGATCACCATCAACATCTCAAGGGGCTAATGACTGACTTGTGGTGCACGAAAGCAAGGTGCCAAGGTTAACAGCTAACTTTTCTGTTGTGGGCATATTTCTGTTTCGTTAACATCTTCTTCATTATTTCCTACAGCTTGTATGTATGATGTTCGATCCCTTCTGTCTCGTTAAGATCTTCCTCTGATTTGTGCAAGACTGTGGTCATGATGGAGCACAAATTTGTGCATGTGAATGGGGGACGTACATAAAGGAATAAGGGAACGAGATTAAGATGATTTTTCCAATATTGATCTGAGATAGGAACTGCACCAAGATTTAGATCATTTTTACTCTAGCATTAGCCTTGGAAATAATTTCTCCAAGTTTTGTCAGCTCTATACATGCTTTCTATGTCAGATGTATTGTAAGGGTCCTCCTTTGAGGTTTCCGGTTGAGAGGCGGCTAGGCCAGAGGGATCGAGTGGTGGGGCAAGGCGGCGGCTAGGTCAGAGGGACCAGGGCATGTGCAGAAGAGAGAGGGGGCTGTGGCACTGCAGGGTTAGAGCGAGCATGAGAGATATGTTTAAAGAGCAATGTTGTATCTTAAGAGATATGTTTTAAGAGCAAAGTTCTATCTTAAGATCGAATGATTACATCTTCCCTATATTTATAGTTTCTATTGGACTTGCTCTTCGAGCAATGAAAGAGGACTTCTTCCTTTACAATCAAAACTAGATTTTTTTTAATAAATCTGGTTTGTTTTCCTAAGCAAATCCCTAATTTGTTTTCTATTTTTCTACACAACCTTCCCTCTAATCTAGATTTCCTTTCGAATGCACGAAATGGGGCAACAGGGTTCGCCCCCATGGTCGCGCCCACCTCTGGCTATGCACAGGAGGTGCCCCAGGCCGGCCAGGACCCTTTGTGGGGCCTCTCAAGGACCGACAGCCGCGGGAGGGGGTCGTCGATATTGGACACATGACATCATCCCTCTCAACTCGACGTTTCCTCACACCGAATCATTGTTCAATTATTGACACCATCTATTGGAAGAGTTTTTTTCATGAACGATGATTTGCATGGTCTTATGGATGAACTTGCTTGCAAAGTGGGTGTATGGTGATAAGAGTCTAAGCACAAATGACAGAAACATAATGAGCAAATGAATGCTAGAATTTAAGACTTCCATTCTTTTGAGAGCCACGTATTATTGGAGCTCGGGTTCTATTGTCGTAAGTTTTTGATCGGTGATGAACTCTAATGAGTATATAGAGCAAATGTTGTCTTTGTAGCCTTGGAGCTAGTAGTCGTGTCCATGAAGTTGTTGTAGCGCCATGATCCTGGCATGCTCTTACTAGGACTGGTCGATTTATTCCGACCTCCTATATAAAGTAGTGAAAGGCTTGAGGGAGACGTTCACAACAGCGTACCTTTGCTGGATGGAGACAGATATGATTGTTACTTAGTGTTGTTGTTTGTGAAGTATAGCATGTAAATTCTCCTGCATAAAACTCATATGGTGAGGGTTGTGAAAGTGATTTATTATGTTGTAGTAGGCCGATGTAGGTGTTCTCAACTGCCATCAAGTGGCAACCCAAATCATTGAAGAAGATGATGGAGGCGGTTGGTAATGCCATTGTGGCCATGGTCATGTCATCAGGATGGTCCCCGGTAAGTTGAAGATTGTTGCTGATGTCAATGGTGGCATATAGGAGCCTATTGTCAGGAGGCATAGGTTCTCTATGTAGATGCAAAGTGGCAAAGTAGAAAAACTAACTCCGTTAACATTGGTGATGAAGCTAGGATGTTGAAGCGCAAGTAAGCCCTGCTCAATGGACCAAGCCTTAGGGCCTCGTTGATGATGATGGAGAGTGCTATCGTTTGTAGCTCTATTGGTTTAAGTATCTCCCACTGCCATTGATCTAAGATTGCCACCTTGTTGCACAACATTGTTGAGGGTGGTTAGTTGGCATCGTGTTGACTACACATTTATCATCGATAAATGCAAGTGCTTCTAACTCGTATAGTTATGGTTATGACTTGAAAAAAGTGGAAGGAATTTTTTTTCCTCTTTAATATTAGGCATAGATAAAGGATACATGTAGTTATGGAATATACTTGGTCCCAAAATAAATGTCCCTCTTGTTTTGGGAGGAGTCAAGTGCTTTTAACTTTGACTAGGCATGTATAAAAAATATTAATATTTATAGTACATAATTACTATCATTAAATACAACATTGAAACTATTTTCATAACAAACATGCAGATTCCATAACCAATTGTGAGCTAGATGTATGGTGGCTTCTGTAAGTTTTACTGGAAGAGAAAGCAGAGTTTCCCTAGATATATGATCAGCTGTCAAAAGCCCTTGACAGGCTGGACAGAACTAGCCAATCCATGAATTGAGCGTATACTTCAAGGGAGAGAGGAGGGTGAAATAGAGAATGGAACTTTGAGGTTCAGGCAGCTGAGGAGACTGAAATAATTTCATTCTTAGCAAAGGAGAGCAACTCTGGATATAAATAGCTGCAAATACTGGCACCCCCATACAAAACAGGTGTTACCATCTTTGATGGTCATGATTGTAATACCTTTGTACTGAATGAGTGGCTTCAAGATACCTCTTCACCAGAAGGAGCCTCTAAAATTTGCACCTAGAATTGGGAGCCTATTTCATGGGTAGTGTTTATCCCTAACTAACTGAACCCAAGGAATTTGAGCCCTATTGAAAAAATTATGTAGTTGTTTTAACAGCAAGCTCTCATTCTAGACGGAGATGTTGATGATACCAGGACATCTAAGCCCTATTAAAAAAATTATGTAGTTTTTAAGAAGCAAGCTCTCATTCTAGATAGAGGTGTTGAGGATACCAGGACCAACTTTCTCTTTAGGTAGGCAAACCATGTGCCAGACAACTTTAGGTGGTTTCTTACTATTAATGTTAGATCCTCCAAAGGCGGTGTTTTCAAAACATATTAATCTACTTAACAATAGTTTTGGGCAAGAGGAAACTACACATGGCAAAGGTAAGTAAGGTTGTCAGCACTGCATTGGTGAGTTGCAATCTTCCAGCTTCATTAAGGAAGGATGAGGAATCTACCAAATTTCTTTCACATTTCGTGGCTACAGGCCAAAACTCACGAAGAGAGGGTTTAGTCAAACTCAGGGGTAGACCCAAATAAGTAAAGGGAAGGAATCTAACTGTACAACCCAAAATTATTGCCAACGGACTCAAATCTGTCAGGTAGAATATAAATAGGGACCATCATAGATTTTTTAAAATTAACCTTAAGACTAGAAGATTCACTGAGAGAAGATTTTTTAAATGAGAAATTTCTCCAAGTTTCCATTCATGAAGATCAGTGTGTCATTAGCATTACAGAATTGAAAAGTCTTGATCAGCCATCAAAATGGGCAGACTCAAGGATCCATAAGCTTTAGCACTATTCCGAAGTGATTGTAGAAAATCAGCAGCCAACACAAAGAGCAAAGTGGATAAAGTGCCCCTCCAAGAGGTTTGGTAAAAATAGATGGCTAAACCTATAATTTAGCCAACATCTAGAATAGAAAACTTTGTAAGAAAACCGAAAATCCCAACAACTTTTCTATTATGCCAAGGCTAGATAGCTAGCGACATATACAAGCCATATTTATCTTGCGAGATTTCAGGAATGGCTACTTTACTATTTTATAAAACAAGATAGCAAAGTTGTTGGAGCTTACTTTTTTTAAGAGAAATTATAAAAATAGCATACACAATAAGAATAGCATGTCTCTTGGAGTTGCTCTAACACCCCTTCTACAATAGAAAACTTTCCCTGGATGAACACCATTTTGGACAACTGCACATGTACCATACACTAATTATGAATGTATGTACAATATTGTCTCCATAATTTTTTACATGTTATGAAACGTTTCTATAAGACATAACTACATTAATAGGCACATATTATATGCGCATCTATAAAAACATATCAATATGTTTAGACATGCATCTAAACCTGTCTATGAAATGTCTATTCATTTTATAGATATGCTTATGAAAATCGTCTCTACGGAGCCAGACACGGTCCATGCGAAGACATTTCTGACACGCTTTTATAAAGCGTGTCTACACCCCTATAGAGACGAATAAAAGCATATCTAGTATCTAAAAAAGCGTAGCTATAGGGGGTTCTAGTAGTGATAACTAAAAACGGATTTGATCCAGTGTAACTATTTAGGGGGTAAGCCTTTATGCTCCATGATTTGAAGCACGGACTCATGTTCAACCTTGTCAAAGGCTTTTGCAAAATCTAGCAGAAGAAGAATTATCCTTCTTTGACTAATAACACATATGAAGATATTCAAGAGCCCAAACAATACAATCTTGAATGGTTTCATGTTTAATAAGACCATATTGATTTTTGCGTAGGAGAGAAGGCATGGTTGTCTGCAATCTATTAGCAAGGATCTTTGTGATTATTTTGATTGAAGTGTTGACCAAAGAAATTGACCTAAAATCAGCAACCGTTTGGGCATCATCCTTCTTGGGAATTAAAGTGACGTAAGATCCATTAATATCTTTACATACAAACTGAACCCGAAAAAAACTCATGACAAAGATTGTAGAAGTATTACATTTTGGCTTCTACAACCCCAACTACACATGTCCTAGGTCAGCTCTTGTCGTCCACTACCAATAAAAATGAAAAGGACACTCCAGAGTTCAGATGTAAGATTCCTAGGGGGCGCTAAAGTTTTTTTGCATCCACATTGGTGTTCGTTAATTACTTGCAACATCCTATAATCTGGGATGGAGTGAGTATTAAACATCAATCCCTCGACCACCCTAGTGGAATGGTATCTTTTTGACATTTTGTAATGGGATGGGATATGCAAAATCTAAACAATGTTCATTTGAAATTTTGAAATTAAACCTACAAACAAGTTTCGTTAGCACGCCGAGCCAAGGCTGAGATACCTGTTTTTTTAATCACTTATATTGCTAGAATTCAGTCCCCGGAGGTATAGGCGAGGTGGGTTTTTAGGGGCCGTTTGCGACCGTTTGCTGTTGAGCTGATGTAAGCACCAAGATAAGCATGAGTGTTGACCGGCAGCATTTCGCCTGACTATTTGCAAAGAAAAATAGGCACTTGTATAATAGCAATCACCTATTTCATCAGAAGAAAAAGTAGGAGTTTTTTTTTTGGTCATACCAACAAATGGCCATGGATAGCGTTCTAATGGACATCTAGCAAAATACAGCAAGGAGCCCGCTGACCTAGCATTCTGAATTGATGTGTACGATGTCACACGTGGAGTCATGTGGCAATGTAGAGAGGACGAAGGCATATATCCCCAGACGTGCTGGCTAGCTACACAGCACAACATTCATTCGAATGCTTGGTAGAACGAAGGTATAAAATATCATCCTGTCTAGCTTTCTCCGTCCGTTTTTGTTGGCACTCCATGCCTTGTTTGATACTGGTAAATAAAATGTTCACCAAATTGCGTTGCGGATAAATAATGCCCCGGCTCCTCTGTGCAGATACGTACTTTGCAACGAAAAGCATCGCCATGGTTTCTTCCCCTCTGCTGCTTCTGTGCGTTCTCCTCCTATGCAGCTACTGCTTGATTGCTCTTGGAGGCAATGAGAACGGCTTTCTTGTGGTGCCAACAAGCACCTCTACGCCGTCCAATCTAGCGTGCGCACCTGCCGGACATGGTATGCAATGCAATGCGCAGCTGATGAACACGAAGTGATACGAATCATTGTTTCAGACTAACTGTAGTGCTATCGATCTTGTCAGTGACTTCTGATCCCAACCGTGCGTCCATGCCACTGGCGCACCTGCACGGACCGTGCGCGGGCTTCGGCCTCGGCGGCGGCCACTAACAGGCTGTCCAGGGCGGAGATGCTTCGCAGGGACCACGCTCCAGGAACCATATCTTGCGCAAGGCATCAGGGCGCGGCGCACGATGATCACGCTGTCCGACGAGGCCGTGAGCATCCCGACGTCCCTGGGCGCCGCCGTGGACTCACTGCAGTACGTCGTCACGCTGGGCATCGGCACGCCGGCCGTGTCGCAGGTCCTCATCGACACCGGCAGCGACCTGTCGTGGATGCAGTGCCCGGCCTTGCAACTCCACGTGCTACCCACAGAAGGACCCTGTGTTCGACCCGAGCAAGTCGTCCACCGACGCGCCCATCCCGTGCGACTCCAAGGCGTGCAGGGACCTCGTGACCGACGGCTACGGCAACGGCTGCACCAACTCCAGCGGCACCTCCCTGTGCCAGTACGGCCAGTACGGCAACGATGACACCACGGTGGGGGGTGTACAGCACGGAGACGCTGACGCTGAGCCCACAGGTTTCGGTCAAGAACTTCGGATTCGGCTGCGGCCTGGTCCAGCAAGGCACGTTCGACCTGTTCGACGGCCTCCTCGGCCTCGGCGGCGCGCCCGAGTCGCTCGTCTCGCAGACGGCAGAGACGTACGGCGGCGCCTTCTCGTACTGCCTCCCGGCGAGGAACAGGACCACAGGGTTCCTCGCCGTCGGCACGCCCAGCAACAACACCGCGGGGTTCGTGTTCACGCCGCTGCAGAGCGTGCCGGACCAGGCGACCTTTTACTTGGTCAACCTCGCCGGGATCAGTGCCGGTGGGAAGCAGCTCGACATACAGCCGACTGAGTTCTCCGGAGGTATGATCATAGACTCCGGCACGATCGTCACGGGGCTCCCAGAGACGGCCTAGTCGGCGCTGCGAACAGCGTTCCGCAGCGCCATGTCAGCGTACTGGCTCTTGCCTCCGAACAACGACGAGGACCTCGACACGTGCTACGACTTCACCGGCCAAAGCAACGTCACGGTGCCGACCGTTGCCCTCACGTTCGACGGCGGTGTCACGACCGACATCGACGTGCCTTCGGGGGTTCTGCTCGACACGGCTGCCTCCCAGTCGTCGGAGGGACCTTGGACGGCGATACCGGTATCATTGGCAATGTCAACCAGCGCACGTTCGAGGTGATGTATGATTCTGGCCGCGGACACGTCGGATTCCGGCCAGGCGCTTGCTGAAGTACGTCTCATCAAGTGCTCTGCTGTATTTCAAAATTTCACGGTTGTCATACATGAATCGCAGCTGCAATAAGGGATCGAAACTGTAGCAGCAGGATGGTGCGTGCAGTAATTGGTGAAAACTAGAGGAGCAGTGTTTTTTTTTCTCTCATAAATATACTAGGTGGATATCCCGCGCATTGCTGCAAGTACTCCAGACAATTTGAAAAGAAATTAGACTATTTATATAGTTATATGAATGAAAATATCTTAAATTAATTTTGATGAATGGTTTCACATATCTTTGTGGACAACTAAGTGCATATTAGTGGACAAAAAAATATCATAATTATATGTGTTAGTTGGCTATAATTACAACTTATAGTGGATGATGAGTGGATTGATGATACGGATACCTTGCATGTTAAGATAAATCATTAGTGGAGTTTATCTTTATAGGAGATATAGATTAGCGGTCAAAATAAGGAACAATGCTATATTTATTTTTTATCTGTGGTTTAAAAATGTACATGTATATTTTCACTTAGTTTTATCTAGCGGCAATATACTTCTAGCAAATCATCAGGGAAATATGTATCTCCATAAATCAATATGTATGGTCAAATCTCAAAGAATAGTACTTATCACTCTATTCTACATTATAAGTCGTTTTGACTTTTCTAAATATATTATTTTAATAATATATTGTATATAGTGTATATCTAAATTATAGATACCGAAAATCCAAAACGTCTTATAGTTTAGAATAGTGGAGTACATTATATACCCTTTGACTTTTTCAAAAAAATTAGGACGACAAACTAACAGAACAAGTTTATCGAAGACTTAAATTTGGTTTACCTCCCACAACTGTAATAGAGCTGAAGAACTCTCTCAACTCAAAAATTATAAGCTTATACTATAATATTTAAAACGTCAATTATCATTGTAAAAGTGATTTTGTTTTTAGTTGAAAAACTAATCTAAAAAACACTAGGTAGTGTTTTTAAACCACAAAAATATACTCAAGTCTAAAAAACATATAAGAAAATTATTTGGAAGAAAATCTCAAATAAAATATTTGAAGCTCATGAAATTATCCTTGGAAGCTTCAAGAATTGGATTGAGCTCTAGGAAAATGAGAAACATTTATAGAAAAATCTAAGAAATTTATTTGGGAGTGTCTTATAATTTAAAGTGGCTTCCATGACAGTAACCTAGGAGAAGAACAAGTTTCTACAACTTATATTATGACCAAATCATGAAAAGATATTGGTTTTTGATATTCTTTATGCAGTTAGTCTATTGATTTTCCAATGCACATGCGTGAGATTTTCCGATGCATGTGTGACACAATGGACGCAAGAAATAGGTCGCAAGAGAAAACAAACATTGTCATATCATGGTTACCAATAGTGTTGTAGAGCGAGATGGGTCATAGTTCCTAGATTTGCTTATCACTAGTGATAGATGGATGTTGACAAATTGGCAAGATTATATTTGTTAACGGCTAGATGAGGCGAGGCGTCAATAGATGTTTTTTGATGGCAACTTCCTGGGGGGTGGGGGGGAATCAAATTGATCCCCACCTATATTTCATTCCACAGGTGCCTAGGGAAACCCCAGGAGGTGGAAGGCATAAGCCTTACACCGATTACAAATGTGTCTCGACAGAAGGGCAAGAGATTAGATTACATAGCAAGACATGATCTCCAGTTTTGTGCTAGCGCGATCTCCTTCCTGGGAATACGGCAGCTCCAGGGTTTGACGGCATCTTTGCAAGCAACGGTTAGGCGCCCAATTGCGGTAGGTAGTTAAACATGACATCATTCTGATGCTTCCATAACTCCCAGCAGAGGAGAAGGAGGGAGTTTAGAGCTTTCTTGGCAACGTGAGGAGGGGGTTCGAGTCCATAGCTTGTTCACCTTAGCAACATTGGCAGGGCACCAACCTTTGCTTGCCCAGAAACTGTGAGGAAAGGGGCACTCACTCATGATGTGGTTAGTAGTCTCCTCTGCACCGTGACAGATTTCACACACGGCATCATCCACGATGTGCTTGCGGGTGAGGTTCTTCCTGGTGTGGATGCGATTCTTGGTTAGGAGCCAGCTGGAGAACTTGACCCTGGGAGGCTTCAATAGATAAGAGGTGAGTTGTGATGAATTCGGATTGTTGTTCTATAGAGGAATATGATAAAAGTGGGAAAACGAATATGAAAGAAGTAAAGAACGATGATTATAGCTTTTAGCCAAAAAAATAATTTGTAATAGATATGGTTATTCGTATCGATCATTGCAATCGAACGATGATAAAGAGACGACTAAAATAATCAAACCAATAAGCAATAAATAGTGATTGGTACTTCTTTTATCGTGATTCGTTCAGACCCATCTGATCTTTCCATAGGAAGAAGGGTTATGAAGAGCTTACAGATGAATGTGAAGACGGCTCATGCATGTGATGGGAGTGCTGACGATCAAATTACTGCCGATAGTGATATTCAGCATTTTAACTGACAAAACAATACGTTGGTAGTCAAACCTTAGGGGTGGCCGTACGTACATGACAGAGCGGCAGCATATGGAAAATTTCGTCCGCACGTAGGAGTCTTAGGACACTGGACAACACGACACTGATCTTAGCAATCTTCGCTCCTCGTCTTCTGTGTACAGCTCGTCGGCGAATCCAAAACTTAGACCGGCCTGCTGTGCATTTCTGTGTACAGCTCGTCGGCGAATCCGAAATCTAGACGTGCTCTGCATATACAAGTTTCTCCCTTCCTATCTCCTTCCACAGCTTTTCATCTTCCGTCATGGCCTCACTGCCTCTGCTCGTGTGTGTCATCCTTTGGACCTACTACTCCCACGCTCATGGAGGCAACGACCATGGCTTTGTAGCGGTGCCAACCACTGCTTCTCAGCCAGAAGCAGTATGCTCTGCATCAAGAGGTATATTATCTGATCATCTGAATAGTACTGTCTCTCAGTCTCTGTATACATACACCTTAATTCAAACAAAGTGAAGTTACCTCGCTCCCACGCATGCATGCAATGAGTTTTCAGTGAGGTTGGATCCGGAAAGCAGCACCGTGTCCGTGCCACTGATGCACCGGCATGGGCCGTGCGCGCCGACGCAGAGCTCCGACAAGTCGCCGTCCTTCACCGAGATACTCCGCCAAAACCGTGCGCGCTCGAAGTACATCTTGAGCAGGGCGTCCAAGGGCATGGTGGGTACGACGCGAGAGGACGCAAACGTGAGCATCCCGACTCACCTGGGCGGCTCCGTGGACTCGCTGGAGTACGTGGTCACCGTGGGCTTAGGCACGCCGGCCGTGTCACAGGTCCTCCTCATCGACACCGGCAGCGACCTGTCGTGGGTGCAGTGCAAGCCCTGCGACCCCACCGCATGCTACCCGCAGAAGGACCCCCTCTTCGATCCGAGCAAGTCTTCCACGTACGCTCCCATCCCCTGTCACACCGACGCATGCAGGAACCTCAGTTTCTACGGCGGCGGCTGTACAACGAGCAACGGCAGTGCACCCCAGTGTGGATTCACCATCACGTACGGAGACGGCTCGCAGACGACGGGCGTGTACAGCAACGAGACGCTGACGTTGGTGCCTGGGGTGGCCGTCAAGGATTTCCACTTCGGGTGTGGCCACGACCAGGGCGGTCCAAACGACAAGTACGACGGCCTCTTGGGTCTCGGAGGCGCACCGGAGTCGCTCGTCGCGCAGACGTCCTCAGTCTATGGCGGCGCCTTCTCGTACTGTCTCCCGGCTCTAAACAGCCAAGCGGGGTTCCTTGCCCTCGGCGGCCCGAGCGGCATTAACACATCAGGCTTCGTGTTCACGCCGATGGTTCGAGACCATAACACATTTTACATGGTGAATATGACCGGCATCACCGTAGGCGGGGAGCCGATCGACGTCCCGTCGTCGGCGTTCTCCGCGGGCATGATCATAGACTCCGGCACGGTCGCCACGCTGCTCCAGCACACTGCATACAACGCGCTGCAGGCCGTGTTCCGGAAGGCCATGGAGGCGTATCCTGTGTTGCCAAGCGAGGACTTTGACACCTGCTACAACTTTACCGGCTACAGCAATGTCACCGTGCCGAAGGTTGCTCTGACGTTCAGTGGTGGCGCCACCATCGACCTCGACGTCCCAAATGGGATTTTGGTGAACGACTGTCTCCCTTTCCAGGAGTCAGGGCCGGACGACCAACCTGGAATCCTTGGCAACGTGAATCAGCGCACACTAGAGTTGCTGTACGATGTTGGTCATGGTAGAGTCGGATTCCGGGCTGCTGCCTGCTGAAATGTCGGTTTACTCATTATTGAAAGATAAATGATGTCAAGGTACTCTAGGGATGACAAAGATGCTGAATACTTACTACTCTTTGGTTACTTGTGACTACTGTGGATATGGTTTTCAACATCTTTGAGGCCTTCGCTTCAAATTTCAAAAAATAACCCAAAGCAGACAACATTTTTAAGCATTTTTCTTAAAAAAATCAAAATGCACCTGCTTGACAAGACAATAATATGGATACTCACTCATATCGTGGCAATGCATAGTTTTGTAGTTTCAGAAATAACACCACTATGAGAGTCTCCCTCAGCGCCTCCTCCGCCTCCACCCTCCACCATGCTAGCACCTCCTCTGCCCGTGAAGATGATGACCGGCGGTGACTTCCCCATGATCTGTGGTGATCCTCCGGCAGCTGATCTACCATGGGATCCTTGTCAGACGTGGCAACACGCCTGGATTTCGACATTGGTCTCAGGCTCCAAGATGACGTTCGTCGGCGTTTCAAATCACCGGTACATCTAAGGATGAATTCGATCGGAAACGGTCGAAAAACTCCTCTATTGTTTTCTACTTTTATATTTGAATACGAACGCGAAAGCGGAAACGATATAGCCGGAAATGAAAACGAACACGTGGTATTTCGAAAACGAACCAATTCGATCGGAATTATGTCGAACACGGTCGGCATACGAAAAATCAATACGAAATACCGACCCCGATCCATAACTTTAAAAATGTGCATGACCAAACTAAGAAGTACATGATCTAGGGTCTTAATTCTTAAGTTTCATCACAATTTGCCTTTACAGCAGTATGCATGCGTGTGAATGTGTGGACTGGCTGACTGTGTGCTCATTGAAGCCTCGATCCAGATCCAGAGGGGAGGGGAAGGAGCTGAGAGAGTGAGAGGGGCGGAGGGGCGGCCAAAGTCAAACATTTACATGCACGACATTGGCACCTACTACTAAAGTTCGGCATACAGCCCGGGCCCGTGAGTCCGGCATGAGGCCCGCATTTTTGGCCCGGCCCAAGCACGGCACGGCCCGGTATTATACGGGCCCGGGCCGGCACGGAACGATGCACCAGGCCGTGCCTAGGCTGCACCCTACGCCCGCGGGCGGGCACGACACGGCCCGCTATTTGAAAATAGGCCCGGTGGCGGCCTGTTGGTAATCCTAGATTCCTAGCCTATTAATAGCCACAAGCTTCTTCAGAAAAAAAGAGCCCACCAGGCACCAGCCCACCATTCAGGCCTACTAAATCCTAACCCTAACTTCTTTTCCCCAATTCCCGACCCCACTCCACCTGACCCCTGCCATTGCTCCCCAGCGCCGCCGCCGCCGCTCTCGCCACACGCAACCGCGAACGAGGCAGGTAGCGACACGGGCACGCGGGCGACACAGCATCGTGACGTGCTCACCCACCGGCCACCGCGCTCTCTCGCCACTGAGTCCACTCCCCGTCGCACCCCGCGTGGCCACCCATCTTCCGGCTTCGAGCACGACGGTGGAGGCCACCTCCATGCTTCCTCCCTCCTGCTTCACTCCCGTCATCGTGGAAGGTGGCGGCGCTCCCTCTCGGCTCCACGCCCCTCGTGCGTCTGGCTCCGAGCGCCTTGGTGGAGCGGCGAGCGCACCAGCAGGGTGGCCGCCACCCCTCCTGCCGCCGTTTACGTACAATGCCACCGGAGCCGCCTCTTCCATCGCCGCTAGCCAAACGTTGAAATTTTTTGTGGTGACCTATCCCGATAGATGCGTCTTGACGAGAGGAGTCTAAGGGTGCTAGTCTCATCATCAGAAAGTTCACCGCCGACAACTTACGGCCGGTCAAAGCGCCGCCCCTGTTTCTGTGCTTGTGACAGGTGGGGCCAAACTGACCTCGTGGGCCTTTGGGCCGGCACAGCCCACCAAACGTGTCGTGCCTGACAGGACGGCCCGGCACGAAAATCGGCCCATAGCGCCATGCCTGGGCTGAAGGCCAGGCCCGCGTGCCTGGTAGGCACGGCCTGCAGGGCCCGCGTGTTTTTCGACCCGTCATTGTGCCGTGCCTGTTGCCCATCTTTACCTACTACTACATACGATACTCGCTCGTTCAGTTCGGTTTGGCGGCCACCTTTTGGACGCAAATAAGAAAATGCGTGTGCCAGTTTCGCTTAATGCTCATCTCAATTAGGGGCTGCACCTGCACCTAAACTAGTCAAGGAACAGGAGGTGGGGGCGCTGCCTCGTGGCTGGGTGGCGGCCGCCGGCCGGCGAGGTTCGGTGGAGGACGACGCGGGTGGCGGCGCCGCCAGGAAGGGAGGGAGGACGGAGGACCAGAGGATGGGAGGGGGCAGTAGCGTCTCGCGCAGGACTACGGGTGCGGCACTGCAATCACACTCCGACGGAGTGAAGGGAGGGTACGGGAACAGGAGTGGAGGCCTGGAGAGTTTAGGTTTGTCTAGTTGGGCTGGGCTGTAGAGCGTAGAGTAGGCTACTGGTCTTTGAGAATATTGGACCAAGTTCGGTAGTACCGAATTTCGAATTCGGTTAAATACCGAATATAATGTAGAAATATAGAAAACGGTCGAAAATAGCTCAAACCGAAATCCACACCGTTTTTGAGTTGTCTGTCTGAATTTTATACCGAATTTGAATTTTTCTGAAAAAACTGAAAACGATCGGATTAGAAAACGATGCGATTCGGTCGGGAATTTTCATTTTCGTTTTGATCCTTAGGTACATCATCCCTTCCCCACCCCTGATCGCTCTTTTCTGCTCCTCGTCACCTTCCGGCGGCTTCGCTTTCGTCTTACGGAAGACTCTGTCGCTCTCGCTCTCCAATCCTGTCTCGGAGGACGAGCCCCAGATTTTCACGTCAAATTCATGAGCAACAATCATTATCGTTTCTCTGTGTTCTCAAAGGAAGTTGGATTTTTCATATATAATTTACGTCGTGTTATCAGTTCCACCTTTGATTGCTACTTTCATCTCTGGAATAATGGTGCACCACATTGGGAACGGGAGAAACGTGCTTGGGAGATTGAGGAGGAAAAGAAGTGGACTGAAGTCCGATATACTAAAAGAGCTACTCCCAGAACAAAGAAAAAAGTATCTTTTGATAAGAACATGATATTCCACTCCACGCCCAAGAAACCTCCCTCGTGTCCTAGACAAGACACAATTTATTTTGGTGTTTTCTCATGTCCAGTTACTTCCTCTAATCGATCTTTGTTTGGAAACACCGCTCTACTTGCTTCAGTTAATGATGATCATGTTCTTCGGGAGGAACAGCAGCCTACTGCCATGCAACAGCATCGGGAAGGTCAGCAGCCTAGTGGCATGCAAAGGCAAGACGTAGATCACGCTCAGCCATCCTCTTCCATGCAAAGTGGATCTCAGGTTCAAATCTCAAATTTCAAATCGGGAGCTTTAGCGCCCAGACGTCCGGACAAAAGCCCCGCGTCCAGACGCCGCGTCTCGCCAAGCGCAGCCCCCCGCACATAGCCGCCCGCTCCACCTTCACTCCGGCAGCTCGCCCCAGTCTTTGTGACAGGTGAGTCCCACCTCTGGTGGCCCCACTCCTTGTACCTTCTAGAGTCTTCTGGTGTATGCGTGGGTCTTTCTCTCTATGTAAACCTTACATGTGGGCCTTCTTTGGTCATTTCCTGATAACCCCCTGCAGAAATAGATATTCACCAAAACTCGTGGAATTCTGTCAGTGTAACCCCTATATCTAGATGGTAATTATATTTAGGTCCTTTTTCAAGTCTCGTTGACGGTTAAAAGTTGGAGTTAACTACCGTCAACGCTAGCCGGGCTCCAGCCCCCCTACCGCTATGATTTCCATGGAGCCCGGGCTAAGCACTCCCCCTACCACCATGAGGAGGAGAAAGAAGAAAAAAAGGGGCTGGAGGGAGAAAAAGAGGAAGCCAGCCCCCTCTCCCCCCCCACCCCCCGCGCTCCCCCCTAACGCCATTTCTAGCTCCGTCGCTGTCGTCAACGACGAACTCAATGTCCCAAAATTCCTCTTTGTCAGAAGCCGGTGCATCCCTGTACGACGAGTGGATAGCGCCGACAGTGCAACACACACAGTGCTACTATCTTTGTAATAGTTGATCATGAAAATGGTGTTTTAGTAAAAGTGTTTTTTGAATTATACTCCCTCCAATTCAAAATTACATGACATTTTGGTTTTATTTATAAATATATAAGCAGCTTTTACTATACTTAGATGTACACTATATCTCGCTATATACTAAAGTATCTAGAAAAGCTAAAACAACTGGCAATTTAAATAAAACAGAGGGAATATTTGATATAGGCACTATTTCTAGTATATTTGCCATATGCAGTCCACGTCCTTCAGATCTAGTCTTTAGTGTTAGGCAGTTTTTTAATTTGTTCCAGAGATAAGATGATCTGATCGAGGTAGGATTATTCCACCTTCATATGGTACTGTTTGATTTAGAGACAGATAGAGACATAACCATCTCACACGATAATATATACCATCTAGCTAAGTGTTCATCTCGTCCTCAAAAAATATTACGGACAGGTTTGTCCCATACGGCATAAGTGCTACACGCGCACGTGAGGGTGTCAAAAAGAAGTCGGGCGCGGGCTATGCCAGCACAAAATTGAGTACACTGAGGAAGAAGGCCGCGCGCGAGGGCGACACGATGCTCCAAGTGCTCGGCGCGAGGCTATCAGGTCAAAAGCACAAACTTGCTCCAAATTTGAGAATGCTTACCAGGACACTGAACCTAAAGCTTGTGGGCACATCCATGCACGAGAACAGTACCAGGAGAGACACATTAAAAGGATACCAGGAGAGCCACATTAAAAGGACAAGTCATGAAGCCAGAGAACAGTACCCGCCAGTAGGAAGTTGAAGATCATAGCATCCCTGGCCTCATGATAGAGGAGCATGTTGTCCCTCTCTGCCAACCTCGGCCGCATATCTTCCATAAAAGTCGGCCACCCACCGATGATACACTCAGCCGCTGATCGCAGGCTGGCCGGCTTCCACCACCATGACAGCCCCTTGGATCATGGCCTGCATCCGCACTAGGAGAAGGGCTTCCCACCTGTAGCCGTAGGGGCTATGTACCTAAGACCGCCCCCTTCAGATCCATCACCGCCACAGGTGCTCTTGGTAGGCTAGAGCTCGGGTGTGCATAGCGAAGGTAGAGAGATCTCGTGCGCAGCTAGAGAGTGACAGAACTCCGAACGGAGGAGGGAGATACACACGCGAACACACCGAAGTTTTTGGGCTGCAATGTGGCAGCGTTTTCTGTTGATTGCATTCATTATATAAAGAAATTATAAATTATGTTTATAAGGAAACAAAAAGGACCTACTAATCCCGGCATACTCGTGATCAATGGTTGCCATCCCAACCACCTGGACCATGCCGTAATTTGTGGCCTGCCTCTAATGGCGCTAGCCGCCTGCTACCTGCTACAATTAGCTGCTCAAGGACTTATTCAAACATTCTCCTCCTAAGTCCTAGAGCCACTAGCCTAATTTCTTCATGCCGATCTCACTACGGAGCTCCTAAAACCGAGATCGACCGAGCGCCTTTGTAAGAATGTCGCCCAGCTGATGCTCAGTGCCGACGAACTCTATGTCGATCAGCCTTCTGTCCCAACACTCCCGGATGAAGTGAAATTTTACATCAATGTGTTTACTCCGGTCGTGATGAACAGGATTCTTCATCAGTGCGATGGCGGACTTGTTGTCTACCTTGAGCTTTGGTGCATGGACAGCTCCTCCGATGAGCTCTGCTAGCAGACGCGCTAGCCAGACTCCTTTGCACGCAGCTTCGGCCGCCGCTATGTACTCTGCTTCGCAGGACGATAGGGCGACGACCTTCTGTTTCGACAATTGCCAAGCAATCGGACCTCCGCCCAGGAAGAAGATGAGACCGCTAGTGCTCTTGCGATCATTCACGTCCCCAGCAAGGTCACTGTCGGAGTAGCCTGTCAGCTGGGGCGCTGAACCCTTCCTTCCTGCCGGCCGGTAGTGTAAACCCCAGTGCACCGTGCCTGCCACATAACGGAGTACTCACTTCACAGCTGCGAGATGCTCCTGTCGCGGCGCCTCCATGAACCTGCTGAGGTACCCAACAGCGTATGCTAGGTCGGGCCTTGAGTTGCATAAGTACCTCAAGCTGCCGATGAGGCTGCGATACTCGGTGGCATCAACAGCCGGCGTCGTACCTTCCTTCCTTCAGGAGCTTCAGCTTCATCTCCATAGGCGTGGCACTGGCATTGCACCCCGTCAGTCCGCCCTTCTCAAGGATCTTGGCGGCGTAGGCACTCTGCCGCAGTGTGATGCCGTGAGCTCCTTGGGTGACCTTGAGCCCAAGGTAGTAGGACAAGAGCCCAAGGTCACTCATGCGAAAGGTGCGCAGCATCTGTCCCTTGAACTTCTTGACGGCGTCGGCATCACCACCCGTGATAATGAGATCGTTGACATACACGCCCACGATCAGGCGCCCTGTGCCCTTGCCGCGGGTATACATACCGTGCTCGTCGACGCAGCGAGTGAAGCCGAGACCGAGCAGAGCAGCGTCGAGCTTCTGGTTCCACGCTCTCAGGGCTTGGCGAAGCCCGTACAGAGCCTTGCGAAGGCGCAGCACCTTGTGCTTGTTCTTGCTGTCGACAAACCCGGGAGGTTGCTGGACATAGACTTCCTCCTGGAGTTCGCCGTTCAGGAACGCTGATTTGACGTCCATGTGGTGGACGCCCCAGCCGAAGTGAGCAGCAATGGCAAGAAGCAGTCGAACTGACTCCAGCCGAGCGACGGGGGCGAACACCTCTTCAAAGTCGATCCCGGGGCGTTGCACGTACCCCTTGGCCACGAGACGCGCCTTGTACTTGACGATGGTGCCATTCTCGTCACGCTTCACTTTGTACACCCATTTTAGGCCGATGGCGTGTTGGTCCCATGGGAGATCAGCCAGTGACCATGTGTGGTTGTCGTGGATGGACTGGAGCTCCTCCTCCATTGCCGCGTTCCAGTTAGGATCACGGTCGGCATCCTTGAACGACTTGGGCTCCTCCACACTGACATTGTGTAGTTCAGCTTCCTCGACGTTGCGGTGAGTATGCCCGGGCACGGTGTTGGTGCCCAGAATATTCTGGAGCGTCCTGTACCGGTGCTCCAGGTCTTCGTCGTCGTCGGCGTCGAGGTTCGGGTCGTCAATCAATGGTGTCGCGTACTCCACCGGTGAGGCCCCTCGAGTAGGTGAGCCTCGAGTAGGGCCTCGAGCAGAGCCTCGAGCAGGTGAGGCCCCTCGAGCAGGTGAGGCCCCTCGAGTAGGTGAGCCTCGAGCAGGGCCTCGAGCAGGTGAGGCCCCTCGAGTAGGTGAGCCTCGAGCAGGGCCTCGAGCAGAGCCTCGAGCAGGTGAGGCCCCTCGAGTAGGTGAGCCTCGAGTAGGCGAGGCCCCCCCTCGAGCGGACGTGGGGGACGTTGAGCCCGAGGCGTTCGATGAAGAACTAGGCACGATCGATGTCGAGGGTGCTGGTGCCTGGCGACGCAGCTCATACTCATCCTTGATGATGAATGACACCAAACTGTCACTCGCCGCGGCACTCCCCCAGTCCCAGTGCACGTTCTCGTCAAACACGACGTCACGCGCGACCCGGACACGCTCCGTGGCGGGGTCATAGAAGCGGTACGCTTTCGCTCCATCTTCGTAGCCGATGAAGACTACCTTCTGGCCGCGATCCTCCAGCTTGCTCGGGTGCGGTCGAAGACGCTTGATGTAGGCGACACACCCAAACACTCTTAGGAAGTGCACGGGTGGCTTCTTCCCGTACCAGGCCTGGTATGGTGTCTGGCCATCGAGGGCGGCCGTTGGCGACCGGTTGAGGAGGTACACTGCTGTGTGCACTGCCTCTCCCCAGAAGAAGCCTGGCATGCTCCGTGCGCGAAGGATACTCCGCGCCGCGTTCACGACCATCTGGTTCCTCCTCTCCACGACGCCATTCTGTTGCGGAGTGTGCGGCGCGGAGTGTTGTCGAAGAATTCCCTCGCTGGCGCAGTACTCGCCGAACTGCACCGAGGTGAATTCGCCTCCGTTGTCGGTGCGGAGGACCTTGAGCTTCTTGCCAGTCTCGCGTTCCACCTTTGCCTGGAACGTCATGATGGCCGCGGGTGCATCTGCCTTGGTACGCAACAGAGTGAGCCACATGTACCTGCTCATGTCGTCGACCAACAACAAAAAGTAGGCGTTCTCGGCCGGCGTGGACGGAGTGATCGGCCCGCAGAGATCTCCGTGGACCAGCTCGAGCTGCTCCTTTGCCCGAAACTTGGCAGCCTGCGGGAATGGCGTTCGCTTCTGCTTGGCGAGAACACAGTCCTCGCAAACTTGTTCGATGTGGTCGATCTCTGGCAGGCCCTTTACCATCTCACCACGGTTCAGCTTCCGCAGCGACTTGAAGTTTAGGTGTCTGAACCTCTCATGCCACTTCCAGGCGACGTCGTCGACGCGCGCGGTAAGACACACCGGGGCGGCGATGGTCATTTCGAGGTAGTAGAGGCGGCTTGGGGATCGGTGAACCTTGGCGAGCAGGAGTCGTTGCAGATCGAAGATGCGGAGAATGCCTTCCTCGATGGCGACCTTGTACCCGTTCTCGTCCATCTGGCCGAGGCTCACAATGTTGGTGGTGAGCCGCGGGATGAAGTAGACTCCGTCGAGCCGGCGGTGTTCGCCAGATCTGAGGGCGAAGAGGACGGTGCCCTTCCCCTCGATGTTGACCACCGACCCGTCGCCGAACTTGACGGTGCCGGTCACGCTGCCGTCGAGCTCGGAGAAGACATGACGCGAACCCGTCATGTGGTTCGTCGCACCGGTGTCGAGGACCCATCGGCAGGGCCCCTCTGCCTCCTTCTCCTCCTCTCTGAGGTGGAGGAGGACCTTTGGCTCGTCGAGTTGGACGCGCTGCGGCGGGTCGATGGTGCGCAGCGGCAGCAGCGGCGAGGAGTGGGGAACGGATGCGTGTGACGCGGTTACCTCAGACTCGACGGAGATGTACATGAGGGCTCGATCCTCTTCCTCCTCGGCCTGGGCCACATGGGCCGCGGCCTTCTTCTTCTTGCTACGGCAGTCTCTAGCCCAATGGCCTTTCTTTCCGCAGTTGTTGCAGAGGGTTCCGGGCAGAGGCTTGCCTCCGCCAGCGTTCCCGGCACCGGCGTTCTGGCCGTCCTGGCCGTTTCGCGCCGTGGAGCCTGCGCCGCCACGAACGCGTCCGCGCCCTTGGCGCTTCCCGCGACCGCTGGAGCTGCCGCTGCCACCGGAGCTCTCCTGCTCGCGGTGGGCCTTACGACGTGCCTCCCACTCGTCTTCGCAGAGTAGGAGCCGCCCCATGCCGTCCGTGATTTCCTTCGGCTTACTGCGTTCCTCGAACACGCGCAGCCTCCCGACGACCTCCTCGATCAAGACCGTGTCCAGCTCGAGGAACATCTCGAGGGAGACTGCAGCCTAGGAGAGACGATCCGGAACGACCTACAACAATTTCTTGACTACCTCAGCGTCCGTGATCTTGTCACCGAGCGTCCGGAGGTTTGTGGCGAGCGTCGTGATGCGCGTGCCGAACTCGGTGACGCTCTCGCCTTCCTTGAAGGAGAGGTTCCCGAATTCCCGACGAAGCTGCTGCGCACTGGCGTCGCGAGAGCGTGCGTCCCCGATGCGCAATGCCTTGACCGCATCCCAAGCCTGCTTGACGGTCGGCTTTCGGCCGAGGGTGGTCCACATTTCGGAGGGAACCGAGCGCAACAGCCCGGCCATTGCCTGGCGATCGGCGTGGTACTCGTCGTCGTCAGGATCTTCGTCGATGCCGATATCGACGGCGTCCCAGACGCGGAGCGTCTGGAAGTTCACCTCCATCACCAGCGCCCACTCTGGATAATTCGTCCGTGTGAGCATCGGCCACGCGACGTTCGCAGACGAACGCTCGATGACGCGCTCCATGATCCGTGAGCCGGAGCGGTAACGCAAGTGGCGACCCGTTGAGCGTCCACGACGACGCGGCGGCGACCGCGATGGCTTGAACTTCTCCTCGTTGCCAGAGCCATTGGAAGGATACCGCGAGGCCATGGCGACAACGGCAACCTAGCTTTGATACCAATTGACAGAACTCCGAACGGAGGAGGGAGATACACACGCGAACACACCAAAGTTTTTGGGCTGCAATGTGGCAGCGTTTTCTGTTGATTGCATTCACTATATAAAGGAATTACAAACTATGTTTATAAGGAAACAAAAAGGACCTACTAATCCCGGCATACTCGTGATCAATGGTTGCCATCCCAACCACCTGGACCATGCCGTAATTTGTGGCCTGCCTCTAATGGCGCTAGCCGCCTGCTACCTGCTACAATTAGCTGCTCAAGGACTTATTCAAACAGAGAGCGCAGGCACAAATGGTGCGGGAATGGATTTGGTAGACTTCATGCTTACTAACACGCGTCACAGCTGGATCCCTGTGTCTCCTATGAAGACGACGGCCGGTACAACATGACAGCGAGGTCTTCACGGTTATGAATGCTTGGACGAACTGTAGTTCATTTCTATATTATAATCAAGTTTGCTTCACTTCTCCCACAATTTTTGTATTTTTTCTATTTTTCTTGTCACATAATGTCAGGGTTTCTGGCCGGGGCCTGACGGCGGCGTCTAGGGCTGCAGGGGTGGTGGTGGCAGCGGAGGCGAGGTGGCAGCGCAGCTAGGCAGATACGGCGCCTGGCTAGGGCAGAGGGAGAGGGGGCGGCGGCGCCAAGGAGAGGAGATAGTAGGGAAAGAGCTTTCGCTCGTCATTGAATTGATTATATCTCCCTAGTATTTGTAGTCCTCCTAGGGACTTGACTCTTAAGCAAATTAGGAGATCGTTATAAGACACACGGATTCTCCTATCCAATCCTAAACAAACTCAATTACCTAACTTAACCCGATCTTTTGAAAACCTAAGGAGACTCGAATTAGAAACATAATGATAGTGTGGTGGGACCGGCGGCAGCGGCGGCAGGGGGCAGCCTAGGGCGTCCTCGGGCCCACGTGATGCGGCCATAGCAGCAGCACCCCTCCTCAGGGCCTATGTGGGCCCATTTTCTTCACCAAGGAATACGTACGACTCGCATTGAGCATGTGACAATACTCCCCTTCTCCACTCATCATGCTGAAATATTGTCCAGTCGTCGACACCATGTGGAGGTGGAGGTGCATCCGACGGGATAGCCTCCAACAAACATGTCATATGTCCATCAAGTGGATTATTGAGGATATATTTTGGCGTGTCCTGAGAGGGTGAAATTCGAAGCAGTACTGAAGGTTGCCAATGTAGCCACAGAACTAGTAGCTGAAGTCTCCCAAGCTCGTCCCTAAACAGGTGCCACATAGTGCTGCTATTAGGAGATGTCGTGGCACAACTGCGGTGACCTCGAAGCGAGCCATCATTCATGGTGGAGTGGTGAAGCCGTGAATATGGTTGCCATCCTCAGAGCTGAGATAGACATAAAAAAGGCGCCAAATTGTCGTGGTAGAGAATGTCATGTGTGCTGTCGTCAAATGCAACATGTCTCCAAACATGAATGAGCCAACATAAAACATACCCGGTAGGATAAGAGGTTGGTTGGAGTTGGGTAGGAGATCAATATCGACACTGTCGGTTCAAGACTGGTGGCCAAGGCTGTCAATGAGTATCATTGTGGCTCCTGTCACCTGGCGATGTTGTATCCATGGGTGCCCTGTGATTTGTCCCATCATTGGAGGTGTATATGTGCTCCTAAAGCTAGCAACTCCATAGTGGTAGGTTCACCACTTGACATAGAGCCTGCAAGAGATGTGGTAGTAATGGTGAAGATATAGGGAGGTAGATGCGACTGTTGAAGAAGATGAGTCCCTGATCCATAGACCAAGCATGACTTTTTGGCCATTCATGATGGTGAGGGTGACGGCTCTTAGTTCACATTGTTCCCGGATGGCTTGACAAATGTGCTGAAGACCATGTCATCGAGGTAGTCGAGGCATTTGGAAATCGCGCCCTGTTCATGGAGCATGGCAATGGTGGTCCATGTCATGGTCCTTAAACCACTGTCAGGGGCACCGATAACATGGGGCTGGTGAAGCTCAGAGCACTGGACGAGGTAGGGGTGTGCAAAGGGAGTGCTTGTGCCCCTGTCCGGTGTACTGCAGCTCTCTGTTGGTGAAGTCCTAGGTGACACGGCCTGGGCTTTCGAGCCAAGGTGTGCCAAGCACCACGTCTACGTCGTGGCCGATGCCGAGGAGGCAAGCGTCAATGTCAAAGGCGTCGGAGGAGATCGTAGTGGTACTTTGAATGAAGCAGCATGACAATGGACCTGGGCTCCACTAGCAACGAGGACAATGGTGTCAATGTGCTACTCCTGGAGGCTGATGATACGCGCAATGTTGATGTCGATGATGTTGTGTGTTGCACCCGAGTCGATGATGATGTTGATGCTGGTTCAGATCATCATGCCTATTGGTGGTCCATAATGTATAATTATAACACCAACATTCTTATCAATTCCATCTAAAGGCCACGCCAAAACTAGAATGGGAGCTTCGAACTAACGGATTCCACAAGTTTTGGTGAATTGTGCATTTACAGGTATGAGAATGGAATTTATGATAAAGGAGGGAGAATCTAGGAGGAAATAATTTTTATCGTAAGGCGTATTCATGGCATAATATAAGCCCAAGCAAGTAGGTCAAGTTAGGCCCTGAAAAGAGGGAAAACAATAGCCCAACTCCATAAATCTACCACATAGCCCAACAGAGTTCAAGTCTATTTCAGGACTACAGGAGCAGGCCCGAGTAACACATCTATAGCAGTCACATCCGAACTCCGATTTAGGTGATCTAGCCGGCCACGCAAAGCTAATGAAAAGATCTACATGCCCACAAAATTTGGGCTTATTTGGGCTTAACTGTGGGTAAATCTGGGCACAAAAAACTGATACCCGAGAACCAAACCGAAATACCAAAAACCAAAACCAACTAACCGAACCGATCGATTTTGGATCCAAGTTCGGTTCTAGCATCTCACTACCTGAATTTAGTATGGGTAATTCAGTTCTAGGGCTCGGTTAACCGAAATGACCGAAGTAACTGATCTGGCCCATTAATCCGAAGCAAAAGGCCTAGCCCAACAAGCCTTCATATATATACAACCTCTCCAAACCCTATCCCACTCCACTTCCACCCTTCCAGCCGCCACCAGGTGCCCCGCCTCCCTCTCTCGTGCAGGACGTCGCGCCTCTTCCTTCCCCGTTCCCCTCCGCCCGACAGCGATGGTGCCCCTCCTTCCCCGCCCCTGCTTCCTCGCCCCAGATCGACGACGCCTCTTCTTGCGGAGGCCGCGGAGGCGAGGTGCTCAGTGGCGGCGTACCAGGCAGAGGCGAGGTGCTCGGCGGCGGTGCGTCACGCGGAGGCGAGTGTCCTAGTGACAGCGCGTCACGCGGAGGCAAGCGTCCCAGCGACAGCACATCACGCAGAGGAAGGACCTTGACGGCGACGCCTCGCGCAGCAGATGTGCTCAATGGATTTTTCCTTTTTCTTTGGATTTTTCTCTTTTTATTTTTCTCTTAGATTCGTGAATCTGCCTGTGAGATGCTCTTCTCGGTTAGTTTTGGTTATAACCGAAACCGAACCGAATTACCCGAACCCGAAAAACCTCGGTTCTGATTTTTCTGAGGAACCGATCGGTTCCGATTTCCAGGTAACGAATTAGCTGGTTACTAGAAGAACCGAACCGATCGGTTTCGGATAACCAAACACCCAGAGTGAACTGTGGGGCAACCACCCACAGTCTTAACTGAGAGGAGAGAGTAGGGTAAGAGCTTTCGCTCGTCATTGAATTGATTATATCTCCCTAGTATTTATAGTCCTAAAGACATGACTTCTAAACAAACTAGGAGATCCTTATTGTAAGATACAGATTCTCCTGTTCAATCATAAACACTCTATTATCTAATTTAACCTAATCTTTCCGAAACCTAAGGAGACTCGAAATGAAAACATAACAACAGCGCGGTGAGGCTGGTAGCGGCGGCATCGGGGCACATGGCGCCCCTCCCCTGTGCGTGCACGGCCTAGGGTGACCTCGCCAGGAATACTGCCCCGCATTGGGCGTGTGACACGTAATCAGGTTCATACAAAAGCAATCCCCCAATGACACTATCCAATATTATTTACCAGTTTGAAGACTTAATAAATAATATATAAACATATATAAATTTTACTTGTATTTCGTGCAACAATCCTCCTGCCTTGCTCAAGCATGTCAGTAATTCAGTATATATATGTGGGTGTCACCAATTGGCTCAACTGCATCCGTTTGGTCCGAAGCCAATCCTCCCTCCATCCACATCGAACACAACGTTGTGTGCTCTCTGCTGCACGTTCCCGACGACGACGAGACCCGACGATTTCGTGGGGACGAAGGCCAAGCACGCGAGCGTCAGGGATGATGGCCCCGAGTCACCATCACCTGGCGGGAACACCAATAGAATCCCGGATGCGTCCACGTCGATCCTCGCACCGCCACCAAACTCGAGCGCCACCCGCGGAGCCGTCACGACGTCCTGCCCCGTCACGTCGTAGCACGTGTCCAGCACGTCCATGGACCCCTCCGGGAGCATCTTGTACTCGCCCATGTGGCGCCTGAACTCGTCGCGCAGAGGGTAGTACGCGGCCGCTGGCATGTGTGTGACCACCGTTCCGGAGTCGATGACCGCCCCCAGGGAGAAAGCCGACGCCGGTATGGCCACGGCCGCGCCGTTGACGGAGATGCCGGCGAGGTTCACCACGTACAGAGAGCTCAGCTGAGAGGTACTATCGGTTATCAGATTCGTGAAAGACAGGTTCGGCTGATCAGGAGCATCGCCGATGGTGAGGTATCCCGTGGAGCTCCCGCGTGGAGGGAGGCAGTACGAGAAGACCCCACCGGCGCTGTTGCCCTGGCGTGTCTGCGAGAGGATGGACGAGTCGCCCCGGCCGAGACCAAGCAGACCGGCGACACTCGTGCTGTCGTTGAAGCCGGAAATATACTCATGGCTGCACCCAAACACGACTCCGGTGGCTGGCGGAGCTGACGGCGACAGAGTGAAAGTCTCCTCGGCAAGGCTGCCCCGAGTCTCAGATTTGTCGCCATACTTGACGCTGTACTGGCACGAGGTCGCGCCGCAGCTGGTTTGCTGGACGCCACCGATTTGGCACTCCGGCGCGCTGCACGGGACGTCGACGTACGTGGAAGACATGTTCGGGTCGAACAAGGGCTCTTCTTGGGGGTAGCAGGAGTCGGGCCCGGTGCACGGCAGGCACTGCACCCAGGTGAGGTCGCTGCCGGTGTCGAAGAGGACGGTGAGGTTGCGCGCTGGGGTTCCGATGCCGATGGTGACCACGTACTCGAGGCTCTGGAAAGCGAGGCCGAGACGGGCGGGAATGTTGGTGGCTGTGGTCTCCGCCCCGGTGAGGCGCCGGTGGATGGACCGGACTCGGTGGCCATCGCGGCGCAGGATGGCAGTAGTGTGGTGGTGGTCCGGCACTGCCTTGTCGTCGCCGGTTTGCAGGCACGCGCGGCTGACGATTTGGAGGGTGCTTCCATCTTCACGACGAGACACAGGAGGAACAAATCAATTAACCTTTCTTAATCCAGCGAATAAAATGATCGAGCTGAGACTTTGAACACAAGGCAACCTGGACGAGCAGCAGATGGCGAAGAACATATCGAGCTCGACAGCAGAGACTGTATGCTGATTGTATGAAGGTCCTGCTGCCTCGCTGCGAGGACCTGCTGAGAGGCGATGGCGGATAGGAGGAGCAATGCCAAATGCAGGATCCAGTAAGCAGCCATGATCGGCGACTTGAGCTCTTTACGGCCTTTAGCAACAGACCGGTACGATGTCCTCTTATTATACCAGCCTGCGTGTTGTAAGTTACAAGTTATAGCTTTTTGGATTTATCGGGGAGTAACGACAGAAGATCGTAGAAACCAAAGTGGTACCACGAAGGAATTGCCGTCCTATAGGTTTCAGCTTAGGATTGCACGTACGGCTGGCCTTGGAACATAAGGAAATTGCTTCGTATCTCCGAGGAGACAAATATGATACTGCAACATAAGGAAATTGCTTTGTAGTTCTGAGGAGACAAATATGTTTAAAATTTTTTTCCGGACATCGTTAGTATAGATTCATAATCCGAAACCTAAAAGCTTAGGCCCTGTTTAGATTGCGAAAAGTGAAGTTAAAAATACTGTAGCACTTTCGTTTGTATTTTATAAGTTTTGTCTTAGACTTAAAAGATTTGTCTCTCGATTTATAACTAAACTGTGCAATTAGTTATTTTATATCTATATTTAATGCTCCATAAATGTGTTCAAAGATTGATATAAAAGAGAAAGTGCGAAAAATTTTGAAATTTTAAAGCAACCTAAACTAGGTCTTATATTGAATATTTGTACATATAAACCAAATTAAAAAATTGTCAACTAGAACATGTTGATTTTTTTTGTTTGGATCTTGAGCATTGATAATATTTGATTTGGCATACCTGTTTGACTGCTATGACTATAAAAAAAAATGCTTTCTCGAACATGGGGCATCATTTTCAATTTTGCACCGAGCCACCCAAATCTTCTGCTAACTCGGAAGAAAATAAGAGAACATTGTTTAGTCTCCCCTCCAGAAAAGAATATAACATTCAGAAACACGCTCTAGACATTGCTAACGTAAATAAATGAAAATACAGAAATCAGCTTAGCTCCCAAACAAACACTCTTAGGGCCTTGGCAAGCAGCCAAGCACCTACGGAGTTGAATTAGATGCATCCATTTGCCCCGAAGCCAACCCTCCCTCCGTCGACATCGAACACCATGGTCTGCGTCCTCTGCTGCATGTTGCCGATGATGCTCAAGCTGCCCGGGTCCGCGTTGGGCGCGAACGCGAGGCAGGCCTGCGAGACGTCGGCGACGAGCAGGATCCCGGACGCGTCCACGTCCAGCCGCGCACCCCTGCCGAAGAGCAGCGCGACACTGGGCACGACCACCTCGTCGTGCCCGGTCACGTCGTAGCACGTGTCCAGGACCGGCCCCACCGCCGGCGCCACCGGGTACCTGCCGCGCATCTGGCGCCTGAACTCCGCGCGCAGGGCGGCGTACGCGTCCGGCGGGAGGCGCGTGATCACCGTTCCCGAGTCGACGATCGTGCCAGCGGCGAACGCGGAGGGGGCTATCGGGAGCGACTTGCCGGCGACGTCGATGCCCGTGAGCTCCACCGAGTAGTAGGACGGGCTTGCCGCCGGGTTCCTGTTCGATACCAGGGGCTTGTACCGGATGTTGGGCTGCAGTGGCGCCGTGCCGAAGGCGAGGAAGCCGGTGGCGCTCCCCCGTGGCGGGAGGCAGTAGGAGAAGACGCCGTCGTACTTGCCACTCGTCTGCGAAACAACGGAGGACGCGCCCTGGCCCAGGCCGAGGATCCCGGCGACTCGGCTGTCGCCAAAGCCGCCGTTCCGGAGATCGCCGCAGCCGAACAGGACGCCCGAGAGCGTGTCGGGTGACGTCGAGTTCGGTGACAGCGTGATGCTCTCGCGGGCGAGGTGCCCGCTGGAGAAGGAATCGTCGCCGTAGTCCAGGTTGTAGATGCAGGCGGTGCCTATGCAGCGCGTGGTGCTACCGGACAACACGATGCACTCTTAGTCGGCACACTGGATTTCCTTGTAGTGATGGATTCCTGCGGCTGGAACAAGGGTTCCTCCTGGGTGTAGCAGGACGACAAGCACGGCTCGCACTGCACCCAGGTGAGGTCCTGCCGGTGTCGAGGACGACGGTGAGGTCACGCTGTGGCGACCCGATGCCAATGGTCACCACGTACTCGTCGCGGCTGAAAGGGAGGCCGAGGCGCGTCTGAGCGGTGGTTGCACTGCCCGAATCGTCATCAAGGTGTTGGCGGTGGATGGTCTCTACTCTGAACTGGTCCTGGTGGAGTAGCGCGACGTGGTCGGAGGCGCTCTCTTGCTTACCCGCCGGTGAGCACGACCGGTGGACAACCTGGTGTGTTCCAGGAGCAGGAGCAGCACCAGAAGCTACATACGATTGATTTAGTGATGCACTCATGATGATCATACTGATGTAGAAAAAAATCTACATCCTGTAAATGTGGAGTTAGAGAATAGAAAGGTACCTGGATTAGAAGAAGACGATGACGAAGTGCAGTTGGTGCCAGACAGCAGTGACCTGATGCTGATGACATGATGGTGTTGCTGCTCCGAGTGAACCCATTGTTGTTCTGAAAGCATGGAGAAGACGAAGAAACATACAACAGCCAAGCAAGATCGCATGGAACAAGACATCTCCGGAGCTACGACAGTCCAACCTGCTGTATTCTGTACAGGTTTCGGAAACAGATACATATACTCTGTGTTTATACCAAGTGCATACTCTGTCAGATCCAAAGGATGTAAAAAATGCAAATGAGTGCAGGATTATGCCGGCTGGCGATGTATAGATGGAGCTAAAAGATTCAAAACAAAGGTGTCAAACAGAAGCACCCATGCTGCCTCGTGTCAGCGGTTTAGTAACCGGCACCAAGTTTGTTCCATCACTCTGCATGCAATGATGCAATCGAGCTTATAAAACAATGTTTTGGTGAAATACTAGAAGATCTGTTATGCAACATTACGACACCCTCTATCTATCTCAAAATATAAGACACCCTCTATCTCCGGCTCTAGCCCTCTAATGAGGACAGGCTGCAAGCTACCGATCTGACCTGCTGGATTCTTTACAGATTTCGGGAAGAGATGCATACTGTGTCTTTACGTATGTACAAACTGACAGGAGAGTGCAACAAGTAGGTCCGGCCCAAAACATTGTACGGAGTATTTCCTAAACTTTGGGATAGCTGTTGAGTTGTTAGCAGTTGTGATTATATGTCTAAACAAATATCTAATGGGTCTGTACGAAAATTACAAACGAAAGCAGGATTAGGACGGCTGGTGGTGGATACATAGAGCTATTTAATAAAATATGAAAAAAACACAGACATCAACAAACAGAAACATCCTTATTGTGATGGCATTTGTGCCTTGTACACACAGGACTTAGGAGCTAGAGACTCTAGATTATAGGGATGAAAAGGGTCAGGGAAACTCTGTAGCTACTTTTGAGTTCACATTTTTACCAAAAAAAAAACAAAACAAAACCAAAGTCGGAATAAAGCAACTATAATTTCTGGAAATCGAGAAAGTAATAACCGAAAACTGATAATTAAGAATGAGAACAATTCATTATTACAAGAGTTTGCATAGAGTTTTGCTGGCCTTTGCAAGATAAAGAAAACTGATAATTAAGATAAAGAATTTTATACTGGCCTTTGCAAGAGTTTTGCACTCAACAATTCATTATTACATCGTTTTAGCCACCAGCTGATGAAGAAAAGCTCATAAACGATGTCAAAGGTAAGGGAGACAGTATAAATAAATTCAGCTCAAATAAAAAACGAACTAGAAATGGGAAACAAAAAGTATAGGAACCCATGCTCTAATGGAACAACAAGTCCATAGAGGCATAGATCATTAGTTTTCTATAGTAGCTGGCTAGCAAATTTTACTGATTTTAGATTATCAACAAACATTTGGCAGAAATTAAAAAAAAAGAACTGTAAAAGAAATAAAAAATGGATAGGCTTGCGGTGACTACACGCTACAAGTGAAAGCATCCCAATGTGGGGTTCCATCCTCCCATCCAATGCTTCAAACTGGGCTAGTAGGCTTCTGCTTTAGTTGCGGCCCATTGAGCTAGCAGGAAAGCACGCGGCATGTCTACATTATGCAGCAGAATGCTAAATTTAGTCCCACATCGCTTCTGCAAGAATGATGAGTTATTATATAGTGGAAGCCTGACTGCCTAAGGCTCGCCGTGAGGGAAAAAAACATAGCAAAATTTTAGATAGTCAGGAAAATATATACTTTGTTTGTTCATCCTTAATCCACTGTATTTTTTAAGTTTTTGTTTTTCTCAATGAATATGGAAAATGATGTCCTATCTAAGGATTAAGGATACGGTACCTTGCAGCTTGCGGAGTTATCCATTTATAACCATAAGAAATATTATCATCAACCTATGCATTATAGGAGGCTCTCAAATACATATAGCAAGAGTAGAAATACAAATAGAAAAAGAGTAGAAGGACATTTTGAAAAAATAAAATCGCTGAAAAGACATAAAGAGTAGAAATGCAAATAGAAAAGTTTTTGCAAAAATAAAATAAAAAATCAGCAGCTGAAAAGAAAACATATTATGTCCACCTAACTATGATTAATTCAAAGCTTTGTAGCTTACCTATGTATATATCCTTTTTTGGCGATCCTAAGAGAAGTTCTTAAGAAATGAGACTCCTTATTATACCAACTCAAAAACCAAGGTGGGTTTGGAATTCACAATTTAGACACAAAAAACATGATCCTTATGAACAAACGGTCTTTTAAACTCTTCACAACTAAAGAGTACTTGGCAACAAATGCTATGCAAGAAATACTTAGGACCTAAACCTCCTCCTCAAGATCAATGGGAAGAACAAGTGGGCTCGCTTTATAATGGTTAAATGTGATTTTCTCTGTTTTGGGACCATCATAATTCAGAATGGATTCATAAAGTTTATGGGAAGATAGGGTCTGTGATAAACACCTATGTGTCAACACCTTACCTTTATAACATAGCCTCGAATAAATAAGTTACTGTAGCAGACGTGTGTTAAGTACCACGCCACCTACTCTATATATTGTCTCAAAAGAGATATAGTTGGACACAGATTAGTGTCTTAGAACAATTAACTACTTCCATGCACCACGAATATTTTGTTAAGCCAGGATGAAGGTGACTTTTGCTGGAACTTAAATCATAATGGTTAGTTCTCAGTCAAATCCCATTGTGTGTGGCAATGATCCATAATTATGCCCTTAATATTAACAGACGCTTGTGGAAGGTAAAACCTCCATATTGAAGATCAAGGTCTTTCAGTGGTGTGGTACATGCTTAGGGACGTAGTGTGTTAAACGAAGACAATTTAGCTAAACGTAATTGGCAAGGCGAAAACAGTGTTGTTCTTTCTAACAAATATGAGACAAGTAAGCACCTACTATTTAAGTGTCATCTTGCTCCTGCTGTATGTAAGCACCTGTTTAAATGTCATACTGCTCATGTTGTGTGGTCAGGCGACTTCAGGTTTGTATGAACCATACTGTGTATCAAGCATCATTGGGTCTTGGCTCTACAGTCTTATATATTATAGAACTAAAATCATTATCTTTGATAGGAGCAACAACTACATGTTGGTTGCTTTGGTTATGCACAGGGACGATCTAATTTTTTGGAAAGAAACTGATTTTTTCTTCTGGTTATGTATTGACTTTGTATATGCGTTGTTCCATAGGAGCCCATGTTTTGGTTGTAGAGAGATTTCAGTTATTGGCACCGATAGCCAGCCAGTTTTTTTTAGCCAAATACATGGGTGACAGTCTAGTTTCAAATTGAGTGTTATTAGTGTGTCTAACCTTTTTTAAAAAATCTTTTGTACGGCTATGTGTATCCTGCTAATACGGAGACTAGGAATGTTTTGAGATCGACGTAACGATTTTAAAATTAATAAAACTTCTCTTATTGAAATATACTTTTGTGCATTTTAACATTGAATCCTACCGTCTTATGTGCTTCTCAATTAATCAGATAAAAGATACTAGCACATCCTGTTTCTATGTTTTCTCTATTCCTATTTTTTCTAGAATGATGCATTCGTAAGAGCACTGTATAGTATCCCGATGCAGCACAGGTTCGAGCACAGCCGACACTGGTCCTCCTCTTGTGCAAAGCAAGTCCACGGACGTCCCTTCTTTGTGACACATAAAGGTTACCTTCCATTGTACCCGCTACGAGTCATGTGTGTTTGGTAAGATGGCAGTTTCTTGCTATTAATCCTGAAACCATATCCAGCTGGTAGGAGTATATGAACACTTTTTTTTTTTGCGACGTTATCCAAACCTTATTCTCATCCTCTCTGCACCTATAAATAAGTTCAAAATCCTCCGCGCCCCCACACCCCCCCACCACCCCCACCACCCACCCCCCCTCCAAAAAAAACCAGGCTTTTGGCTACTACTGCGTATATATCCTGTAACTACTGACATGATTGGCCTTCTGACCAAATCACCATATTTAATCGTTTGGCCAGACGAAATGATCAGTAAATTAGAGCGATGAAAGCTACCGGCGAGATTCCCACGCACACGCAAACATCATACAGAACCTTTCTCTTATGTAAAAGGGCGATGATTGGTCTGTCCTCACTCCTCACTCCTCACCGCACGGGCTCAAGAGGAAGCTTTCAGCCAGCTCGGGCGACCTTGCTCTGGATAGGGAACGCCATGGCCATGGGGTTGCTTCCTCTTCTTGCTGCGTGCTGCTCCCTCCTGCTCACGGTCGCAGCGCCTGCCCGGGACATCGCCAGCGTCTGCGCTTCAAAATCCAGCGGTACATATATATATATATATATATATATATCTATATCCTGTTATATAGCTTAGAATTTGTAGTTGTTTTAACTCTGTGCTCACGGTTGCACTTGCACCAGTATGATATATGCTAGATATGATTTTTTACACCGTGTGCTAGATGAATTGGCAGCTTGCAGTCATAGTCAATTCAGTGGTAGAACGAACTAGGAATCATTGCTCAGCTCAGAGGATGTACATACAAGTCCATCCAGAGTTCAGAATTCAGACAGGAACTGCTAGTGCTGAATTTTTCAGAGTGAGCGACAATTTTTCAAAAGACGTGAAATGATGGTTTTCATTCTTCGATCACTTGCTTTTTTATAGCATTAGCAAAAGACGACTACGGTCTTCTTCAGGCAATAAAAGAACAGTGTCAGTTTTTTTTTTAATCTAGGTAGCTTCTCATTGCACTTGAGCTGACAAATCGTCAGTGACAAATACATTGACACTATCCGGAACGTCACACGATGTGTGTTCGATCCCTTCTGTGCTACCCGCACCAAGAGCAGCGAGTACATGCACTGCTTTGTTACAATTTATCGACAAATGAACATAGTCAAAGCTAATAAAATTTACATCCGTGAAGGACCTGAGCTCCTCCATCAGACTACCATTTGCAGACAAGTCCTGATTCTTCATTGCCCAGGCTTGCTTTATCTTCAGAGCATCCGTCTCCAGAATCAGATGGCCTATGCCGAGATTGCTCGCAGCTTGAACCCCCTGCAAGCAAGCTATCATTTCAGCTTGGAGCGCACTCAACAGATGATCGACGCGGCCCCATCCATTCACTACTACATCTCCATCACTGTCCCTTATCAGAAAACCCCAACCACCGCAGCGTTCCTCCAGCATGAAGGATGCATCACAATTGAGCTTTAGAAACCCCTCTGGTGGCCGAGTCCAATGTTCAGAATTTTGTATACGACTTCTCTACCTCGGGGGGTTTGATCGGCCCAATTCCTCATTGTACATTGTGATGGCTCTAGCAACGTGTTCAGCAGGTCTTCTTCTCCCCTCCTCCCGGATCAGATTCCTCTCTGACCAAATAGACCAGAGAGTGATGAGCATCAAGTTCCATTTCTCTTCCTTCTGCTGCAGGATGTGATATACCACCTCGTGAGGATTTGACATCAGTTGTAACCTGTCACATTCAGTTTTAAGATTCAGCTCATCCCACACTTTGTTAGCTAGCTTATATTTGAAAAACAGGTGCCCTCCATCCTCATCTACTCGATTGCATACCAGACAACTGGGATCAATTTTCATTCCTCTTCTCGTCAGGTTCCTCCTCAAAGGATGGCTATTATGAGCCAGCCTCCAAGTGAAGTGTTTCACTTTATTTGGCACATTAGACTTCCAAATTTTTGCCCAAAGCGGGTCGGTTTCCCTGCTACTGTCTCCTTGTGCATTTCCTCCATCTCTCCCACGTAGTAGAGTGTCATGGCACACCTTGTATGCGCTCTTAACACTGAACATGCCACGCTCAACGTAGTGCCAGGCTAGCACATTATTTCTTCCTTCATTTACCGACAAGGCCAATATCAGGTCAGCATCCTCCTCCCAGAAAACATCACGAACCAGTTCAGTGTCCCACTGTCCCGTACCAGGGTCGATTAGGTCATCAACATTTGAGAGGATATTCCCTCCCCTGGGCATAATAGGGTGCCTTGAAAACTCTCTTGGGATCCAAGGGTCAGTCCAGATTTTAATATTTTGGCCATCTTCTATTCTCCATATCATCCCTAACTTCATTACTTCCATACTCTTCAGTATACTTCTCCATGTATTGGACATGCCCCACTTTGGTTTTGCCTCTAGCACCGACGTGTTCTGATAGTATTTTGCTTTTAGGATTCTTGCACAAAGGGAGTCCGGCCTACTCCACAGTCTCCAACACTGTTTTGCTAGCATGGCAAGGTTGAAAGCATGTATATCACGAAAACCCAAACCTCCCTCCTTCTTTGGTTTTTGCATCCACTCCCTGCTGAGCTAATGAATTTTATGCTTTACTTCTTGATGGTTCCACCAGAAATGGCACACCATTTTACCAATCTCATCACACAACGAATTTGTCAGATCAAAGCATCCCATAGCAAATGTTGGGATTGCCTGAGCTACAGCCTTTATTAGCACTTCCTTCCCTGCCCACGATAAGAACTTCTCTTTCCATCCCTGTATTCGACGCCAGATCCTATCCTTGAGATATGCAAACGTACTCCCTACTGATCTCCCCACATGGACAGGCAGTCCCAAGTATATTTCATTCATAGTTTCTCTCATAACTTGCAGTCTTTGACACACATCCTTTCTCTGCGTATCTGAGTGTTCTTGCTAAACAAAATGACCGATTTTGCTTTGTTGATCATCTGACCAGAGCACCTCTCGTACAAGTCTAGGATATCCTGTAAATGTTGAGGATCCCCTCCGTTCGCATGAATCAAAATTAGGGATTCATCGACAAACAGTAAGTGTGATACACTTGGTGCTGAGTGATAGATTTTCAGTCCTGCAATTCTACCATCTTGTTCCGCTTTCTGAAGCAAAGCCGAGAAACCTTCTGCACAAATGAGAAAATATATATGGCGATAGTGGGTCCCCCTGTCGCAATCCCCGTTTTGGCCTGAAAGTCTCAGTAAGATCTCCATTCACTTTTATTTTGTACGAGACTGTTGACACACATTCCATGATTAGCCTGATCCACTGCTCCTCAAACCCCAACTTCCTCATCATTTGTTCTAGGAAGTCCCATTCCACACGATCATATGCTTTGCTCATGTCGAGTTTCAGCGCAGCATAGCCCAGGTTTCCCTCTCTTTTATTCAACATATAATGTGTGATTTCATAAGCAACCAAAATGTTGTCTGAGATTAGGTGACCCGGAACAAAAGCACTCTGGGAAGGACTTATCACATCAACCAGGATTGATCTCAGTCTACCAGCTAGGACCTTTGACACCACTTTATATGTCACATTACACAAACTTATTGGGCGTAAATCTATGACCCGCTCAGGATGGTCTGTCTTTGGAATCAAAGAGATTACCATTTCATTCCAACCCTCCGGGATCTTGTTCCCTCTCAGCACTTGGAGCACTTCTGTGGTTAGCTTATTCCCCATAATATCCCACAAGTTCTTGTAGAAGACTAAAGGCATTCCATCAGGTCCTGGGGCTTTGAGATCATCGATAGCGTCAAGCGCATTTTTAACTTCCTCCTCGGTGAACTCTTTGAGGAGGTGTGCATTCATATCGGCCATGATTCGGGGCTGCACAGCATCAAGGAGCTGCAGCATGAGCCCCTCCTCAATTCGGCTGGACCTGAAAAGATGGTAAAAGTGGTTAGTGATAAATCTTTTCTTCTCTCCCTCCTCCTCCACCCAACCCCCATTCTCCTTTTGCAGCTGCCCTATTCTATTTCTCCTCTTCCTCTCCGAGCACACCTTATGGAAATAACTCGTGTTCCTATCCCCAAATTGCAACCAATTTATATGAGCGCGTTGTTTCTAGTACATATCAATTTGTTCCTCCAACCTATCCACTTTAAAACTCCACACCGCCTCTCTCCCCACTACCACATCACTAATTGGGGCTCAACGCCATTTCTCCAACTCCTTCTTTGCACTCTTCAGCCGCTTCTCTAAATCTCCAAGCATATTTTTATTCCACTCCTGCAAACTAGTTGCTACCCCTATGACCTTTTCAGAAAAGCTTCCTAAGTTATCCACCGAATCCCATCCATCTTCTACTACTTTCCTAAAACCCTCCTCCTTCAACCAGTTTCCTCAAATTTAAAACCCCCATGACCACTCGGCCTACTTGCTACATATTCCTTCTCCGTGTAAATCACCATAGGCCTATGGTCACTATGGAAGGGATTCCCATTCTAGACATGGACTAATGGAAATTTTTCCAGCCACTCAAAATTTGACACTGCCCTATCAAATGCTCCTTAATATGTTTATCACCCTTTGTCTGCTTATTTCTCCAAGTAAACACATCCCCTTCAAAACTGAGATCATGGAGCTCACACACCTCTAGAGCTTGTTTAAATCTGTCTAGATAAATTTGCGCCCTCTGCACCCCTCCCTCCTTTTCATGATGAAACAAGACCTCATTAAAATCTCCGGCGCACAACCACACCTTATTATTATTACGTTGCGCAGCTATATCCTCCATCAGCTGCCATGTTTTATTCTTCAGTGCCAGGTCAGATTCACCATATATGACGGTGAATCGCCAAGCATTATTGCCACCAGTCGCCAAGACCTCCACATCGATATGATTCTTCGATTTACTTCGTAGAACCAAATCAATCCCCCTCCGCCACAGCAAGGCAAGCCCCTCGCTCTTCCCCACACAATCCACCACCTCCATGTTTTCAAAACCCAGTTTTCTTCGCAAGAAAATCATCTTTTTCTCATCGGATTTGGTCTCCAACAAGAACATCATATCTGGACTCTCTAACTTCTAACAATTCAGAATCCCACAAACTGCTGGGGCGTTTCCCAACCCTCGGTAGTTCCACACCACTAGCTTCATTTCTGCTCACAGAGCCAGTTTGCCGGCCCCGCTTCATTGATATTCTGCAAGTCCTCCTTCCCACTGCTGCTACACTTCAATTTCTTTGCATCCTCCATCCCCACATCCTCCAACTATTGTTCATGAACCATCTGCTTATCGTCCTCCTTCACTACTTCCTGACATAGATGGTCATCCTTCTTCCCTTTTTGGTCAAGATCAAGTCCAACAATCTTCTTCTCTGCCTTCGACAACCACGTCATCTCCATCCTCCCTTCAATTCCATCCATCCCGTCTACTCCAGCCCGAACAGGCAGAGAGCAGTGCTTAGACAGACATTCCGCAACGAACGCTATAGGATACAACATAGTTCAACCGCCTAAAACCCAAGCCTTAACACTGTTATGATGGTCAACACCAAATTTGCAACGGTGACCGATGTTGTTGCTACAGTATCAGATGAGCTATCAACAGGGTTGAAACAGGCCAGCTGGCACAAGCAGCAAGCAAAGCAGGAGAAAAAATTTTTGGAAGCCCCACCCAGCCTGGTTACAGCTTTTTAAAAAAAAACTAGCCTGGTTACAGCTGTTACCGAAGAAACTTTAGAACACTTCTTGAACGTCGCGGTGATTCCTCAGTTCCTATTCAACGTCGACCAGGAACCGCCGGAGGCAGAAGCGCTCGAGTGGCCGACGACCTGGCCGCGCTGCTCGATTTGCGCACGGGATCCTGCAGCCAGGGACGGGAGCGGGGCTGGAGGCCGCGGTCTCAGCGGCGGAGTCAGAGGACGGCCGCTGGGGCGCCGGGCTGAGCTGCGTGCTCGATGCGACGGTTGGGCCCAGCGTTGGCGGTGCCTTGGTTGGGGGACGGGCGCCAAGCTTCACCGGTGGCGGAGTATGTGGAGAACCGGCGGCGCAGCATGAGAGCAGGCTCTCAGGGCGGAAGCGCGCGGGCCCGTGGAGGCGTGCACGAGGCGTGCAGCAGCTAGCAGGAGCCGCAGGGACCGGGGGCGCAGGGCTGTAGCCGGCCGGACTAGGAGACAGGGACCGTCGCCGCCTCACCGCGGCGAGCGCAGGGGGAGGGGGCCGCCGCCTGAGGATGGAGGCCGGAGGCTGGACGACGCAGAGCCGCAGAGGAGAGCGTGAGCTCCGAAGTCGAGGAGCCACCGAGGCGTCGGCCACTAGTGCGTACGGCGCAGGGGCCGCCCGGGCAGGTGACTCGAGGGCCTCGCAGCGAGGCCACATAGTCGGACGGCGCTGCGAGGCTGGTGCCCGACGGTCCGCGCGGAGGGCCGCGGTCAGCCTGCTGACGAGCTTCGGGCGGGCCGAACGGCCACACAACGAACTAGAGTTACCTCCGCCGAGCACGGAGCTAGACAAGACGGTGAGGAACCACCACCGGGACCAAACTCGAGTCACCTGGAGAGACGACAGCGGCGGATGGAGCGGTGCAGCCGAGCTGGGGAAGCCAGGGAAGGTGGAGCTCCAGGCGGATCGGGAATCGCCTCCCAATCGCTAGAGACAAGGGCGGGACGAACAAGAATAGTGTCAGTTGATAGATCGCAGAGACTATACATAGTACCAACCAACTGACCGTAGATCTTATGTCAGGGTCAGGACTCAGGATAGGTTTTCTCTCGAGAGATCAAATCCTTGTACTGCCCCCCACTTTCTCTCTTCTCTGAAACGCTGTCGTGACCCACTGAATGCAAGCATGCATTAATTCATTGGATTAGGGTGTGGGGAGACGGCGGTGCGTTACTGCTGCCAGATTTGCGCAATGATTTTCCACATGGATATACTGTATATCATATTATATGCCCTTTATGTCCTGTGCTCCTGTGAGCGCAGTTGTCGCCACCTGCAGTTCAGCTGCCACGGAGAAAAAAGAAGCAACGACAGGTTGTAGTTGGATTGGCATCGATTCACACGGGTAAGGATGGATCGCGGAGTGAAACTTAAATTAATTTTCATTCTAATCCACCGTGACACACGTGGATTGAAGAGAATACGACAGTATGGAACAATGTCTTAAGGATTTTCTTTTGGAGATCTATTGCTCGATCGGATGGCGAGAAGGAGGGTGTAGTGCGGTCGACACTGGTTGATGGCGCGTCAAATGTCACTCGCTGGGTCCATATTATTCTTTTTTTCTTATTTAAGGGTGATCAATAATTATATGATGTTATTATACTCGTAATCAACCACTTTTCGTCCTTTGTCTTGTCACATGCATGATAAGACCGGGAAGACCGACCCATGCATTTCATTATAGTTTCACATATTTTGTTTTCACCGGCGGTCATACTTGTACTAATTATTATAAGTTATTTTAATCCAATTAGTAATTAATAACTGTAAAATCCCTTATCCACATCATCATTCAAAAATGTCAATCTGATCTTTCAATTATAGTTCACTTTCTTTTATCCTAGTTAACTTATTTAACTTTAACTGATACAACTTTGTAGAAAAATGCATCAATATCTACAATACCAAAATGGTTAAATTCACTGTAAAATATTCTTGATAGTGTATTTATTTCAATTTTTACAAGTTAACATATTTTAAAAAATCTGATCAAAGGAAAAACCTTTGGACAAAACTAAATTGAGTTTTAATTTGTAACAATAGAGTACCTCTTATGAACAGTTTGCGCTATGCCTTTGTACATGCCCAGAGACACCTGAATGACGACCATGGTGATTGTACCCAAACTTCTCAACACATGCTTTCCTGGATGCCCAATCATATATAATCTGGTTGTATGGACCTACTTATTTATTATGTTATAATCCAGCATAGTACAATGTTTCTCTTCTTTGTCCTTTTTTCTTCTTTTTCAAGGCATCAAAGGTACAAGGTGGTGCCTATCAAAAAGTTGCAACGAAACACATGACAGTTGTCCTATTAATTTTAAAGTAGGTGTCAAATGTCTTATACGGTCCTCTTACATACATCTAGTAGTTGGGAGTAAAGAAATCGCATGGCTCAATCTTGAATTCACGGATCCATGTCTTTTTCCTCCCAAACACAGTATATAGGCATAGAGATGCTCCATGCACTCACATCCATATTCATATACATGTACACATATCCATATCTTTACGAGCATCTCTGAAAATCTAAACCAGTAGATCTTAATATTATTGAAATTACCATAGACGTCTCAATGTTGATGCCTCGATGGTACACGTTGCCTACCATAATAAAAATGGCTTCGTTATATCCTGAAATAAATGTAAAAAATATAAGCATTCATGTTTCATCGCAAAAGAACTAACTAGCAGATTTGCAATCAGTTCTCAATCCCTTACATGTTTTGTATCCTTGTGACTTCAAGCTATATAGAGCCAGACCAAAACAAAGAGGATCTTTCTCAATATTTTGTCTCAGATCATTAGGGGTTGACCTAGAACTAATCGAATTAAACTAACTTGGATTTCATCACTGTGACACTGCCTAAAATGTGTTGGTTAAGTACAGTGTGCAGTACTTCGAAGTACAGCTTCTGTACTTGTTCTGTACTATGCATGCTAGGGAGAATAGACTTATGTACTTGGGCAGGAAAACGGAAGCACAAAGATAAATGTGGATAAGATAATAAGAATGTGTGAATCTTTTACCTTCACCTGTAACCATCAACCTCTCTCTTTCACTCTTGTTGACGTGTTTCTCTGGGTTGGACTTCGACACACGCGACTGCTGTGAGACGTACGTGATGGATTAGACTGCCTCTCTTGATGTCACGCGCCAGCTATTAAGCAACGCTCACCGTCTTAGAAGAATATACAATTCTAGATTTAATAAATCGAATCAAACTTTCCTGAGTGTAACTAGTATAATATTTTACAAAATATAATATTCTAAAAAGGATGTAATTCTAGGTCTGGTTCAGCTCAATAATTATCTTAACTTTGACAAAGTTTCTATACAAATAGTATCAACAATTATAACTTCAAATATCTATGATATACATCTTTCATGGTGAATCTAATGATATATGTTTAGTATGATAAGTATCTTTTCATAGAAATTTGACTGGACCTACTCTATATATAATTAACATTTTTTCTGTGACCGAAGTAATAGATTTATGCTTCAAATCCTTGAAATAAATGGCTCTAACTAATGTATTTTCCAAGGAACAATTATGGCCATAGTATAAATTGAAGAGTAAATATATAGAAAATAAAAATGTTGTAATATAAAACAGGTGAAGTAATTAGGTGGTAAATGGCTTGTCAATAGACAAAGTCAGTGATGAACTGAGGCAGAGCTTGAGCCGAGTAGGGCAAAACAGAAGCCCATATAATTGATTCACTAAGCTAACTGATTTTTGCATGAGTACTCCCTCCATTTAAAAAAAATACAATTCTGGTTTTTTAAGAAGTCAAAAAATTTTAAATTTGATGAAATGTATATAGAAAAAGTAGTGGTACTTATAGTACCAAAAGATATTATTATATTACTTATTGAATATATTTTTATAATATACCTATTTAGAGTCATAAATATTAATATTAATTTTCTATTATCAAACTTAAAGAAGTTTGACTACCTAAATCTAGATTTATATATTTTGTTTACTAATATTTTTAATAATATTTTCTATAAGTAGTCCACTTCCTAATTTCCTTAATTAAATAGCTAGCTATTATGCTAGTAATGACACTAGTGGCTGGTTTAATCACAATGCAAAGGCTACATAAAAATTAATCATATTTTATTGTTTACAGCATAATAATTAATTACCCCTGTAGCTTGGCATGTTATAAATGATTTCTAGAAATCTTTATGTTTATAGACAAATTTTAAAATCTTGAAATAGAAATACTTATATTTAGGGACAGATAAAATAGCATTTCCTCTCTGTTGGATTCTCAAATACTATATGTAGCTAGGTCCACATACGACTTACTCGCCCAAATAATGCAAAGCTACCATGTTGGCCTACAAGATGCTCAAATCATGCATGGAATCACGCCCAAATAATGCAAAGCTACAATGTTGGCCTACCAGATGCTCAAATCATACATGGAATCCATGTCATGGGATAGGATGCTGACATTGTACTTTGTACAAGGGAAAAAGTCCAAATTACTAATATTTAAATTAGTCCAATTTACATCTTAAAATGATTTCTTTTGTTTCTCTTTATACAAATTCAGTTTTAGTTTCAGATTTTGTGAGGTGATAGAAGACATAATATTTGTGCTAGAGGAATACATTATGCATTTTTCATTATTATGTTTTGTATGATATTGTATATGTCTAGTGTTAATTTATTATTAAATTTCCAAAGCTATGAAACTAGTGGCAAAAAGCTAAGATATATGTTTTCTAACATAAGTCAGATATCCTCAATCACGTCCAAAAAAATAGCAAATCCTATTATGGGCTAACCTTGACCAAGTAAAATAGTGGGGAAAGAATAAATTGAACTAAATGTTAATTTAGGGGTAATTATCTAGACATAGACTAAATTTGGAGGGAGTAACTTGAACATTTTCCTTATTTTACATACAAGAGATGAGTCAGTTACGTTCACAGTCGCAGAGTGCTCGTTTCGTTCGTGGTGCTCGATCGCTTTTTAATATGCGCAGCGCTGTATCGTCGTCACTCACTGGTTCAGTGCTGCGTCGTCCACGCTGCTGAATGGATCTCTTTCAGCTGGTGCTGGGTCGCTGTCACATTTCGCGATCAATCGGCGCGGGAGACACTGCCACTGTGCCACAATGATCAACCGGGCGACGGTGCACGGCAACTAGCTATAGCTGCTTGGCGCACCTTAGCTTGCTGCTGCTGTTAGCTAAGCAAGACTAGAACATAATTATTGGTGCGTGCTGCATGGTGCATTGCATTGTTCCAGTATAGATATTAAATGTATTTTATACTAATGGTCAATAATAATGTGTAAATGTAACGGAGCCAAACCTTTGGTGAAATTGAACGAGTAACTAGCCAGGACTGACATGCATTCTTTTGCAGATTTCCCGCACCGGAACAGCTCGGGCCTCCACCTGACGCTGCACCACCCGCAGAGCCCCTGCTCGCCGGCGGCGCTCCCGTCCGACCTCCCTTTCTCCACAGTCCTGACTCACGACGATGCGCGCGTCGCCCACCTCGCCTCGCGCCTCGCCACCACCAGTAACGCGCCGTCCCGCCGCCCGACGTCGCTGCGCAAGACGAAGATCGACTCCTCCCTGGCCTCCGTGCCCCTCACGACGGGAACGTCCATTGGCGTGGGGAACTACGTCACCCAGCTTGGCCTCGGCACGCCGGCCACCTCCTACGCCATGGTCGTCGACACGGGCTCGTCGCTCACCTGGCTGCAGTGCTCGCCCTGCGTCGTGTCGTGCCACCGCCAGGTGGGCCCGATCTTCGACCCGAGTGCGTCCAGCACCTACGCCTCCGTGCCGTGCTCCGCGTCGCAGTGCGACGAGCTCCAGGCGGCCACGCTCAACCCGTCCGCCTGCTCCGTCTCCAACGTCTGCATCTACCAGGCCAGCTACGGCGACAGCTCCTTCTCCGTCGGCTACCTCAGCAGGGACACAGTCTCCTTCGGCTCCAGCCGCTACCCCAACTTCTACTACGGCTGCGGCCAGGACAACGAGGGCCTCTTCGGCCGCTCGGCGGGGCTCATCGGCCTCGCGCGCAACAAGCTCTCGCTGCTCTACCAGCTCGCGCCCAGCCTCGGCTACTCCTTCTCCTACTGCCTCCCTACGTCGGCGGCCACGGGGTACCTCTCCATTGGGCCCTCTACCTCTGGGCAGTACTCGTACACGCCCATGGCCTCCAGCTCTCTCGACGCCTCGCTCTACTTCGTCACCCTGTCCGGGATGTCGGTCGGCGGGAGCCCGCTCGCGGTCTCGACGTCGGAGTACAGCAGCCTGCCCACCATCATAGACTCGGGCACGGTGATCACGCGCCTGCCGACGGCCGTGTACACGGTGCTGAGCAAGGCGGTGGCGGCGGCCATGGCCGGGGCGCAGAGCTCGCCGGCCTTCTCCATCCTGGACACGTGCTTCGAGGGCCAGGCGTCGCAGCTGCGCGTGCCGGCCGTGGCCATGACGTTCGCGGGCGGCGCCTCCCTCAAGCTGGCGACGCGGAACGTGCTCATAGACGTGGACGACTCCACGACGTGCCTGGCGTTCGCGGCCACCGACAGCGTGACCATCATCGGCAACACGCAGCAGCAGACGTTCAGCGTCGTCTACGACGTCGCGCAATCCAGGATCGGCTTTGCGGCAGGCGGCTGCAGCTGAATATATATATATATATAAAGCTGCCGACCGGGTGAACTCACGTTAGCTCTATGCAGCGGGCAGCTCAAGATTGGTAATTGAAAATACATACAAAACACATGTAAATTCATTAAAGTTTATGAGACGATTAAGTTACAAGCTACTGTATTGTTGATTTTACGCTCCTGGCAATTGTACATCCTTTTACAAGTAAATTGGAATGTGTATAGATTTTCACTGGTGTAAAGACAAAAACCAGAAATGTAATGCTTGGATGATTTGGTCTATTATTCGTATTCTTATTCTTACCCTGCCTTTATCATTGTGATAATAACGAGTGACATCTCTGGCTAGTTTGTCCAGCACATGTAGGAACAATAACCGTCTCTGATGAATTAACAACAGAGAAGGGCATATTATTATGACTTCGCTATTTATCTGTTGACAAAAAAAAAATTTACTACTAAATCTGTGCGCTAAAAATATTGGAGGACAAAGACGGTACAGGACATGCTGAACATGTGATAAATTGATGCGGAACACTACCCTTGAGAGCCACTGGAGGAGTTCCGAAGTCAAACTTCAGTATTTAAACTACGGATTCAACATCCACCTCAGTATTTAAACTCATGAATTTAAATACGAATAGACTCCTAATGTTATAGTTTGAATTACTGTGGCAAAAATAACAAAATATGTGTGGAAAGAAAGTAGAGGCCTAGTTTAACAGCCCTCGCTACAGTTTTGGTTGAAAAAAACAAAACAGCTCCGCAGCTCAAAAGTAGAGGCTATAAATTGAACTTTGAGGGCTATCTCGTGTGCTAGTCAAGTGCCAGTGAGCAAAAATTCATGGTGTTACTCCTCATGTAGGTAGCCATATGTAGGTTTGTTTCGAGTATTATAGCTTCCTTCTAGGCCGCAGGCTAGATTTGCATACTACATTCCAGCTATGACTTTTTTGTGCATTGTAGCAAAGAGCTAGAGTTTCCTCCTCCATTCCTAATTATAAGACATTTTAATTTGTACATAATTTTTGCTATGCACTTGAGTGTTACCCTATATCTAGATATATAGTAAAAAATAATTTATTTAGAGAAAATAAAATGTATTATAATTTAGAATGGAGGAAGTACTAAATAATAACTCAGGCTCTTTGCTACAATGCACGAAGAGAAACCATAGCCGGTAAAGCCAAAAATAATTACTTTGTACGCTCCTAATTCATTTTAAAATGAGAGATAAAAACGGTTCCTTCATACAGTGGCGGAAAGAGCCAGAGCCGACGTTGGCCGAACCTCCACCATTCTAGACCTAAGAGTATCTAGAACAACTTACCAATAAACTCATTTGCAATAAAGGAGACTAGGTCCTTTTTGTTAAAAAAGAAAAAAAAAAAGCTATTGGGAAACTGTTGGAGCTATGAAATTGTCTGATCTCCCCCAGTATGAAGTTCTATGAGAATGAGGGATTGTATTGGGGAGCTGATCGAGATGATCTAAGTCTATTTGGTCGCTAAATACAACTTCTTGCTTTGGATATACTCGGGGTCCACCACAACAAAAGGCCCAACAAGCATTTGCTACCACTATAGGGCGAACCGCTTCAGCTATGCAATCAAACGACGACCATGCAACATCTACACAACAATTTCATAAGCATACAAACATCAGATTCAACTTAATATGCAAAGTTCTGACTTTATGGATTCATCTCGTGCTATAACGAATTGAAATATAACTTATGATTCAAATCCTGACACCTTATACCTATTTTAAAGCAGAGTAGCAGACTATTGGTGTCTATATAAAATACAACTCTTTATGTACACATACAACAGGGTACAGGATTCTTTACGGGAACACCAAGCTAACTTAAATTTGATTTGGGATGCCTAATCTGGGTTGGTTATCAGCGAGGGGAACACAAGACAGGCCAACACGTATTTTCTTTGACCTTCATAGTAGTGAGTCGAGGTATGAATAGTTATAGAGGCGGCCAAACTGAAGTAGGCTGCCATATGTCCTATCCGAGATTCCAACGTAAAGTGTGTCCGTGTCCGGGCTGAAAGACATACCGGATACCTCACCAAAGAAATCCAGCTCCTGTCTCTTATTGTAGTCACTTTTGATGTCAAAGATGTGGACAAAGTCTGCTGCCTCTGCCATCGACAAGAACTGTCCATCAGATGTAAAACGAATAGATCTTATTGCTCCAACGTTGCCTCTCAAGACATGGACAGACTGAGAGAGATTTCTGGCATCCCAAATCCGGCAAGTTTTGTCTTGGTTACCAGTGGCGAATGTCAGACCATCTGGGCTCCAAGCCGATGCAAAGGAGTAATCCAAGTGACCTTTCACGGTATGAATAGTCTGCTTCCAGATAAAAGGCATATTAACTGGAATCCATGCACTACACATACTCTTAATATGTTCTGACTTTTAAACCAATGTTTACAACAAAACACTCACCTTTCCTGAATTAGCATCAATAAGCAAAGCATCTGTGTCATCACCAACAATAATAACAAGCTTTCCATCAGGGCTCAATGATGTGTGCTGCATCAACAAAAGGAACAGAGGTACTTCAAATAGGAGAACATGTAAGATCTCATGAGTCATGATCATTTTCAGTTCACATTTGCACCCAACTATGATCATTACAGATACAGACGAAATGTGTTTGTGATATCAGACACAAATAAACAAAGTGTTTAAAGTTGGCACTTAACCACTTCTGTTATTATCCCTTGCACACTGGTAAAGAAAAAAAAAGATCAAAACACAACAGAAGATTTATTCAACAAGAATAGAGTTGCAATACTAAGCATTCCCAAATCTTGTTCTTACTGCACCATCATCAATTCATTTGTCATTATTTCATAGGTTGTAAAAGACCACAAACAATAAATACATTCAACAAAGCACAAACAATAAATACATTCAACAAAGTTTGTCATATCATGGTGGTATTAGAAAAGCACCTTGCAAAGACTAAACTAACTATGTTAAAGTTGGTCCTAGGGATGATCTAAGCTAAAAGAAAAAATACCAGGATGGTATTAGGAAGCTGATTTCATGTGTTTTCTGCATCCTTGTATTTTTCATCTTTTAAGTCATTCTTATATTTCCATTCTTAATATTATGGAAGGGCAGATCTAGCCTAGTGGTAGTATCTACTTGTGTCCTGGAGGTCCTGGATCCAATAAGACTCCTTGCGGAATTGGCAAGGTTTGCCTAGAAATTCCCTTCTCCCCAGAGCTTTGGGACTAGTACACCATATGAATCTGAATATTATCAGAAGAATCCAGACTAGTACACCGTATGAATCTGAATATTATCAGAAGAATCCTTCCCTAATGAGAATCCAGCAATAGCACTGGTTGGTTGGTTCAAACCTGGAAGCTCACAGGTCATGTGGGGTCACCCTACTCTTTAGACAGCCTAGGAAACATTTTTTTGTAAATGAACTACGAAACATCTTCTCCCCATGGTAGGTATAATTTTAGGATCCTTTTCTAGTGTTCTCATCAATAATAAATATATATATATATATATAATTAAGGAATAAAATAAATTGAGAAAAGTAAACAGATGTACTTACATTCACAGGCCAATCAAATCGGAAATGCTTAAACAACTGGTATCTTTCCATATCATACTCTCTTACCCCACAGTCATTGTTAGATGCAATGAAGTGAAGAGCTCCACTGAAAGGAACAGTGAGACCGATAAATATAAATGCCAATGCCAGTTTCATAAAGTTCTGTTGACGGAAGTAGATATCAAAGGAGTAGGATTGAGGAGACAGTAGTTCAGCTAAGATTTGATCAAATGCTCTAATTTTAGGCTCTAACTTCTGCTCCCTCCATTCCAAATTGTAAGTTATTCTAGCTTTTCAAGATGCATAGTTTTACAATGCATCTAAACATAAGGTATATCAAGGTATGTAGCAAAACCTATGTACCTAGATAAAGAAGAAACGACTTAAATTTTGAAATGGAGGGAGTATTTTGGAATTGCAGTCACAACAAAGGTTACGTGCGCAGCAAAAAAAAGAAATAAAAAAAGGGAATCCAAACAAGGGCCAAAAAGGGGCTTCTAGCCTTGCCCAGATGTATGTTCCACAAGGCTAAATGGCTAGCATGTTTCACAAAGTTAAATGGCTAGCCTGAATTCCTGATCACATACCTAGATGTATTGAATATCTCCAATGCATTGGTAATTGCATTATCGTCATATGTTGTCCTGCAGCAGAAGCTTATTCCTTCTCGATCTAGGTGCTGTGTTATATTAACAAATGATAACATCAATAAACTATCAGTATCACAAGTTCACTAAGATTTCAGCATTCCCAAATTAAATGCAGGAAACATGGAAACTTTACTTTGCATATAAGCTCTCCTTGGAAACCACCAGCTACTAGCAAATTATCCTTCACTGCCATGGTACTAATTTGTGTATGAGAAAAACCTTCTAATAAGCTTCCTGGGTGCTTCTGCAATAAGATACAGCAACACCATGAATAATTGAATATAGGCCGTAATTGATTAAAAGAGAGAATAAATGAAGAACTGTTCCCCACCTCACTTGGTGCAACATGTCCATGTACATCCATAATTTCTGTATCCACGCCATTTAAGGCCGACCAGTGAAGTACAGAGTAATGCAATAACAGGTAGACATCATGCTTTGATGTCGCCCATACTAAATTTCTCAGCTGTAGGTATAAAAAACTCATTTTTTGTTGAGCAAATAACAATTGTGCACTAGAAACAGATTAAAGCAGCATCAATCAAGGCCGACCAGTGAACTATAGAGTAATGCAATAACAGGGAGACATCATGCTTCGATGTCGCCCATACTAAATTTCTCAGGTGTAGGGATAAAAAAAGTCATCTTTTCCATTGAACAAATAACATTTATGCAACGGAAACAGATTAAAGCAGCATCAATCAAGACTTGCCACAACTAGTCTTCATTTTTTTTTCTAGAAAAAATCTACTTAACACCCTTAACTGTCGGTGGTTGTTTACTTCACCCCCTCACCATAAACCCACTTATTCTACCCCTCAAACTATTGAAAGCTTTCTAAATAACCTGATGCGTTTCTGAAGATTGTGTCGCTTATGTGGCATAAAAACTCTACAGAACCCTACTGATATGATCCTTGAAACTGATAATTTGCAGGTAGTAGAAGCTCTGTAGGGGGGTGATTTTAGATTGTCTTTGGTGGGTGGAATGGTGCATGAGCTGAAGGATCTTCTAACCGAAAATTTCATATTTCCTCGAGTGAAATTTGTACCAAGAGATTGTAATTGAGTAGCACATGAGCTCTTTAGGGAGTAAGTGAGTTGAGGAAATGTCCTCGGTGATGGCCAGTGCGCCAGATTGTATTATATACTTGGTGTCAAGCGATTTAGCTGACACGGTTGCTTAATGGAATTCCAGATTCCTATAAAATAACTCTACAGAACCCCCTAGAACATCCGGCCACAATATCGTGTTTAGTTGAAGGGGTTATGTAGTCAACCATGAATATTTTACGGTTATCCCATTACCCCCACACCGCAACATATGGAGAGTACTTGTAATTTGGGCTAGTCGATTGGATTGAGGGGACAGAAAGGTGGAGGGTTTTTGCCCTCAGTAGAAGCACATAAGATGGATTTAGGGTTCAACTTCTGCTTCAATCCAACTCTTCGCTGAAGCCTTTGATATAGAGCAATAGATGCAACATTTTAATTGTCCTGCATGTGCTTGATTCTAGGAAAAGAGTTTCAAGCATCTGATTTGAAATGTTTCGAACTAATTATGTCTCTAGTAATTATTTTACAGAAAATTACAATCAAAGGCAAGATGCACATGTGCTGGTGTCAGTGCACTCACCTGAAAGTGAGAGATAGTGGATTTCACAGATCTAGTATTTCGTCTGAATTCGTAATATGTTCTTCCTTTCTCGGTAGATTTGCATGCCTGTTTCAACACCAATATAAATCCCAATGTGATAAGTTTTTTTATATTGATTTAAAAACTGTACCGTTATTGCTGCTTCTCCAGAATTAGGTATGTTCTCATAGTTCTTGTACTGCTCTAGTCGGGCCTGTCTGTATGTTTCTCTTGTGACTTCTATCGTCTCCCAAGGTATTCCTTGAATATCTTTCCCACTTCTTGCGTCTGCTGCTGATGTGTCAGAGAGCTTATGCTAAAAAACAGAGATTTCAGATAATTCCATGAACTGTAAAAGTAACTGAAACAAAATTTCATGTAGATACAAGCTCTGTGGCATTCTTGACTCCAATTTGAGTTGCTCAGAACTAAAACATTGTACAAATTAAGAACTCAGCGACTTTTTCTCTGCGTTTGACATGAACACTGAAATATATTGTAAAGTTGTAGATATAAAAAAGTTACTGAAGGCTGAGAGAAAGGGAAAATAATGTTGTCGAGGAATGGTACGTGGAAAATGAACAGGGCATTCGAAAGGTTATGTTTCATCAGTAACCATACAAATTGTAGCACTAGTTCAACATCATCTAATATCTATGCATCTCCTCGTTGCAACATTTATTCACACCTCAGAGGTTTAAAAATTAAGTAAAATTAGCTCAACCAAATTTCAAAGCCTCAAAAGGTTATGTTTATCAGCAGAACCATTACAGGAAAACTAGGCACACACAAAGTAATACTACTAGACATGTCTTCCGAAGATAAAAGAAAGACATTCAAATTAATAGGAACCTACCAACTGGTACGCATCATCTTCCTCCTCCGCATCAGAGTCCCTAACCACGAGCTCTTGGTACTCATCATCCCCCTCCATGTCATCAACTGGCTCGTTCATGTCGTACTCATCCTCCATCTCTTCAAAATCGCCGCTGTGATAATGAGACATGCTAGTTCTCTGCAAGGGACATTCAGAACTCATTGCTCAGGCGAAGGAAATCCTAGGATAAATTTAGGAACTGTTTAGCAAACAGCTGGTTGTTTTAGCCCCTACCTACAACCAGATTTTTGCCCATGCACATACACTGTCTTATAGCTATACTTACACCGTCTTATTACTATATTTACCTTTAGTGTAATTTATTGAACAGAGCGATATAATTTAGGAATAACACAAACATATGCCAAATTTTCAAAAAAAAAATATAAATTGTTCTATGGATTCTAGACATCTAAGAAATATATGTCAAAAAATTCACAAATTCTTCAGAAATTCCAAAAGAAAATACAAAATCCACACAACCAGGAAGGGGCAACGCCCGTGCCAGCGCCGGGGACGCCTGCGCCCGCACGCCGGGGACGGGCGTCGACAGGGAGAGGAAGGTGCTGGGAGGGGAGAGGAGGCAGGGAGGTGGCGGAGGGACCAACCGGAGGGGGGGGTGGGGCGCGGCCTGGGGGCAGGGATGGCGGCGGCGGGCGGCCTTGGGGCAGGGGCGGCGGCGGCGGCGGCCGGCCTAGTGGCGGAGGGAGCCGGCGGCGAAGGACGTGGCCGGTGTCCGACTCGAAAAAAAACTCGCGAGCTAGAAAGGGAGAGGGAGGTGGAAGAAGATCGGACGTCCCATAACGCGCCACGTGTCACATCCAATGGCTCAAAACCCGAGCAAGTTGGGGCTTCCTCACCGACAAGACGAATCAGTCCGAACAGAATTTCCCCGCCGGCGTTAGTATCCGACTGATGAGCGGAGTTTCCCCGCCGGCGTTGGTATCCGACTGATGAGCGGAGATGGAGAATAGAAAGACGGCCGGCGGCAGTGACGAGGTGACGATGCGGGTGTGGGGGCGCCGGATTTGAGAAATTTACCAATTTGGATTTGGAGAGAGAGGAACGGCGGGGCGGTGGAGGTCGGGAAAAGTTATATGGTTGAGGTCTTGAAAAAAAAAAATATTTGGCATTAGTAACAAATACTCTCACCGTCCCCAAATATCTATGTTGGTAGGGTTGCAAGTTGCACACCAAGAGAAAAATTATTATAAAACATTCATGAGAAACGAGCACCGAATTATACATTTATGTTTTAACCATGCTATATTTTTTTTAAAAAAGTCTATTTTATGGTTACTACTATATATAATATAAAGTTAATGTTATTAACAACATGACAATGTTGTACTAAGTATATATCAAATTAAAATGATAGTTTCTTTCCTTTTTTGCAAAGCACTAAAATAGTTATTGTAAATATATCATACAATTAATTATTTCATATTACTTATGTATTGATATAGGTAAATATCAAGTTCAGCGACTTCCTTTATGAATCTATAAAATAGTATAATTATACTCTCTAGTTGAAGCATAGTTATTAGGTCGAATCAGAGATCAAACCGGTGTCGAACCGTGAAGAACCCGTCGAACTGCTTGTCCGATTGTTTTGGACCGGATGAATGGACCGCCCACAAATACTTCAAACCAATGCAATATCATAATATACAGTAGATAATTAGCAACATAGAATTGATCATGTATACAAATAAACTAATAAAGAACACAATGGTATAACCAACAACCAACTAAAATGTCCACAAGTCAACAAAAGGACTTAATTCAAATATTTCATGAATTAATATGAATTAAAAAAGACTTAATTTAAATATTTGTTGTCATGCCCTGAGGCTCTCACCAACCTGTCCATGTTGAACCAAATTATCTCAAATTGTTTGATGACCTTGCACATGCATCCTCGCCAAAGAACTGTATCATTACCTTTTCAAAGGAAAAATATCATTCTCTACTAAGGCATGGACTCAAAATTTGTTATCCAGCTCTATGGATTTCCTCTAATCAGGCTAGGTCAACTAGGGTCAACCCTAGTCAACTCTGTATTCGATCCGACAAGAAATCTCTAAGATATCGTTCCCAAGGTGTTAATTAATTCTCCAGTGCCTTGGATCAACTCCTATATAACACTCTAACATTTGCTTTCCAAAATTAGAGTTTAAATTGATTTTAATTTTTTAAAAAATTAATGACTTATAAATATCCTAAAGAAATTTAAGGTAGAGACCTTGTAATGTTGTATTCATGATGCAGCATACTTTTATCGTTTGCCTTGTCCGTGCCTAGCTTTCTTGTAAACTCAAGTTTGAGAAAATCCCTGTTCAAAAATCCTTTTTTTAAAAAAGGCAAAACCTTTTCTTCTCTTTCTTTCTTTCTTTGATTTCCAGCCACTTTTTCCCACTCAGACACGCAACGGCTAGCAACCCAACACGCGGCACTAGCCTGCCTTCCTTGGCCACACAGCCGCTGCCCAATAGGACCCGCACACCAGCACCATCGTGACTACGTATAGGTGGAGCCCGCTTGTCGTCCGCCCGCTATAGGGTCTCCCCCATCCTAGGTTGGGCTTGACCCCGATTGGGTGTCGCATAGCTCGACATTGGGTGCGCCCGGATCAAGGATCTCCGCCCCCTCACCTATAAGTTATTGCAATGGTTCTTTTTGGGTTGTTGCAGGAGGAGCTGTGGCAGAACCTTGTAAATCTCATGGCCCACATACATTATTATTGTCTAAACAGACTCCTAATAACCACGAATGTGTTCCATAGGACTTAAAAGGTCTGTCGGATAAATCCCAAATCATCCACGATTCTCCGAGCAGGATCAATCATTACAAAGAGACATTGTAGTATTACAATAGTTTTATACTAATAAGATACATCGGAGTAAAATAGCGGAAGAGTTACAATAACATAAGATTATAAACTGTTTAGTTCAAAACTTACAAACCATAAGTTAGATTATTACAAACCATAGCAGTAGTGGAGTAGCTATAGATAACTTATTTACAACACTCTTAAAGTACGCTCTGCCCAAGAGCCAAACTATCTACTCGTCGTCACTCTCCGCAACGACTGTCATGCAGTAGGGTGCAAAGCAATCCTATGCATGAGGCTCACCTGCAACAAGGGTTCAACAAACCCTGAGTACGAAAGTACTCAACAAGACTGACCCGACGAAAAAGAGGGGTGAAGACTCAGGAAATGCAGGCTAGAGGGACAAGGTAAGGCTCGTAGGAATTTTTGCAGAAAAGCTCGACAGAAAGTAAAGTTATAAAGCTCTAGTTCAAGATTATCAACCAACTCCATTTATAAACCTTAACCATAATTCAAGTTGTTACTACGATGATGAACACCGATCGAGTCTTCTTCTCCGAGAAGCAACGGCGATTCGAATCTATTTTTTTATACCCAGCTGAGACCTAGGTCACTGATATACAGGAGACTCTAACTCCTAAGCATATCAGATGAACCGATATACCGGGATAACAACCGCAGCCATATATCACCATATGATACACGTGAGCACTTCGACCGAGTGTAACGATATACATGGGAACTTAAACCCACAGTATACCACACTATGACATATGTGGGAACTCTGACCCATAAAATATCACTCTATGACATACCTGGGCTCCAACCCTCAGTATATCACTTCATGCATATGGATTTTCTAGTTTCTCGATATCACCAGTTCACCAACGGATGGGACCTAGGGCATCAACAGATGGAAACACTACAGAGGGACTCCATTCCCAATGCAAGTTACCCATCCGGACTTAATTTATTAACTATCATCATGTTTCCATCAAGAAAAGCCATCCTTGTCCTTTTCATTCTTTTACTTTTTGAAAACCTAACTAATTAAGCAGGGCTAAGCATTACTACGCAGTTTCCAAATAACAGGTAACGAGGAACATGGAAATAAGATAGGTAATACAATTTGTGGGTTTTCACTCAACTCCTATTACTTAATGCAACATTTCATAAATGAAGTGATAAAAACTTTTATAAAATAAGGGTAGGGTTTGAATGCATCCGGGGCTTGCCTTGGTGGTCGGGGTAGACAATCTCAGGCTCTGGATCAACACCCAACTCCTGAGTCTACTCTTCCTTGGGATCTGGTTTGACAACGTTAAATTTTCCGTTAACGGAAGTTACACGATAAAATGATATGCTTCAACATGATAGAATAGTAAACATGATGCTCGATGGATGCCGAACTAGGTTAAGGGCTTGAGTACAACTTTCCTTCACGATAAAGTTGCAAGCCAACGCAACTTACTAAGTTCATTATGTTTAACTACTTCATTAAAGAGGTTTATTTAAAACATAAAATAACATTAATTAAACCCTAATGACATGATTAAGATCAACACAATCAATTAATTAAAGTGCCAAAGGTAATTAAGGTTAATGACCCAAGGTCATCAATCAATCCCAAGGTCAAACTAATCCTATAACGATTAAACTTAATTAAAGGGATTAATTAATTATTTAAAAGCATAAAATAAAGGCATAAAATTAAAGTTGTCTAATTAGGCTCAAAATTTTATTTTGAAAAGCTCTTAGCCTAATTAGATAGCAAAACAATTTTTAGAAATAAAAGCCAATTATTTTATTTATGAAAAATCATAGAAGATACATTTTTCAATTAAAATAGCTAATTTTAAATTATACAAAAATTATTCAAAATTGGCATTTCATATTTTTCCTAGGTAGAGGACATCATAAAGAGCATACACAAAATTTTTTAGAATTTTTGGAGCTATACACGAATTACTATATTTTTCCAAACAAAATAGCATTTAAATGATTTTCTGAAAAAGAAAAAAAGGGAAACAGTGTCCCCGCGCTGACCAGTAACCCACCGGCGATTGACCGGCAATATCCTGCCGGAGGCGAGGTCTCCGGCCACGTGGTTGGCACCTACACGATCACTTGGACGCGGCGAGAAAACTGAGCTAGCTAATGTGGCGGCGGAGCGACGGCGACACCAACGCCAGCGGCCATAGCGGCACGATGGAGCTCCGACGCGGCGGCACGGCTCACCGAAGGCTTCTCTGGCGATGGCTATCGCACAGGCATGTGCAGGATATCAACACGAACACGTTGGGCCAGAAGATGAAGCTATTCCTGGCCCCTAGCTCAAACGACTACGTACGCGGCGGCGCTGGCAAGGCCATGCCGGCGGCGAGCCACGGCGGCCAGACACTACGGGGCGGTAGAGGTGAAGGTGAGGGCATGGAGGGGCACAGGAGCTCACCGCAGATCTGGTGCGCTCGAAGATGAAGGCTCAGAGTGGCTGAGTCGAGCTGCAGACGGCGGCGGTGATGGCAGCGGCGGTGCTCCGGTGGCAAGGACGGCGCTTCGATGATCCCTGTGTACCAACGAGTGGTCCAAGGTGCGCATGAGAAGCATCAGGGACTGGAGAACACGATTGAGAAAATGATGAGGATAAATAACCAACCACGGCGACGGTGGACGGTGGTGGGCTCGCGGTGTTCCAGCTGCCGGTCAGGAAGAAGATGACCGCGTGCGGGCTACTCGGGCGGCGAGGGGCGATGCGAGTTAGCTCAAACTGAGCGCAAGGATGCGGTGGAGCTGCTGGCAAGAGCAATCGAGCAGCGGTGGATCAACGGTGGCGAAATTGCACGGCGGAGGAAGGTCGTCGGCGGTGGCGGCGAGGAAGAAAAGAAAGAGAAAAGCGACGGCGGCCGACCTATTTATAGGTCAAAGGCGATGCACGGACGGGCGACACGACGACGGTGAAGTTTTTTGGTGTCCGGGGGCGAGCTGGCGGTCATGGCAGGGTGGTATGGCGCCGACGGCCACGGTGACGCTGGTGAACAGAGAGGGGAGAAGACGATGGTGACGTCATTGCTACTGTAGCACATGATGTCATTAGATGAAATTTTGCAAATTACACCAGATGTTACATAGGAACATGAAAATCTCCAAAAATAAAGTTTGCATAAATTTTCAAGAACTACACTTTTCATTTAACAAACATTTTTGAATTCTGCATAGTTTTTGAAATATGAATTCAAATTCAAAAGGGGAACAAAACCCTAGAAACAAATATTCGAAATTAATTTTTATTTTTCAATAAAACTTGAAAATCTTCAAAACTATGGAATGCTCAAATTTTCAAACCAAATATTTTTCATATACAAAGGTTTCCCAAAATGTGCATAATTTTTGAATTATGCTTTTAAAATCAAAAGAGGGTAAATGGTGGAAAACTGTATTTTCAAATTCATTTGAAATTATTTTTGGAAACTTGAAAAACTTTGAATACCAACTTTGTAGCTCTTGTCAATATCTACAAACTATCTTTTTAGATCATCTTCAAATTCTATATAAATTTTTAATTATCAAAAAGGGGATAAAACCAGCTTTTGAAATAAAGGGTTTTTAAAATCGAATTCAAACCCGATTTGGTTTCTAAATTAATTGGTTGGTCATTAGTGATCACAAACATCATCCAAGGACATTTTTAGGTCCATGACCCAATAGTACCCTCGGTTGACCAAGTTTACTTTAGAAAATCATTTTATAGCTTTCTAATTTGAATTTAGATTTGAATTGTAAGACTTGGGAATAAGCTTTGAAATCCAAATACCACTTGAAATATGGAAATCATTTTAAAGGGTTGGACTTAGATTTATACACTATGTTTGACACTAGTGTAAACACGATTTACACCTCAAGTACATAGAGGATTTTCTGACATAGCTCAGGAACTTTTGGTATAACTAGACGATTCTTATACCATAAGACATCTGCTTCATCAATTGTGAAACAAGAAACCTTTTCTTTTATAACTTTTTTTGATATTCTTAATTCCCTTATTACTTTTCTGAGTAGCAATAATTTGATCTTTGAGGGCTGACTCAACAGTAATATTTGACAAACTTCCTTGTTGTACCATTTCTATTCCCAACTTTTCTATCTCATGACATAAAGAAACATCCAAAGGCCTTACTATCAAGCAATGGCAACGACTCTTTCGGCTAAGAGCATCAGCAACCACATTTTCTTTACCAGGATGGTAATGTAATTCCAAATCATAATCATTGAGTAATTCTAACCATCTCCTTTGCCTCATATTCAACTCATTTTGAGTAAAAATATATTTCAAACTCTTATGATCAGTATAGATATAGAATTTATTACCCCATAGGTAATGTCGCCATATCTTTAATGCATGGACAACAGCTGCTAACTCTGAATTATGTGTTGGATAATATTCTTCATGTTTCTTCAACTGTCAAGAAGCATAAGCAATAACTCTCCCTTCTTGCATTAATACACATCCAATACCAATGCCAGAAGCATCACAATAAACATCAAACGGCTTCTCGATGTTTGGCTGGGCTAAGATTGGAGCAGTAGTCATTAACTTCTTTAATTTCTGAAATGCCTCTTCACATTCGGGTGACCAAACAAACTTAACATCATTCTTCAACAACTCAGTTATGGGCTTTGATATCTTTGAGAAATCAGGTATGAAACGACGGTAATAACCCACCATTCCTAGAAAACTACGAAATTGATGCACTGTTTTTGGTGGTTCCCAATCAAGTATATCTTGTACTTTGCTAGGGTCTATAGCAACACCCTTGTCTGACAAAATATGCCCAAGAAATTTCACTTCTTTTAGCTAAAACTCACACTTACTAAACTTGGCATACAATTGATGCTCTCTCAGACGTTGCAGAACAATTCTGAGGTGTTCAGCATGTTCTTCTTCATTTTTGGAGTATATCAGTATATCATCAATGAAGACAACCACAAACTTATCAAGCTCTGGCATGAACACTGAATTCATTAGATACATAAAGTAGGCTGGTGCATTGGTGAGTCCAAAAGACATGACCAAATACTCATACAGACCATATCGAGTGGTAAAGGCAGTCTTTGGAATATCTTCCGGGCGAATCTTGATTTGATGATACCCAGATCGAAGATTAATCTTGAAAAATACCTTTGCCTCTGCCAGTTGATCAAAGAGTAGATCAATGCAGGGTAGAGGATACTTATTCTTGATTGTTACCTCATTCAAGGGACGATAATCTACACATAACCTCAAACTTTTATCTTTCTTTTTCACAAAGATTGCAGGACATCCCCAAGGTGACGAACTAGGTCGAATAAAACCTTTATCTCGTAACTCTTGCAATTGAGTCTTGATGAACTAGGTCCGATTACGTCACTCAGCCATGCCGTTTCTCTGAGGCATTCCAGATGGCGTAAGCTGTGGAACAATTTCACAACTCTTAAGATGATTGCTAAACTCGTGACTTAGATATTCGCCTCCATGATCAGATCGCAAGGCCTTGATCTTCTTGCCACGTTGATTCTCTACTTCATTCTGAAATTCTTTGAACTTTTTAAATGTTTCAAACTTATGCTTCATTAGGTAGACGTATCCATATCTACTAAAGTCATCAGTAAAAGTTATGAAGTATTGAAATCTGCCTCTAGCTGTCGAGCTCATTGGTCCACATACATCAGTATGTACAAGTTCCAACAAGTCAGACTCCCTCTCAGGTAATCCTTTGAATGGCGCCTTGGTCATCTTGCCTAGCAGGCAAGCCTCACATGTCTCGTATGATTCAAAATCAAATGAAGTTAGAAGACCATCATCATGGAGCCTCTTCATGCGATTCTCACTTATATGACCCAAACGACAATGCCACATATAAGTAGGACTTAACTCATTAAGCCAAGGCCGTTTAGCACTTACATTACAGATAGGTGCATCATCAAGATTTAAAATAAATAACCCATTCACAATGGATACAAAAGCCACAAACATGTCATTCTTGGAGATCACACAACCATTGTCTTTACTCGCAAAAGAATAACCATCCTTCATCAAACATGAAGGTGATACAATGTTTCGACTTAAGCTAGGAACAAAATAACAATTATTCAATTCCATGATAAATCCTGATGGCAGGTGAAGTTGCATCGTCCCGACGTTCAACCCAGCAACTCTTGCATTATTGCCCACGCAGAAGTCAACCTCTCCCTTTTCCACGCTTCTACTTCTTATCATTCCCTTCATCGTATTGCAAATATGAGCAACCGATCCGATATCAAATACCCAGGAATTGATATAAGAGTTAGCGAGGAAAATGTTTGTAACATGAACAACAAGAGTACAAGCAGTAGCAATACCTTTACCGCCGCCATCCTTCTCTAAGGACGCCAAGTACTCCTTGTAGTTTCTTTTCCAGTGACCTTTTCCCTTACAATAAAAGTAGTCTGAATTTGCAGATGGTCCAGCCTTGGCAGCAGATGGGTGGCTTAGATCTCATCTTTAGCCTTGCCCTTCTTCTTCCTCCAAGAATGGCCCTTCCTCTTAAAACAAGGTCGGTTCTGGATCGCCAACACTTGGCTACTGCCGGCACCTTTCTTGATGTCGGCCTCTACTGTTTTTAGCATGCGCCACAGTTCATTCAAGCCCCTCTCTGCTCCATGCATATGGTAGTTCGAGATGAAGTTTCCATAGCTGGCCGGAAGCGATGCAAGAATGAAATCAGTAGCCAACTCTTAGCCAATTGGGAAGCCCAGCTTCTCCAACCTCTGAGTGTAACCAACCATCTTAATTACATGTGGTCCTATAGCTGCGCCTTCTGCTAGCTTGGTTTCAGCAAGCGTCTTAGAGACATTGAACCTTTCAGTCCGTGCTTGAGTTTGGAACATATCTTCAAGCGCCACGATCATATCGTTCGCTGAATGATTGTTGTCGAACTGCATCTGTAGATCAGGTTTCATACAAGCAAGCATGAGACAACTCACTTCAAGATCCGCATCACATGCTTTCTTGTAAGCGTTTTTCTCAGCAGCAGGAGCACTCTCCTCAGGCTCATCTGGTAATGGGGTGTCTGGAATATCTTCCTTTTTCTCAGCCCTGAGAACAATTCTCAGGTTGTGGATCCAATCTGCGTAATTTGTTCCATTCAACTTATCTTTCTCAAGAATTGTACGCAAAGAAAATGGTTGATTGTGAGCGGCCATCTACAACAAAAGTAATACAAAATACTAAGACAATGTATCCATGAAGGAGTAAATTATATCAAATAGAATATACTCCCACTAAAATCAATATCCCTCAACTGATACTTAGTGATTCAAGACCCACAACTAACATCTCGACCAGTGAGCTTTAGCATCACCGTTGGTCGGTATGGTAGATCGGTAAGCAACACCTTGCTAATCATATCTCATATGACTCTTGTTGTTGGGCTAGCATCCCTATGCCGAGCACTCAACCTTTCCATGCTTCAAGATCCCTAACCATTAGGATGACCTTGTTCAAGTAACCAAACCTTCTTGCAGTAAGTATCCGATACGAACCTGCCTAGTCGAGGAAAACCAGTGGCACCCTAATTTTATAGACCCACCACCGATTGTACAAGACTTATGACAGTGCAAGGTTTAGGAAGCATTCAACTTAAACATTGCTAAGGGATCATTCTGCTTCACTACCGCGCTCATGTAGACAAAACATAATAGCATGTGAAAGTAGAACAAATAATGAGAATCACATTCACACTTAGTGACATGGTATGGCCCTTTAATGAATGGTGATCTCCATCTCCATCATCTTTCCCATCATGGTGATCTCCATCTCCATGATCCATGTGTGCCATCCTTCTTGTGATAAGTCCTCCAAGAACTATCTTGCCGCAAGCTATACTAATTACATAGTCTCAAGATCACAAGACGGTGCGCAGGCCAACACATCAAATGGCAACACATATGGCTCCAGCCGTGTTGCTTGCATGACACATAGGCCATGAATGAATTACATACATACACATGGGCCATACCAATCACATCATACCCTGCAAAAACAATAACGGCGTAGAATGATTCTATGCGCTACGACAGGTAGCAACGGCGAGGGGTCGAGGGGTGGACGCCCCCCGCGGGTTTCAGGGCAGCGCCCTAAAAACCAAACCGGATTACACAGATCGCATCTATAAAATCATTATGAAAATCTCATCAGATTGATCTCATCATCCTGAATCTGAACTATTCAGAGTCCCTCTATTTTCACTAGATCAATCCCATTGATCTATGCCTAACATGTATGGTCTTACGTGTATCACTTAACTCAAGTGGTGGATTAAACCGACCGGTATGAGTAGATTGTTACACGGCCATGCATCAAGAGCACAAAAACAGATTGAGTTTCCATCTACCACCCCGTTTCACAATTGATCTAATCAAACTGTGCAACCGAGACTAGCAGATCACATCTACTATCTCTGCATATCATCTATATGCCATCAACCGAACCTATAATGATCAGCTACAGCTCCGATACCACTGTAGGGTTATGAGGATGCTACGCTAGCCAGAAAACAAAACTTTTCTGCCTCATAAACCAGGATGTACTGCTAGTTCTAGGTTACGGGATTACTGCTGCGCAGGTGCAGCGGAAGATGACTCGATGTAGTCGTACGCGTCGCAGCAGGCAGTGCAATTGCGTGGTCGTCCGTCACGTCAATCCCCTCGCGCGGTTCATCCTAGTGCTCCAGATGTAGTACCTCCGAGGAATCCCACACGTGCGGGGAAGAAGCGATGCACCTCCGGACTGCTAGGTCCACGAGGATCAGAAGGCACGAGCGTGGGAGGGCGGCAGCGTCTGTCAAAGGCGTGTAAACCCTGACCGCGCCTCTACCCCTTGCTTATATAGGTGTCCCCAATGAGCTCACGAGTTAGAGGCCCATTAGTAACCCTAAGCCTTGTCTAATTCGGGTCCAACCCGAATTAGGCTTCCAGCCCCTTAAGCGTGCGACCGTATGGGTTCACGCACACATTGACATGGGCCGAGTACTCCTACTCGCCCAATAGTTTACAGTGGGCTCTAGCAAGGCGTGACAACTCCTATGTGCACACAAAGATCATATCAGACAAACCACTACGACCACATACAAGTTATTCCCTTTGCCACTCGATATATGGTTCAACTTGTGGGTTAACACTTAACCCAAGCACGGCCATGCATTTGTTGATCCAATCACTTGATTGATCTAGTGATATCTCTCTCAAGTAGAGAGGTGCAAATTCCATCTTGATTGTCTATGTCTCATAACATGCTTTCCGACCACCCGAAGACCACCTTTATAACTACCCAGTTACGGAGTGGCGTTTGACAGTCCCTAAGTAGGTCGTTTCACATCTTGAGTACATACCACAATCTTAGGTCTAAGGACATAACGTACATGACGTGAATTGAGACTTTCTCATGTCGGGTCAGTCCAGCCTACATGTCTCACAGGTGCCCACATTATTAGTTTGACATCTCCATGTCCATGACTTATGAAATATAGCCATCAACTAATACATGTGCTGGTCTAATATTCAAGTGTGTTCTCACAAGAATGCCGACCAGGGACAACTTTAGAATAACCATTCAAGTAATTGAGTTTCACAAATAATTCACATAATCGCCAATCAATACAAGTTGTCTATAATGGATATTCATTGAACACTTTATTAATTATGGATACAATCGGAATATCATCATCTACATGATTAGCTCTAGGGCATATTCCCAACACATATACCTCCGAGATTGCCTCAACTGAGTAATCTCAGCAGCCTCTTCGGTCCTATCGGCTTCAGCCCTCTCCAGTTCGGCCCTAAGTCTTGCTATTTCAGCCTGCGGATCTGGATTGGGATTGTTACTGCTTTCGCCAATTTCGTACCTGGGAGCTAGTTGATGTTGAGGTACCCCTTTAGTGCAGTGCTCTTATGGAGAGTCTGCTTGGTAAGGGCCATCTTGAAGAAAGATAGGTCATAAAAGATAAGGATAGATGGGAAGGGATCTCAAGGTTAGCATGAACAGGATTGATACTACTTAACCCAAACCACTTTAAAGGGGAAGGTAATTAAAACAGGTTAATTAAGCATGATGCATGAACGAATTTATGATCTAAGCATAAAAGAATTTGAAATAACACATACATGAATGTAACCTTTATAAAATAGGGCAATTTAATATGCTATTCCACCACCACACTTTGAAAATAAGAATAAGGGTCGATAGAAAGAATCATAGATAAGGAATAAATAATTTGGACCCAAAATAGTCAAGTTAAAATTATTTGACTCAAAAACTTTTGAAGTTTTCGCAAAAGAATACTACAACAACTCTTTTTAATAACGATCTGGCTCCGATACCAGCTGTGGCAGAACCTTCTAAATCTCATGGCCCATATGCATTATTATTGTCTAAACAGACTCCTAATAACTATGAATGTGTTCCATAGGACTCAAAAGGTCTATCGGGTAAATCCCGAATCATCCATGATTCTCTGAGCAGGATGAATTATTACAAAGAGACATTGCAGTATTACAATGGTTTTATACTAATAAGATACATCAGAGTAAAATAGCCGAAGAGTTTTTTCACTCAACTCCTATTACTTAATGCAACATTTCATAACTAAAGTGATAAAAACTTTTATAAAATAAGGGTAGGGTTTGAATACATCCGGGGCTTGCCTTGGTGGTCGGGGTAGATAATCTCGGGCTCTGGATCAACACCCAACTCTTGAGTCTGCTCTTCCTTGGGATCTGGTTTGACAACGTTAAATTTTCCATTAACGGAAGCTACACGATAAAATGATATGCTTCAACATGATGGAATAGTAAACATGATGCTCGATGGATGCCGGACTAGGTTAAGGGCTTGAGTACAACTTTCCTTCACGATAAAGTTGCAAGCCAACGCAACTTACTAAGTTCATTATGTTTAACTACTTCATTAAAGAGGTTTATTTAAAACATAAAATAACATTAATTAAACCCTAATGACATGATTAAGATCAACGCAATCAATTAATTAAAGTGCCAAAGGTAATTAAGGTTAATGACCCAAGGTCATCAATCAATCCCAAGGTCAAACTAATCCTATAACGATTAAACTTAATTAAAGGGATTAATTAATTATTTAAAAGCATAAAATAAAGGCATAAAATTAAAGTTGTCTAATTAAGCTCAAAATTTTATTTTGAAAAGCTCTTAGCCTAATTAGATAGCAAAACAATTTTTAGAAATAAAAGCCAATTATTTTATTTATTAAAAATCATAGAAGATACATTTTTCAATTAAAATAGCTAATTTTAAATTATACAAAAATTACTCAAAATTAGCATTTCATATTTTTCTAGGTAGAGGACATCATAAAGAGCATACACAAAAATTTTTAGAATTTTTGGAGCTATACATGAATTACTATATTTTTCCAAAAAAAATAGCATTTAAATGATTTTCTAAAAAAGAAAAAGGGAAACAGTGTCCCCGCGCTGACCAGTGACCCGCCGGCGATTGACCGGCAATATCTCGCCGGAGGCGAGGTCTCTGGCCACGTGGTTGGCACCTATACGATCACCTTGACACGGCGAGCAAACTGAGCTAACTAATGTGGCGGCGGAGCGACGGCGACACCAACGCCGGTGGCCATGGCGGCATGGCGGAGCTCCGACGCGGTGACACGGCTCACCGGAGGCTTCTCCGGCGATGGCTATCGCACGGGCATGTGCAAGATATCAACGCAAACACGTTGGGCCAGAAGATGAAGCTATTCCTGGCCCTTAGCTCAGACAACTACGTGCGCGGCGGCGCTGGCAAGGCCATGCCGGCGGCGAGCCACGGCGGCCGGACACTATGGTGTGGTAGAGGTGAAGGTGAGGGCATGGAGGGGCGCAGGAGCTCACCACGGGTCTGGTGCGCTCAAAGATGAAGGCTCGGAGTGGCTGAGTCGAGCTGCAAACGGCGGCGGTGATGGCGGCGGCGGTGCTCCGGTGGCAAGGACGGCGCTCCGGTGATCCCTGCGTACCAATGAGTGGTCCAAGGTGCGCATGAGAAGCATCAGGGACTGGAGAACATGATTGAGAAAATGATGAGGATAAATAACCAACCACGGCGGCGGTGGACGGTGGCGGGCTCGCGGTGTTCCAGCTGCCGGCCGGGAAGAAGATGACCGCGTGCGGGCTACTCGGGCGGCGAGGGGCGATGCGAGTTAGCTCAAACTGAGCGCAACGATGCGGCGGAGCTGCTGGCAAGAGCAATCGAGTAGCAGTGGATCGACGGTGGCGAAATTGCGCGGCGGAGGAAGGTCGTCGGCGGTGGCGGCGAGGAAGAAAAGAAAGAGAAAAGCGACGGCGGCCGACCTATTTATAGGTCAAAGGCGACGCACGGATAGGCGAAACGACGACGGCGAAGTTTCGGGCGTCCAGGGGCGAGCTGGCGGTCGTGGCAAGGCGGTATGGCGCCGGCGGCCACGGCGACGCCGGTGAACAGAGAGGGGAGAAGACGATGATGACGTCATCGCTACTGTAGCACATGATGTCATCAAATGAATTTTTGCAAATTACACCAGATTTTATATACAAACATTTTTAAATTCTGCATAGTTTTTGAAATATGAATTCAAATTCAAAAGGGGAACAAAACCCTAGAAACAAATATTTAAAATTACTTTTTATTTTTCAATAAAACTTAAAAATCTTTGAAACTATGGAATGCTCAACTTTTCAAACCAAACATTTTTCATATACGAAGGTTTTCCAAAATGTGCATAATTTTTGAATTATGCTTTTAAAATCAAAAGAGGGTAAATGCTTGAAAACTGTATTTTTAAATTCATTTGAAATTTTTTTTAGAAACTTGATAAACTTTGAATACCAACTTTGTAGCTCTTGTCAATATCTACAAAATATTTTTTTAGATCATCTTCAAATTCTATATAGTTTTGAATTATAAAAAAGGGGATAAAACCAGCTTTTGAAATAAAGGGTTTTTAAAACCGAATTCAAACCCGATTTGGTTTCTAAATTAATTGGTTGGTCATTAGTGATCACAAACATCATCCAAGGACATTTTTAGGTCCATGACCCAATAGTACCCTTGGTTGACTAAGTTGACTTTAGAAAATCATTTTATAGCTTTCCAATTTGAATTCAGATTTGAATTGTAAGACTTGGGAATAAGCTTTAAAATCCAAATCCCACTTCAAATATGGAAATCATTTTAAAGGGTTGGACTTAGATTTATATACTATGCTTGACACTAGTGTAAACACGGTTTACACCTCAAGTACATAGAGTATAAACTAAGTATTTAAGATGACATTCGAAAGTTGGGTTTTATGATTTCTTGTGACACAAGATTGCATAAACACAAGCATCCTATGAAATGTAAACTTGTTTTAGTTAATGCATATCAAGGTTGACCTAAACATGAATGCTTTGCGATGCATATGATGACATGACATGTTTTAGTTAATATAACACCAAAGGTGTTACAGGAGCATTTACTGCAACATCATTTTTTTCGTTGTCATGTCATATTTTTCGTTTGTTGTATCGGATGTTATTTGGATGTTGCAACTAACTTTGTTTTCAATGTTGCAATAGATATTTTTATGCTGCAATTTATATTTTTTATTTGTTTCATTAGATGTGTTTTTAGATGTTGCAATAGCCTTGTTTCATTGTTTACATGGACAAGCTGGTGGTGGGCGAGGGTGCTGGGTTTGGTGAGGTTGGGGGCGGGGAGGATCCATGCACGTGGGAGGGGGAGCGAGGGCGGGTTCCTCCTCCGCGTTGGGCAAGTAGAGCGAGGCACCCGACGCGAGCCACACGATGCGAGGAAGTGAGGAGGAGGGTGAAGGTGTGGTAGGACATTCGATGGGACTCAATCTCATCGAACGTCCTAGCGCTAGCAACATCCATTTACATATGGTTCTATCCTTCAGAATTGGGTGTGAGAACCCCTTAATTGAAGATGCAAGCTACTAGATCAAACCCCTTTCCCAAAATTAGTGATCCCTCAGGCCATCAGGTGATCCAATGGACCATCCGCCCATCACTTATTCAGCAGATTCATTTTGGATGACTTGTTTTCCTCTCTCTCTCTCTCTCTCTCTCTCTCTCTCTCTCTCTCCCTCCCTCCCTCCCTCCCTTTGGATGGCCCACAAACCTGCCCGGATTGGATAGCAAGACCAGCAGAACCAGTTCTCACCCACTCAATTCATTATGCACTCTCCCTCCCCCTCTCTCCTCAAGTGGAGAACAACATGAACTAGAGAGATAAAGAAAGACTAGACAAGAGAGGAAAAATAGAAAGAAAAAGAAGACAAGGAGTACTCGTGCGTCACCATCTCAAAAAGGTGGAGATCTTCACCTCCATCTCTATTCTTGAGTGAGGTCAAGAAATCTCCTTTTCATTTTCTTGGAATCATCTCCCAAACCCTAACCCTTGATCATCTCAATGCATGTATGCTAGATGAAGATTTCTGGTTACTTCATCATTTTCAAGTTTAAATTATGTAGAGAAACAAGCTAGGCACAAATTCTAATAGATACCTTAAACCATTCATATGAGAGCATTTAATTGGGCCAAGAATGAACATACTACGTACAGGAATTACCGTGTTAACATCCTCAATTAACTGATATCATCATGTACAATAGCATTTTCATCCAAAGTATTGTAGAATGGAGGGAGCAAGAAACAAGTATGCATTGGGTGTGCTTATGTAGAATTTCTTACTGTCAACTTACTGTCAGTGGCTGATTTTCTCCTAATAACCATGGAAGTTTATAGCTAGCACGTTGACCGCTATTGGAGTTGCCAAATATGCATTATGCGGTTAAACTACGCGGAATCATACAGTTCTGTTCACGTCGTTATGGACTGGGCAAAAGATTTTGGATTTTTAACAACTTTTTTTGCCCACGCAAGGAACCCATATGCCATAACGCTTCGGCTATGTCTAGATGGTACACAGTAAACACATGTATATATGCACAGCTTCATCTCACTTGTACCAAGGCATCTGTTGAGGACATAAAACAACTATATGAGCAACACTGGCACTTCAACAGTAACAAATTTCGTATACACAACACCGGTACCAGAGAATATCCTATGACCTTCGAAATTTTAATCTAAGCAAAGTACGACGAGGAGGAAGATGTATCACGGAGGACCTGCATGTTCAAAGAGCAGAACTATTACAAAGAGCGTAAGGTGTAGAGCAGTAGGAAAGGGAGAGTGAAGAAGATTTCAAGCTTGCCTCCAGTTCGTCTTCATTAAATGCATCCTTCTGGATGCTCCATGTGTCAGCATGGGTGCGCTTAAATTCTGCAACAGCTTTCGTGACGGTTGATCTTATGGGGGAAGGCTCCCGGATGAAGCGAGCAAGTAGCGTGACATGAGAAGGAAGCCAGCTGCAACAGACCACAAAGCCACATGCAGAGTCAACAATTGAAGTTGAACTCAAAATTATGTGGTGCCTATAGTGCAGAAGTCTACAATATCAACTACGCATACAAGATGCTTGTACAAAGTGAAGCATCTACATCCACCATGCAAAGAAAAACACATAGGGTACCTAGGCATGTTGTATGGAACAGAAAGGACTGAAGCTGTCAAAGCAAGGACTGCACCATGGATGGTAGCAACAGAGGACTTCAAATTTCTGTAACCAATAACAGAGGTATTAGCTGACTGATAAACAAATCAACCAGAAGAGAAAAGGTGTCCATGACAACATCACAATCAGAAGAAAGTTTACCTTCTCCGTGCAGCAAAAATACGCTGAGCTTGCGCATATGACCGTTCACGGAAATACTTTGAAAGATCTTCATCTATACCCTTCATTAAGCTTGCAAGAACACCAGCAGCATGTTCCCTAACCTGAATGTATACAAACAAAGTTCAAACCATTGACAAAAGAAACCTACACTGCACAGCACTAACATGTACACTGATAGTACACATGTTCATGAATCATGATAGTGCAGTGATATTACACATTTTAAGTAAGACGCACAATGGGAAAACAAATGTCACTGTATAGGGTCAAATGTGTTGGCAAAAGAGACAGGTTTGGGTATGCCAAAGGCACCATGACCCTTGGGGTTCACTTTCTTATATGGCAAATGACATAAAGGTTTGCTTGGGATACAAGATGCTTAGACAATATATTCCTACAGCATATAGCATAAAGCATAAAGTAGATAGAGATAAGCTCCTTGGCTGTTAAGCAAGCTCTCAAAGCTTTGTCATGATCAGCTCAAGGGCATTACAGTAAACTAGTGACTGAATTAGAAGATGAACTAATCTACTGATAGCTTAGCTTAACTGACAGGCTTACTCAACAAAATGAAGATATACTTGCCTCGACTTGGTTATCCACAAGTAAATTTTCTATTGTTTGCCAGATTTGTGATTTCTCTGAGCCAGAAAGGATGAATGTGTGCCTGTGAAAAAGGTAACATAGTGGATTCATTTTCCATTAGCTCTGACCACTGAAAAAAATATCAGAGACATATAATACAAAAGTGACATTATTGCTTAAGAAGGTTATAGAAATACTACAAATCTGTAAAGTACAAGCTATGTTTCTATTGGTCTTGCATCTCTGAAGTTCATCACTCTCTTTCTTCATGCAGCTCTATTGCTGTTGTCTTATGGTTTGTAAGGAGTAAACTCCAGCACTATTTTTCATTGTGGAGAGATGGAAAAAGGTTACCCTTGTCAAAAAAAAAAAGGTTGTTCTTAACGGGACTACAAGTAGCAGCAACAACTCAGAATTCATGGCACTAGCTATATAAAGGAATGAAAAATAGTATGTGCTTTGTAGCAAGGACTAAAATCTTGTCAGTCACACCTTTCATACTAAGCATCAAGGAGAGAAACATTAATTCCAACCAAAACCATTGTCACAAATATAGTTTCATCAGAAAGGAAGTGACTTATCAAACCTGTAGGTAAAGGTCCTGAGATACGATAACAGTGCAGATCTGGTCCGCCAGTTAGGATCACTAACTGAAGAAAGAATAGACGTAACAGCAGTTTCAAGAAAAGGCCGATGTAGAATCCTCCATTTCAGCAACTCGAAAGCTGACTTAGCGAGCAAAGATAAATCTTTATTTGATGTTTCCTGCAAAGACAAGGAATTTCCTCACCTTCAACATTTTTCATTGTTGGCCCATATGACCCATGAAGAGTCCTCTATATATATTACTATCATCCCTAAGGGACAACTCTTCTCAAATCTCTAAGGTTGGTAACAACAAATAAACAACAAATTGAAGATGCCATGAAAAGGCCAAAAAAAGGCTTTCACCACAAAATTACCCTTTCACTGCAAAATACCAGATTGGTTTACCTGCAGTGAGAGAATTGGGTACACGAGCCCAATAATAATGTCCATTAGAACAGAAGATCTCCCAGACTTCAAAGATGCGATTATAAAATGAAAAATCTGCAAAGGAACAAAAAAGGGGATATGTAAGCCAGAAATGAAGCATGTGGAAATGGAACCTTAAAACTTGGAGAGAGGCATAAAATAAGCACCGTTTCCATCCTTTTAGCATCAGCCTTCTTTCTATCATCCATGCTATCTTCAGCCGAATCTGATGTTGACTCAAGTTGCTTAGACTGAGTACTGTTTTGTATACTTACAGCTAATTCATTAGCTCCATCTGTCAACCGTTCAGACCAATATTCATTTCCTGTTTGTTCAATCATGCTTACATCCCCACAAAGGTCTTGTGGTGAACATGCAGTGCCAAATGACCCAGAAAGTCTCATATTTGAGGTTGTAACACACATGGCAACACCAATTGCTTCTCTTACCTGAACTCAAATAGCAAAAGGGAAAAAAGAATCAGAAACAATATTGTTGCAGAGACAGTAACTATTTCCTTGCAGATAATTGGTTCCATTTAACATTGCTACCTTTCAAAAGCTTCCTAAATGTATGAATGGTACTTGAACTATACAAGTTCTAAGCTTAGATGTATTGATGGCGAACAGGCCTCTAAGATGGGTTGGTTAGATGGCTCTAGTAGCACTCCCAGTGGGAGCAAAATTTAGGCTAGGGTTAAAAGAATTTTCTCTCATCTGTCCCACGCGGCCACACCAAAGCAGAGGTCTAATGTCTGTCCCAGGTCATGGCGGTCGTTCTCACATGGGCTACTGTTTTGCTGTGTGTGGGTGGGGCAACGATTTAGGGGTTTCTCGACCAGCATGGGAAGAAAGTTGTTGTACTTATCAAATATAGTCGAAACCGATTTATCAATTTGAAATGTAAAGGAGCGTTGCCATGTACAGATGTACTCTGCGGTAACCTGCATCAGAGTACCGACTCCAGAAATTGCATATGCTAACATGTACTATAAGACAGGTTGAGTTTATAGGTAATAAGCAAGGATGGCATGAGCTTGATCCAGTTTATAGGAACTAGGAATCCCACACAGTCAAGCATCAGAACCTAGAGGTGGGAACTAAACTGTGATGACAATACTTTATGATAGCCAGTGAAAAAAAAAATAAGAGCAGTTTTTTTTTCCAGATAATTCTAGGAAATGCTCTTAGGGAAACTGCATGGCTTTAGGGAGACTGCATTGTAGAACTAAAAGGGGGTGTATACACAGCTCTTGTTCGAGAGAAAATATTCTTGAAATAAGAAGAATGAAATAAAAGGAAAGGAAATTCATGCACACAATAGTGGAGTCATTAGTTTACCTGAGCAGATGAATGGTTCATGCTGTCAAGTAGTTCATCAAGAATTTTAACATGGTACTGCTTCTCTGCTGGGGACATTTTTGGTGGAGAGATTTCTATTAGAGCAACAGACAGAAAAGAATATCTCTTTGCAAGTACACTAGTTGCCATGGAATGAGGAAGAGGACTACATAAGCATTCTAATACTTTATGCCTGAGAACAGGCGCACGAGTTCCAGCTCTTTCTTTTCCTGTAACAGCATATCGAATGCAAGCTGCCCATTCAGGAGCTGACTCCACAGATGGTGCTAACATAATCTTATGCAGCTGGACCATCAACCAGTTGTTCTCACCCTCCAGGTTCCCAATGATATCAGAGTGCAGCATCCCAGCCATCGCTTCAGCAGCTACACATTGCCTTGATCTCTCTTTTGAAATTAAAAACTCTTCTAGTGTAGTCTGAAGAGAAGAGATTACTGGCATTCCACATTGCTGTATAAGCCTTTTGAATATCCTAGCAAAATTGGAATAGAACGTGTGACCACTCACTAAAGAAATCCAACTAGGAGTACGTGGCCATGAAGCAGAGAAATCAAAATAGAAGTAAGTTATTGCTTTGTCAGATCCACTTTGAAAAGATGATGCCCCATAACTCGCTTTTGACGAACCATCATTATCAGAAATAATATGGACATGAGATAAACTGTTCAGCGTATCATTCATGAATCCTTCCTCTCGGATTATCTCATTCAAAATCTCTTCTGTTGATGAAATATTGCAATCTTCATGGTGATCTACTGATTGCTTCGAATAATGTGTAGATGCCTTATGAGGTGATCCTTGCAATAATGTGTTCAAAGCAGATATAGCAAGCATTCTTGAGTGGGGCAGCTGACTCTTTAAATTTCTTAAGAAATGACCTAACATAAGGCATTTATTATGAACATTGAAGCTCGTTAAAAAAAGCTGTCAAAGATGGCTTTTACAAACATGAATATTAAGGCATGATGGATGGTATTAACAAGAGGCTACAAAGAAGTCCATACCAGCAATTTTTGCAAGCATTTGCGAATATATGCCAGATTCACTTCTGGATGCCAAAATTAGCAATAGGAGTACTCTGTTGGCCATCAAATTGTACCTGAATTACACACGACTGCAAGTTTTAAGTACATATGACATTAATGACTACAAGATAGTAAAATTCAATTCAAGCAGCTATGAATCTTGTTAGGTTTCATGCACCAACCAAGTGAACCCAAAAGCTTAAGCTATTGGGAAGAGGTGGGCAATCCACTAATACTTCACAACAAATCTATGATTGACAGGGTCTATTGCAATTATTTTGCCCCACTAGGGATTGTACGAGACTAGTCTCTTATCTTCTTAATATAATGATACACAGCTCTCCAGTGCGTTCAAGAGAGATTACATTATCAAAGAAAGAAGTATCCCCTCCATTCCTAAATTTGAAGTCATTTTAGATTTGTCCTATGTCAAACTTTTCTAACTTTGACCAAATCAATTAGCCAATGAACAAACTATATACTGAAAAGAGAACTTAGTATGGAATCTGAAAGGAAGAGAACAGTAGAAAGTGAAATAGAAAAAATGGTTCAGCATATATAAATTTATTACTAAAATAACACAACCTGCCTGAGATGGATTAAGTTCGAGGTAAATTTGAAAAGAGAGCTAATTTGATGGCATCAATTAGTCAATAGCCAAACTATATACTAAAGAGAGAGCTCAAATGGAATCTGAAAGGAAGCAAACAGTAGAAAGTGAAATAGAAAAACTGGTTAAGCATGTATAAATGGGATGAAAAAACTCAGATTTTAGATAGCAAATAAATGTAATTGCAATGCCTCTAGCAGTGTCTCAGTTTATGTCAGAATATACAAATTTCTTACCTCCAATGTAATCCATCAGTCTCAAAGCCCAAAGCATTAATTTGAGAAATTAGACTGAGAAATCCTGGCTTGTCAGCTTGATTTTCAGGATTTTTAAAGAAGCTCCTTGATATTCCAGAGAAACGTATATTATACATTACAAAGAGCTGTAAAGATCATATTAAGAAAAACTTCAGTGGCACACCTTAATTTAGGATTTTATTTTTTTTTTATCTATTTTTCGTTTAGAGATTGAGTTTTCCATTAAACGGCACCTCAGTAATAGCTTTCTGACACTTCAATGATTCATGATGAGAGCTACAGAAGAAAGGAATGGAGTTAGTGACATACTGATCAGCTGCCTTGTTTTAAAAAAACAAGTAGCACACTTTTCTGTTTCATGTTTATCAAATCTGATTATCCTTATTACTGGAACCAGGATGTGCAAATAAAACATATTAAATAGTACAATGAAGAAATTATGCGTAGATATACCTTTCCAGAATTCCCATGATAAAGGAAGACAGGGAAACAGAATCCTATATGGAACAATTATGTTAATACTATCGATATTATTGATTTAGCTTGGACCTAAAGCATGCAAGTTGTGAAAGACATACAGTGGTCAAATGTCGTAAAACAGTATGTGAGATCAGAATGCTGCATGAACCAAGAACCACATGTTCAGGAGCTTTTGGGTCACGCAAATTCCCCGCAAGTGTGAGAACACAGTTAGAAATTAGAGAAGGCCAGCGCTTCAACAATTTTGTAAGCGATCTTCCAGCATACCTGCATAATAATGTACAGAAACAGAAACAAGATGGCCATGTTATAAGGGAATCCTTTATGGCAGACATAATATAAGGGAATTCAGGTACACTCATCTTTTTCTTAAGAAAAGGCACGCTGATCAGCAAGCACATATAGTTTGTCAAATTCATGTGTTTAAAATGTTGATGGCAGCAATCCAAGTAAAATCTATACTAAATCTTAAACACAATGCGAACAGGCCTCCAGCCTAGTGGTTGGAGCTCCTCAGTATCACCCCAGCAGGTCAGGTTCAAATCCCCACAGGGATGAATTTCTGGGCTGGGTTAAAAAACAGGTAGGGGGATACCCTGCCGATGGTTTTAAAAAAATCTTAAACACAATTTTGAATTTACAACCAAGAGAGAGAGAGAGAGCTTACGATCGAACAGTTTCATAGTTGTGTAGTGCGAGATCTAAGAGATCATTCATCAAATTAATCATGAGGACAGATGGAGAAACATCTGCATTCATTCTGTATCTGTGATAGGATGATTGTGAACACCTCCATGTACTATGCAAGTTTGCTTTGTCAACAAGTGCCCATCTAGGTCTAATGGAAACAAAATAGAGAAAGTTCAACAGAGGCCCATATAGCAGAATCAGAATCCACAAATGCAGATGTGCATACCTCTTTTTTCCTTGAGCATGAAATGGAAAAATGAAGTTGCATGGAGGCTCAATTATGGAAGCAGATTCTAGTTTCCAAGCTTGAACATGGCTTGACCACTCTTGGTACTCCAAGCTGCCTACAGAGCAAACTGTCACATAAACAGCAAAAATTACTCAGCTCGAGCCTTTGAGCCTAGTTAACATACCATAGTTTACCAAAGCATCAATGACACGCACGACAAGTGCTAGAAGAATACTATCATCAGTTCTTTCCTTTAATAAGTACCTGTTGACAGAGTAATTGATGAGACCAAATAGTAAATGTTAAGTGAAACTGTATGTATTAAGAACAAACGTTCACCTGCAAGCTATGTGCACAAATTCAGCAGCCTTTTCACGCATTTCTGAGCTTCCGACAGTGCTACCAGCAGATCCTGCTATGAAGACTGTGGACTCCACTTCCAGGGACCTCCCATCTTTATATGATGGGCGAATTTCTGGTAAGCAAGACATTACACCATGCAATGCAGAATGAATGCGTAACAGGGTTATTTTTAGGTGCTCCTTCTCATCTCCTGCTAAAAGAAAAACAAAAAAATATTATCAAATAGGCAACTACAGAAAATAGAGCAGAAATGCACAAAAAGATAATACATGGACTTCAATGTACTTAGGCATGTACTGTTTTTCTTCTTTTGCACATATCACACTACAGGTGAGTAATAAAAAAAATAGATGGAAAGATTGTTTCCATGGCCAAAACTAGCATATCTACCTGTCTCAGAATGAACTTTTGTCTGACAAATATTCAGAAGATCTTCTAAAGCTGACTGAAAATGAAATTGCAGTAATTCATTTGCAAAAGAGAGTTCATCGTGACTGGGATCATGCCACTTTGGAGGGAAACTAAGCATTTCAGCCTCCCTATCCTGATGAGCTTTCGAACATCCCCATGGTTCAATAATATTTCCAATAGGCTGACAAGCGAATGGCCTATACAAACAGGATAATATATTGGTTGGTGGGTGAACATGTTATAGATCAAATAAAGAAAATATCAAGTGTATGTATTTGAGAAAAAAAAAGTGTACATGTCATAAACATACTTGTACTGATCAACTGGGTAATAAGAAATCAGATTTCCTAACAGAGAGCGAAGGAGATGATCCCCAGCTCCATTAACCTAGACATTCCAAGAGAAAAAGGAAATTCGTCATTTAACATAGTATGATGCGGACATGGGGACACTACCTGTTCGAATGTATGAAAAGATAAATGAAAAATATAACCTTCCATGAAGGGGCCTGGAACGCAGATGTTATTATGTGATTTAGTTCTTCCTTATAATTGAGTAACACGGGACCTGCATAACTGATGGATATGGCCAAAACCCTCAGATAGTAATCTATTGCTGTTTCCAGGGCAGGAGATAGTGCAGCCTGCATGCCATTAGATGCAACTGGTTGTACGTATGGAATAGCTCAAGTAATACTGTAATAGACATTTTACATCTGAGCAAACCTTTGTAGATGCTTTATCTGCAACTACTCTTCCTACATATCCAGTTGTTGGAGTCCCCTCAAAGGATGACATGATAGTCTCTAAGATTGGTTTTACAAGGTACACTGAAGCCTCCTCAGGATATGAATGAACACAGGCACAACAAAGAAGCCCAACTTCAGAAGTAGCACCAGGGAGGATATTTGCATTAACAAACTTGGCAATTCTCTTCAGGGACTGTCAATTAAAAAAAAGGAAACACATTTATGGTGGGTTCAAGTCTAGGGACAAGAGTACCACATAAAAAAGGACAGCCCCAATGCATGTAGCTCCCGCTTGCGCAGGGTCCTGGGAAGGGTCTGACCACTTGTTTTTTGTACACAGAGAACTTGAACCCATGACCTCATGGTCACAAGGCAGCAGCTTTACCACTGCACCAAGGCTCCCCTTCAAGAGTACAACATATTAACAAGAATGTAAATACCTGATTAAATAAGGGTTTTGATAACTTCCCTAGAAGAATTTCAAGCATGCAAAAGTAATATGGGCTGTCCTCAACAAGAAAAGTCCCTGACATAAATGAGCTTTGGTAACCCTCATTACTGCATATCCAAATGCGATGTCATTACAATGTTCTGACAAGTATTTGAAAAAGAAGAAGAAAATAATCTCAGATGTGAGACTCTAGTGACCATTGCTTACATGGGACTACTTGATTCCAGATTCTGAAGCACAGAAAACAGCCGGGAAAAGAATTCATCTAGCCAGTTTGATAGAGTAGCAGATTGGAGGAATATAGGCACGTCATCACTAACACCGACTGCAGCTAGCTACATACACCTTACAAGAGTTAGCAAAGTACTCTTTACCAGAAACCAGAATTGCAGATGATAAGGTAAAAGAAAAAAAACTTACATTTGAAAATATAGAACCAATTAACTGCATTGTAGCAATCGTTTTAGGTGGATCATTGGCATCCATGCCAAGCAATGCATTTGAAAGGGAAGCGACAACAAGATCACTGAATGAATCAACAACACTGCTATCATGAAACTGAGAACATAAAGAACATAGAAGAAGCGCACGTCCAGAAAATGCAACAGATGTGACAGCGTTCTTTAACTGATGGGTAGCTGTTGTCTGTTAAAAATGAATTCAAATCATTAGCTTGTTTCTGAATATCTTAAGTATGTCTTACAAAATGAAAACTAAACAGATTGCAAGGCTCACATTGACCACAAAAATATCTATATAAAATGAAGTTCAGTGCATATTTCCAATTAAACTTACTGTCTCTAAGGCTAGTTGGAAGTTTTTTGCAACAAACGGAAGCACGAGTGTTGGTTCAATATAAGACAGGATCGAAGTTGCAACGGAAACTGTTTCAGCAAGAGAATTATCCTTGCTGTACTGACCACGATCCAATAATTTCAAGATAGCTTTGACAAAAATAGACCTTTCTTCCTTTCCCAGATAAGATTGATCATGGTCCTCAACTGCCATACCACTACAGTGTTTATGTTGAAACAGATGAGCTGCAGTCAATAAGATGATTTTTATTTCAAGCTACACGTACAAGTGAAGATGGATCCCTTACAATTGTTCATGTTGAAGGCGTTCCTCAAAGTAAACAACAAGATAACGCAGGAAACGTTCCAATGAGTAGGTCCAACGACCCCCATTTGACGGATGATAGAACCTAAAAACCAAAATTCCTCAGGTTAAGACAAATAAAAAGGCCTCTGCAGCAATCAAAGAAGACCAATGACCAGATGGCATACTGTTCCAAAAAATTAATGAGCTTCTCAAAATACTCAAATGCTAAACTTTTAGGCTTCAAAAGGTATACCTGCAAAAGGCAGAAATAAAAAATGGGTGACTCTTTCTTGCTTTTAGTTGCACAAGTACAGCAAGGTGTAACATCTATATAAATATAAAGTAACATAAACATATCATCTCCATGTTTGATTTGCAAAGCATGTTTCAGTGAAGGTAAAAACTAGAGCTTTCCATTTAACCATATCGTGAAACCCTTGCTGCATCGACATTAAAATCCAATGGTCCTAAGCCAGCAAGCCTGGTCCAGACATGCATCACTTTATTATTTCTTTCTCCGTGAGGCTATTCTCACAAGCAGCACAAAAAACACCACAATCTTATCAAACACAAAAGTTCCAAATTGTGTCTTCCTCACCAAGTTTGCCACTGTAGAAGCCATACTGACCTATTAGGGCCAGGGGTTTGTGTTCCAGGTGAGTTGTTCTCCCTGCAATTATAGCTGGAATCTGGCCAGCTTGGAGGCAGGTGGGAAGCAAGGTGGCGCTGCACTGCTGGCCGCGATGGTGTCTGCGGTGTCAGGGCAGAGGAACCTTGCCAGAGTGGTACAGGGAGAGTGGGATCTAGGGGTAGTGGGGGGCTGTGGGTGGCACAGCAGGGAGGCATGTCACTGCCGGCCATGGACAGTACCGCATCAGTGGGTAGGCAGTGCCGGTACCGGGGAGGCGCCGGAAGCCACAAGGACACTGGGGCATTGGGTGGTAGGTGGTCAATGGGGATCCAAGGAGGAATGAAGATGATGTCACTCAAGTTCAATGTAGCTAGACAGGCACTAGTGATTAACTTAAACAGATATGTGTCTGGTTTTAGTCATGTCCTTATATTAAGGGCATGTTTGGTTCCCACCTCCTAAACTTAAGTGGACTAAAATGTTTGTCACCTTTTAGTACCTCTTGAGGAACTAGTGTAACTAAAGTGTTTTAGTCACCTTTTAGTCAGTTTGTTTGGCATTTTAGTCCCTAAAGTGACTAAAGTTTAGTCCACTTTAGTTTAGGAGGTGGGAACCAAACAGGCCCTGAGCCCTTGATACATATGATAGTAAAAGTTTTATCAATAGAGTGTACAGGCTACTGACTGAATACATGATACTAATTAAATGCCATTACTATACATATACTCTTCCTAATATTTGGGAGTACCTCTCCGTTACACTAACCTAAGGAAAGAAGATTTAAAGCCAATCATTGATAAGATTATCAAAAGGATTGCAGGTTGGAAAGGGAGATTGCTCTCCTATGCAGGTAGACTGACACCTTTGAAAGCTGGCCTAGTTAAAGTTACAGCTTATCTCATGTCTGTCATAAAATTTCCTAAAAGGGCAATTGCCATGATTAATTCACAAATGGCACATTTATTATTGAATAATAATGAAGACAGTCACAAAAAATTGGCAGCTAGTGGCTCAAAAAAAGGAACTTGGGGGTTTTGGTATTTCTGATATGAGGAATTTGTATTTCTCTTTACTCAGTTCTTGGATATTTAGATATGGGTTGCATACTAACTCTATGTGGGTGAAAATTATAAACTACAAATATAACACCAATAACCCAAACTTCCTGTGTAGTAATGAGACTGCAGCATCCCCTTTTTGGAAAGGTATGATGTGGGCCTTACAGGCAGCTAGAATGGGAATTAAATGGCTAGTTGGGAATGGGAGAAGAATCAGGTTTTGGGAAGATCATTGGCTTGGCAATTATAGCCTAGCCATCCAATTTTGGCCACTATATGTGATAAATGAACAGCAAGGGAAGACTATGGGTCAAGTGTGGGATAGTCAGGTTTTATGACTGACTTTTAGGCATTCTGTTTCTGAGAATCTAATGAACTTGTGGTATGGGCTTTTAAGCATAGCGGAAAATTTGACTTTACAAGATAGTAGTGATCAGATCATATGGAGCTTCAGCTCAAATGGCAAGTATTCTGTGCAATCGCCATATGCTGTCATAAATCATAAGAGGCATTGTTCCTCTGTATGTACCAGTGGTTTGGAGTTTGAAAATTCCACTGGAAGAACTCCTTCTGTGAAGAAGCTAGGCTTCAAGCTCATAGACTCAATGATGTAAAGTGTTACCCTACCCTAGCTGTTCTGCCTCCCCTGGGCCTTTTAATTGTGTAGCTCCTCCCTCACTTGCTGTGTTGCTTTTGTACAGAGTTGTTTCTTTTTTGGTTTTAATAAAACTTACAGTGGGGGCCTCCCCTGCTGTATATTTCGCTCAAAAAAAAATTCCACTGAGAGTCCAAATCTTTTTATGGTTGCTGTCCAAAAACAAAAGTCTTGATTAGGGATAACCTTAGCTAAGAGAAGGGAAGTTTCTGACAAAACATGTCTTTTTTGCAATGACCCAGAATCAGTTTGTCATTTATTCTTTGACTGCCTGGTGGTTAAGAGGTTATGGCTAGTGATATCTGAATTTTTAGAGCTGAGATGTGACTGGAACTTTGAAGTTCTAGCTACTTATTGGATTGCTAATAAGAAACATGTTTTCACTAACATTGTTAGTTCGGCTATGCTTTGGTGTTTGTGGAATCTTCGTAACAAAATGTGTTTTCAGGGTCTCATTTGGACAGGGGAAAGGACAGTATGGATCTGGACAGGCCAAGTTTCTCAGAAGATGGAGGCCACTGTACGAACAGGAGCTGGGCGCCAAAAGTGGACATGATAATCCAGAAGCTGGAGATCAAGGCAAGTCAGAACCCAATGATCTGGGATGGGGGGATGATATCAAGGCATAGGCTGTTCAGTCTTCGAGTTTGGATTACGCCGGTGTGATTAGGCGAGGCAAGTAGTTTGTAATACTATGCTTGTCGCTGGGCAGAGTTTAGACATGTCTCGTGGCCTTTAGGCTTTTCTTTGTGCTGTTTGCATATAAAACTTTAGCGGGCGCGCCATTACACTGTGCTGAACATACTCAAAACAATTTATGCAAATAAAGCAGGGGAAACCTTTCGTCTAAAAAAATACATATACTCTTCCCATAGCAAGGCATCAGAAATTCAAAGGCGAAAGTACACAAGTACTCCCTCCACTCCAAATTATAAGTTTTTCTGGCTTTTTTTAAGTAAATAGCTTTTGTTATGCACCTAGATAATGTCTAGATACATAGTACTCCATTTCAAATGTTAAGAGGTTTTAGCTTTTCTAGATACATTGCTTTTACTGTGTATATCTAAGTGCATAGCAAAAACTATGTATCCAGAAAAGCCAAAATGTCTTATAATTTGGAACAGGGGGAGTAAAAGCTATGTATCTAGAAAAGTCAGAGCGACTTATAATTTGGAGTGGAGGGTGTATCTTTCATAAGCCAGTCAGACTGAGAATAAATAAAAGCTGAAATGATGTCGATAACTTACAACAGACTTTGCAATTGCCTTGGAAAGTGTTCTGGTCTTGCTGGAAAATAAATATCTTGTGTTTCCAGGAACCTCCACTGGAAATGGGTATGAACCATTCCCACTTGATATGGGAACCTAGAAATAGACAAAGAAATATGTAAATGAATTGGCAAAAAAAAATACAGAAACTTTCTGCACAATTGTAAATATTTACCATTTACTCCATTACAGATACAAATTATAAGTTCTGGTTTTTCCAATGTACCTAGAAAAGCCAGAAACCTAGAACGACTTATAATTTGGAACAGAGGGAGTACCAAACAATTGTATTCCAAACCCACCAAATGAATATCATAATAACATGCAGTTTTCTTGTTGAAGAATAAATGTACATGCAAATATCCTTTATGAATTATGACTAGCTTGACATAGTCAGAAACAGTGGACAAATATTTTGGAAAATTTAATAGCTCAAGAAAGCATTTTATAAACCACGATTGTTTTGAGTAACAAATTATAGTGGTGATATTAGCTAAAAGAAGCAGTTGAACATTGTGGTTATCTTTAGATCGCGCTCAAATGCTTTATTCTATAGTGATCCACTACATGAACCAGTAGCATCACTGCAGCAAAAACATTCAAGATTCTTAAAGCATGTTTTCTAGGGAATGGTCCTAACATATCCTTAATAACGTTCCCTCAAAAAAACATATCCTTAATAACTTATGGCATTTCTTAATCTTCTTAAGGCCTCTTTGAAACAAATTCCAAAAATGCAGTATGACGAAAACACTTTGGCTGCGATCCGTCAAATGCAAAGCACATGAAAATTGCAGGAATGACCATTTTGATACACAAAAGAATTATTCTATGAGATTCGACCTCATGTTAAAAGGCCTCCAAAATTCATGTGAAACTATCCACTCGTTTTCAGCAGATATAACCTTAATTTCAAAATCATGCTTGATATTAACACACATTGTTCTGATGTCATCTTGGATCTTTGAACATTAAATTGATTAGTATGTGCTTTGATTCAAGTTAATATCAACTATCAATAATAGAAACACCCTGTAATTGCAATTCCACTACCCTTTATACAAACCCTTAGTACTGTGCGTGAGACATTTGGATGGAAAAAAAAAAGCAAATTGTAAGAATATCAAACTAATACCTGCTTCAATTTTATTGAATAAAACAAATAATGCTATCCTTAAGAAATTTAGCGATCAAAAAAGAAAACAGTTGCGTAGCTAGACATGTAAGGTTTTATGCAAATTATTGTCCACTCTGACTTTCATCAAGCAGCCAAGATGACTACCAACTACTAGTATGTAGGCATATACATACCTCAAACATGACTTTCATCAAGCATCCAAGATGACTACCAACTACAAGGATTTAAGAAAACCTGAAAGTGCTTACATACCTCAAACATGTTCAAGTATCTTGTGAATAACAAGGGCAGAAAATCATCCCAGTTCACCGATCTGGAATTTTTTATACAGCGTGCTATGATGGAAGCCCATTGGATGTCCCAGAAGTGACAATTTGTGATAGAATCCCATATGTCAAGACAATTTTTAATCCAATCACTGCAACAGGGCAAAATCAGTTGAAAGAGAAAGCAAGACGATGTTCAGCTACAGAAGAGAGAAGGGTGCTTATTAATCCAATATGTGATTACATTGTAAAGTGACTCTGATTCCTCGAGTTCGCTGGAAGGAAAAGCCTGAGAAATCCAACACCTTCAAAAGCTGAGTTATGCCATGGATTTTCCAGCAAGGGCCTGTAGTTTCAGTACAGAAAAAGGTATAAGGTACTTCACTGTTGGCAGTATATTGTCAAGCAATTGCCAATTATAATCTGTTCTTTTCTGTGCTATTTTTCCAAATGATCAAATGTTAACAATAATAATGGTGTGGAAAGAACAATAATGATATTATCAATACAACTATTTGCTGTTATGAATTATGATCTTTCGTATGAGGTTGTATGTGGGTGGGTAGTTGGGTAGGGGTGGGGAGGACCTAACCTAGAACACAATGCTTTAGAGCTACCAAGACCTGCGCAAGTTTTGTGGTCAAGTTTCTATTCCACATGTTAGCACAGTCCATAATTTTGAAAATTATCCTGTGGGTACCACAAACTTGCATGGATATGACAGTTCCTAAAATTGAATGATAATCTAGAAGGTCCTAAACAAGTAAACATGCATACAATTGCCAGTAAATCCCCTAAACTTGCCAACATTAAGCCAGCCTATCACCTTGTTTAACTGAACTAATGCTCCAGAAGATAAGAAAAGAGACATTGAAAAGGTGGAATTAGCACATAAGACATGTATGTCCAATCTACCACATTTTTCAGTGTCAAAAAATTAAACCCATAATGAATTCCATGTACCATAGGGGCCATTTGGAGCACTCCCAGCTCTAGAATTCTCCGAGAGAATCACCCCAAGACAGCCAAACAGGTAAAGTAAAACACAATTAGATTCTGGCAGAGATCTGAGAAGACTCAATTCTCCATTTACACTACGAGCCGGGAGCTAAAAAACGCATCCCACTACTCCTCATTCAATCCCCACCAGAATCGCTTCCCTACCTGCTCCATACCAAACATCCACCTCCCTTCACTGATGTTCAAATTCTATCGCCAAACAACCAACTAGCCATATGTAGCATTTCAGTTGTTTTCACCATTTACACTACAGGCTTTTACATATTGCACAACAGGTAATTAGATACCTTTGTTATGACAAACCTTGCTTGTATTGGCGACTTACTCAAATAGAAGTCAAATGAATACATGTGAAGCATATCCTTTGTGACTCTATATGGCCAAACAGGCAAACACTATACGGGCTTATGGAGGGTGGACAACACAGAATATTAAAAGAAATATTAAACGAGCAATCCCAGTTAGAAAAGCATGAATGAGATGGCATGCAAGTAAAGATTCGTGTTGAATATGCCAAACCTGAATTCTGTCCAAATTTCAGCAGCCACACCTTCAGGAAAGAAATTCCTGGATGCACGCACTAAAGAGGTGACAGTCTCAAAGTGTTGCTTCCTTACTTTCCAGCCCTCAGGCCCCATGTTTCTGAAAGTGACATGAGATTCACTTAGTCTTATGTCATTTTCTTCATTGTCAGAAATGGGTATAATGTGACATTTTACCTCTTGAAATGAGTCCTTATCAACGTATCATAAAGTGGTCTCCATTGCACATCAAGTGAAAGCCTCTTCCCATGCTTTCTTAAAAGCCTGATGAGCAGACCTCCCCACTTAATCTGATTATCATTCATTTACAAGAAAAGAATATATCACCAAAGAACAAACAGATTTGAACTATCCATGTACAGATCATTAACTATAGAGCATTACCTGGACAACAAACTTGTTATATGATGCATGAAATATCTCCAGTCCAAGCTTTACAAGAGCCTGTACATCCTCAGGAGCAATATCACTCTTCGCTTTAATAAACCTAAATCATTGAAAAAGAACACCAACATTAACAATCCGCAAACTCTAGAAACCACATTGTTTACAAAGTATTTTAAGTTTACATATGAAAACGTTTGCAAACAATCCCCTAAATGGTCTAGAAATGGCTTATTTATGGTTTTAGTTGTCTGCATCCCTTTGAATCAGATCCATCAATCGCTCATGTGAATCTGAGTTTCTTTGTTAAAACCCAAAGAGGGTTCATCTAAGATCTCAGAAGTACAAGAATTTGTCTATTTGGATAACATGCCATAGACTTCTGGGTCTGTGCTAAGCATGTTTCAGCTTAATTCTGAACTGCGACCATTTTCAGCTATAGATGGAATCACTGGGTACAGATATCAGCTTTCGCAATAGAACCATAGAGCTGAATCATGTTCGGTAGGATTGGAAAAGGAACCAGGATGTTCTGATCAGTTCACGTTTTGTCAGCAGTTATCATTTTTTCTAATGGCATTTTACTGATGAAATTCTTCAGAGTGGCATTTTATAGAAAAGCATAATCGATGCATGTCATTTACATTCAGCAAACACACAGTTGAGCATTTGACAGTGTAACATTTTATGGAAAACAATTTCCCAAAATCTAATTGTATTCAGCAAACATACAAATGTGCATTTGACAGTATAGTAAATCTAAGGACAGTTAGATATACTTGAGACAATTGTAATGATTTGAATTTCTAATTCTGATCAAAATCACACCTCAAAATAAGCAGTTCTCTGGAATTACTCATTTGCTTTTTCTAATTTTCAATGTGATCCGTAGTTCAGGAAATTCAGCTGAGAACTGGAGTAAAAAAACAGAACAAAAAAAGTGCTTGCAGAATATATACCTAAATTTGAAATTGCACACCAAAACGAACACGGGCACTAGGAAGTTGAGATAGTGATTACCGCAACTCAAAACTTCCCCTACTCAAACGCGATCGCACCAAGCAAAAACCAGCACTCAGACCGACATTGACAACACTAAAAGCGAACCCCGCTACTCGAGGCAGCACCAATCGAGCAGCAGGCCGAACCGGCAGACCGAAGCATAAACGAGACCTCAAAATAATCGAACCGCAGCGGCCAGCGGCGGCGGGAAGGGGTGAGAGTTGGAGGGAGAAATTACAGGTCGAACACGGAGATCCACTTTAGTGTGGCGTAGGCGGAGTCGGGGTCCCCGGGCTGCCACGCGTCCGCAGCGGCCCGCACGGCGCCCGCGAACGCAGCAGCCTCCCCACGCGCCGCGGCGGCCACCGGTGGCGGCAGCCACGCGTTGTAGAGGTGCATCCTCCAATCCTCCCTCGGACCCCCTCTCGCACTGCCGCCGCCGCCGCCGTGGATGCCTCCCTGCGCTCTCTGAGCCTGAGCTCCGCGGGTGGAGCCAAGGAGAAAACGGATGGATGGTTGGGCGGTGGTAGGTTTTGGGGGTTTAGTTGGGGAGGCTGACGGTGCGGGGTACTACTTATAGGTGGCCGCTTTCTTTCTTCGCCTCCAAGACGAGGAGGGGTGCCGCCGTGGAGACGACGACGACGACGACCCGGGGGGAGGGAGACCTGGTGCTGGGGCGGCCGGTGCTCCACCACGACAACGCCGGTGCTGTTATCGCTGACGCACGGCGTATGGGCGGGGGCGGGCGGGGGAGACAGGGAGACTGGGAGAGGGAGGGGGAGAGGTGGTCTCGGTGGACTGGGGAAAGTGTGAGGCTGACAAAACGGTTACTCGTGAGCCTGGAGCCGTACGGATCACGAGGTTCTCTGATTCTTTGGAGGTGCATGTGCCCGAGCAGATTCAGGCCATGTGCCGCTGCGGGTCCAGGCATGCCGTTAATAATGGGGTTATGGTTATGAATAATTTTCGCTTGCACGGAACTGTAACCGAATTTGTTGACCATAATTTTTTTAAGAATTTCTGAAAATAATTTAACTTGCTCTGGGCAAGATCCAAGTTCTCACTTGATATCAAATGTTACTATATCATTAACTTGGGATCAAGGAGCACAAAGATCTTCTTCTTTATGTTTTAGCTGATGCTATTAAGGAGAAGACATTGAAGTATTTGCCAAGAGGACTATTTCTAGAGCTCTCAAGGGTACTATACTCCTAGATGCTGTTATTCAAATGAATGTTGCATCAAAGGATTAGAGCAACTCCAAGAGTCTAGATAAACTTGGATAGCTAAATTGGCTCTCTAAAATAATTTAGCCTGTCTAGATCAAAAAGTCCCGCAACAGCTTATCTAAACTGGCTTTCTATTTTTAAAATTGTTGTCTCATTTGCTGCCACGTCATCAACTTCCTTTCTATTTTTAAACTTGACGGGGTGCTGAAACTCATGCATGTCGCGATGGACGGGATGGCGAGCCAAGGTCGCTCGCTTCTTCTACCGAGCGACAAAACCACGAGTTTTCTATTTTAGAGTTCCAATTGGTGAGTCTGTTGGAGCATATTATTCTCTTGTTTTACCAAAAGCGAGTAGGATAGCTAATCTGTAAGAGATGCTCTTAGGGCACTTATCTATCACTGAAGGAAATCAAAATCAAGCCTGCATGTCAGAATATGCATTTGCAAATAGTAAGAGGTTAGTGAGAAGCCTTGCCATCATGCATTAGCAATCACATCCACAGATAGAGGCAATCCAAAATGCAACAATACATAGACATGGTCTTCTTAGTTCAAAAATTTCAAGGTATATATGCTAGAGTGATACCAAACATCACTTATAGGAATCAGTGGCCTCAAGAAGACAAGGGTTTTAAGCTAATGCCACCGATTGCCAATAAGAAAAGGATAATAGTTGGAAGGTTAGATAATTAAAAGAAAAAGGATGCTATCTCGTTTGGAGAGGACACGGAGAGCCACGAGACAAACAAAATGTGATGGTTGTGGTGAGATTGGGCATAGGAAAAGAAAGCTCCAATTGCCCCCTCACTAGCACTAAGAAAAGCTAATCCATACTAACCATATTTATAACATTTTTTTATTAATAATAGTACCGTTACTAAAATGTAGGACAAGAACCAAAAAGACCAAGACTGATGCACCTAAGACAACTTCTACATCCAAGGAAGCTTTCTATTGCTAAGCCAACTCCAAACACTCCAAGAACAACTGCTAGCTGAATCTCAAGCACCACCAACTCTAGTTCCACCTACTATGAGGTATGTTTCATGTAGTTTCCATGCATTTTGTCTACAATATTGGTTCAATGAGCTAAGAATGCATCCCATCATTCTACTTTAGCATAAAGTTGCCCTTAGTTGAGCTTTTACCACTATAGATGATTGTTGATGGTAATTATGCCCTATTTTATACCACCATAACCGTTAACATGACACTCATTTCAGGGGAGAATCAACCAAACAAGTAGGTACAAACAACTTGGTTCCACATGTACATGTCATTATTTGGTTGCAAGTACTCGATCAGGTACTTTTTAGGGCCTAGAAGCTTAAAATGAAAGAAGCAACAACATCACAAGTCTGCTACACAAAATTTAACATCACAGGAGCATAGAGCAAGCAGCAAGGAGCAAGGTAGACTCACTGGAGCTACAGTGAGGGGGTCGGCCGATCCCCTCCCTATGGGCCTAGGAGGTGCCATGCTGGCATTATTCAAGTGAAGCCCTCCAAGCTCAAGCTCCGCCCTTGGATCACTTGTGCATCTCAAATCAATGATCAAGAAGCATTGCATCAGGATTCATGGGCCCACATGGAAGGAACCGACTTCACAACTTCTGAACCAGCACCACAGCCATACTCCATGACATGTGGGGATACCCACCAGGGGGCCCACCTGCCATAGACCCCTCCTTGGGTGCTACCAAGGTCGGTTGCACCCCACCGACGTATGCATGCCTCCATGTAGCTAGTGTGATTATCATCGTCCATTTGAGGCGGTTCCAAGGTCGGTTTCATCCAACGGCTCATGATGGAGGTCACGCGGATCGCTGACGTGGCATTGGAGTAGGCCCTACTCTACCTCCCCTATAAATACCCCCTAGTGCTTTCACTTTAGAAGCATGTATCATAGGAGAAGACTACTTTAGTAGCTTAGTATTAGAATAGTGGGAAGAGAGTGAGGAGTTCCAAGGAGGAGTCCCGGCCTGTCAGGGTCTTCTTCGAGGAGCGCCTCAGCGGAAGCGGGTCTTCTTGTAAGTCTTACTTTCGAGCCTTTTCTAGTATTTAATATTCTGGTTCGGTATTTTCAGTATTTAATTCTTTACTGGCACACTGTTTGACTTGAGTGAATTACTCGAAGCATTAGCTAAGCTTAGAGTAGTAATACTATTGTAGATGTGGTGTCTAGAAGACATCTTACCAGTGTGAGCTGCTTGTCGCACTGTAGGACACCTAGCACGAGAGTGACAGACCTCGCTAGGCGGTGAGTTCCCTATACGTGTGTTAGACAAGTTAACATCGTGAAAGCGGGGCTGAGTAGGGTAGTCGCCTTGGTGAGGGAGGAGGTGCAAACCTTTTTAACTCAACTCACCATTTCGTCCATCGCCCCCAGTAAAGGACAGAGGTGGTAAACCTCGTTATACGTAGAGTACCGCAGCCTGAATATTCCTACTAGATAGACCTCTCTGTACCCAATCCTATACCCTTTGATCATCACCTGACGACCTTGATCCTGGTGGAACCACTTCACGTTCCCCGTAGAAATTACGGTACCTGGAATACTCCCGATGAAGGCTACATTGACTACCGTACGCTTGCGGTATATTCGTTTGCCACTTCTGGTGTCAACAATGATATTATGTGAAGATCAACCACTACAAGAAATGTGTCATCTTTTGACATTTGATAATTGTCATAATACCTAAAATTAAGTCATGAGTTGTTATTTGTGACACTGAGTTGACAAAATTGAAATGTCAAAAGATGAACGTCTATAATGACAATTTGTGACATTTAGGTCTTAAAGTCATAACATTATGACATTGATTTTAAATGTCACAAGCCTTTATAACAATTGATTTAATGTCATAGGTTTTTTGAACCTCGCCACATAAACAACAGCCACGTAGGAACAAAGGTGATGCCAAGGAAGAAGATGATGCGTCTAAGAAGATGATGCCAAGGAGGAAGATGTTGACAACAAAGGTGAAGAAGGCTACTCCAACCAAGGCAACCATGGAACTAATTCTGGGTTATTTTGTAATGGCTACATAGCCTTCAAAAACTACAATCAATTGTTATGCAATCTATTTAGTGCTGCAAGTATCGGCCCAGAACATGTAAATGGTCATGTTAATTTGCCGCTCTAGTCACAAACTACTGAGTGAACTTACTTATTAGCTAGAAGACTATGCAAATTGTAATGGTTATGCTGCCTTTGTAGTGTAGCTGGAACCTATAATTGTAGTGGTTGTGTTGTCTTATGACTGCAAGTTGCATACTTATGGACAAGTTTTTAAGCAATGATATGTTTAATGTCTCAACCACTTGTGGAGGAACAAGCAAATGCATATGTCACAACATATTCCATACATCTGTTCATAGGTCCATTCCAAATTACATATACCCAAACAACTCTTTTTTACTTCATAAGGTACATGATTTCTATAACGACAAGCGGTCCAGCTAGAACCCACACCAACATCTTCACAATTGTGATTAAGCTCTCCATCTATGATTTCATTTGGCTTACACCAGTAGATGGAAGAGTCGCCTAGGGCGAAAGAGACGCCTTCGTGCGTAAGCTTTCTTTCCCCACCTTCCTTTTAGCTCCACCGTTGCCACCACTGCCGACCCCCTGCCTCTTCCCCGGCGAGCTCGCTGGAGGAAAGGCAGGAGGGCCGGTTTCCTCCCTCCAGCCCCTCTTCCCCTCTTCTATCTCCTTGTAAGATCCCCCAATCAATAAGTTCTTTCATGGGTGTTTTGAGGACCTCCGTCCTCCTCGTCTGTTTTGTTTTGGAGGTGAACCTGCTCACGGCCATGGTGGGCGATGTGGGGTTCTTCCACTTCACAGCTTCATCTTTGCCCGACCCCATCCACAGCTGCTTGAGCTCCCATGTCGCTGCCCCTGGGGGGAGTCGCTGCTGCTTAGGTCTGAGGCTCTTCGCTTTTGACCTCACGCCGAGCGCGCCGTCCTGGAATGTTGCGCCTATTCGACGGGATCTGCTCACCATGTCCGTGACGTCTACGAGCTTCTCCACCACAGTCTTCGTCAAGCACCTGCCCACGGATCGCATCAAGCTGCTGTGACTATGTGCCACACCTGCAGTGCCTAGGTCACGCGGGATCTCGACAGCGTCCGGTCCCCTTCTCCAAGCTGAAGGTCAATCGCGAGGAGCAGGTACCAGTGGCGAATCTAGGATTTTATGTTAGGGTATGCCTCTTCAAAAATTTTATACACAATTCGGTAAATCCATTTACCAATTTGATAATAAGGCTTAAAATTTTGGATTAGATGGAAACCATATTCTGTAAATACAATATAAGAAGTTTCAAAAGTCATACCAATAATTGAAATATGTACATAATATAGTATAAATTACCATCAGATCAACTTTGTGTGATATTTGATTCTATATAATTCGCTAAGGAATTAGCACTTGAAGTACAGTGAATTTTTCAAAAAGTCCTAAGAACACGAATCTCAGCTGAAGTCTAGATCACGTGGACGAGAGATTGAGTGAACAGAACAGTTGTGAATTGTGATCTGATCCGTATTGGCGATGGCGTAGGGTGTCGGGCGTGGCTGCATCGACGACTCGGCGTCGGGCGTTGCCGTCGGCGATGACGGCGAGGCGATCAGCTTCATGGCGTGACGGCGCGTAGGGCACGGCGGCACGGCCGCATGGGCAGGTCCACTCAGTCAAAATGTTCAAGTGGAATCGATGCGTTTTGCGCTATGCTAGGCGATGCCTTTCATCGATCCAGTTCCCGTCAAAGTCCGCATGCTCGCATGGGCCTCTTGCAGCGTGCCTGCATGGGCCTGAGCGGCTGAGCTAGCTAGAGGCCATTTTTCTTTTTCTTTTTTATAAATAAATACACGTATATAAAATCTTTATTATACTACGTAAAAAAAAATATATCGGGACATACCCGGCATAACCTGTAGCTCCGCCGCTGACAGGTACCAAGGTAGCCACGATGATGGTCTTGTCGACGGCGGGCATTTCCGTGAAAGTCTGCAGCTTCTCCCGTGACTTCGGTTGGTGCTCCTGTGGTCCATCATGGGGCCCACGCCCTGCGCTGCAGGGCCCACCTCCACTCCATGTCCACCCGTTTCGCTCGGTTATACATGCCATCAGGAATATTACTTTTCTCTGCACCTCTATTTTTAGATGGCGTGGACCTATGGGCAGGTTTACTGCTACTCCATCCCAACCAAGCAACCTATGGTCATGCTGCTCAGCTCTTCAACAAGGCGGCTCCTTTCTGGTTCTGGTTCGTCGAAGCCACTTGTGTAACATCTTAGTATTAGGCTTAACAAATCTAGCACACATTGCATAAGCATCTCATTTGCATCTTGATTTAGGTTTGGTGCTTGCTCGTTATATTTCAAATAAATGATTAATTGAGATTTCAAAACCCTTTTTAGAAAATGCTATTTGCATTGCTTATCTCAAGTTGGACCTTTAATACAATTTGTAGAGAAAATAATTTAAAACAAAAAGTCTATTTTCACTAAATCATGAAAATGATTTTTAGTCCCTCAAAAATGGCAAAAACAGTGTCTATATATTAAATTTTATTAATTTTATAATTTATAGTTGAGCCAAATTTGTATTTTCAAAAATATGCCAAATTTGTAAAAACTTTCTACATACGAAATGTTCCTCTCTTCAAATGGAGCAACTTTCATATTTTGAGTTTTTAAAATTCGCAATTGTTTGCAAACTACAAGGAGTCAAAATTTCAATTCAAATTCTTAAAGGGGTGGGACCCACCTGGCCCCACCTTTCAACCTCTCTCCCTCCACACCTGGTGCACGCGCCAGAGAGCAGCACTGCGCCGTCGCAGCACGCCTCGCTGCCGCCCTGCCCACTCTCCTGCATCGAGCGCCCGCTCACGCCCACACTCGCATTCAAGTGCGCACGCCCCTCCCATCCTCAAACTCCGCGCGCACACCGCTTTGCCCGCCGGACAGAGGCACCGTGCCGCGCGCTCCGCCGGCCGCCATGGCCAAGCTGCACGCCACACCCATGCCAAACACTACCTGACACGGCGAAACGAGCACGCGAGCACGCACTCAAGTGCGCCACGCTCGCCTGCCCGCTCGCCCTCACTTCCCCGCTACAATGCTGCCACCGTTGCACCGCACGCCATCGCCACCGCTCTGTCGCCCCATTGCTCGGACCCAGTCACGTGCCCTTCATGCCCAAATTGAGGAGCCCGAGCGCCCTTATCTACTCCTCCCCGTACTCTCTCCCTCCCCACTCCATTCCCTTCTTCTCCCCTCGCAAAAGCCACCGCGGCTGCCGAGCCCGCCATGACCGCCACCGAGCTCACCGCTACTTAGCTCCATCCCCAGCGGGCCATTTTCTAATCCAAGGGCATCATCCTGCTCACCATCGCCACCTCCACCTTTGTGACAACATCCCGCGCTCGATTGAGCAAGGTAGAGGCCGGGTTTGGTTGTTCCCTTTTCCCGCGCACCGAGCCCACCATGGCCGCCGATGCGGTTCACCGTGGCCGTGCCTCTCTCGTACCTCTTTGCCCTTTCTCTTGCATGTTCCAAAGTCGCTAGGGTCAGTAGGTGCTCGAGTTGGAGTTAATGGCGCCGGTCGTGGCCTCCTCTCGCCGGACAGCGACCTCCCCGCCGCCATAGCCCGCCGTCGTCCGTCGTCGTGACTCGACGTCATGTTAGAGTCAATCCGGGCCTTCATCTTCTACACCAATGGGTTCACGTTGTCTTGCCAAGCCCGTAGGTACTGAGGTCGCAGCCGGAGACCTCGCTGCCGGCGAGATTCCACCGGCGGGAGTTCCTCCCCTGCTTCGGTGTCATCGACAGGTGGGCCCGTGCTGGCGTCAGCAGGGTGCCTACCTGGATATACAGCTGGGTGGAGTTAGCGTAGGAACCCCTCTGGGTACACCATGGGGTGCGCGTAGCAATTGCGAGTTTGATTTTTAGAAAAAATGTACTTTTGCAGATTTTGGGAAAAATCTCGTAAAAATCATAACTTACTCATTTTTAGTCCAAATGTGGTGATTCAACTTGCCATAGTTTTCTTATGAGGATTACTATGCATGAAAAATATGAGTTGAGAATTTTGAAATACTTTTTTGTATATTTTTATTTAATGCTATTAAATAAGTAAATCTAGAGAAATGCATAACTAATTATAGTTTATCCTAAAAATGTGATTCTTGTTTTGTTGCTCTAGTTAGGAAATGCTAGATTCATAAAACATATTAGTTGGCTATGTCATGTGTAAAAGTTGCTCTATCTTCTTAAGGTGTTATTTTTACTAATTGATTAAAAATCATAATTAAATAATTAAGTAAGATAATTGCTTGATAATTTTTGTAGGCTGTTTTAGGGCTAAACAGAAGATAATTATGCTATGACATCTACTATTTGACTTGTTTCATTGGGCAAAGTATTTTATGTCCAATTATTGTTTTTGCCTTGTGATTTTTATGTAGGATAAAATACTTACTATTTTAACCTAAAAATTTTTACAGTAGACTTTGTTTAACATGATTAAGCTTGTGTAATTTTTGTAGATTTTTTGAGTACTATAAATATGTGTTCTAGTTTTGCCCTGGTTTAATTAGGTGTTTAATTAAGGGTTTGTGATGTCATTTCATATAGTTGCGATGCTCTATTTGTCTTTTACCTAAGATAATTAATGGTGGGTTGCTGAAAGCTAGCTTAGGGTTTTTCTAAGCAGTACCGACATATCACGTGCATTCTATCATCTGTCATATGGTCATGCATTCATTGATAATCATACATTATGTCCGCTATAATACATACATGGTATTCATGTGCATCGATGCATCATACAGGTTTACCGATGGACCTTACGCCGGTAGTTCAGGAGGAGCCAGAAGGGGAAGGACAGCAAGGAGCAGTGCTGCAGGAGGCAGCAGAGGATGAGGACCCAGACACTAACCTGCTAGAGTGCCCTGACCATCAGCCTAGCTTCTTTGAGAAAGGCAAGCCCAGGAGTATTCCTCCCTACAGTTTTACAAATAACTTAATTTATATCTTTTATTGTTTATGATGCATTAAGTTTATAGGCGTGGATCGATACCGTTGATGCATTATGATTACCCTTGTCCACCTGAGTTACCCTTATACCCTGTTAAGTTTAGGTTCGCTTATATGCTTAGCCTTGCTTAAATAGATCGGTAGAAGTAGGGTGATTTCCTGTCATCCGCGAGTTATAGGTGGTGACTCTTAATGGTGAGCTATATTGTAGTCTTGGAATAACCATGTGAAGTAATAAATCGAGACCAGACGGGATTGGTGCTGTGGACAGAACTGGAGGTTCTATGTTGTTTTATCCCGTCTGTGTCGAACTAGGGCCCCGTTGAAAGGTCCCTATGTGGTTTTGGCAATTGAGTGACAACTTTAGGTTGGACCAATGTGTTAAATTAAGAATACACAGGAGATTTGTCCACATCTGATAATGTGCAATGGAGGAGCTTAATTGCATACTTGACATGAAATGGAGTCATGTGACCGAGATAGAGAAGATCAAGATGAGGCTTGGCTCGATGGACCAGTGGATGTGTGAAGGACAAGTCAAGGCTTTGAAGCGATGGACCATGAGATGGTGAAGCTTGAGCTAGACTTGGTGCCGATGGACCATGAGACGGTGAAGAGTAAGTAAGGTCAAGATCGATGGACCAAGAAGGTTATATGATGATATAAAGTGGACCATATCATTTGACGATTGTGTCGGTGTATGTGTTTTATTGGCACATTGGAGGAAGACAGTGGAAAAGGAAATGCACAAGGCAAAGGTATAACCTAGGGCATTTCAGTTCACTGGTCATGAGGAGAGTAGAAAATTTGATGACCAGATTTAGGATTGATAGGCGTACTATCAAGAGGGGCAAACTTGTTTGCATATCGATCATCTAGTGTCACTTGAGTGATCTAACTTTGTGGCATGTTAGGATTGAGTGGCATTATGAGAGCAAGTGAAAATCCTTTGAAAATGATTGTGAAAATGCTAACACACATGCACATGGTGATATACACTTGGTGGTGTTGGGACATTTACAAAGGTGAAGGAGTTGGAAATGTTTCGGTGTTCCCGGACACTAGGATAGCTCTTGGAGTGGAATACTGCTTTGATCTATTGTGACACGTGGGATGTATAGCCCTCTGAGTTAGCTTTCCAACGAGTCCAAGATCATCGAAAAAGGAGTTCAGAGCTAAAAGATATGCCCAATTTACTGCGGGGTGGTCTGCTACTTAGAGAGCGTTGGACGCGTTCAGACGGGCGTTGGATGCATTCGGAGAAGTGTTGTATGCTACTCAGAGCTGACTGCATGGGTGAGTAAGCATTGGAAGTTGAAAGCCACATCCATCGGGGTGCGTTGGATGCCCAACTCCGTGTCCGGCGGTGTCCTACGGTCGAATTTTTAAACGCGCGTGATTTTGTATAGCGTCGGATGTGTCCTGTGATGAGCGTTGGACGCGTGCAACGTGTGTATTTTGGGTGGTTCAGCATGGAGGCTTGGCGCATGAATTTATATAGCGTCATCCAACACAGGGTGTTGGACGCATCCAATGCTCCCGAATATAGCCGTTTGAGAGTGTAACGGTTGGATTTTGAGTGGGGGTTTATAAATAGCTCCTTGGCCGGCCTTGGCCGGTGCTTAGCACCTTGGGGACTTGGTGTTCACCTTGAAGAGTGCTTGGAGAGCCCTCTACTCACTCTAACTTGATAGCTATCATTTGATCGAGTGAGAGAGCGATTCTAGTGTGTTGCATTGAGAGATTGCATCCAGTGGCACTAGGTGTTTCTGTTGCAAGCCGATGAGCTTATTACTCTTGGAGGTTGCCACCTCCAAGATTGCTTGGTGGCAAGAGACTTCATTGAAGCACGCAAGGAGATTGTGCGGTGCTCCGGAGAAGAGATTGTGAGAGGTTCTTGAGCCTTCCCCGCATGTCGGTTACCTGGGAAAGGGGTACCCTAAGCCCTCGTTTAACTGGGTGGATCCCCGAAGTTAGCAACGCAAGCCCTCCAACGACATCCCTCATTACTGCTTGGAAATCCACAAACTAAAGCATGCTGGACCGGCCCATGAATGGGCGTTGACAGCCCAAAACCACAACATGCTCGACGGATCACCGTACGAACCGAGACTGTACTCTCGAGGGTGCGACTCGGGCGACCCCTCGAGGACGGAACTCCGCCCAGGCGAACGGGCCGGCCTCGAGGATGGAACTTTGCCCGTGCGAATGGGCAGCCCTCGAGCGTGGTAAAACCCTCGACTGCCTACTCTCACTACGGATCCAGGCGCATTCAATGCATTTTACCTGCTCCCGCGTAACCGTATGGCCACAGTTATCAAAACAGCTGTGGGTATGGCAGTCAAATCCTGCTTTTACCGCCCATACCCTGGAATCCCATGGATCGTACCTCACTGCCGTGCCATACCAAGCACTGTGCCCCGTCTGGCACCCCCTCGAGACGCATATTCCTTGCATATCCCGAGATTCGACCTTATCCGATGAGCCTCGACCCCCTCGACTTGAGCCCCTCGTCTCGACCCAAGGCCTCGACCGTCGCCCCTCGACACCGTCACGCCGACCCTCGAGCGGGACTTCAACAACTTCGGTCAACACTTCAACAACTACCGACGCGACGGCCGCAGGGCTTCCCATACTGACGCACGCCTCTACAGCGGCACCGACATGATCGGCATCAACGTCATACGTCACCAACCACGTTAGCACTAAAAACATGTACTCCTGTGCCCCTCCTTCACCTATAAAAGGGGGAGCCGGGACTTTAGCCGAGAGGGGGAAGAGATCCTAGAGCTACATACACTAAGGCTTAGATCACAGAACAACACTGTGAGATAGTGTAGAGAGCTAAGTGCCTAAAACGCTCGAGCTCAAGCCCACACTTCTCACACCCGCTTGTATTCACCCTTGTACTAGCGCTTCGGTGCAAGATAACACGAACTATCCTCCCCCCGCTGGACATAGGGCCTTCTTTGCCCGAACCAGGATAAATCGCGGTGTCCTTCTTGCATCACCCACCGGATTAAGGGAGCACGCAATTACGAATTTACTTGTTGGTGTTGACCCTCGGGGTCGAAACACCGATAGTTGGCGTGCCAGGTAGGGGTCCTGCATGTTACCAATGATTTCTCGCCATTCTTTCTGGATGGGCGATTCTGTTTCACCACTTTCTCACGCTACGGTGATCTAGTTCGGGAGCCTGGAGTTCATGTCCCTCGGATAGGGCTATGACATGACCCTGCTCTCGATCAGTGACCCAAGCGGAGGTCGTAGTGTGCCCCCACGCTCAGGAAGGGGCACTCACCGGTCTCACCACCATGCTGCCGCAACCAGAAGGAGACGCGATCAGCGCCGTCATCGCCATCAACCTGAGTTGAGATTGGTGCCCGCTGCATTCCCTCGCTCCTGACAGGTGATGAGGAGCCCCTTGTTGGGGGATTATCTGACCTGAGTTCGGGAGCAGAGGATGGACCAGCAGGGCTCCACGACAACCTCAACTTCGCCTTCACAATGCACTCACTGAGGGAGCCCGGCAGAGCTCCCCCGATGCGCGCAACCCCCACGACGTCGAGCCTACTTCCGCACAAGTTGTTCGAGCGTCGTCGATGGTTCCCATTCGGTCTCAACAATGCTGTAAAGGCATTCTCGACCTTGACCCATGCCAACATGAGCACGATAGGGGATCGCCCAGGCACCCTCCTTTGAGCAATGACGGACGTGGGGACGGTCATGCCAGCCTCCGTGGACTTGGGCTTCGCGAGAGCACCCGGCCCCCGGGGGTACACCGTCAGCACACTCTGACAGCAGCTACAGGAAGAGGCACGGGGACAATTCCCCGTCTTCTACTGCGGTGACCCCAACTCCGGCTCTGACCATTGGGACCCCACCCATGAGTGTCTCCACATCGACGGTGACGTTGCCTCCAGTGAGGACACTATCGATCCGATGACCGACGCGGCTGCCGCTGCGGCGGGAGGGGCTCCCCCCAGAGCAGAGGTTCGACAACCAGTCACACCCTGGGAGGCATGCCCCTGTCCTGACGAGCAAGACGCACAGCTGGCACAACTTCAGGAGTTGTAGGCTAAACTCGCCGATGACCAGGAATGACTGAGCCAGCTCGAGCGAACCCTCGAGCAGGAGCGACCACCTCCCGGCGGTAGAGCCCGAGCCAGTGCCCGAGAGGTCAACTGACGGATCAACGAGGGCGAGGCACCCGAACATCCCATCAACCGTTACCCTCGAGCAAGCCAGAACGTTGTCGCAGCGGCTATGCTTCTTCGCAATATGCAGTTCAGCAAGCTCGATGGGTACAACGTGAGATTGAGAGTCTCCTCCAAGTTGCTGCAGTTCAGCAAGCCGAGAGCTCAGCCTCGAGGCTTCGAGGGGCAGCTCCTGAACCATAGGATGAGCCCTCCCAGCCCAAAAGGGAGGGCTCAGTCAATCAAGAGGCGGCCCCCCGAGCGAAGAAGACACCAGCCCGAGATCGTATCATTGACAACCATGCCCCGCGTGACGCGCGCCTTGATATCATTGAGAACCGTAAGCACAAACACAGGGACGCCGAGGATCAAGGGTATAGCGCCCATCGTGGGGGATGTTACGACAGCGATGAAGACCGACGGGCCCCGGAGGCACCGGGTCCCCGAGTTTTCAGCAGGATGATCCACAACGCCCGGCTGCCCGACAAGTTTCGACCCCCACAAGCGTCATTAAGTACAACGGCGAACACCAAACCCGAGCTCTGGCTAGCCGATTTTTGACTGGCTTGTCAGGCAGGCGGAGCGCGTGATGATCGCGCGATCATACGTCACCTTCCCCTGTTCCTATCTGACACTGCGCATCGGTGGCTCAAGGAGCTTCCCCCTGACCAGATTCACGACTGGGTCGACCTGGTCTGGATCTTCGAGGGGAACTTCAAGGGCACCTATGTGAATCCTGAAAACTCCTGGGAACTACACAACTGCAAGCAGAAACCAGGGGAGTCTCTGCGTGACTTCACTCGGTGTTTCTCCAAGCTTCGAACCAAACTCCCCCACATCTCTGATCTCAACATAATTCTAGCGTTTGTTGCGGGTACGACCTGCAAGGACCTAGTTCGCGAGTTGGGGCGCAACTGCCCCAACACCGTTGATGAGCTTATGGACATGGTCGCCAACTATGCGGCTGGTGAGGAGGCGGTCGGAGCCTTCTTCGACGACGAAAAAGACAAGAGAAAGGCATCGGCAGTCGATACCAGGGGCTCGAACAAAGGTTCAAAGAAGAACAACAATAAGAAGAAGAAGAATCAGCAAAGCAAGTGTGAGGTTGCAGACGGCGATCTCATCGCAGCAGCCGAGCGCAAAAAACCTTGAGATCCCCTCAAAGGGGCCATCTTTGACAGGATGCTCGAGGAGCCCTGCCCTTATCACAAGGACGGGGTGAAACACAAACTCAAGGACTGCCGCATGCTTCGAAAGCACTTCGAGCAACTGGGCGTCAAGAAGGGTGAAAACAAGAAAGACCAGGGAGGCAATGAGGGAGACAACAAGGAAGACGGTAGATTCCCCGAGGTCTACGACTGCTACATGATCTACGGAGGCCCCTCGACCCAGCTCACACCCCGACAGCACAAGAGAGAGCATCGAGAAGTCTTCTCCGTCTGAGTCGTGACACCCCACTACCTCGACTGGTCTGATGCACCCATCACGTTTGACCGCGGCGACCATCCGGATCGCATCCCCAACCCCAGGGCCTATCCGCTCGTCGTCGACCCAATCATCATCAACACCCACCTCTCAAAGGTCCTCATGGACGGTGGTAGCAGCCTGAACATCTTCTACCTCAAAACCCTCGACCTCGTGGGGGTCAAGAGGTGCCGACTCCAACCCAGCGCCGGGGGCTTCCATGGCATCTGATGTGAACTAGGGTTCTCGATCTTCCGAAAGGTTCTAATAACTCTTGATTTGGTGGATTATAGGACGAAGGTGAAAACAAACTAAACTAGGGTAAGGGCAAACCGGATGGTGTACCTGAAGCTCTGATACCACTTGATGTGAACTAGGGTTCCCGATCTTCCGAAAGGTTCTAATAACTCTCGATTTGGTGGAATCGCGACACAATTCGATCCGGCTTCCGAACAACTCGGCTCTGAACCCCGCAATCGCAGCACCACGTCTCCTCTGGTTATCGACCGTCGAAGCACCGTCGACCTCGCTAAGAAGGCTGAGTCCTTTGCCTGCTAATCGAAGAACGCAAGCAAGAACACGAAAGAATGCAACCAATTGCAGATGAATGATTAATCTCACGAGTTGGGGTCTCACAAACCGACGGCGCGGCGAAACTGTTGTGAACAGAATAATTTAAGAAAAACCCAAAACCTAACGAGCGAGGCGGCGACTGGTTATAAAGGTCTAAGGGTCGTCGCCACCCCTGGACGTGCCCCCTAATGGGCTCAGCAACGATACACGGCCCAACGGACCAAAAACGGTGATGTAGCACCGGAACAGATTCTGGATGCTAACTTGTTTTGATGTTTTCCGATGACTCCGAAGGAATTTTGACCTCAAACTAATGCCATTGGCTTCCTTATAAAATTATCTTTCCATCCATAGGTGGATCATCAAAAATGGAGTCCGGATGCGTCCTGGGCGTCCACTTTACTCCACACTAGTCTTGGACTCCGAAACAGGCTCGAAGTCGACTCGGTTTGGGCCTCCACCTTGACTTGGGCGCCCTTGCTGGTCCTCCACGCCTTCAAGCCATCCCTTATGCATCCCTTGGTCCTCTCCATGATTTCTAAGTACAATATAATCATTAGGTAGCAATCTATTCTCAAAATCATAAAAAGACTTCCTTAAGAACGAGCTCACCTGTAAATTTAATTGTCGTGCGCGAGCTCTTGTGATTGGACCTTGAATGTCCAGCGGAGGATCATCTTGTGCATTCAATGGAGTGATGTCCTCATCATCCTCCCCCTCTTGAATTGGAGTCGTCCTCGACTCAAGGTCATCTTCTTCTCTCAAATACGGCTTCAAATCTGAAATATTGAAAGAAGGACTAACCCCGAACTCGGGTGGCAACTCAAGTTTGTATGCATTATCATTTGTTTTCTCAATAATTTTATAAGGACCAGCAGCTCTTGGCATTAATTTTGACTTACGCAGCTCTGGAAACCTATCTTTTCTCAAATGTAACCATACTAAATCACCTGGTTCAAGTTTAAGTTCTTTTCTACCTTCACTACCAGCAATTCTATACTTTTTATTCATCTTTTCAATATTTTCTTTAGTGGTTTCATATAACTTACGAATAAATTCAGCATGTGCACTAGCATCACTATGCGTTCTTTCATTGGTAAGTAAAGGCAAAAGATCAATTGGAGCACGAGGGTTAAAACCATACACTACCTGAAAAGGACTTACCTTGGTGGTAGAATATGTCGCCCGATTGTAAGCAAACTCCACATGAGGCAAGCATTCTTTCCACAGCTTTAAATTTTTCTTCAAAACAGCTCTCAGCATGGTGCCCAAAGTGCGGTTCACTACCTCTGTTTGTCCATCTGTTTGTGGGTGATAAGTTGTTGAAAACAACAATTTTGTGCCCAACTTATTCCATAGAGTTCGCCAGAAGTGACTCAAAAATTTGGCGTCACGATCTGAAACAATAGTAGACGGCATACCATGCAAACGAACAATATCTTAGAAAAAGAGGTCAGCAATATAAGTTGCATCATCACTTTTATGACAAGGTATAAAATGTGCCATCTTAGAAAATTGATCCACAACCATAAAAATACTATCCCTTCCCCTCTTGGTCCTAGGCAATCCTAAAACAAAGTCCATCGAAATATCTGTCCAAGGAATAGAAGGAACAGGAAGAGGCATATGCAACCTATGTGGATTCAAGCGAGACTTAGCTTTTTGACATGTGGTGCAGCGCGCCACGAACCGCTCAACATCTCTCTTCATCTGTGGCCAAAAGAAATGTGTGGCCAAAACAGCTACCGTCTTTTTAGCACCAAAATGGCCCATCAATCCTCCTCCATGCGCTTCCTGTAGCAACAAAAGACGAGCAGAACCAACTGGAATGCATAGACGGTTAGCTCTAAACACAAATCCATCATTTATCACATACTTGTTCCACGTACGGCCCTCTTTACAATTCAGCAACACATCTTTAAAATCAGGATCAAGCGCATATTGTTCTTTTATTGTTTCAAGCCCAAAAATCTTACAATCAAGTTGGGACAACATAGTATATCGTCTAGACAAAGCATCAACAATTATATTATCCTTTCCTTTCTTGTGTTTGATAACATGAGGAAAGGATTCAATAAATTCAACCCACTTAGCATGTCGACGATTTAGATTATTTTGAGAACGAAGATACTTAAGTGATTCATGATCTGAATGTATAACAAATTCCTTAGGCCATAAATAATGACGCCACGTCTCTAAAGAACGTACAAGAGCATACAATTCCTTATCATACGTAGAGTAATTTAAAATAGGACCATGCAATTTTTCGTTAAAGTATGCCACAGGTTTACCATCTTGCATCAAAACACCTCCAATACCAACTCCACTAGCATCACATTCTAACTCAAAAGTCTTACCAAAGTTTGGAAGTTGCAGCAATGGTGCGTGTGTAAGCTTATCTTTTAACATCTCAAATGACTCCTCTTGCGCCTTACCCCATTGGAACACCACGCCCTTCTTTGTCAACTCATGTAATGGGGCAGCAAAGGTGCTGAAATCCTTGACAAAGCGGCGGTAGAAACCTGCAAGACCAAGAAAACTCCTCACCTGTGTGATGGATTGGGGTACTGGCCAGCTCCTAATGGCTTCAATTTTTGTCTCATCCACCTCAATTCCCTGTGGAGTAACAACATATCCAAGAAAAGAGACTCGATCCGTGCAAAAGATGCACTTCTCAAGGTTACCAAATAAGCGTGCATCGCGTAAAGCATTAAAAACAGCACGCAAGTGATCCATATGTTCATCCAAAGACTTGCTATAAATCAAGATATCATCAAAGTAAACTACCACAAATCGCCCAATAAAAGCCCTTAAAACTTCATTCATCAATCTCATAAAAGTACTAGGTGCATTAGTTAAACCAAAAGGCATTACTAACCACTCATATAATCCGCATTTAGTTTTGAAAGCTATTTTCCATTCATCTCCAAGTTTCATTCTAATCTGGTGGTAACCACTACGCAAATCAATTTTAGTGAAAATTACAGAGCCACATAACTCATCAAGCATGTCATCAAGCCTAGGAATAGGATGACGATATCGAATAGTAATATTATTAATGGCTCTACAATCAACACACATGCGCCAAGAACCATCTTTCTTAGGAACCAAAATCACAGGAACAGCACAAGGACTAAGACTTTCTCGTACATACCCGCGGTCCAAAAGCTCTTGGACTTGTCGCTGAATCTCCTTAGTCTCTTCAGGGTTGGTTCGATAAGCAGCACGGTTTGGCAATGTCGCTCCTAGAATCAAATCAATTTGATGTTCTATTCCTCTCATAGGTGGCAGCCCCGGGGGTATCTCAGCTGGAAAAACGTCCTCATACTCCTGCAAAAGGTTAGTGACAGCAGGAGGTCTCGAACTAACAACATCATCAAGAGAAAACAAAGCTCATTTGCAAACCAAAGTATAGCAAATATCATCATCAGAAATTTCAGCAAGGTCATATTTTCTTGCAAGCATAACACCACCCTTCAATTTAATTTCCTCGACCATAGAATTAGGTGTGAACTTATCCTTTTTAGGTGGGTAAACAGAATTTGCAACTTGCTGATTTTCAGATTTAACATCATGCAAACTAGCAGCTCGTTCTTTATCAGCTTGTACAATTTCAGCTGGGGTCATTAGCACCAAAGTAATTTTCTTTCCTTTATGAACAAAAGTGTATGTATTACTTCTACCATGATGAACAACATCATTATCAAATTCCCAAGGGTGACCCAATAAAAGTGAACAAGCTTCCATAGGTACTACATCACAATCAACGGAATCAATATAGGTACCAATGGAAAAAGAAACTCTGCAAGTTTTTGTTACCTTAGCCTTACCGGAATCATTCAACCACTGAATATGGTACGGATGGGGATGTGGGCGTGTAGACAAGTCAAGCTTCTTGACCAATTCGGAACTCACCAAATTATTGCAGCTACCCCCATCAATGATGACACGTGCTCGCCGGTTTTTGATGACAAAGAAAATTTGGAATAAATTATGGCGTTGCAGCTTCTCAGGTTGTTGTACTTGTGCGCTAAGCACTCGCTGCACAATGACACTCATGTAGGATGATGTGTCCTTGCTACCAAAGACCTCACCTTCTTCTTGAACATCTTGTTCTTCATCATCATCTTCCACGTCAGAGGTGCTGATGTACCCATCCTCTGTAGCAATGTATGCCCGCTGACTTGGACAGTCCTTTTGCACATGTCCATAACCGTGGCACCAATGACACTGAATGCTAGGAGTGCGTCCTGTTGAGGCAACAGAAGATGCACTCTTCGATGGTTCCTGCACTAAATTTTTACCTGAACCAGAAGGTTGCGCAGAAGACGTCCTCTTGTTCGCTGGTAGAGGCGCGCGGAAGGAGGATGCCTTGGGAAACCCCGATGATGCTCCCGTGTGTGGTGTGTATGAGGTGGCAGCCTTGCTCTTGGCCTGCTTATCTTGCCCCTGCAATTCCTTCTCTGCAAGCATAGCAAATTGAAACAACTGGTTGACAGTGTTGAATTCCTTATAATCAACTATGTCCTGAATTTCCTCCCTCAAACCCGCATAAAAATGAACAATAGAATCCTCAGTTCCCTCCACTATGCCACAACGCATCAAACTTTTCTGAAGTTCACCATAATAATCTTGCACAGATTTATGTCCCTGTTCTAAACGCATTAGTCTTTTACGTAGGTCTCTATGATACGATGGTGACACAAATCTATCACGCATAGCAAACTTAAGTTCTTCCCATGTATGAGGTTGGCAATTATCTGCTACTAAACCAGTCCACCAAATGATAGCAAAATCTTTAAACTCACTAGTGGCTTGTCTAATGCGATGTTGCTCAGGTACAAGATGGGCACAGAATTTTTGCTCTACTGTCATCTCCCAATCAAGGTATTCCTCAGCATCATAATGTCCCGAAAAAGAAGGTATGGTAAATTTAACCTTAGCATAAGGATCATCGGGAGCATGAGTATGATTACCTCGGTGGCGGTTGAAATGTTGAGCGCCACCCATACCTGTGGTATTTGTGCGAAGACGACGACGTAATCTATTTTCTCTTGTCACTGCTCTATCAACATTACCATCAGCATCATATACCTCATCGCCAGCATTGCTGCCATCATTATTTTCTTCAGGTGGTGGCGGTTCTTCTAAAGCAGTTACCCTATCGGTCAGCGTGGATAATCGTCTATCCAATCTCTCAAGGGTGTTGCCAATCTTGAGATCAATGAGTGCAGCAGTTACAGCCTCGGTAACTGTCTCGTTCAAGTCCTTCTGAGCATTGTTTATAATAGATTGTAGTTGCTCTTGGCTGACATACTCTGAAAACTCTTTGGGTGATTTCTCTCCCTCATCACTGCCATTGTAGACACAAAACACAAGCAGCAAACAGTGAAAGTTATCCCTAATAATCCTCTACAAATGTGGAGTGGTGCCTCTCAAATTTAGAACAAAAGACAACACCTTAACAAGTTCTGACCGGTTCTTACCAGCAAGGCACGGATACCTGAAAGACGTAGCGCTGAGATTACGGGTGTTACAACTTTTGCTGTCCAGAAGTATATATGGGGCTTAGGAAGGCTGGCCAAGAAATATGTGAGTGGTACACAATTCAAAGACAGAAAGTAATATTGAATTATAGTCCCAATTACTTGTTCTCGTTGCTGGCCTAACGTGTTCTAAGTGCCAAATGTGTGTGAACAAGGACAATGGAACCACAAGTATGATGGAGAGACAAGTATGAATGAAGCACAAAGCACAATGTAGCACACGCAATCACAGAATAAGCAACTCCTTTTTGTTTCTCCTTTTTTTCCTTTTTTTCTCTGAACAAACTTTTTTTACACTATTTTTTTTAAATTTTTCTCTAAACAAGTATGACAAAAGATGCAACCATAAAAATTTTCACCTACAACAGAGGTGGAATGTGGTCTACAGAAAATCAGCACGTTCTCTGAAAAGCGTGCAAGAACCTTGTCAATTTTTTTCTTTATTTTGCCGAATTTTTTTGGCAATTCTAACTAGACCAATAGGCCAAAGGGTCGGCTCCAAATGGAGTCAAGAAGCTGCTGTAAAAATTTCAAATTTTTCTGATAAACGAGTCAAAAGTTATGCCTGTTTTACCGAAGGTATCTCAAGTTATGTTTCTCGGAAGGCACAACACGGCGGCGGCAGTTAGGGCGAAGCGTCCCTAAACTCCAACACCGATCACAGCAGTAGGTATTCAGCTGATGATGCAAGGAGGGCTGCAATGCAAGCAACAATGAGCGATCGGCGACCTATCTAGGGTTTGCGCGGCGGCGAGAATTGACACAAGGCGGCTAGCGGGGCAAGTCGAGTAATATGGTGGATTCGACTTGTTGTTTGGGACGGTGGAAGGGGACAGCGTTGAATGGAAACGATGGGAAAAAACACACGACTGGACTCTAACACAACCTAACCAGCAACAAGACCCTGACCAGGACACAAATTCAACACTACGGAATCTGACAAGAACTATGCAAAGGCCAAACGTGGTTCTGGGATAAGGGAAAAACCTAGACTAAACTGTTTTTGGCTTTTTTTTGGATTATAGGACAAAGGCGAAAACAAACTAAACTAGGGTAAGGGCAAACCTGATGGTGTACCTGAAGCTCTGATACCACTTGATGTGAACTAGGGTTCCCGATCTTCCGAAAGGTTCTAATAACTCTCGATTTGGTGGAATCGCGACACAATTCGATCCGGCTTCCGAACAACTCGGCTCTGAACCCCGCAATCGTAGCACCACGTCTCCTCTGGTTATCAATCATCGAAGCACAGTCGACCTCGCCAAGAAGGCTGAGTCCTTTGCCTGCTAATCGAAGAACACAAGCAAGAACACGAAAGAATGCAACCAATTGCAGATGAATGATTAATCTCACGAGTTGGGGTCTCACAAACCGACGGCGCGACGAAACTGTTGTGAATAGAATAATCTAAGAAAAACCCAAAACCTAATGAGAGAGGTGGCGGCTGGTTATAAAGGTCTAAGGGTCGTCGCCACCCCTGGACGCGCCCCCTAATGGGCTCAGCAATGATACACGGCCCAACGGACCAAAAACGGTGACGCAGCACCGGAATAGATTCTCGATACTAACTTGTTTCGATGTTTTCTAATGACTCCAAAGGAATTTTGACCTCAAACCAATGTCATTGGCTTCCTTATGAAATTATCTTTCCATCCATAGGTGGATCATCAAAAACGGAGTCCGGATGCATCCTGGGCGTCCACTTTACTCCACACTAGTCTTGGACTCCGAAACAGGCTCGAAGTCGACTCGGTTTGGGCCTCCACCTTGACTTGGGCGCCCTTGCTGGTCCTCCATGCCTCCAAGCCATCCCTTATGCATCCCTTGGTCCTCTCCATGATTCCTAAGTACAATATAATCATTAGGTAGCAATCTATTCTCAAAATCATAAAAAGACTTCCTTAAGAACGAGCTCACCTGTAAATTTAATTGTCGTGCGCGAGCTCTTGTGATTGGACCTTGAATGTCCAGCGGAGGATCATCTTGTGCATTCAATGGAGTGATGTCCTCATCATCGTCGTACCAGGGAAGAAGGCTCTTCCCATCGGCCGCATCGACCTTCCCATCTGCTTTGGCACCCCCGCTAACTTCAAGAAAGAAACCCTCACCTTCGAGGTGGTCGGGTTTCACGAAACCTATCACGCCATCATCGTTCGATCGGGCTACGCGCAATTCATGGCAATCCCAAACTACACCTACCTCAAGCTCAAGATGCCAGGGCCCAGAGGCGTCATCACCATCGGCTCCTCCTACGAGCACGCGTACGACTGCGACGTCGAATGCGACATGTACAGATAGGCCGTCGAGCAAAACACGATGATAGCCTCGACCCTCGAGCGCCTCACCGACGAGGTGCCCGAACCTAAGCGTCACGCCGGCAGCTTTGAGCTAGCGCAAGACACCAAGAAAATCCCCCTCGACCCGAGCTGCTCCAGCGAGAAGGTGCTGACGATCGGTGCCAACCTCGGGAGCAAATAGGAAGCAGTGCTCATCGACTTTCTCCACGTGAACGCCGATATGTTTGCGTGGAGTCCTTCGGACATGCTGGGCATACCAAGGGAAGTCGCTGAGCACACCTTGGAGATCCGAGCCGGGTCTAGACCGGTGAAGCAACGCCTGCGCTGCTTCGACGAGGAGAAGTGTAGGATCATCAGCGAGGAGGTACACAGGCTTTTGGTGGCTGGATTCATCAAGGAGGTTCATCACCCCGAATGGTTAGCTAATCCCGTGTTAGTTAAGAAAAACAATGGAAAAATGCGAATGTGTGTTGACTATACTAGTTTAAACAAAGCATGTCCCAAAGTTCTATTTCCTTTACCACGCATTGATCAGATTGTTGACTCTACCGCGGGATGTGAAACCCTCTCATTCCTTGATGCTTATTCCGGCTACCATCAAATCAAGATGAAAGAGTCTGACCAGCTCGTGACTTCCTTCATCACACCTTTCGGCATGTACTGCTATGTGACCATGCCCTTCAGCCTTCGAAACGCCGGGGCAACGTATCAACGATGCATGCTCCATGTCTTCGGCGAACACATAGGCAACGCGGTCGAGGCCTATGTCGATGACATTGTGGTCAAATCCAAGAAAGTCGACAACCTCATCCATGACCTCAAAATCGCATTCGGATACCTTCGAGCCAAGAACATAAAACTCATCCCTGAGAAATGTGTCTTTGGAGTGCCTCGGGGCATGCTCCTCGGATACATCGTCTCTCAGCATGGGATCGAGGCCAACCCCGAGAAGGTCACAGCCATCATGCGAATGGGTCCAATTCGAGATTTCAAGGGCGTACAAAAGGTCACAGGCTGCCTCACAGCTCTCAGCCGTTTCATCTCACGATTGGGGGAAAAGGCCCTGCCCCTGTACCGCCTCTTGAAAAAATCCGAACGCTTCGTATGGACCGCGGAGGCCGAGGAGGCCCTTGACAAACTCAAGAGCATGCTGACTTCCACCCCGGTCCTCATCCCTCCTCGATCAGCAACATTGACTAAACCGCCTGAGCCCCTCCTCCTCTACGTCGCTGCAACCACTCAGGTGGTAAGCGCAGCCATAGTGGTCGAGAGGCAAGAGGAAGGGCACGCCTTGCCCGTCCAGCGGCCGGTCTACTTCATCAGTGAAGTGCTTTCGAAAACCAAGATCCGCTACCCACAGGTGCAAAAGCTGCTCTACGTCATCGTCCTTATGCATCGTAAGCTCCGGCATTACTTCCTCAGCCACCTGGTTACCGTGGCGTCTTCTTTCCCATTGGGGGAGATCATACAAAACCAAGAGGCTGCTGGAAGAATTGCTAAGTGGTCAGTCGAGCTCATGGGCAAGACCATCACCTATGCACCACGGAAGGCCATCAAATCTCAGGTGCTGGCGGATTTCATTGCTGAGTGGACCGACACCCAGTTGCTGCCAGTTCAAATTCAAGCCGAGGTGTGGACAATGTACTTAGATAGGAGCAGGCGCAGGCTTGCTCTTCATCTCATCACTCGGAGTCCACATGTGCTACGTCATTCGCATCCACTTTGCCGCCTCCAATAACGTCGCGGAGTATGAGGCTCTTGTCAACCGGTTGCGTATTGCCCTCGAACTCGGGGTCCGACGCCTAGATGTTCGAGGTGACTCGCAACTCATCATCGACCAAGTGATGAAGGCCTCGAGCTGCCACGACACCAAGATGGAAGCCTACTGTAATGAAGTGCTCAATCATATTGCTCGACGCTACAATGAAGCTGCGGACAAGCTTGCAAAGATCACATCAACTCGAAGTACTATCCCTCCGGATGTATTCTCAAGGGACCTCTTCGAGCCCTCTGTCGACTTGGGCTCGGGGGCTGGCACCACATCCTCGAAACTCAACACTGTGGTCTCGACCGAGGCCCCCTCAACCGGGGCCGAGGTCAAGGAGATCAAGGAGACACCTCCGGATTGGCGAGTCCCTTTCCTCGACTGCTTCATTCAAGGGGAACTCCCAAAAGACCGGACCGAGGCTCATCGGATCGCGTGACGGGCCAAGTCCTATGTCATCTATGGTGATGGCAGGGAACTCTACAGGCGAAGCCCATCAGGCATCCTCCAGCACTGCATCACTATCGAAGAAGGCAGGAGGCTCCTTGAGGACATACACTCGGGGGCTTGCGGCCACCACGCAGCGCCGAGGACACTGGTCGGCAACGCCTTCTGATAGGGTTTCTACTGGCCGACCGCCATTTTCGACGCCATCAACATTGTCCGCTCGTGCAAGGGGTGTCAATTATACACCAAGCAGACGCAACTTCTAGCTCACGCCCTACAGATGATCCCCGTCACCTGGCCATTCACGGTCTGGGGGCTCGACATCATGGGGCCTCTCAAGAATACTACCAAGGGGTACACGCACCTACTCGTTGCTGTCGATAAGTTTACCAAGTGGATCGAGGCCCGGCCTATCGGCAACATCCACTCTGAGCGGGCGGTCGAGTTCTTCACCGACATCATCCTTCGCTTCGGGGTCCCGAACGTCATCATCACTGACAACGGCACACAGTTCACTGGCAAAAAGTTCTTGGATTTCTGCGATCGCCATCACATCCGTGTGAACTGGTCCGCGGTTGCTCATCCTTGAACTAACGGCCAGGTCGAGTGCACCAATGGCATGATTTTGCAGGGCCTCATGCCAAGAATCTTCAACTGCCTTAACAAGCACGGAAAGAAATGGGCCGTGGAGTTGCCTTCGGTCCTGTGGAGCTTAAGGACAACACCTAGTCGAGCCACGGGGTTCACACCATTCTTTTTGGTCTATGGGTCCGAGGCCGTCCTTCCTACTGATCTCGAGTATGGTTCCCCTCGACTAAAGGCCTACAACGAGCAAACCAACAAAGAAGCCCTCGCAAACGCCATCGACCAGCTCAAGGAGGCTCAACACATGGCGCTGATTCACTCCGTGAGGTATCAGCAGAAACTTCAACGCTACCATGACAAACACGTGCGCTCGAGGGACTTCCAAGTTGGAGACCTCGTCCTACATCGACGATAGACCAACAAGGGGCATCACAAGCTGACTCCACCATGGGAAGGTCCATACACCGTAGCTGAGGTGCTGAAGCCCGAAACGTACAAGCTAGCAAACAACAAGGGCGAAACCTTCACCAATGCATGGAACATCGAACAGCTACGTCGTTTCTACCCCTAGGGCACCGATGCCCTTGTACATTCTCGCATATTTCATACATTTTCGCATGACAAATATAAGAAGTACTTTCGATTATAAGTTCAAACTTATTATTATACATGCAAGAGGTAGCCTCGACCCTGTCTCTCCAGAGTCGAGCCTCCCTCGAGGGCTAACGGGGGGAACCCCCTAAGTTCTTAAAAATACGAACGATTTTTTCAAAAAATCGAGCGTCTCCCTTTGCTTCGTAACTAAGTAGAAAACGCCTTGAACTCCCTCGAGGTCGATGAGGGCTATCGAGCTGGGAGCTCTCCTATGCCCCAGGGCTATGATACCTCCACTCACTCCCCCCTCAAGGGATACGAGCATGCGTCAAATGCTTATTCGAAAAGCAAAGGTTAGATTATCGAAGCTCGAGCGTCTCTTCTTTCTTTCGCTTCGACGCGCTTCGCGACTAAGAAGAAAACACCTCGAATTCCCTAAGGGTCGAGGGCTGTCGAGCCAGGAGCTCTCCTACGCCTCTGGGCTATGGTACCTCCACTCACTCCCCCCTCAAGGGATACGAGCACACATCAAACACTTAGTTAAAGAAGCAAAATCTAGGCGAAAGAAAACAAAGAAGGCTCGAACTTGAAATATTCAAATGCATTACGATAGATGCAAAAATGTTTTAAAGGCCCTCGAGGCCACACTGAATACAAGTTATAAAAAACTAACTTATTTACATGGGCACCTTCACCTAGTTTTTCCTACAGGCCCGCTGCGCCGTTCCACCGTCGCCCTCCTCGATGGTGTACCCTTCGTCTTCGCGGGGGAGGACTTCATCCTCGAATAGCTTTGCCAGTGCTTCCCCTAGCCCTTCGGCATCCTGGATCAGCCCTCGGCATCGCTTCTCGTTCTCGGCATCGGTCTTCAAGATGTCGGGGACGAAGCCTTGGGCTACGACGTCCATGTCAAAGACAAAGCCGGAGGAAACCACTGCCAGCGCGCGCTTCACGCCGGTGTGGAACGCCTCCCGCACGTGATCCCGAAGGGTGGCATCAAGGTGGTAGAGCCGGTCGATGAACGCGGCCCCTGGGACATCTTCTTCACCCACCTCGACGGGCTCGACCTCCCAGGAGGTACAGAGCCTGTTGATGGCAACCCGAAACCTACCGAGAAGTGCCCCCTCCGCCTCGAGGCTCTCCTGCAGCGCCTTGGCGGTGGCCTGAGTGGAAGGCAGCTCGGCCTCTAGGCCTGAAAGACAAAACAAGGGTTAAGCAAGTCATACGGGGAGGAATAGCCCGAAGCCAACCAAGGAACTTACTAGCACAGCGAGACTCGAGGGTGCTGCGGTCCCCCAGCACAGCGTCGCGCTCCACCCGAACCTCGTCCCGCTCCTGCTGCGCCTCCTTGAAGGCTCGGGTCACCTCTGTCTTCTCGCACCGGAGGGTCTCGAGGGTGCCGCTAGCCAAGATGATGGCTTGCTCCTTCTCTTGAAGGGTATCCTTCATCGCCTCGAGCTTGGTCTCCAGGCTATCGGCTCGACCCTTCTCCTCCTTGATCAAGGCAGAGAGGGTGTCATGCGCCATGGAGACTTCAGCTAGATTAGCCTCGAGCAAGCGGATACACTCCATAGAGCCTCGAGCCTCCTCCACGAGCAACTTGACGTGCTCTTGGGCGCGAATGCCCTCGCTCTTGGCCTTCTCTGCCTCGCCCTTGGCCGCGTCGGCCTCTTCCTTGGCCTGCTTGAGCTCCTCCTTGGCTCGGGCCGCGTGAGGAGGCGGTTAACGTCCTCTGCGCTGAAGGAACCCACCACCATCCCCTTCACCCGCGCTACGACCTCCGCGATGGACATCCCCTCGACGGACATCCGGCACCTCTCGAGCACCTCGGGCGCAACCATGGGAAGCATCTCGTCCAACTGTAGCGGGCGCTCCATCAAGGGGAGCACCCGTCAACGGTGGAAGGCTGAGACCACCATACCCGCCGTGAGGCCCGCCTCTTGAAGGGTCTTCATAGCGGCGACGAGGGTTTCGAAGTCGAGGCTGGAGATCCCCCGTCACACCATGCGGCCAGTTGAATGGCCACTCGGTGATGAGCCGCCCGGTGTACGGCGGGAGGTAGCCTCCGTCGTTGCAGAGGTAGAACCACTGCTCATCCCACCGGGAGTGGTTGGACATCAGCCCGGTGGGGATGTATTCGCACAGCACCTCCGATTTGCCGGTCTTCAACACGAAGTTGAGGCAGCCCGCTCTGATGACCCGCCTCATGCCTGGTCCCACCGGAGAGGTGAACCACTCCCCCTTGTAGAGGTAGAGCTACAGCTCCCAGTGTGGCGCCATCCCCAAGTAGCCCTCACAGACGACCGCGAAGATGGCGGTGTTGGAGATGGCATTGGGTGAGAAATGTTGGAGCTCGACGCCGTAGAAGTTCGTCAGCCCCCGCATGAACTCGCTCGGGGGCGCTCGAACCCATGCTGGTGGTACTTGAGGAAGCTCACCACGTAGCCCTCTGGCGGGCTTGGCTCCAGGTGACTCCTCGGCGGTGTGATCCACTCTGGCCGAGTCAAATCGGTGATGGGGTGGAGAAGTCCTTCTCTCAACAGCTCATTCAACCTCTGCCGCGTCACGATCGACGGGTGCCAGGGGTCGACAGGCTGGAGGATGGGAGCCATGGCTGTGGCGGCGGCACGAATCTGATCGGTGGATGTGGCGACGGCGGTGGCAACGATGCGGATCTCCGCGGTGGATGGGCGACCGAGAAGGTTCCCAATCGTGATTTCTTGCTCTAAGTTCCTACCCTCGCTCATAGGAAAGTAGGGACTCGGGAGCACTAGCGATGTGAAGGCAATGTGACGAAGGTAGGGGCGAACGACACCTATCCCCTCTGATCTTATACCCAGGAAGAGCAACGAGCGAAACCCGGCAGAAGAAAAAGGTAACTCCAGGCAGTTAAAGCGTTTACCTAACTGTTCCCCTCGATTCTCGGCCGGATACATGTGTCACGCCTTAGGCAATTAACCATTGCCCGGGCCCGCCATGATCTCCACCACCGCACCGTTTAACCTTCCTCCTCAAAAGACACGTCCGATGGTAAGAAAAACAAATGTTACTTATCGGCGGATTCCTCTAGGAGAAGGTAAAGAGGCTCTGGCCACACAACAAGCCTCGAGGGAGCGAAGGCTGGCCCTCGACCAGGGTTCAACAGCCGCCCTCGAGCACCTGAGTCAGGGGTGACCAAGGGGAGAGAACACGAGGCCCCGCTCGAGAACGAACCCTCGAGGCCCCTTTGAACACATCCAAGGCAAAATGCTAGGACTTTTATGGAATCCCCCCAAAGGGAGGCATCGAGCCGCTGAGACCTATCGAACAGAATCGGTATCCATAGGTCCATGCATTTCGCTTTAATGAGACCGCCTCCGGGCCTCCTGCCAACCTCTATCGAATGAGGAACGGGCTCTCACTTGGATTTTCCCGTTATCAGCTCACTGAGAATTTCAAGGCTCGCCCTATCGAGGGCAGTCCAATGCTTCTCGCCTCACGTTCGATCGAAAGGACTCATGAGATGAACACCGAGGTCAGTAACACCCCAGCCACACGAGGCTCAAGAGCTGGATCGTGCCTAGCACCCCTCGACGAAAGAGGGTTGGAAATCCCCTGAAGAGGTAAATGGGCTTCGGCCCCACAACAAGTCTCAAGGGAGCGAAGGCTGACCCTCGACTAGGGTTCGATAGCCGCCCTCAAGCACCCGAGTCAGGGGTGACCAAGGGGGAGCCAACATGAGGCCCTGTTCGAGAACAAACCCTCGAGACCCCTTTGGACACATCCAAGGTGAAATGCTAGAACTTTTATGGAATCCCCCCTGAAGGGAGGCATCGAGCCACCGAGACCTATCGAATGGAATCGGTATCCATAGGTTCATGCGTTTCGCTTTAATGAGACCACCTCCGGGCCTCCTGCCGACCTCTATCGAACAAGGAATGGGCTCTCACTTGGATTCTCCTGTTACCAGCTCACTGAGAACTTTGAGGCTCACCCTATCGAGGGTAGTCCAATGCTTCTAACCTCACGTCCAATCGAAAGGACTCGTGAGATGAATGCCGAGGCCGGCAACGCCCCAGCCGCACGAGGCTTGGAGGCTCGATCGTGCCCGGCACCCCTTGACGAAAGAGGGTTGAAAATCCCCCAGGGGCTCGATGTTCCTACGTACCCCTCGGCAAAGCGCCATGACTCCAGTTCAGGTCCGCACCCGACTGGACGAGCACCCCTGACCGAAGGCAAATAAAGCCCTCGAAGGAGTCCTCTGACTCCTCCGAGGCCTTGGGGGCTACCCCCGCGAGGAATGCTCGCATGCCCCCATGGAAAAATCCAAGCCACGCTTCGCTCCTGGTTCCTGACTCCCTGCCCGAGTGCCAGAACTCGCGCAGAGGCTCGAGGGCTACTATCGGTTACCTGAGAAAGGGGTACCCTAAGCCCTCGTTTAACTGGGTGGATCCTCAAAGTCAGCAACGCAAGCCCTCCAATGACATCCCTCATTACCACTCAGAAATCCACAAACTAAAGCATGCTGGACTGGCCCATGAATGGGCATCGACAGCCCAAAACCACAACATGCTTGACGGATCACCGTACGGACTGAGACTGTACTCTCGAGGGTGCGACTCGGGCGATTCCTCGAGGACAGAACTCTGCCCAGGCGAACGGGTCGGCCTCGAGGACAGAACTTTGCCCATGCGAATGGGCAGCCCTCGAGCGTGGTAAAACCCTCGGCTACCTACTCTTAGTACGGATCTAGGCGCATTCAATGCATTTTACCTGCTCTCGCCTAACCGTATGGCCACAGTTATCAAAATAGCTGCGGGTATGGCAGTCAAATCCTACTTTTACCACCCATACCCTGGAATCCCGTGGATCATACCTCACTGCCATGCCTACCGAGCACTGTGCCCCATCCGGCACCCCCTTGAGACGCATATTCTCTGCATATCCCGAGATTCGACCTTATCTGATGAGCCTCGACCCCCTCGACTCGAGCCCCTTGTCTCGACCCAAGGCCTCGACCGTCGCCCCTCGACACCGTCACGCTGACCCTCGAGCGAGACTTCAACAACTTCGGTCAACACTTCAACAACTACCGACGCGATGGCCGCAGGGCTTCCCATACCGACGCACGCCTCTACAGCGGCACCGACATGATTGGCACCAACGTCATACGTCACCGACCACGTTAGCACTAAAAACATGTACTCTTGTGCCCCTCCTTCGCCTATAAAAGGGGGAGCCAAGACTTTACCTGAGAGGGGGAAGAGAATCTAGAGCTTCATACGCTAAGGCTTAGATCACAGAACAACAATGTGAGACAGTGTAGAGAGCTAAGCGCCCAAAACGCTTGAGCTCAAGCCCACACTTCTCACACTCGCTTGTATTCACCCCTGTACTAGTGCTTCGGTGCAAGATAACACGAACTATCCTCCCCTCGCTGGACGTAGGGCCTTCTTTGCCCGAACCAGGATAAATCGCGGTGTCCTTCTTGCATCACCCACCGGATTAAGGGAGCACACAATTATGAATTTACTCATTGGTGTTGACCCCCGGGGTCGAAACACCGACACCGCGGGAGTCGCAAATTGGCTACTCTAGTTGAGCTCGTGGCTTAGAGGATCCTCATCTTGTGTTGGTTCATCACACCCATGGCTGTGGGTTTGGCTAGGATATGCCAATTAGCGAGTGAACCTCTAAGTGGGTGTATCACCACAAGTGGACGTAGCTTGGTGGCAACCAAGTGAACTTCGGTAAAAATCGTCGTGTCATCTTGTGTCCACACTTCACGGTGGTTTGTGTCTCCTTTCACAAGCTTGTATTTACATTCATATATATTGTGCTTGTGTTGTTGCTCTTGCAATTAGTTGGCTTGTGTAGCTATCTAGTTGCCTTCTAGCTTGTGTAGCATAGAGTATCTCTTGTGTGGCTAATTAGCTTGTGTAGTCTAATTAGTAGCTTTGCTAACTTACTAAACCAACTAGACTAAAGCAGGGGTAAATGATATATGTTAGATATATGAATGAAAGCACACACATCAGAATTATATGATAAATGAGTACCGAGCGCAGCTCCACTCTCCCTAACTCTCATCTAGATCTAGTCTACTACATTGGAAAGTCTAGCACTAATTCTCTAGAGATGAGAGATCATCCTTTCAAGGACGCCTCTACATCTCCACAATGAGATATGAATAATGAATTAGGGTTTCTCCCAGGGCCAGGGGCCTTGCTTATATAGCCCCCTTGGACGCACCACGACCATCGGATCAAACCGACCTTAATCAATGACTTAGATTGGACTTCAAATGCGGTGGGAGCAGGATCCGCGAGGCTGAAGCTGATTGGTGGAGCTGGCCGGGCGGCCACCCACATGGCATGGGCGCCCATCCCTGGCTAGCAGCCAAGTGGGCCTAGCTTCGCAGGGTTGCCTCCTCGAGTCTTCTAGAGTATTCTTGAGTTACTCGATGTGGTATTCTCTCTATGTAAATCCGACATGTGGACCTCTTTTGGTTCTTTTCTGATAACCCCCTGTAGAAACAGATATTCACCAAAACTTGTAGAATTCTATTAGTATAACCCCTATATCTAGATGGTATTTATTTTTAGGTCCTTTTTCATGTCTCATTGACGGTTAAAAATTAGAGTTAACTACCGTCAACAAGCTCCCCCAAGCTTAACCTTTGCTCGTCCTTGAGCAAACCTAAACTTGGCAACGGATCAGGAGTTGCTACAATACCTTCACACCTCAAAAGTACACATGTGATTAAACAAGAACTCTCCTCTAGATTAGCATCAACCATCTTGACTTTCAAACTTACCCATATTACCTTCAACCATGGGGCTTATAGCCTTCACTTGGGTCTTGAGCAATTGAAAGACAGAACGATCAAGTCAAGCACTATGTCTTGAGTTCTTTGATCAACCTTCATTCTAGAGTTTTTGTAAGTTTTGAAAATAAAACTCAGAGATTACTTTGTATGACTCTCTCAAGTCACTCATATGTGGTATTTGTGGATCCTCACCAAGGCAACAATGATGTTTTGCCTTCTTCTCTCAGAATATGTGGTATTTTTAGAATAAGGTGAGTAACATTGTGCCTCATCTCTCTCATACTATAACTAATAAAAATTATGTGGAGTTCATAGGTGGGAAAGAAACAGCTCATACATACTTGCAATACATATGTTGCCTAATCCAACCATGGATCCAGAGGAACTCATCATACAATCAAATCAAGATATGCATGTGTGGTTGCAAATGAGTAGTGAACAATAGAGAATAATTGTGGAAGGTAGAGGGGGTGTAAGCCTAATTCTATAATGCTCCTTTACAAAGAAAACTTCTCTCAACTTGGAACTTTGAGGAACTGAAAGAGACTTGGGCTTTGCTCTATTACTTATTATTATTTTTTCATCATACTTCTTTTTTTCTTTCTTTGTCTCTTCTTTTTTTATATAGCCCAAACTCTAATACAATGGAACCTTTGAGAGGAAAAAGAAAATGATAAAAACTAGGAGCATTTATTTTGGAAATGGGGTAGCAGACAAGAAAAACCTATGGGAAATATTTTTTGTGTTTACTCCCAGTGTAGGAGTAGAACATTTTTGGAATGAGTCTAAATGGGTAAATATGGTGGTGCATACTTCCAGGGTAGAAGTAGCAAGAGGTGCATAGTGTGTGAGATTTTAATTTTAACAGCATGAAAAGCTCCTAAGGGTCGACACAGCTAGACCAAACTCAATGCACACAAGCAGTAAATAAATGTGGAAGTTCTCCTATTCTAGCAAGTATGCATATATGGCTGTGGTAGGAATTTAAGCTCTCGTCATGCAAGAACTCATCATGTAATATTTTTATATTTTTCAAAAGATAAATCTCTAGAACTCTAGTGTCACTAGGAATAATATAAACAGCAGCTCAGACCTTCTCATATCATATCCGTCAATTACCTAGACTTAGATCAAGTATTCATAACCCAAAAGTTTCAAGTTCAGAGCAAATCTTAGGCCAAAATAATTTTATCCAAAAGTTGAAAGAGTTCGAGACTGAAAACTAGGTACTTGAAAGGAATTACAGCAGAGCAACTATTCATCATTTTCATGCAAAGGGATAATCTTCAGAATTCATTTTATTAATAGGCAACACTTTGGAAACTATAACCTTTTATTTCAAAATTAAAGATCACAAGACATATAACAATAAAAAGAAATCTTTATTTGGTTTTATGGTTATGTATTTTTTATTATTTTTGAACAGAGCAAACTTAAAACTAGCAATTATAGAGGAAAAAAAATACTTAGCTGGATACACGGGGCATGCCCTCCCCAAGCTGGTTTTTGATGTAATTATTTCACTCTTAAAGTGTAGCAGACTGGCAGTGGAGTTGTACGTCCTCTCACAGAGTGCCAATGATGGTGACTGTTAAACAGCACTCCAATAGTGGACAGAACATCCACCTGCTTGTCAGCTCTTCTTGATCCTTGAAATCCAAGTTTACCCTCCTAGTGAGGGTTCGAAGATTTGAGTCCTTCTTCCTCCTTTCTTTCATTATGTCCTGACCTTTTGCTCTACTCTCATTGTTTCTTTTAGTTCTTCCTTGGATGATGAATGAGCTATGTCTTTTATGTGAAGTTGTTGAAGTTCATCGTATGCCTTGCTTCATCTCTGATGTGGAATCTTCTCTTGACTTACCCGAATTGGATTTGAGAGTTTTCTGTAGGGGTTAGTCCACCAAAATAACCAACGTCTACACTAGCAATTTTTAGTTCAATAACCAAACTAAACTCCATGTCTAATCTTATTAAGGAAGGCATTTTAACCTAAGCACCACGCTTAATTTAAAAGCCTTTGGAAATACTCTAGACGCATTTCCCAACCAAAGCATACTATAGCAGACAAAGGCAACAAGAAAGCACATCAGAGATTTACTCAAACAGAGATGAAAGAGTATGATCATGGTGAGTTTTTTAGATGCACACGGCATGGACGCATGCAAGGAACTAAACATGCAATGGATTTGATAAACTATAAACTAAACAAAGTGGAGAGGATGCATGGATGATTTAAACTAAACATGCAGTGGACTAATGATGAAATCTAAACTAAATGGAGCACATGTTATATTGAAGCAAACATGCAACGAGATGTAAGAATTTAAAAGATAACTATTCATAAATTTAGAGTCCATAAGCAAGACTATCTCACCTTTCTTTGATCATACTTACCATGACTCATCAGCTTCAATGTTTCTCACTTGAGATGTGATTATAATTCTTGTGACGATGACCTTTTCTCCAATCTACACATGGTTAGAAATATATATGTATACACAAACCTATGAGATGGCAGGGTTCCAATGCTAATGAATATTGAATGTTGTGGCACCTTGGGCTCATCAATATCTGCTTTTCTTTCCTATGGAATCTTGTTGGAAGGTTGAAACAACTTCTTTTGTCCTGTCTATTCCACAACTCAATAGAACAAGGGGTAATCCTACTAAAGCTAGTGATACACTAAATTAGTAGACATCAAGATCATTATCAAAATCTTTATGCCAAATGCTTCCCCGACAATGGCGTCAAAAGTGCTTGTTGGTATTTGTTAAGTGCAATTGAAATAAGAAGGATTCCACAAGCGCACAGAAAATACCATTGTAACATTTTACCGGGAGTATTCCAGGTATCATTATTTTTATTTTACCACAGGGAAGCATGGGTTAAAGAATCTGATAATTCACCATCATGTATCTACTAACTTAGTACACCAACTAGACTAAAGAAGGGGTAAATGATATATGATAGATATATGAATGAAAGCACACACATCAGAATTATACGATAAATGAGTAGCTAGCTAAAGTGAGAGGACAATGGGAGAGATCAAGATTCCTATATTCTTCTCTAGCACTTGGGTTCTAAACTAATAGGGGATGGATAGATATAGCGATCACACAATAGCACTTTGGGACATCGGAACACTAACCACGGAATTAGATGAGAAGGGGGCTAGGAAGTTCCGACTACGGTCCTACAGACACCAACCCGAACGAGGTGGAATACGTCGGCCATCAGGACTGTCACGATCCTGGGGCTAACATAGCAATCCGTAGGATTGGGTGTAATCTCAGGTAATCTCTAGTCTAGACACCAAGTCTGCACTATCAATTACTACTCTAATTACCTAGGATAACTAGAGCACTCGATGCGAGCGAAGATCCCATGCTAAGGTATAACAACTATACTAAGCAATCGAACGAAAGGCATAGAAGCACATAGAGAAGATAAATATATTAAAGCATAAGTCTTGCAATGAGTAGATACAAGACATACCAAATTCCTGAAGACTTCTCCAGAACCAAGCGCAGCTCCGCTCTCCCTAACTCTCATCTAGATCTAGTCTACTACATTGGAAAGTCTAGCCCTAATTCTCTAGAGATGAGAGATTATCCTTTCAAGGGATGCCTCTACATCTCCACAATGAGATATGAATAATGAATTAGGGTTTCTCCTAGGGCCAGGGGCCTTGCTTATATAGCCCCCTAGGACGCACCATAGCCGTCGGATCAAATCGACCTTAATCAACGACTTAGATTGGACCTCAAAGGCAATGGGAGCAGGATCCATGAGGCTAAAGCTGATTGGTGGAGCTGGCTGGGCAGCCGCCCACGTGGCATGGGTGCCCGCCCCTGGCTGGCAGCCAAGTGGGCCCAGCTTCGCAGGGTTGCCTCCTTGAGTCTTGTAGAGTATTCTTGAGTTACTAGACGTGGTATTCTCTCTATGTAAATTTGACATGTGGACCTCTTTTGGTTCTTTTCTGATAACCCCCTGTAGAAATAGATATTCACCAAAACTCATGGAATTCTATTAGTATAACCCCTATATCTAGATGGTATTTATATTTAGGTCCTTTTTCATGTCTCATTGATGGTTAAAAATTGGAGTTAACTACCATCACCACTAAGTAATTTGAGCTCTTGGGTTTGGCTTGTATAGCCTTGTCCTTGAGCATCTAGTGAGCTTAGGTTGGCTTTATGCTTTTGCTCATTAGAATTGTATAGTTGCTCCCTTGCTTGATAAAGTACTAGTTGCTTAGGTTTGTGTGACCTTACAAGCTAGACTTGATTAGGAGAGCACTAGCTAGTTTGGCACCTTGCTTTCTTGTGTAGGATCTTTTACAAGGTGCATCTAGTGTAATAGTTAGAGGGGTGAAGTCTTGACTAGACCGATAGTTTGAATTCTGCATTTATTTCGGTTAGCCGGTGTGATTAGTTTTACAAAGGACTATTCACCCCCTCTAGTCCGCCATCTCGACCTTTCACGTGGTATCGGAGCCGGGTCTCTCATTTGTGGTCTTCACCGACCCGAGAGGATTGAAACTAAGGGGATAGATGTTGAGTGCACTTGTGAC
>CM041638.1:29371063-29461878 GCA_023333625.1 Bothriochloa decipiens
CGATTGGTATCACACTTCAAAGGTTTATTCTATACACCTTAGCATCACTTAGTAGTGCTAACTCTACCAAAATTTCCATATTTATGCATGTGTGCAAGCTTGAATTAAAACCAATTGAGCACACATGTAGGGGAGCTATCACTACCAAGTTGACTTTGTGGTACTTATCCAAATTATGACATTGAGCTTAAATGTTGGATAAGTAGCATAAAGTCCATATATTCTTAATTTCCATATCTTTGTAGAGTTGTCATCAATTACCAAAAAGGGGAGATTGAAAGGTCCCTATGTGGTTTTGGTAATTGAGTGACAACTTTAGGTTAGACTAATGTGTTAAATTGAGAAAACATAGGATATTAGTCCACATCTGATAAGTGCAATGGAGGAGCTTAATTGCATACGTGACATGACATGGAATCATATGACCGAGATGGAGAAGATCAAGATGAGGTCAGGATTGATGGACCAAGAAGGTTACATGATGATATGAAATGGATCATATCATTTGATGATCGTGTCGGTGCATGTGTTGCATTGGCACATTTGAGGAAGACGGTAGACATGGAAATGCGCAAGGCAAAGGTATAACCTAGGGCATTTCATTTCACCGGCCATAAGGACAGTAGAGAAGTTGATGACCGGATTTAGGATTGATAGTCGTACTATCAAGAGGGGCAAACTTGTTTGCATATCGGTCATCTAGTGCCACTTAAGCGGTCTAACTTTGCGACATGTTAGGATCGAGTGGCATTGTGAGAGCAAGTGAAAATCCTTTGAAAATGATTATGAAAATGCTAACACACATGCAAGTGGTGATGTACACTTGGTGGTGTTGGCAATTTACAAAGGTGAAGGAGTTGGAGATGTTTTGGTGTTCTCTGGATACTAGGATGGCTCTTGGAGTGGAATACTACTTTGATCTATTGTGAAATGGATCAAGTGGCTATGTGGCTTGTATATCCCTATGAGTTAGCTTTCCAATGAGTCCAAGATCATCAAAAACAGAGTTCGGAGCTAAAAGATATGCCCGATTTACTGTGGGGTGGTCTGCTACTCAGATAGCATTGGACGCTGAGCGTTAGATGCATCCAGAGGGGCATTGGACATGTCCGGAGAAGCGTTGCACGCTACTCAGAGCTGACCATGTTGGAGAGTAAGCGTTGGAAGCTGAAAGTCGCGCCCAATGGGGTGCGTTGGACGCCCAATTCCACGTCCAACGGTGTCCTACGATCGGATTTTTAAACGCGCGTGATTTTGTATAGCGTCGGACGTGCCCTGTGATGAGCATTGGACACGTTCAACATGTGTATTTTTGGTGGTTCAGCATGAAGGCTTGGCGCATGAATTTGTATAGCATCAGATGTGGTCTGCTATTCAGAGAGTGTTGGACGCTGAGCGTTGGACGCGTCCGAAGAAGCATTGGACACTACTCAGAGCTGACCGCGTGGGCGAATAAGCGTTGGACGCTGAAAGTCGCGTCCAACAGGGTGCGTTGGATGCCCAACTTCGCGTCTGGCGGTGTCCTACAGTCAGATTTTTAAACGTGTGTGATTTTGTATAGCTGTGGATGCATCCTATGATGAGCGTTGGACGCATCCAACGTGTGTATTTCAGGCGGTTCAGCATGGAGGCTTGGCGCATGAATTTGTATAGCATCGAACGCATCCAACCCAGGGTGTTGAACGCGTCCAATGCTCTCGAATACAGCCGTTTGAGAGTGTAATGGTTGGATTTTGAGTGGGGGTTTATAAATATCCCCTTGGCCGGCCTTGGCCGATGCTTAGCACCTTGGGGACTTGGTGTCCACCTTGGAGAGTGCTTGGAGAGCCCTCTACTCACTCTAACTTGATAGCGTTCATCCGATCGAGTGAGAGAGCGATTCTAGTGCATTGCATTGAGAGATTGCATCAACTGGCACTAGGTGTTCATGTTGCAAGCCGGTGAGCTTGTTACTCTTGGAGGTTGCCACCTCCTAGACGGCTTGGTGGCAAGAGACTCTGTTGAAGCACGCAAGGAGATTGTGCGGTGCTCCGGAGAAGAGATTGTGAGGGGTTCTTGAGCCTTCCCCGCGGAAGACAAAATTGGCTACTCTAGTTGAGCTCGTGGCTTGGAGGATCCCCATCTTGTGTTGGTTCATTGCACCCGTGGCTATGGGTTTGGCTAGGAGACACCAATTAGCGAGTGAACCTCCAAGTGGGTGTATTGCCACAAGAGGACGTAGCTTGGTGGTAACCAAGTGAACCTCGATAAAAATCATCGTGTCATCTTGTGTCCACACTTCGTAGTGGTTTGCGTCTCCTTTCACAAGCTTGTATTTACATTCATATATATTGTGCTTGTGTTATTGCTCTTGCAATTAGTTGGCTTGTGTAGCTATCTAGTTGCCTTCTAGCTTGTGTAGCATAGAAGTATCACTTGTCTGGCTAGTTAGCTTGTGTAGTCTAATTAGTAGCTTTGCTTAGTTTGTGTAGCTAAGTAATTTGAGCTCTTGGGTTTGGCTTGTGTAGCCTTGTCCTTGAACATCTATTGAGCTAAGGTTGGCTTTATGCTTTTGCTCATTAGAATTGCATAGGTGCTCCCTTGCTTGATAAAATACTAGTTGCTTAGGTTTGTGTGACCTTGCAAGGTAGACTTGATTAGGAGAGCACTAGCTAGTTTGGCATCTTGCTTTCTTGTGTAGGATCTTTTACAAGGTGCATCTAGTGTAATAGTTAGAGGGGTGAAGTCTTGACTAGACCGATAGTTTTAATTCCGCATTTGTTTCGGTTAGCCAGTGCGATTAGTTTTACAAAGGCTTATTCACCCCATCTAGTCCGTCATCTTGACCTTTCACTCATCCGATGTCTCGACCCTCTTGTCATGTTCAAGTCTTGCCCCACAGATAGCTGGAAGGGTGCGATCATCCGACCACGAAGCCTTGAGTTCTATTTGGGCCGGGTTTCAACCTAGCTGAATGCATTATATTGGAGATGGTGCGGGTGATTACAGGGATGCAAAGAGTAAGCCTTGGGTCGGCATCTGACTAGTATGCAGCCAGGCGGCCCCTGGGTACGATGATTCCTATTGATCCATGACTCTACCCGAATAGGCCAAGGTGACCTAAGGTGTCTTCATGCAGCATGTCTGGGTTTGTATGGGGAATACCTCGCTAGCTGGTTTGCAAATCAATTATAATCGCCATCATTCCTGGATAGTGAATACTGACTTGAGCACCGGCATCGTAGTAAAAACTTGAACAAAGAGATGAGATGGTTATGATGTTGTTGCTAAAAGATGCTCAACCAGAAATGGTTACTATTCTTGCTTGATAATTACACCATGCCTGTTTAGTTCAGGTGCTAATCTAGCATGATTAGGTTAATGACTTTAAAATACAAAGCTAAAAGTTTAATAATTGTCTTTAAGAAGCACAAGCTTTTTATGCAAAGAAATGAGTCAACTAGTCTCCTTATAAAGCCTGCACACTCCTTGGAGTCGATTTATTTTAGTTATGACGGGTAAGTCTAGCTGAGTACATTCTCTTACTCAGGGTTTTATTTCCAATGTTGCTTACAGATGGTGAGATGTTCTATGGCTACTACCAGACCTGCTTCTACCCAGCTCTGGGTGATGAATAGACCTTGGGCAAGGCCACTCCATATTATCGTATCTCTATGCTTTTGTTGGATTCTGATATATGGACCTAACACTATGTTTAAAAACTATGTGTGCGTAAACCAAAAACTTATATTTGTTTTTTTGCTATTTGCACCCAAATTTGGTATTGTAATAAATTTATTATGACTCTGATGTAATCGACTGTGTGCGAAATTTATGTAATATTATGAATTGTGTATGTTGAACCTTATTTGATCTGGGTAACAAGTTGAGATATTTGAAATCCTTCGAGATTTCATGGACTACCAGACTAATATGGGCACAATGTGCTAATTAAGTTGCCACAGTGGCTTACCTAATACCTTGGGTTTACATTAGTTGGGCGGTTCTGTTCCAGCTGGCATCAGAGTAAGGTTCAATGTAATACTATTCATAAGTATTTAAAACAAAGGATTTGTTTTACAAAAGTAATTATAAACTTATAGCCACTTAAACATATACATAGGGTTTCAGAATGTGTGTGGTTTTCAACCTGTGTGTGTATATATATATGTGTGCCATGGATCGGTCATATCCTCTATGCCCAGTTAGGATTATTAGGTGGCTTATATAAGTACTGACTTGGGGTATTGCATCATATTTTTTGTTTGTCGCGCTCATACACGGCGGATATGTATGGGGGGCCATTCACTTGAATGGTTATGTATGGATCATTTTACCACTACGCCATGGTAAGTGTGAGTTGTGAGAGCATGATCGGACGCAATGCCGATCTAGGGAAGTGCTTATTGGTGCTGAATTGGATATATGTTCACACATGTTTACATGAAGGTATGCAATATGAGGGTGTCGTCTTCTGGTGACTTGTTGGGTAGTGCACCAAGGAATGGGTGCAAGTAATCGGTAATTTCACCTTGTTCGAAAGGTGTGTGGAATTTTTACGCCGCTTGCATTCATTGGGAAATCTGGCTGCAATGAATCTTCTGCAGGTACCACTAACCGCGCAAATGAGTAGAATGTTAGAATTCCATATATAAATGAGAGCAGTATTGTATGCCACCGCTTAGACATTATTACATCTAGGATGTGAGGACATACGTAACGTGCATGCATCATGAATTAAAAATTGCTCATGTCATTCATTACATTCTTCTCTTTCCCTATAATTAAATTCGTCTCATTCCTTATAAAATGCTTATATTATAAAACATGTGCTTACCAGGATACCAAAAACTTTTACAGATGGCACGGACCAAGCAGATGGCTCGCAAGAGTGCGCGTCCTCCTCGCCACCGCAGGTTGCTACCCCTGTGGATGCACCCCTTGTGGTTCATCGGTTGTCGTCCCGCCAGCGCAGGAAGCCTGGCACTTTTCTGGAGCAGGGTGGTTTGCCCACTCTCCTCTGGAGGTTGCTGCATAGTGCTGGTTACCCTATGGGAGCAGAGTCATAGTATTACTGGGTCAGAGATGACCTGGTGAACAATGGCTTTGCATCTGTGGTGGTTGTGGTGCCATCCTTGGGCCTTGACGAGCGTGACAGCTAAGGGGAAAGTATCACTCCTTTTGATGGTGCTCAGGATGCTGCTTTCCAGATCATTGAGAGGATTGTTGTGGAGTTGCCCAATGAGTTTGAGCAGATTCTCCCTGGTGTCTTCCCTTTGGCTTGCTCCCATGATGATAAGTAGAGGTAGGCTAAGGGCATGGCACTGTCGGTAGGACCCCAGGAGGCAGAGAGCAGTCGTGCACCTGCACAGAGTGTTGTGTTCGCCTTGATGAAGGCGTAGGCAGCACAGGAGAACCTTGCCCTCTCTAGGAACGATGAGCTAGAGCGTGCAAGGAGATAGCAGGAGGAGCAGCAGGAGAAGTACAAGAAGAAGATCGAGGAGCTCAGAGAGGAGTTGGAACTAGTGACTGAGCAGAGGGAAAGACCTACATCAGCAGGAGTTGCGCATCGACACCTTGCGCGAGGAGATCTATGCGAGACAACACGGACAGTGGGAGTCTCCCCCACCTGTTGACACAGTGAGTCAGGGAGCCACCAGTCGTAGACACCAGGCCTAGAGGGAGACGGTTCGGAGTATGTTAGTTGAGGTTTCGCTAGTCCGTAGTTGAGCTTTTGTGACTCTTTGTATCAGTTGGGCATGTAATATTAGTGTGTTAGGGAGCCTATGATGCGACCTTGGGTCTCGTTTCATGTAAGGCGATGTTCTTAGAGCGTCCTTAAAAGTTCAGTGTATGTATGCTGGCAACCATGGATATTGTACGACCTCTGAAATGTTTCGACTTAATATTATTATTAGCCCAGTTGTGATGTGGAAAATGAATTATTATGCCTGTGAGATTTATTGTATGAATTTATTTCTCTCCAATTTATTCCGCATAGAATAATTTATACATTTGTTGACCATCAAAAATCCAACTCCTAATAATTGGACATTGTTACTGTTGAAACATGCAGATGGTGGACACGTGCAGTGGAGCCGGTGGTAGTCGTGGTGGTGGTCGGGGCGGTGAAGAGGCACGTGGTGCGCCACCTCCTCCTCCTACTGCTGAGTAGCTTTTTGCACAATTCCTAGGAGGTCAGCGCAATATTAAGTAGATGTTGCGTGAAAACTTGGAGGCCAATTGCAACATCTGTCAGGGTCACCAGCCTAACCAGTACAGCGACTTTAAGGACTTCATTGAGACCAAGCCTCCATTATTCAGGGATGCCCCTGAGCCACTTATGGCAGATGTCTGCATTAACACCATGGAAGAAAGGTTTCATTTGCTGAGGCTGTCAGAGGACTTGAAGGCTACCTATGTTGCGCACATGCTTGAAGGTGGCGTAGGACTGTGGTGGAGACAGCAACGCAACACCTTTCCCCCTGGCCAGCCTATCACTTAGAATCAGTTTGTTGCTACCTTCCGTGCGACCTACATTCCTGCCACTCTTATGGCAATGAAGAAGGGTGAGTTCCATGCTTTAACCATGGGTACTCATTCTGTGAAGGAGTACTTCCATGTTTTCAACAACCTGTCCTGTTATGCACCAGAGTTTGTGAATAATGATGAGAACAAGATTGCCACATTTAGGAAGGGCCTCAGAAATAAGTTGATGAAGACCATGGGTACTTCTACCCGGGTGACTTTCAACAACTTCTATAATGACTGTTTAACCCAGGAGAATTAGAACAACTTGCACTCTGCTGCCAAGAATCAGAAGAAGGTGCATGAGGGTGGTTCTTCCCAGCCAAGGGCACCATCTACGTATCATCCTCCTTATCATTCTCAGGGTTCGAGGTCTAATTTTAGGCCTCCACAGAAGAAGAATGTTTCTATTCAGAATCAGCAAAAGTTTTAGAGGACCTTCAGGATCCCCGTTCCATAGGGAAAGCCAGGACAGACCAGTGCCATGGGTGCCAAGACCGGAACGTTGGGCCCCTGCTACAACTGTGGTCAAACTGGACACTTCATCAAGTATTATCCTCATCCTAAGAAGCAACAGCCTGCATGTGTGCATCACACATCCTTAGAGGAGATTCTTGTTGGAGAACCCATGACAGCTGGTATGTTTCCTATGAATCAGATTCCTGCTGTTGTTCTATTTGATACTGGATCATCGCATTCCTTTATGAGTCAAGCATTTGCATAGAAGCATAGTCAATCCATAACAGAGTTGAGTATAAAGTTTTGTGTGAGCTCAGTTGGGGCTGATGTAAATACGAGACAGATGGTACAGGGGGTAGCTTTGGATTTAGACAAGTGGAGATTTCGGCTGAACTTGATAGTTCTTCCCAGATTAGGTGTGGATGTGATAGTGGGAATGAGTTGGATGAATCATTGGGGTGTAGTGTTGGATACTACAAATAGGATGGTGTCAATCCGAAATTCGCTAGGTGAAGGAACTTTCCAGTGCCCTTACCTCAAAATTTTAAGTTGGAAAGTGTGTCGTATGCTACTGGGGTAACCCCTCTATATGAAATTCCAGTAGTATGCGAGTTTCCGGATGTGTTTCCAGATAAGCTTCCAAGCCTTCCACCAAATAGGGATGTTGAGTTTCGTATTGAGTTATTGCCTGGAATAGCCCAATATCTAGGAGACCTTATCGTATGCCACTGAATGAGCTAAGAGAACTTAAGAAGCAGTTAAAAGAGTTGTTGGATAAGGGTTTGATTCGTCCTAGTGCGTCCAAACGGGGTAGTCCCGTCCTATTCATGAAGAAAAAGGATCAATCATTGCGAATGTGCGTGGATTATTGCCAACTTAATGCAGTAACAGTCAAGAACCAATATCCTTTGCCCCACATCGACATTCTGTTTGATCAGTTGTCTAAGGCTAAGGTTTTCTCTAAGATAGATTTGAGGTCAAGTTACCACATGACATTTCTAAGACTGCTTTTTCTACTAGATACGGGTTGTATGAGTATTTGGTGATGTCCTTTGTATTAACCAATGGTCCTGCATACTTTATATATCTAATGAATTCAGTCTTTATGCCTGAACTTGATACCTTTGTGGTAGTGTTTATCGATGATATCTTGGTATATTTGAAGAATGAGGAAGATCATGCTAAGCACTTGAGGATTATATTGGAGAGATTTAGGGAACATAAAATATATGCTAAATTTAGCAAGTGTGAATTTTGGCTGAGGAAAGTTCACTTCCTTGGTCATATTCTGTCTAAAGAAGTCATATTAGTGGACCCTAGCAATATAGAGAAGGTCATGGAATAGGAAACACCAACTACAGTCCATGAAGTTTAGAGTTTCCTTGGTTTAGCTGGATATTATCGTTGCTTCATTCCTGACTTCTCGAAGATTGTCAAGCCAATGACAAATTTGTTGCAGAAAGAGCAGAAGTTTGTTTGGACAGAAGAGTGCGAAAACACTTTCGCACTTTGTGGAAGATGTTGACCACTGCTCCTGTTCTAGCGTAGCCAGATAGAGAGACCTTTTGAGGTGTATTGTGATGCCTCAAAGATGGGTTTGGGATGTGTGCTTATGCAAGAAGGTAGAGTCATATCTTATGCCTCTCGATAGTTGAAGAAGCATGAAATGAACTATCCGACACATGACTTAGAGCTTGCAGCAGTAGTCCATGCTTTGAAGATTTGGAGACATTACCTTCTTAGCAATCCTTGCAATCTGTATACTGACCATAAGAGCTTGAAGTACATCTTTACCTAGAATGAGCTGAACATGAGGCAATACAGATGGTTTGAGTTGATTAAGGATTATGACTTGCAGTTGCAATACCATCCCAACAAGGCTAACATGGTTGCTGACGCTTTGAGTTAGAAATCACATTGTCATGCTCTTCAGCCACTGTTTGATGGTTTTGGCCTTATGCATCCTATGATCTTGCAGAATATTCACATCAGCTCTGAACTTGAGAGCAAGATTATGGAGGGTCAGAAATTAGATAGTGAGATAACTTCTATTAAAGAAAGAATAAAAATCAATCCATCTCAGCACTTCAAGGAAGATGACCATGGAGTCCTATGGTTTGATGATCGATTAGTTGTGCCAAAGAATCAAGAACTCAGAAATCAAGTTATGGATGAAGCCCATTTGTCCAAGCTATCCATTCATCCTGGTAGTAGTAAGATGTTCCAAGACTTGAAAACTCATTTTTGGTGGTCACATATGAAAAGAGATATTGCAGAGTATGTAGCCAAATGTGACAATTATTGTAGAGTGAAGGCTGTGCACCTGAAACGCAGTGGTTTACTCCAATCATCGTCTATTCTAGAATGGAAGTGGAAAGATATTTTTATGGATTTTATCACTGGCCTTCCCACCTATTCAAAGGGTAATAATTCTATTTAGGTGATTGTGGATCGACTCACCAAGTTGGCACATTTCCTACCTGTTCACATCGAGTTTCGAGCACCTCAATATGCTGATTTATATGTCAAGGAGATTGTAAGGTTACATGGTGTGCCCAAAACCATTATATCTGATAGGGGACCTCAATTCATGGTGCACTTTTGGGATCAGTTATAGCAAGGCTTAGGGACCAAACTGTTGTGTAGCTCTGCTTATCATCAAGACCTTGGGTCAAATGGAAAGGGTAAATCAAATCCTAGAAGATATGTTATGTGCCTGCGTACTTTCTGCTAAAGATTCATGGGAGAAGTGGTTGCTTTTAGCCGAGTTCTTGTATAATAATAGTTACCAAGAGAGTATTAAAATGTCTCCTTTTAAAGCATTATATGGTAGAAGGTGCAGAACGGCCTTGAGTTGGGTTGAGACGGGGGACAAAAGATACTATGGTGCTGACCTTGTTGAAGAGGCTGCTAATCAAGTAAAGATTATCCAGCAACATCTTTCCGCCGCTCAGTCCCGACAAAAGAGTTATGCTGACAAGAGGAGAAGACCCCTATTCTTCAAAGTTGGTGACCATGTGTATCTGAAGGTCTCACCCATGAAGAAAGTACAACGTTTTGGTGTGAAACGAAACTTAGCACCTTCGTAGGACCTTTTAAGATTCTGGAATGGAAAGGGGAAGTGGCATATAAGCTGGAACGAAAAGGGGAAGTGGCATATAAGCTAGAGTTGCCTGAAAAAATGAATACAGTTTTCCCTATTTTCCATGTATCGCAACTCAAGAAGTGTGTGCGTGTCCCATCCGAGAAGGTGAAAGCAAAAGACATCCAAATAAGATCAGATTTGACTTATGATGAGTGGCCAACCAAGATTCTTGATGTTAAGGAAAGAATAACTCGAAATCAAGTGGTCAAAGTTTACAAGGTGTGTTGGAGTCACCATGATAATCTAGACGCCACTTGGGAGACTGAGGAGTATCCTAAAGATGCGTATCCTGGTTTTCACAAAACATGGTTAGTACACCTAAATCTCAGGACGAGATTTCTTTAAGTGGGTTAGGCTGTAACATCCCAGTGTTAGGCTTAACAAATCTAGCACCACATTGCATAAGCATCTCATGAGCATCTCATTTGCATCTTGATTTGGGTTTGGTGCTTGCTTGTTATATTTCAAATAAATGATTAATTGAGATTTTAAAACCCTTTTTAGAAAATACTATTTACATTGCTCATCTCAAGTTGGACCTTTAATATGATTTGTAGAGAAAATAATTTGGAACAAAAAGTCTATTTTCACTCAATAATGAAAATGATTTTTAGTCCCTCAAAAATGGCAAAAATAGTGTCTATATATTAAATTTTATTAATTTTATAATTTAAAGTTGAGCCAAATTTGTATTTTCAAAAATGTGCCAAATTTTGCAAAAACTTTCTATATATTAAATGTTCCTCTCTTAAAATGGAGCAACTTTCATATTTTGAGTTTTTCAAAATTCACAATCGTTTGCAAACTACAGGGAGTCAAAATTTCAGTTCAAATTCTTAAAGGGGTGGGACCCACCTGTCAGCATCTCTCCCTCCACCCCGGTCTTCTTCCTATCACTATGGTGCTAGAGCATAGCACTACGCCGCTGCAGCGCGCCTCGCTGCCGCCCTGCCCGCTCTCCTGCATCGAGCGCCCGCTCGTGCCCGTACTCGAACGCCGCGCGTGCACCGCTTTGCCCGCCGGACCGAGGCGCCGTGCCGCGCGCTCCGCCGGCTACCATGGCCAACACGCACGCCACGCCCCGTGCCAAACGCTACTCGACACGGTGAAACAAGCAGGCACTCAAGTGCCCACGCTCGCCTGCCTGCTCGCCCTCGCTTCCCCGCTACAATGCTGCTACCGCTGCACCGCGTGCCATCGCCGCCACTCTGTCGCCCCGTCGCTCAGACCTGGTTGTGCGCCCTTCATGCCCAAATTGAGGAGCCCGAGCGCCCTTATCTACTACTCCCCGCACTCTCTCCCTCCCCACTCCATTCCCTTCTTCTCCCCTCGCAAAAGCCACCACGGCTGCCGAGCCCGCCATGACCGCCGCCGAGCTCGCCGCCGCCTAGCTCCATCCCTAGCTAGCCATTTTCTAATCCAAGGGCATCATCCTGCTCGCCATCGCCGCCTCCACCTTCGTGACAACATCCCGCGCCCGATTGAGCAAGGTAGAGGCCAGATTTGGCCGTTCCCTTTTCCCGCGCGCTGAGCCCGCCATGGCCGCCGATGCGGTTCACCATGGCCGTGCCTCTCTCATCCTGCTCCGCCCTGTCTCTTGCATGTTCCAAAGTCGCTAGGGTCAGTAGGTGCTCGAGTTGGAGTTAATGGCACCGGTAGTGGCCTCGTCTCGCCGGACAGCGACCTCCCCGCCGCCGTAGCTCACCGTCGTCCGCCGCCGCGGCTCGTCGTCGTTGTTAGAGTCGCTCCGGGCCTTCATCTTCTACACCAAATGGGTTCGCATTGTCTTGCTGAGCCCGTAGGTACTGGGGTCATAGCCGGAGACCTCGCCACCGGCGAGATTCCGCCGGCCGGAGTTCCTCCCCTAATTCAATGTTAGCGACAGGTGGGCCCGTGTTGGCGTCAGCAGGGTGCCTGCCTGGGTACACAGCCGGGTGGAGTTAGCATAGAAACCCCTTTGGGTACACCGCGGGGTGCGCGTAGCAATTTCGAGTTCGATTTTTAGAAAAATGTACTTTTGCAGATTTCGGGAAAAAGTTTGTAAAAATCATAACTTACTCATTTTTAGTCCAAATGAGGTGATTCAACTTGCTATATTTTTCTTATAAGGAGTACTATGCATGAAAAATATGAGTTGAACATTTTGAAATACTTTTCTACATCGTTTTATTTATGCTATTAAATAAGTAAATCTAGAGAAATGCATAACTAATTCTAGGTTTGTCCTAAAAATGTGATTCTTATTTTGTTGTTGTAGTTAGGAAATGCTGGATTCATGAAAAATGTTGATTGGCTATGTCATGTATAAAATTTGCTCTATCTTCTTAGGGTGCTATTTTTACTAAGGGATTAAAAAATTCATAATTAAATAATTAAGTAAGATAATTGCTTGATAATTTTTGTAGGCTGTTTTAGGGCTAAACAGAAGATAATTATGCTATGACATCTACTGTTTGACATGTTTCACTCGGCAAAGTATTTTATGTCCAATTATTGTTTTTGCCTTGTGATTTTTTGTGTAGGATAAAATACTTACTGTTTTAACCTAAAAAATTTACAGTAGACTTTGTTTAACATAAGTAAGCTTCCATAATTTTTGTAGATTTTTCTGTGTACTATAAATATGTGTTCTAGTCCTGCCCTAGTTTAATTAGGTGTTTAATTAAGGGTTTGTGATGTCATTTCATGTAGTTGAGATGCTCTATTTGTCTTTTACCCAAGATAATTAATGGTGGGTTGTTGAAAGCTAGCTTAGGGGTTTTCTAAGTAGTACCGACGTATCGCATGCATTCTATCATCTGCCATATGGTCATGCATTCATTCATAATCATACATTATGTCCGCTATTATGCATACATGGTATTCATGTGCATCGATGCATCATACATGTTTACCGACAGACCTTACGCCGGTAGTTCAGGAGGAGTCGGAAGGGGAAGGACAGCAGGGAGCAGTGCTGCAGGAGGCAGCAGAGGACGAGGATTCAGACGCTAACCTGCCAGAGTGCCCTGACCATCAGCCTAGCTACTTTGAGAAAGGCAAGCCCCGGAGCATTCCTCCCTACAGTTTTATAAATAACTTAATTTGCATCCTTTATTGTTTATGATGTATTAAGTTTATAGGCGTTGATCGATACCGTTGATGCATTATGATTACCCTTGTCCACCTGTGTTACCCTTATACCCTGTTAAGTTTAGGTTCACTTATATGCTTAGCCTTGCTTAAATAGATCTGTAGAAGTCGGGTGATTTCCTTTCATCCGCGAGTTATAGGTGGTGACTCTTAATGGTGAGCTATATTGTTGTCTTGGAATAACCATATGAAGTAATAAATCGAGACCGGACGGGATTGGTGTCGTGGACAGAACTGGAGGTTCTGTGTTGTTTTATCCCATTTGTGTCGAACCAGGGCCTCGTCCGATGTCTCGGCCCTCTTGTCATGTTGAACGCATGCCCCACAAATAGCTGGAAGGGTGCGATCATCCGATCGCAAAGCCTTGAGTTCTATTTGGGCCGGGTTTCAACCTAGCTAAATGCATTATATTGGAGATGGCGCGGGTGATTACAGGGACGTAAAGAGTAAGCCTCGGGTCGGCGTCCGACTTGTATGCAGTCAGGCGGCCCTTGGGTACGATGGTTCCTATTGATCCCACGACTCTACCTGAACAGGCCAAGGTGACCTAAGGTGCCTTCACGCAGCATGTCTGGGTTTGTATGAGGAATACCTCTTCAGCTGGTTTGCAAATCGATTATAATCGCCATCATTTCTGGATAGTGAATACTGACTTGAGCACCGGCATCGTAGTAAAAACTTAAACAAAGAGATGAGATAGTTATGATGTTGTTGTTGAAAGATGCTCAACCAGAAATGGTTACTATTCTTGCTTGATAATTATACCATGCCTATTTAGTTCAGGTGCTAATCTAGAATGATCAGGTTAATGACTTCAAAATACAAAGCTAGAAGTTTTAATAATTGTCCTTAATAAGCACAAGCTTTTTATGCAAAGAAATGAGTCAACTAGTCTCCTTATAAAGCCGGCATACTCCTTGGAGTCGATTTATTTTAGTTTATGACGGGTAAGTCTAGCTGAGTACATTCTCGTACTCAGGGTTTTGTTTCCCATATTGCTTACAGATGGAGAGATGTTCTATGGCTACTGCTAGACCTGCTTCTACCTAACTCTGGGTGGTGAATAGACCTTGGGCAAGGTCACTCCGTATTATCGTATCTCTATGCTTTTGTTGGATTCTGATATATGGACCTGGCACTGTTTAAAAACTATGTGTGCGTTTGTGAATCAAAACTTATATTTGTTTTTTCTGCTATTTGCACCCGAATTTGGTATTGTAATAACTTTATTATGACTCTGATGTAATCGACCATGTGCGAACTTTGTGTAATATTTTGAATGGTGTATGTTGAACCTTATTCGATTTGGGTAACAAGTTGAGATGTTTGAAATCCTTCGAGATTTCACTGACTACCGGACTAATATGGGCACAATGTGCTAATTAAGTTGCCACGGTGGCTTACCTAGTACCTTGAGTTTATATTAGTTGGGCGGTTATGTTCCAGCTTCCACCTGGGATCCAAGTTTGAGCTTCATCTCTGTTTTCCGGCGACGACTTCAACAACATCCTTCGGTCGCCGGTGTGCTACTCTAGTGTTGGCTCCTTCGGCCCAACTTTAACCTAGCTTTGCGAGGTCAATCCATCCGGATGTATACGTCTGTGACGCCCCTGCGACCCTCCGCCAACGGTCTCGTCTATACCATCGCTGTCGACTTAACTATCTTTCTTCCTAGCTGCAGGACCTTGATGTCAATGTAATCCGGTTTTCTAATCAGGACCTTCTTGTAATATGGTTACAGTGATAATATAACATTCACAATGCACGTGGAGGCTCCTGCATCAACGGGCAGTCCAGCGTGCCGGGCCCACCTCAGAGTCAGGGGAAAAACTCGAGATAGATATAAAACCAAAAAATGAAAAAGAAATAAATTCCAAAATCCAAACCCTTTCTCAAAAACGCAGCAGGCTACAGGGGTATCCGCTTCATCGAAGCCTCCCGAGTCCCGACATGGCGTCCCTGTCGAATCTCTCCTCCTAGGAGCCGACCTCCACCGCGGTCGTGTCGAGTCGATCAGGTGATTGCCTCCTCACAAGGGGTAGGCCGCCCGCCAAATTACGGTTCCGATTTGCGGGCTAATTTTGGTCTTGGAGAACGATTTTCCTATTTTGCTTGATATAATTTGGATTGTTCTTACTAGATATCCGATTCGGTGGCGGCGTGCTGTGGTGCGGTTCTGTTGCGGAAATTTGTTTTGGGTGATTTTTCTGCGGGCGGGCGGGCGCCAGCTCCGGAGGCGAAGAAGATGATCCGTCTCCAGACGTACGCGGCGTTCAGCCTGCTGGCGACGGCGTCGGCGGTGTACTACGCCTTCAGCAGCCGGGAGCAGTTTTACCCGGCCATGGTCTACCTCCGCGCCTCCAAGATCTGCTTTGTCCTGCTCCTCAACACGGGCCTGGTCGCCATGCTCGTCGCCTGGCAGCTCGTCAAGCGCCTCTTCCTGGGCTCGCTCCGGGAGGCCGAGGTCGAGCGCCTCAACGAGCAGGCCTGGCGGGAGGTCGTCGAGATCCTCTTCGCGGTCACCATCTTCCGCCAGGACTTCTCGGTCTCTTTCCTCGCCATGGTCGCCGCGCTGCTCCTTGTCAAGGCGCTGCACTGGCTGGCCCAGAAGAGGGTCGAGTACATCGAGACAACACCGTCGGTGCCCTTGCTCTCGCACATCAGGATCGTCTCCTTCATGGCGTTCCTCCTCATTGTGGACTGCCTCTTCCTGTCCAACTCGCTCAGGCCACTCATACAGAAATGGGAGGCATCGGTTGCCATCTTCTTCTCCTTCGAGTAAGCTCGATTTTTCAGTTTACACAGCACTGAATTGTCTCTCTTTTTTTTGTTGTTGCATTCTGCTGTACGAATGCAGTAAATGTATCTGTGCTATTTCATTTTTCACCTTGTCACTATATCAATGTGACACACTACAACATTTTTCTCCCTCTTTTGCAACATTAGAATTAGAATAGGGGTAGGGATTAATTAATATGATCAAACACTGCGAAATGACAATTGCCAAGATAATGGACAAATATATTTGCAAATAGAATAATACCGTCCTTTGCACTGAGCCTTACCCTGAACCCTATGAACAATACCAGATTCACAGTTATTGCTTTTGTTTACTCAATATATAGTAGTCTTACTAGGTGATACCCTGTGCATTGCTGTGTGAATTTGTAAGAAGAAACATGAATATTCTATGTTTATTAGAATAGGTTATTACACTACAGATAGCAGATACAATGTACAACAGAATACTGAATACAGTAAGAACAAACTAGATTTCTGAAAATTATGGAAGGGCTGAAAAAAAAAAGCTGTTAGCTGACAAGGCAAAGGAAGCACTGAAAAGCAATGATAACACCAGAGATATGTGTTAGCTACAGGAGTACCGTTAGAAATGAAGAGAGGACAGGATTGAGAACTGAAGAGGGTACTTTGAAGGAAGGCAGGGCTGGATATATTAATTAATTACCAGAACTGATTGGTTACTAAGAAGAATATCGGTGATGAACCAAGGTCTATGCAAGAGAGAATCAAATGGCAAATATAAACTGTGTGTGCGCATCAGTGAATTTGGTAGTTAACTTGGAACTGGAAAGAACAGCAAAAATTGGTGCTGATGCCCAATGTGAATGTGTGTGGAAAGGAAATAATAGATGGAACATTGATATCAGGTAATTATTTAGTGGCCAATGGCAGCAGGAACTGAGAATATACAGATGTAGCTATAGCATTGAGAAGCTAAGATGAAACAGGCAGCGAGTTGTCGCTTTTCACTCCTAGAAGAGATATACGGGGCAGCAAATAAATGTTTAATAGTGAGGGGACAAGAGAACATGAAGGGGGTATGCCTGACAAACTAACAGACATGATTAAACTGGCACTTGCTATCAGACAGACTCCATATATTTGTTCTGACTGCTCTAATACAAAATGCCTCGACTGCCTCAAGTTTCTAATCTGTTCACATATATTTGTTCTGACAGCTCTATTACAAAATGTTAGTCTAGCAACTTGTGCAGTTGTCGGTTTATGTTTGAGCAATAGTTTTAAGTGATAACACTGCAAAGTATTAGCTCCATTTAGTATAAACTCCAGCTATAGACTTTCTTCTTGCCTTTTGCTTCTGAAGCAAGGGGCATACCTTCCAGGCAACATAACAGTCCTATCGGCTAACCTTATGAAGGCTTGAAGATGTGCCTCTGTTGTTCTGATTTCTAATTGCCTGGCAATTATTTTTTGATGTATTAAGTTAAGATTCAAACTACTCATAGTAGTTACTAAATACAAATCATGTTTCAGGTATATGATACTAGCAACATCAACAGTATCAACATTTGTGAAGTATGTATTCTATGTCAGTGACATGCTAATGGAAGGTCAATGGGAGAGGAAGGCAGTGTATACATTTTACTTGGAGTTGATCAGTGACCTTGTGCACTTGTCACTATACATGCTCTTCTTCATAGCTATCTTCCTGTAAGTTCTATGGTACTATTCCTTTGAAACTATAGTGTAAACTATGGTTGATGATCCATTATACTGATACCAGGAACTATGGTGTCCCACTGCACTTGATTCGTGAGCTATATGAGACCTTCCGCAACTTCAGAATTCGCATTGCAGATTATATACGCTACAGAAAGATCACTTCCAACATGAATGAACGCTTTCTGGATGCTACAGCAGAAGAGCTCAATGCGTGAGTTTTATATTGTTCCATTCACACTAGCTTGTTGGCTCCACTGTAAAAATTCTCATGATTTACATTTTGTTGTTGTATTCAGGAGTGATGCTACATGTATTATTTGCCGTGAGGAGATGACTACAGCAAAGAAGCTTCTTTGTGGGCATCTGTTCCATGTGCATTGTTTAAGGTCATGGCTAGAGCGCAAACATACTTGCCCTACGTGCAGAGCTCCAATTATTCCCCCAGACAATGGGCGTTCTGCATCCGCACGACAACATGGAGGTCAACCTGGTGTTCAGCCTGGTGAGATTCATTTTATTGATTTGTTCTCTTTTTTTTTGTCACATAATCTGATTTCAGTCCAACATATCATTGAGTACTGTAATGTGTAGTAAGTTCTATTTGTGATTTGTGATTTTGTCTGAGAAAGCAGCTGCGGGTACTGGCGCTCCAGCCTCAGAAGGGGCACCAGGTGACAATATGAGCAGGCGCCAAGCAAAACTCGAAGCTGCTGCAGCAGCTGCTTCTTTATATGGAAGATCTTTTGTTTATCCTCCTGCAAACACCCTAAATAGGTAATGTTTCTGTAGCAGTCTATACATAAATATTTTCATGATTTTGCTTGCCTATCTTCTCTAAATGGGTGGCTGACGACACTTGTCTACTTTTATGTACTTCGTAATCACTGAATCTAATCTAATTATTACTGTATTGATAGCATTGTAGCGGGTGCTTTGTTCCTTCATAAAGCATACTGATAAGTATGCTATATTCAATCATCAGGTCAGGTCCTCAATCTACATCAAGTACACCACAATCTGAAGCAAGTAACTCCAACCAATCACCGAAAGACCAAGAACTCCAGATCCAAAACTCAAATGATGGTTTAGCACCTTTGCCGTTTAGGGCACATGGTGCCAGTGGTTCAAGACCAAGCACCAGAAATCTTGAAAATTCACTGCAGAAGGCGCAGGAAAACCTTATAAAGAGCCAGATAGAGGTAAGAAAGAATCTTAATAATTCCGAAAGTACTCAGCTTACGTCTTCTACATTACTTTGTGATGTGAGCAAGAAGCACTGCGTACGAACTATAGTGAACTAGATAGGTGAACATTGATAGCTTGCATTTTGCAATATCGTAGGTATTTCTGTTGCGAGGTTATGTTTAGCTGCAATCATGAAAACCTGCATACTCTGCAATCTCCATATGTCTAATGGGTTTATATGATAGTTTGCATGAGCATGGTTGGCACAAAGATGAGTTGGTTCCCAGTATGTTTGTGTCATGCTTTTAGTACTTTCAGCCTATGTTAACGCCCAACATAAGCACTTGATTGATATGTAATTAGTCTGCTTGTCATGAAGTTATGGTGTTGGCTGTGTTATCAGGTCATTCAATTAATTGGCCTGATTGGTCCCTGCCTCTGGTTAGGTCCACTGACCTGATTTGGTCGACTAGCTCTGTTGGCGCTGGGCGGCCCTATGCACGTGGGTCCAGTTAGAGCTTTTGGGCTGCCAATTTCTCACATTAGGGTCAGGCCTATACATGTGCCCATGGGAGATGCCAGATACATGTGTCTCCTTGAGGCCTGGGCTGCCACTCTGCTGTCTGCTTTCCCTTCTGCTACTGTGGCTGGATCCCTTCCTCAAACCGCTACCAGCAGTCCAGCACCCACCCCTACCTTTGGCAGGCGCCCTTCAAGCACCCGCGGGTACTCGTCCCTCAACTACCATGGCAGCCAGATTCTACCTGATAATGACCTCGTCCCTTCTTCCTTCCTGAAGATGATGAGCCCTGTCCTCCAATCCTCCAATTTGCTGCATGAGCTCTGTTTTGATTTGTGATCTGTGACCCTGTCTTGCTATAGCTCTACTGCTGCTCTTTTGCTCTTGCTTTATTGCTCCTGTAGCTGTACTGGCCATCAAATTTCACAAGAATCTGCTGCTCTAGTGTTTTTTCCTCACTTGCTTTATACATACCATAGAGCATGTTGGTCCTGGTATATGCAGGACAACTATAGACAGGTTGACAAGGGTCGACTAATTGTCTGATCGGTGCCTTCGTGACTAGGATTGATTAGACGATTTGAAACATTCATATGCAAATATGCCATCTAGTTACCATTTGATTCCTATAAATAGTATGTAGCATGCAAGTATCTTCTCTAGCGGTTTTAGCAATCTTGGTTGGCATCTAAGATCCTCTAGACTGCAAGTTCATGAACTTTGAATGGCTAGCTTTCAGCATTACTGCCAGATTTTCTGCAATTTTGCTCAAGTTGTCAATGTCAATGCTTCTCTGCTACAGCCGACTCAGTAACTACATCATACCAGCCTGTTGTTGAATTCATACATGCATGGTAGCTATTACATTCACTTTAGTATACAGTTGCGAGCTTAACATAATTTGTTGATATTATTATCAATCTATATCCGAAAGGACTCAAAAGCTACTCATCATCCCAGATGTTACAAATCCAACTTCAAATGATTCGGCGCGGTGCTACTGACAATGAGAATGACGAGCACAAAAGGATTGACTGAAGCTGTAAATAGCCAGGCAGAGATGAGGACAGAATTAAACGACAAGAATTGGTGATACCTAGGGGCAACTGTTACATGAAGCCTCGTTGCCCAGATTTTGTTCATGTTTCTGCACTCTTACTGATAAAGTTCCTTTTCTCTTTGTAATACCGCTGATAGATAGATGCTGTCGTGTTGTAACAATGGTTAGCTTCACAGTAATTATGAGAATAAACACAAAATCCATCTGCCGATAAAAAAATAGAATGGAGCTCTTTGATCCGTGATAAGATGTTTGTGTTGTTTTTTTAGGCCACTAGAATGGAATAGGTCGATCGATGATTTACTGGATGTATGGTACCTACAATTTGGTTGGTTCTTACCTGTTGATGGGGGACTTCTGAAAAGTAAAACATCAGATGTATAGGTTTATGTGATAATGCTCAAATGCTGTTGTCATGAACCTGGAGACCTGAGGTGGAATTTTAGGAGATTAGCAAGGATTTGGGTTAAGGATTGGAGGGACTATGGCTGCTTTATGATTTATGGAAAGTCAAATAAATATTGAAGCCATAACGACACCCTTAACAGATAGTTATTAGCTATAAGATAACTTCTTTAATAGTATTAAGGTTTAGCATATATAGTAGCTTATAATATGAATCTCATATGATCTTAGGAAAGTGTATAAGACTAGCTCTTGATTAGATGTTTTTTTTTCTCTTGATTAAAATTAAATTATATAGTAATATGATTTGGAAAAGGGATAAGGTCACCAGCTCAGGTGAGTATGAGTACCGTCGCTTTCTTGAAGCTCCGGTGTGGAGCCCACGGTGATCCGAAAGGGGGTTGTCCTTTTAAAAGAAAGGGTTAATCGCAGTAAAGGGCTTTATGAAACAAAGGAAACAAGATAAGAAAAATTACACAAAGACTCTACTCAGTAGCCATTGACTACTGAGTGGTTGATAAGCTGCTTTCGCTCTAAGAATAACTTGGGCAAAATTCCTTCTAGAAGATTGCCCTGCAGTGATGCGAAGAAGGTTGAATACCTCTGAAGATGTAGCTTGTTGAGCTTTTGATTGAAAAGTATAAAAGCTTCAAGAAGCTAAGGGCTCCAAGAGTAGATAAGGTCACCAGATCAGGTGAACATGGCTATCGTCACACTTTGTTGAAGTCCTGGTGTGGCCCACAGTGAACCGGGCCTCCTCGGATGCGGACACACACAAGTTAACCAATCACGCAACTAATTCTTCTAGAAGAAAACAGCTTCTGGAAGAAAGCAACGCCCCATCATCCCGCGACGTCACCTTTGATAGCTAGCGCCTAGTACCGCGCGCGCTCGTCTTCTCCAGCGACGTCGCACCTCCACCTCTATTCTAAAGATTCTGCAGGTGGGCCCGGACCTTCCTTTATAAACCCAATCCACCTCGTCCAGACCGTCACTGAGGCTCGCACTCGCCAAGTCGCCATTCCACATAGCTCAGAGAGCTCAGCTCACATCATCTTCCTTCTTCCCTAGAGCCGGCGGTCTGATGGCGGGAGCGATGCCCCTGGCCACGGTGCCGGCGTTCGCGGCGGCGGGGAGCCTGTACGAGTCGCTGCGGGTGGGGCGCGCCGCGACGCAGGTGGAGATCAAGGCGGCGTACCGCGCCATGGCCAAGCGCCTTCACCCCGACACCTCCCGCTCGCCGTCCCGGACCGCGGCGGCGTTCCTGGAGATCCAGCGCGCCTACGAGACGCGGTCGGACCCGGACGCCCGGGCGCAGTACGACCGCTCGCTCGGGCCGCGGCCGAGCGCCGGCGTCATGCGGGCGCGTCGCTGGGAGACGGACCAGTGCTGGTAGAGTGGTAGTCGTAGTAGCCATCAATAGTCTGCTCCCGTAGTCGCGTCGCGTCCTTGGCGCTCCCTGCGTCTGTAAATTTAGCGTGCAGGGCGGAGGGGCCCTGTTGCCTCTTGCCAGGCGCTCGGCAGTAGGGCCCACATGTTGGCGTCATAACTTCTGTAAATCATAGTAATATACTAGTAAGCTAATGGTCATCTTCTTTTTGTGAATTACATTGCATATACATAGTTACATACACTTGTACATGTAGATGCTTTCATCGTCACTACCCCAGAGCTAAACGAAGATGACGCGATGATCAGAGACGAGTATTAACACCCGTCAAAAAAACATAAAATGAGACGGGTTGACATCATAACCGTCTCCACTAGTGCAATCTACGTGATACCCGTCTATATGTGTTGAATACAAGAGACGTCTCAAATATATCAGAGTCGCTCCATATTCAAGCCCGTCTGTGTTAAAAACCAAAACCACAGACGGGTGTATATTACCCGTCTCGATAACAAATATCTGAGACGAGTGGAATATTTGTGACGATGCTTTATGTTACCCGTCTGCTTATCATATTCTTGAGACGGGTGTGGCTGTCCGTCGCAAACCGGTCTGAGACAGGCTGTAGAGGCAAAAGCAGTCGCATTGTTACAGACGGGTATATCCCTGTCACTACTTTTGCCCATATCAAAGACTCAATAATTGAGACCCTGTCGTATCCGTCGCTAAGAGGACTTACTATTCGTCTCAGATTTGAAACTTTGGAGTAGTGCGTCACGAACACACGCAAAACATAATAGTTCATGAGCATCTCTGCAAAACTGAGATTGAACTGGTAGATGTATCAATGAAAGAACATCGTTAACTCTTGAAATAGATCAAGGAAATACGAGCACCTCTGTCAAATCCTGGAATAAATATAGGAACGTATGATTGCTTAAAACCAGGTGAGCATACTCCACAAAGAACTCAATCAGATGAGCTACACTCAATTTGCAACTAATATAATCTTGTTCACAATATCAGGCTTAATACATCATAAACACACGAAAGCCGCAGGTTGTAGAAATTTTTGCATGATAGGTGATCCCACTCACTTGCACACCAAAGGATAATAAATGAAGTCCATCTAACCTCCCCCAAAATTATTGGCTAAGTTAGTTCGTCTCTCTTAATCTGAAAACTAGATATTTTAACTCTGTTTCCTCATGTTAGTCGTCCGATGTAGTGCCATATTAGTCATCCTACGTGGCGCCATATCAGCGATGAGAGAAGTAAATCATACTTTCACAGTAGTCACCTTCATGGCACTGCACATCATGATTCTTCAATGCTTCCATTTGGCCTCCGTAGCATAGTGGAGTGTCTCATACTACTTCCAATATGGATAGGAAGATGAGTGGTGGGATGGACTTAAATAAACTCCGATCTTTCGTTATTGATCTTGTTGACATTTCATCTTCTCTTCTCCTTTTAGTATCTATCTGCAAGAGAATAATCTAAGTGTCTCTTTGACCTGGATATATAATAGGATGAACGAACGGCCTTCAAGGATATTTTGCTTCGGAATAAAACAACTAGTACCAGTTAACTAAGAATGAGTGCTATTATCCTAGCTTGGATCCAGTCAGGTACCATTGATCATGTTTCCTTTCAACAGTTGTACCTTATCTTGGGAGTCATTCGGGAATGTCAATTAGACTTTATGAGGGGTACCGCTCGGCCCCCGCGTCGCTCTCCCTGAGGGCGACTCGGGCGGCGCCGTCGCCCCTGCCTTCGGGCCCCGCCCCTCGTCCTCCCTGTCTCGGTCGCCGTCAGAGCTCACCGCCGGAGCTCCGGTGGGGGGCAAGGATGGCGGCGGCCGGGAGTCTCCTTGTCGCATCCTCGCCCACGCCCTCTCCCTCTCCCCCTCGGTCTCCCATGGAAGACAGGCGAAGCAGTCATGCTTTGGTGGTGGCTGGTTCCCGGATCTGACCTCTTTGTGGGTGGATCTGCCCCCCCCGTTGGCCAGATCCGGCTATGGCGATGCGGAGGTGCTGCCAGCGCGATTCTACTCCGAAACCCTAGGTCGGCGGCGCCTCTAGCACAGGGGAGGGTGGATCCCTCCCTCCCCCGTCCGGTTCTGCTCTCCTAGGCCAGGATCTGTTTCCCGGGTCATGGGGCGGGTGGAACCAATGCACTCCGCTCGGGTGCTGCTCTCCGGCCATCACAGACGTTTGGTGGCATCTGGAGCGATTTAGTGGTTGCCGTCAGCTTTTTCCTCCTTGGTCGAGGCTGGCATCCTGTGTTGGATCTGGTGTGCGAATGGCGGATGCACGTATCGAGGCTTCTGGGGCTCTGCTCGGCGGGTGATGTTGGGACTGCTTTGTCAGGGTTGGGATGGTGGTGGGCTGGGAGATCTGGGGCTTCTTCTGATCCCGGCCTCTTCTCCTGCCACCTGTCTTTCCCTTGGCCGGGATAGTTCCTCCTGTTAGCTACCTTTGTGGGTCTCCGGCGACAGCGAATGTGGAAGAAGCATAAGGTCGGAGTAAAAGCTTGGACGTTGACGTCTGCGGACACCGCGTCCTCCTTGGAGGCATACTTTACTACCTCTCTTGCTACCGCATTGGATTTCGGAGGTGAAAACCTTCCCTCTTTGGGCTAGATTGTCAGCGCTCTTGGCGTCGTTTCCTTCTTGAAGGCTCTGCTAGGCGATCCGACTCCTTTGCGAGCCTCTTGCCGACTGTCATGGCACTTCTTCTACGGCGACGATGCTCGGTGTTGGTGCTCGGTGCCCTGGTTCTTCAAGTCGTCGTGTTTCGGGTTGTGTGGGGTCGTTTCCACGGTTGTTAGTGCTAGTAGAGTTGAGTGGGCTCTATGCGTTTTGCCGGAGCATCGAGTAGTTGAGTGGACGTCGACCAGCTGCAAGTGGTGGCGTGAGTTGGGATAGTTGCTCATAGTTGTATTTGTCGAGTATGGCACTCCCCTCAGTTGTATGGTTTTTTTGCTCGGTTTTCATTCAAAAAATTGAGCTGACACTTGTCTTTTTTCTTTCTTCGTCTAATAGAAATCGTGGCAAAGTTTTTGCCATCCTTTCGAAAACTTTATGAGCAAAATGTAGCAATATTTTTCAAAAAAGAACTATCCAAATATATATATATTGGAATAAACATATATTTAAAAATAGTAAATTTGACTTAATATTAGAAAATTCAGAGAAAATTTATTTTAACTCAGAAAATATGTATTTAATTTACTTTTTTCTCTCATGTTGCTTTACCTTTTTATTCCTTGCTTAGAATTATTTGAATCTTTTATGGTCTTCTAAAATTTAAAATTTGGCTAAATATGAAATGGAGGATGCAGAGCAAGACAAATCCTTGCAGGCTGCAGCGTAAATCACCACGTAACCCTTCTGTGCAAACGGGAAAGACATTTGCTCAGTAGCAATATCTTGCTTAATCATCACGTGTCATGTATCGTGTGATTTAACTTTAAAATAGCAATGTCTTCTTATTCAGGGGACATCATTGGACTCATTGAACTAATTGGCAATCGGCGTGCAACTTCTCAGGCTCCCGACCTGATGTGTGCAACTTGGGAGACAATATCTAGATGGACTTCACCACTTCCTTATTGGTGGTCGCCATCATAGGTTGGCGCACCCGCGCACCCATCGAGAGCAGATGATTGAGCGGGAAGGCAGTTTGGACAAGCCTGAAATGCCGAACTTCATTCGTCTCATATAATCTTAATCTATATTATGGTGCCTAGCTCAAAAAAAAAATCATGATTTGAGAAAAAAATTTGAAAGTGGTTTCATATTTTCCTGACCCAAAACAAATTTTGTCTGAATTGTCTAATATTAAATCAAATTTAGTATTTTAAAATGTATATATTTGTTGTAGAAAACCATTTAGATCTTTTTTTGAAAAAAAACTACATTTAACATGATGTCATATTAGTAGGGATATAAAAGGATCTTATATGAACAACATCACCGATATTACATTTGTTTTCATATTTGTATTCATATTCATATTCGAATATGGATAGTGAGCTATGTTAAATATACAATTGGATATCATAAATATGCTCGGATGTTGAATATCTGGACTCAGGTATGGGCAAGTCTGAACTCCTCTAAATAGATTTGGTCTCGGTAAAAAAAATATATGTACCTTTTTCTAAACAATAGGCGTACCGTTTCCACATACACATTTGCCAAAACCAGTTACTGCACCACATTAGCAAACACCGCTTAAAGGTATAAACTAAATGGTTTCAAGAGTTGAGTCTAAAAAATTGGTTCTCTTAAGGGAAGCAAATCAAACTCATACAATGGTCGGATGTACCTTTTGCGACAGACAAACAGAACACACAAGAAAGGATGCACCATACTTTTACATGGTGTCTTCGGAGCCCAAACAAACAGGCCCGAGGATGTGTTGCACACTCACTATTATTGCGATCAGTGAAAGGATTAGCAGTTGCATAGCAGTTAGTGTGTTAACATGCCACCCGAAGGTCCATTTTCACTGTAACACCTCTTCATTATATGATCCCCAGGTATCAATGAAACAGTGACAGTTCTCCCAACCATTTGTTCATTTACATTTCACATTCAACAACCACCAAGCGTCCAAGACGATTAGCCCACATAAGCTCCGAAACTCTTAACGTATGCAAGAAAATAGAGGTAATACCATAACATATATAACTATTACATGTGCTCCCGAACAAAACATATCCATGCTGTCCAATTTAATGAACCCAACATCATATGCAACTTTGTACCATGTCGCTCATGACCAATTTACACCGGACGACATCTTATACCCATGTTAACTACAGTAGCTGTATCACAGCTTTTCTTTTGGTCCCATTTGTGATGCAAAATTTTCTACGTACAAAGATGCAATGCCCCCAAATGTCACTTGTGGCTCTTCAACACGGAAGCGACTACATGTAGAATTAAGCGGATGTTCGTTGTGTCCGATGTATTGGTTGTTGGCATTGACTGCTGGTGTGCAAGGGCACCACAGACTTGTTCAAATATCGGCCTTACATGCATAGCGATCATCGGATCTGTTGGTTGTATTGCCACGGCAACATTTGTCATCCATTGAAGCTTCCGGGAGGTATCATTGGCAATTTCACATGCTAGCTGCTGGAAGAGGGCTAGGAGGACCCCTTGGTCCAGAGGGATGGGAACCGTTCCACATAATGTTTGCAAATCAACCTGAAATAAACGTGTAAATATGCAAAATTTATATAAAAATAAGATGCCTAAATTATAATAAGATGCCTAAATTATCTTATAAATGGCTGCTTCTGTAATATGTGAAGCATGTTCCACCAACCATTAATTGAAAGTTTAAATGATGATAAAAACTTCTAAATTTTAGCAAAAGATTCAGTTGACGCATGTCTGATCGGTGCGGTAAGGAGAATTTCAAATGGGCCCGAGTTTACCTGAGAATACAACCAAGAAACTATGGCGACATCACTCCTTTGAAGAGCCATTGTAAATGCCTCGTTGAATTTCTGCTCAGCAATCAGTCTACCTAGTTCTTTCATAGGGTCCAGTGGAGCATTGACCTGACAGCAAATACTCCAAATCAATCATCCAGTACACTCTGGGAAACACTATACAGATAATGAAAGATGATAGCATCAACCATCTTCTACCTCAACAAGATTGGTCACTGGTCCGTTACGGGGCTGCAAAGCACCTGTGGTCTTTGATGTTGGGCTCCCTGATGCAAACAGTGACAAAAGTTTGCGCTGGCTGTCAAGCAACTCTGATGTAAGACCCTGGTTCATTGACGATGCTGAAGTGATTGCTTCCTGAGATAATTGAAATGGACAGAAGGCATGTCACTCAACATATGGGATGAAAACTGAACATAGATGAAAGACGACATATTGGTTGGAGTGTTTCATCTTTCCATTGTCCATCTATTGTTTACAACAAAAGATTTGGTAAGCTTACCATCAGAGTTTGAACTAATGGAGTATGTGATGTCAGGATCTGCTGCTGGATAGCAGCAGTGTACTCAGACATGCCGTTGTGGAATGCACCATCTACTTGCTCAAATATTGTCTTGCATGATTGTTCAAACGCGGGAAGAACTGATGACTCAAAGCTAGAGCAGAACGTTTCCTGCCGGGATGAAATAAATAAGAGCCAGCTTCTTAGTACCATATCACTGAAACACAAGACATTAACACCACATCCTACTGCAACTAGTTTTTCTAGTTGGTGGTGCAGTGCTATCAGAAGTGTCTGCTGGTCATTCTACTAGTCTGGAAACTCAGGAGCACTGAAATGCATGAGTGTTTGGAAGGGCAAACCCCAATCTTAAAGTGCTTTTCCAAACAGTGCCCCCTGGTCGTAGCTTATGGTGCATGGCTGGAGCCTGGCACTCCACAAGCTCCTCCTTCACTCACTTGCCCCATACTACCAGTCAGTCTTAGAAGTTGTGGTTGTCCAATGTGTTGTTGTCTGTAATTTGTTTGTTACTCTGGATATGTTAGTGTGTTAGGAAGAGCTTTCTTTGGCCTCTCCTCTGTACATTCCTAGTCTTAATAAAAATGACATGCAGCTCTCTTGCATTGTTTGAGACAAATGAACAAATTCCAAATATGTAAATAAGCTGGTATTCTTTATAGTTGGTTGTATAACTTGTGGTATTTGCAAGAGGATGTTAATAATATTGTTTAGTTAACTTGACAAAACCCTTAACTGTTGTGATGTTTGAATTTTTAGACTACTATACTAGTAAGCAATTGTTTAGGTGACTAAATTCACAAGCACAATGTTTGGGGATGTGTGTACCATGCTGCATCGAATAATGTGACTAATCTGATGACACAAGATGAAAGCAGCACAATACACGTTTTACATATTCTTATCTAAGGATCAACCTATATGTCCTCAGATCAAATTCCTGAAATCAACTCCACCCTGGCCATAGAGTTAGTTCAGGCAACCAAACCAACCTCCGTATGTGTCAATACATGAGTACATATTTATAGCTCATCTGCCCATCTTCACTGACAATGATGATCTGGAAGGAACAAAAGTAATAACAAAGATAAATACCTGAAATGACTGCTTGGCGGATGTCTGGAACTGTGTTTGGGTCTGCCTAGCGATGCTAGCTTCAAGTTTAGAGCTTACAGACTTATCTAGCTGATTCACAACCTTGTCGCCCAGCACTTTCTGAAGAGGTAGTTCATTAGTTCAATGAGAGCAATGAAGAAAAAAATGAGAATAAAAATAAACTGCAACCTGAAGTGAATCAGACGCAGCAGTAGATAAGGACTTTTCAATGGTAGGTGCTGTTGTCCGAGCAACAGCAGGTCCCAATGAAGATATTTCCTTCTTTAGTGATTTCTCCAGCATAACAGAAGTGTCCTTGTTTACAGAAGTTGCAATTACAGTAGCCATCTGCTGCATTCGCTCTCTTTCAGACTTCTTATGCCTTGCATTTTCCTCCTGGAAATGGGCCCACATGGCATTAAAGTTAGCCTTGATGGACTTTTCCACGTTTCGACCAAATGATCCCTCGATCCTTTTGCATTCCTTTGCAGCTGGAGCAGACACAATTGTGCTCAATTGATTTTGCAGGTTACTATATGAAGCCGTAAGCTGCAAAATGAAAAACACAGTATGTAAATGAAAATCGTGATGTCAAAGATACACGCTGAAGGTCATCATTTTCATACAAGGATAACAAAATCAATAAGTTTTCCTTGGACAGCATCAACAAAAATTATTAGAGAATACTGACACCTGATGGTGCAATATAAGCGCAAAAATAGGTCCACGATAGTAACTTGACCCGGAAGCTGAATCTTGATGACACCCGACAGTTCAATGTTTAGCCACTACTACCAGCATTTTCTTAACTACGGTTTTTGAAGTTGAAGATTTGCAATACTGATGGCCATTGTTTTTGTAAATCACATGTCACCAAACTACAAAACATACAATAACAGGCTAGAAACTGTAATCACACAATTTTGATGTGATGACTAAATAGTTAGTATTTTTTTTTTTCCTGGTAAATGTTATGCCAGACTAACAATACAAAAAGGTAGGGGACTAGAATTTTTTACTATACAACTAACTGACCAATTATAAGCATGATGTCCATATCCAATCTATTCTGAATCATGGGAAAAATTGAAGCAGCTCATCTGTTGGGGGTAGATCAGATTGCTATCCAAAGTTCATGATGCAACTTAGAAATATTATGCAATGCAAACACAAATAAAACTTTTTAATTTCAACGTCAAAAAATTTGAGAATCATATTCATATACGAAATACTATAAGAAAAGATAAACAATCCGCCATTTCTTATTTTGGAAAAACAACATGGAACTTATATGATAAAGACCCTGATGTTTCCTGAGTCCAACAATCTAGGTGATTTAAATATATAATAATAATGTACTAAGTTTGAATATAACTACTGCCTGATTAACTTTGTACATCTATGAAACATTGATAACACTAATGTACTACTATCGTATATAAAGTGATGAACCATAAGTTAATTATCTAAGATGTTGCCAAAAAAAAAATGGAGAAAATGATTGCATCTCAGAGAAGACAGGCTCAATACACATTCCCTAGAAAATATTTTTAAGTAGTCAACAAGAGCATATATTGGATTCGCACAGTAGGGCAAAAATATTTAATGCAAAATCACCTGCTGCAGTGTTCCTCGAATAGCTTCAGCATGCACAGAGGAACCAACAGGAGAGTTCTCATTGTTTTGAGGTTCAAGCTAAGGATCAATAGAATTGGAAGTGCTTGTAGAAAGAGACAATTGCCTGGACACTTGAGGATGCATGATTTTTCTCTCTTTGGTACTTGAGGTTAATGGTAAATCCCTTGAACAAGGACTGTCTATTCCCTGAGAAGCTTCAGTTGCCCTCTTCACAACATTTTCATCTCTAGACCCAGAAGACTGTTTCAAAAGTATGGGTACTGGTCTATCAGCCAGAGACTGTGAATCCTCTATGCTGTACTTGTCAGTTGTTATTGTGTGTGCGCTGACTGTGTCTACAGTTTGCTCTGAAGGCTTGGCATGCCTCTCTTTCTCAGCAAGAATTTGGGTCTCCTTACCAGTCTTGGCATGCCTCTCTTTCTCAGCAAGAATTTGGGTCTCCTTACCAGTCTCAAGTTCAACAGTTTGATTTGACTTTCTCTCATCGAAATGTTTTGCTTCTCCTTTTACATTCTGCAAGCTGCCACTTGCAACTGATTCAGCAGATGTGAGCACACCTGAAATGATTTCAGATGGAGTTATCAAGTGCATAGCATGGCCTCCTCCCACCTGAAACACAGGACAAGGATCTGAAATTGCTATACCAATACCATCACTCTGACCACCTCCCGGCTCTTCCCCTCCAAAGCTATCATTTTTACCAAAAGATGACTTGTCCGCATCATAATCACCATGAGATGGAGCTCCTGAAAAAATGTCTACTTAAGACAACTAGAGATCCAGCCAGATTCATCTTTGATGTAGAATCTACAGATGGAACATGGGGAAGAAGAACCAGCTTCTGCATAACAAACTGGTGGAACTGATACTTACATCATACTCCCTCCATCCTATAATAGATGACCTTTTAGCTCTCAGCACAGGAATTAAGGAGTGAAAAAGGTGTAGTTCACAGGAAACGAGAATGAGAGGTGTATGAGGGAAAAGAGAAAGGTGCATTGGGAACTGAGAATGACAACTAATTTGGGACAAATTTTGAATGCTAGAAGGTCAAGTATTATGGGACAAAGGGAGTGCTAAGCATCATATAAATTAACTGAAACAAATATGAATGAAGTTCTTTTCTAAAAAAATATGAAAGAAGTTACTATACATTACCTGTGCGTTGACTATCACTTGGCTTAGTCAAAGCAGCAATAGAAGAATCAGCGGGAGTAGTTTCAGTGGAAGAATCCAGTGCTGCCATTTCTGGAAGACGCTCATTTAAATAAGAAATAGCTGAATCTCTTCCAGGTGCAGTGTTATTAGCTGTAGCAGGAAGACATAGCGATAACTCCAACCCATACCGCTGGACAGCCAGTGTCTGGACACAATAAACTTGAACAATTTGTTCACCATCAGGTTGGGTATCATGTGTTCCCATGAGACTTAATATGGGCATCGTAACTGTAAAATCCGCTATATAGTCCAACCGAGTGGAAGCAGGATCTTGGCCATACGCAACATACACAGCATAAATAGCATTCTTTTTGGCATTTGCAAGCAATATAAGGCTAGCTTGTGGCAATACTGCAACTTGGTTGAAAAATGCCTCCTCAAACCTTTCTTCCAGAGAACTTATAAGTTCCAGCGTTTGAGTGCATTTCCATGTCTCCGAGTCACTCGGCAGCAACCAGCCTTCTTCATCAGTGGAGGCCCAAATTTTTACTTCTCGGTTGAACGGGCCCTGTAACATAAAAGGGACTAATATTTACTACTACTATTCAGGAAAGATGCTTAACCATTCAAGAAAAAAGAAAGATCATAAATAGGAGCCATGATATGAGTTTTCTTTGCAAAGCTTTCAAGAGTGGAATAAATTAACAATGGTGGAATATTATCTTTTCAAAAATACATTCGCCCATCCCAAGGTGCAACTAGCAAATACTAACATGAAGCATGACATCAATTCAAACATTTACAGCAAAATAATAATAACTAGTTCTGTTGCAGTTTCTAGTGTTGTCTTCACTGTTGTTGAACTTGTCTGTTATAATTTATCTTTTTACTCCTGTTTCCCGTACCTTAGCTCCCAGGGCTGCAGTTTGTATTTGTTCATGCTTTATTCAAACAAACTGGCACTATGTGTTCAGTCGTTCAAAAACATAACTGAGTTATGATTATGGAACTATAGAATTCTTTTCAGTTTATTCAACTCTGCTTTTGAAGATGCAATCATGAGGTACCTTGTGGTCGTGAAAAATAAACGATTTTTTTAAAACAATGGCAGGAGCTCTGCCTTTTGATTAAGACGAAATGAAATTATGTACAAGAAAGGGTACCCAAACATAGTGCCCACAGGACACCCGAAGTCTAGTCTAATGAGCAGGATAAAGTACACCTAGGCTCTAGGCTATGGTTAGTCAGAGCAGGATAAAGTACGCCTTCAATTTGTCAGTGAACCAATAACACTTCTAAACTAGTAAAGATATCCTGCTACAACTGGTAACATAATAAGAATTCCAGCCTTCAATAAGAAAACATTGTATCAAGGATTAGGCTAAAAAAAGAAAATGATTGAAAAGGCACAAGAATACATACTGATGTAACAAGATTTATATGATTTGGTCGTTCAGGTGCAGTAAGGAAAGAAACTGAGTAAACTGATTGACCATCATGTGGTTTCAGCACAGAGAGAGCGGCTACCCTGCGATCATTCCAGACCTTTACCTGTCACACACAAAAGGGACGAAATTATAAACTGCACTCAGCGATACTTAATAATGTTATGTATATCCAGTATGGTACCAAACAAATACAAGGTAACATATGTCGTAACACCCAGAGAAGGAATAACAATTCTCTTATCCACAGTGGACTTTGTCCGAGTGCAGCAGGATTAACAATATGATAAAAGGAAACTAAGTTCCATAATTGTACCATCCATCTGTGTGCTGACTGCATATCAACTTGCACTTATCAAATACTGAGAAACAGAAGAATAAGAAATAGCATTTTACATTCCAGATTCTTGATGTTCTTAGACAGAAACCAAGCTAAAATTTGATACAAATGTGCACAACGAAATAGAAGTTCATGAAGAAAGTTTAGGATCTGTAGTTTTCAAGGCAGATTCAAATACTACTTTTCCTAACATAACAAACAAGAGGATCTCCTGTAAAGAGTACAAACCGTGCCATATTTGGATGCTGAAGCCAGACGCGTAGTCATCCATTGAGATATGGAGAGATCAGTAATATCTCCACCATGTTTACCAACTAAGCTCACACCATCAATCAGCTTGTCAAGTGGGCATCTTACAGGTTCTTCCGAATGGGGTTCTCTTCCTTTTCCCACCTTTATTGTGTCCACTCTCAAGACGCAATTCCCAATTCCAACATATAGAATCTCCTAAAAGAAGAAACTACATGGATCAGTATATAGGAATACAATCAAGACATTTCAGGTGATAGAGGTCATATATATGAGGATTTACTTGCTTATGAGAGTGCCAACATATTCTCGGATGATAGGTTTCAGCATCTCCTATAATCTGGATGGCGGTTTCAATCTTTCCTGTGATTTGAGATTTATTTTCCTCATCAGGTCCCTCGTCAATCTTCCACACATATACTCGCCCATTTACGCTTGCACTGTAGATAAGTAAAATAAGTTGGAGAGTTTAAGAGGACATTGAGGAAGTATATGTTGTGCCAATCTTAAATAGTATGCTATGGTCTTAGACTAACAAAAAGGGAAAGTTTACATTGCATCAACAAGTGGACGATAAAAGTTGACAAGGCCACACTACCACCCAGTTGTCCTCCCACAAAGGCAACGAGAAGAAAACAGATACATGTGCGCTCTACTGCTGCACCAAGAAAAGAAACATGTCTGAAAACATCATATACATCGACAAAGCGTACCTTGCTAAACGATGCACATCTTCTGCAAAAAAGGCCATGTCCGTCACCCTCTACAGCAAACACAATTAAGTCCGTCAAAACATAAAGAAGAAAAGCTAACTCAGGTTGACTAATAAACTAAAAAATATAACAAGGCATGGTGAACATGCTAAATTACAAAATAAACTGTCTTAAACCAAAATATAAATACTTACATCAGGTAAATTATCTGGTACTCTTGTTGTACAAATATACGTGAAAAATGCACTTGTCTGGCATATAAAAAAAAATACTGAAAGCAAATTTGTAGGGGCATAAAATAAGCTGATATTAATATCCTTAATTAATTAACTCGTGTGCCAGTAAGGTTAACCCTCCATTTGGATTTCACCTACATGCAACAATCATATCAATTAATTTGGAACATAGTCACAACCTAATTTTACAGCCTGGAATAAGCCAAACAACAAAGGCAACTAAACAAAACACACTGCATTTACTGAGCCTGAGGTGTTCATGTGCTAACAAGAGAGCAATTTGTCGCTCCAAAGACACTATTATTAGCACTGGTTCATGGCCATATATAAACTAAACAACACGACTACAGCAGTCACATACCTTTGTGTGCCCCCGAAGGAGCGAGCGGAGTGCAGTGTTGATGTTTAGCACGCGGATGTTTCCTTGCTTAAGACCGTACACGATGTAGGTCCTGTTCACCGCGATCTGCCTGCCGAGGACCAATCCAGGGTCCGAGACGTACTTGGTTATCGGCGTCACCTCGAGCTGCGGCGGCTCCGCCTCCCCTGGTAGCCGTGAGTCCACGTCGTGCACCGCCCGGTCCACGGGACCCAGCAGCCTCCCTCGTGGAAACTTGCTGCTGGGCATCCTCGCCGGCGGCGCAGAAGACGACGCCGGGAGCGCCGCGGAGAACTCCGACGGCGGCGGCACAGACGAAGCCGACTTGAGGTGGGTGGGCGCGGTGTTTCCTAACAGCTGCATCAGTCGCGCCCCCGGGGCGTGGGGGTCGGGAAGGTGGTGGGGTTGTTACAGTGGCGGAGACCTGAGCTTGCTGAAGTCAAAGGGGATATTTGTTGCGGTTCTAGTGTTTCCCGACGGGGACGCCATCAAGGTGGCGAGGAGGTTGTGGCCGTGGCGTGGATACGTGTTGGGGAAGGAAAACGGGAGGAAGTGAGTGATGGTGCTCTTTGCTCGTGGAGTTATTTGATCGAAAACTCATGTTTGATCCTCACCTTATGACACAACTTATCCATTTCTTGTATTAATGAATTTACTATGATTGTCACTTTCTATTTTTTTATTTTCAATTCATACTCATTTTCAACCCTCTCGAGAAAGATTTGAATATGTTGAAAGCTCAGCTCTTGTCATTCAATTCAAAAAGAACATCCATATGAATCTTGAGAAGCAAGCTATAAAACAAAGGCTTATGTCACAGTATATTTTCTTAACCAAACAACATACTATAACCTAATAACAATGAGCCCACTAAACTTGCATTCAGTCAAAAAAAAAAAAAAACTTGTATTCGATGAGTGGATTGGAATTTGGAACCGTTCGTAGGGTGTTTAGTTCACTGGGGAGTTATTCTGAAATATTCCATTAAGATAAGGGTCGTCCCTATCCATCCAAATCTGAGAAACCGGTGCATGCAACCCACTTTTGGTGTAGCACGCAAAGGACTAGTGGCAGTGGCTTCGCAGCACGGAAGAGCGGCATCGACAAACCTCGCGAGTGCGGAGTAAGCAACGCTGACATGGGGAGTCTCATGCTAAGAAATAAACGATGAATTCCCACAGCCCATCCCTTATGAGTTGATGACCTTTCAAGCAAAGATAAATATTTGCTCTAGTACTAGGAAACTAGAAAATGAAGACACATTTAGCATTATCATCATTAATCTTGTGCACATCAGCAATGAGCCAAGTGTAGCTTCTAAAGCACATTGCAGGCATGGACAATCCGTGGTACAAAATGTTTGATGGCTCCTTGAGACATCAGGGCAGTCATTACAAATGAAATGATGGACTGACAGATTTTGTGCAGGGTTCACTAATAAATACTCGAGTCGACGTGCCTGAAATCCACTTTACTCATCTTTCATGGATTTTGGCAACCCGTACACAGACTTTCTAACCGATGTGGTGCCTCAGAAACGAAGGTACAATTGATCAAAACGTACCATGGCCTTTGTGAGTAAGCATTTCATGGAAAGTTTAAAGTGTTTCAGGCATGACCAACTTCTAGTATGATCAGAAAATTCCTGTAAGCTTCTGAATCCACATTCTCTTTCTGGTTGTTTGAGGAGGCGAGGAGAGTGAATCCCAAGAGTTGGTGAGCAACACGCAGATTGCTAAATGTTCAGCTGTACTAGAAACTTGGTTCTGACTTCCTTTTCTAGTAAGCTTAACTTTGTGGCTGCGATGTGGATTCACTGGCATTAACTGCTTCAGGAGCAGCTGCAGCACCAGGATTAGCATCAGAATTAACATTATCAACCTGATCAGGCTTATCCTCCTGCATCTCCACGTCGTGGCTACCAGATGATTCCTCGTGGCTACCTGATGATTCCTCAGCTTCTGCATTAGCCATCTCTTCGTCACCATCACCTGCTACATGTTTTGTTCCATTTGGTACTGCTATTGTATGCTCAGGTGTGCTCACAGACTCTACATCAGCAGGCCCAGAAATTTCTGTAATTTGTGTGCAATCCGAACATGGCAGCCCATGAGCAGCTGGATATGGGTCGGTGCACTTGGTTATTGTTGATGTAACTAGGAGATTCTACAAACAAGAGAGACCATAGTTGGCAATGAATGTTTCAGAACAAAAATTAGAAGAACACAAACATAATGAATGAAAAAAAAAACTTTCAGCAGATACACTCTCAACTTAACGTCCACCTAGGCATGGGAGATCTCATTTTGTCTTTCTTAATTACAGAAGAACTGTAGCAACTGGTACATTGTAAATTAATTGATATATATTTTTTTATCAAGGTGCACTCGATGTTGTTTCAAAAAATCATAACTCAAACCAAGGTACATTATTTTCACTTTAGGTGGTAAACCAACAAGTAAAAAACTTGCACTTCAGATCAATAAGGCGAACTCAAAGTACACGATAACATAGCTAAGAACCGCGTGGTAACAATATCTAAGCAATAGTGAAAGCTCACTGACAAACCTTCTCCAAGGCGAATGCAAGCTTTGATAATTTTGTATATGTTCCTTTTGGATCCAACAAAATCTGTCAATGGAAACTAATGTAAGACTATTTGCTTCGAAATAGGATGAATGAAAGGTATAAACGAAAATGGTTCTTCTTATAAGTAATTGGTGTCCCAACATAGTAGCTCCCAAGCCCTGATAAAGGAGGGTTGTGTTAGGTTTGGCGAGCCAACGTAAAAACTTAGCCACTCTTATGGAGATGAAACCCAAACATGTTCAACGACGGCCTCCTGAAGCGCCAGTGCGTAGTGGGGTTCTAAAGCGGGACGGCAATGTAAAGAGCGGCAGAGGTCGACCTAAATTGACTTGGGACAAGTCAGTTAAGAGAGACCTTAAGGAGTGGGATATCTCCAAGGATTTAGCTATGGATAGGAGCGCTTGGAGACTAGCCATCTACGTGCCTGAACCATGACTTTTATGTGTTACTTAAGAGAGACCTTAAGGAGTGGGATATCTTCGAGGATTTAGCTATGGATAGGAGCGCTTGGAGACTAGCCATCTACGTGCTTGAACCATGACTTTTATATGTTACTTAAGCGAGACCTTAAGGAGTGGGATATCTCTAAGGATTTAGCTATGGATAGGAGCGCTCGGAGACTAGCCATCTACGTGCCTGAACCATGACTTTTATGTGTTACTCTGTGACTTGTCTCTTGTGGGTTTCATCTCTAGCCTACCCCAACTTGCTTGGGAAAAAAAGACTATGTTGTTGTTGTTGTTATAAGTAATTGTCACTGACATTAACATGGTGTTTGGTTGCGGAATGGGTTAGTCCATCTTCTCACTTTTTTTTGTTTGGTTTGAGGAATGGAATGGGTTGATACATCATCATCTCATTCCTCACAAGCTACTAATTAGTAATAGTATGAGGAACGTAGTCACTCCACCTAATTTGATGAATGGATTCATGATGCACCACCTCTTCTAGAATGGTTTGATTCCTCAAACCAAACACCTTCTAAATTTTAGAACAAGTTTTAGAAGCAAAATGAAAGGGGGAAGTCTCACCTCACAAAGCCTTTGCAGTGTGAATGGAGGACCCTCTTCAAACCTCTCGAGGGCTGCAAAATAATTCAACAAACAATCACATATTTGCAAATAATCAAACAAGTATTGCAACTAATCCACAAAAGGAGTCGATCTCTAATTATCTGTAAGAAATAAATTAACTGATGTGCAAGTAGGCCTTGTATGAGCTTCAATGGAAAACCCACCAGCATTGGTCTAATCATATATTTAAATGCTTTTGCAATGTTAACAAACAAGTAGAAGGTCCATGAAATGATATTCTCTACTTAATAATGTTCTACAGCAGTAATAAAAGAATAGGAGTATGATATAGCTATATCACATAAATATAAAAGCACCATTACACCAACTTTGAGTTGTAAACTCATGCAAGAGGCGTGACACCAATAATTACAAGCACTAGTTCTTTTACCAATAATATCCATTGAATCTTTGAACCAGCAAATCACAAGGTATGCAGTGCAGGTTAGAGTGTTTAGCTTTCAATGCCATGGAAGAGTACTATTTCAATGCTCCAAGTTATTAACAACCAAAATAAGCTAGATTTATGCACAGCTAAGAACATGAGCTACTGCATAACTCAAAGGGCAAATGAAAAAGAATTTGATATCTACAGTCAACCAGGATAATAGATCTATTCCAATTCCACCTTGAAAATATTCAGAAATACATATACACTACAACAACAAAAATTTACTCAAACTTTATAGCACAAAATAAGTGTGAACGTCGTACCACCATTTAGCCGGGTAAATAGCTCTGAGAAATACCTCTGTTGCCCATCATTTTTGCTCACCATTTCAACCTCAAAATATTCATCCAAGACCTTCACATGATGAACATCGGTTTAGATGATAAACATATACAGCACAAATCGCCACACACTACAGCCAACATACCCAAACCCAATACACATACCTGCTTCAATTGAATAGACAGTACACTCTTGAGGAACCTCCAGTCATGCCTGCAAAGGAATTAGTCACAAGTATAAATGTTGTGCTCCAATCATTTGTCCCAGTATTCTGGATGCAGCAAGAATGCCTTTAAAACAAAATGCAAGAAACATAGCCAACCTAGTGCCCTGGTACATGCCTGGTTAGCATCTTACAACAGATTCTATTCAAAGAACATGAAACACATACACCATCAGTTTAAATGAGGCAATAAACTAATTTTTTTCGTACAAAATGATGGAGGTACTCACAGTGTTAAAACTTTAAACTCTAAAAGAACAGAAAACACATCCATGAATGGAAACTATGAAGCAGTATAGGAGAAGTTTAATACCAGAACTTTCCGGTGTCAGCTATAACTTCAATGATGCTTCTCATGTCCTCAGGACTTACATCAACATTTGTCACTGTATCCCTGCAATGAAAATGCATTGCACTAAAGCTCATAGGCAAAGTAAATTCAGAGTCAAATTCAGAAATTCAGTAAACAAAATTGGAGACGAAGACCAGCAATGTTTATGCTATCCTACCATATTAAAAAAGGTGTCAAAAAAGGTGACAAAATTGGAGACAAAGACCAGCCAAAGAGATGCGATTAAACATGGAAGAAAACAAGAACCCTCGTCAAAGTGGACGTGCTGTAATTCCTCAACAACTCGAGCCCATTCAAAATTTTCTACTGTGTCAAAAAAGGTGTTGCCATGAGGAAATGCAGTGACTATTCGAATTTCAATAGCATAAAAAGGCGTACCCAGTGCCGTAGGCTCCCGCACTGCGGGGTCTGGGGAAGGGAAAATAGCCAGCAGCCATCCCTGCACAAATGTGCAGAGGCTGGGGCTTGAACCCTGGACCTCTTGGTCACAGGCGGTAAAGCTCTACCGCTTGCACCAGGGCCGCCCTTCCGAATTTCAATAGCATCTGAGTGAATATTTGGTTTTTAGTATGGCCATGTATAAGATTGAACCCAAATTATGTTTAGCAATGCACGGCTGAAGTTTATTTTGGATACCATGTTGTATAACAACTAGGAAGTAAACCTGTTTTTTAATGGAGGAATTATCTTGTTGACATTATGATGAAAGCAGAAACTACTTGACTTAGACTGAATCAACAGTTTCAAAATTACAAGATTAAAAATCACTATGCAATTTAATAAATTTGAACAAATATATCTTGAAGGAGAAATCTGGAAGGTGCTTTCATGCTTGGTGATCTGGATTGCAACAGAATCATATGATGCAAAGATGAGATGACAACATATAAAGGTAAAAGATATCCTTTGCTCTTTGACACACCCTTGTTCCTTTCTCTTGTGCTTTATTTTTGGTAATTTTTTTGTCATCCTTGTGCCCATTTTCTTTCATCTTTCAAGACTATAATGCACATGCAGTTCTCCAGCATTTTCATGCGACAAAAAAGCATCAAGATAAAAGCTCTCCAAATTTCTGCTGAAATTTAGCAGTTCAGTGCAAGCTGTGCACACAGGGGCAAAAAGAAAGGCACACTTGTCCAATGTCTGTGCAATGAACCAGGCCATGCTCACGTTTTGATCCAATCACAAAGAAAACTTTCTTCGTCACTTTTCCACTCGGGTCACATTTATTTGCTTGTACATGGTTATAACATTTTGCTTCAAATGAGCATCCTTCTCAATGAGAAATCGTGCAAAACTAGGATGAATTTATCCCTGGTGACATCTTCATTATACTCTATAAAGCAAATTGAGATTTCATACAGAACCATCATCCAAGAATGTGCATACAACGATACAGACCAATAGCTGTGACATAAATCTGCAATCACTTACTCGTCCACCCCGTCCTCCGGGGCTGCGTCCTCGATAGCCTGATCCGCGTCAGAAGTTGACTCTGGAGCCACCGTGGACGCCGCAGAGTCCTCCACCACCGCCGCACCACTCTCCACGCGCTGATCCGAGTGGGCAGCGGCTTCCGGGGCCGCCACCGCTGCTGCATTCTCCGTCACGGCACCCTCCATTCGTGGGTCTTCCCAATTCTGCAAGATAGGCGAAGAATCATGAATCCAGATAATAAAGCGGGCGCATGGCAGGCGACGGTGGCTAGGGTTTCGACATTTCGAGGACGGAGGCGAACTGGGGGGCGCTGCAATCTAGGGTTACGTGAATCGTAAAAGAGGCTGGTGATGGAAGGGGCGCTCACCAGCAGTTTCGACGCGGGGCAGCGGGGCGGCCGGCGGGCGGCGGACAACAGGGCGGCTTCGCTATCTGAGGTCGGCTTGTCGTTGTCGTGGAAGGTATGCCGTTCACTCGCTCTCCTCGTTGGTAGACCGGCGAAGGAGGGGAAGTTTTGCGCGGGGACGGAAGCTGGGCCCACTGTTTTATGCCAATGGACTGGAGATCCCAACGGGCTATCGACGGTTTTGAGAAAACTATGACGAAATTATGATCAACGACAGCTTCGCTGGTGCTCCTTCGGTCCTGATTCGTCCTAATTCTAAATTATAAGCTACTTTAAAAATCTTGTAGAGAGTTAAAATATTTTAAATCTAATTAAATTTGTATAATAAAATAATACTTATTTCGTTCTAAATTATATATCACTTTAACTTTTCTAATGCATGAATTTTGCTATGTATCTAGATATATTATTTATTTAGATACATAACAAAATACATGTAATAAAAAAGTCAAAGTGAATAATAATTTATAACAGAGGAAGTAACATTTATAATACTACCAAAGTATTATTAGACTCTTTTACTAATTATAATTTTGTAATATATTTATTTGATATCATGAATATTTCTGTTTTTTATAATTTTAGTTTAACTTAAAAATACTTTGATTCTTTAAAATTATTGGAATGAGTTGTAATTTATAATGAAGAAAGTAGCTTTTCTTGAATCAATAATTATTAATTCTTAAAAATAAAACATCACAGATTTAGAAAAAAGCATTGCGGAAGGGTCCATAAGGGTAAGGCTAATAACATGGCCTGCTTAGCCTATCTTTTAGCCTATCCATATAGTAGTTTGTCACTTGTTCTCTTTTTGTTCTTAAACATGTATAAGTTGCTTATACATTTACAAACCTATTCTCTTCTCTTTTCTTTATTTTCTTTTCCATTTCAGGATACAATTCTTTATTACACTTGCTCTAAAGCAACTTTCACAAGCTTTACTACACTTGCTCTGAAGCAACTACCATGAATTTAGGACACCTATTAATGCACATGTATTCAATCAGGGAGAGACTTAGGTTCTGCTTGGTTCATGACCATAATGTACTATACCCAAGATTAGTCATGCCTCAGCTTTCTTCGTAGCTATTCTGATTTGTCAACACAACTACCACATGTCACACTTTCTTATCACTCTCTGTCATTTTAACATTATTGGAAGTATTGCTTCAATCTTACTCGCCAATTTTTCTCAACAGTCACAGTTTGTGAAATGTTTAACGTAGCAAACTATCTCATCAAGCTCGAGTAGGTTTTTGTCTCCCACTACTACTGCTGAATTTATAAAATCCCAGATATTTACTGTATAGTATATGCACGTGAAAATTTAGGTGCCTATGATTTGCGTCCCGTCCTCCTGCCTTCTGATTTGCTCCCCACCCCACCCCACTCCCAAAATCGAAAAGAAAAAGAAAAAACAAAAACCGAAGCAAAAGAGAGTGGGAGCATTGGGGCCTCCGGCCCGTAGAGACAAGGCCCACCAGGGTTCTTCCTTCGCCTTCTTCCCAGTTCCCTCCTCACACCGTTGCGGCGCGGCGCCACCCCAGAACCCGACCGCCGCCCCCCACCATGTTGCCCCGATTGCCGGCGACGTCGAGCCTCCTTCGCCGGTCGCTCCGGGAACCGCGCGGCTTCAGCTCCTCCGCCTCCTCTTCGCTAGCTTCATCTAAGGAAACGGCCGACGGGAAGCTCGTGGCGTCAGTGCTGTTCGAGCGCCTCCCCGTCGTCATCCCCAAGATCCACCCCGTTGTCTACGCCTTCCAAGAATTCTCGTACGGCAGATCCGCTCATCCAGTTCGTTCTCTCCTTATATGATCTTGCTTCGTTATGCTTATTTGGTTTTGCGTGGCTATGGTTGTTTCTCTGTTTAGATTTCGGTGGAGGCAGCAGTACAGACGGCAATACCCCGAGGAGGTCCTCGGCAAGGCCGAGGCGAGGTGATACCCCTCCCCCTCCCCCTCCCTTTTGTCCCTTATGTCATAGACTTATTTTCCTAATTCACCACCCCAACCCGGTTGTTCTGATTTTGCTGTGAAGGCAGGGTAACAAATTCAATTTTAAAATGGGATGGAATGAGTGCATTGATGGGATGAGTGCATTTTTGTTGTGCATAAGCACAAACAAGCCTTCCAAAATTGCCAGAAGAGAGAAAAATAATGCTTTTGTTGTGTATTAGTACAGGGTCTTGATTAGTATTTAGAAAAAATGGGCAGTGCTTTCAAAATAGTAAGTCGTTTTGGCTCTTTCAGATACATAGCTTTTGCTATATATCTGGAAATAATGTATATGTAGGTAAAAGCTATGCACCTAGAAAAGGCAGAACAACTTACAGTTTGGAATGTAGGGAGTATTACATATACTTTGCAACTATCTTACTGAGTCTTTTGGCAATTGTCAATAAATGCAAATGCATTTTCAATTCTAGCATGAAGACTGAAGGGAGTGGGAGTGGAAATGGGAGTGTGTGATGCTCTGTGTTCGAGCCCTATGTTTATGTTTGAATTAGCTTATTATGCATTTAGACTATATGTTATGTTTGAATTTGGATTTGGAAATTATGGATTTAAAATGATGTTGAGTTTTGTGTGTTAGAAACATAATAATTTGTCCTATAATCCTGAAAGTGATATTGGGGCAGCCCTAATACCGCGACTTATTGGAGTGGCAGATGAACGATTCTACTACTAAAATAGGAGAAAAACGTAAAAGGGTACCCACGTTAGCTCACACTTGGAGAAATTGTAAATAGACTTATGATAGATGAAAGGACATACTTGAGCTCTATACTTAAATGTAGAACAGACTAGATTGGAACTTGATTAAAAAAATGAAGTGATGAATGAACTTAGACGTCTTCATTATGTGAATCGGGCCACTACATGTTTTATATAAGCTATGACTCATCTCTGGCTCTGATACAGTGATACATGGGAGTTTTACTGTGGCCTTCTTCTCAGTTTTATCCCTTTGAGTGACCCTTTTTTATTTGGGTGCGAAAAATATCCTAACTCTTTTGGGTGCGAAAAATATCCTAACTCTTTTTCTTTCTGTAGGGGTAAGGGTGATTATCATATTGATTACGTCCCTGCTCCAAGAATTACTGAGGCTGACAAAACAAATGACCGGAAGTAAGTTTTGCCCCTCCATGTCTTATTAGTTTCTATATGGTTCTTCTGGGCAGAGACTGGCATGCCTTAAGGTTATTTTTTTGTATCCATACACTCAAGTGTCTTGCATGTCTCTAATTACTACGATAACTAGGTGAACCACAGATGTGATTGTACAATGAAATTACATTTGTTTCTGCAATGCCTCTAATTAAAACATAGCTTCCATTTGTTGGGCAACCGTAACACCCAAAACATCATTGAATACACGTGCAATTGGGTAATCATAGGTCTCTTTTTTTCTTTCCATTTGTGGTAGAATTTCTTGGATTTATCCAATGATATGGAATACGGATTGTGGAGGGAGTTTCTACCCCTGAAAGCGATGGATTTCTCCCATTCTTTAACAATTCATTTGTGCTTCCCTGTTCTGCTTTTACAGTGATACACTCATAATAATTGATTTTGATTTACAATCTTCAAATATGTGTATTGCTTGGTACTTGGCTAGTTGCCTATCATGACCTACATCAACTTTTATAGTTCCATATGATTCACAGTACAAGCTGTCCAAGTCTTAAGCTACTTCTGTTTTGAGGGCAAGTAATGCAGATCACTACAGGCTATTTACGATCATTACAATGTGTCTGCTCTTGTGAGAACCCGTAATAGAAGGGTTCATAGCTAAAACATTTGTTGATGTTATTCTCTGACTTTGACGAGTCGGTTAAGAGAGTCCTTAAGGAGTGGGATATCTCCAAGGATTTAGCTATGGATAGGAGTGCTTGGAGACTAGCCATCTATGTGCCTGAACCATGATTTTTATGTGTTACTCTGTGTCTTCTCTCTTCTGGGTTTCATCTCTAGCCTACCCTAACTTGCTTGGGAAAAAAAGGCTATGTTGTAGTTGTTGTTGTTATTGTATTCTCTGTCTGCTCAAAGACAAATGCAATAGGCATTTGTCATGGGAAACTTTATAATCAACATGATTAGGAATTTTTTTCAATTTGCAAGTGTCACCATAGAATTGCGCTGAAAGTTGAATATGTTTTATGAATTAGTTCCATGGCATTTCTTAGCTTTTAAGTACTGCGCTGTCCAAGCCCTACTAAACCATCTAAATCATTGTTTTATGTAGGTCTTTACAACGAGCTCTTGATAATAAACTTTATCTCCTGCTGTATGGCAACGCCTACGGGGCTCCTGATGGAAAGCCTGTATGGCATTTTCCAGAAAAAGTATATGAAAATGAAGAAACTATGCGACTGGTATGCAGTTCTGCAATTTTACAAATGAAAAACTATCGTTTAATTCATGATTTAGTCTGCTTTCAGTTTCTTTTGCCTACATCACATCCTTAAATGCACAACTGATTTGAAGAGGTTATCTGTGGTTTCTTGTATACTGGATTCTGTTGCAGTGTGCGGAGGCTGCATTAAAATCTGTTCTTCGGGGACTTGACCATACATACTTTGTTGGCAATGCTCCAATGGCTCATATGGCAGTTGAACAAAAGGATTCAAGTGTTTCACCACCATTCAAGGTGCCTAATTCTTGACCAGTTGATGAAAGCTCTTTGCAATACATTGTAGTTCCTTGCGTGTTGTAACTTGTAAGGAATTAGTTCACTAATATCCTTGCCATGTTTCCTCATCGCTCGTCAGCACTGTTTTTTTGTGTGTTTCTGTTTAGCCTTTGTGTGCTAGAAGCATATACTGGTTCACAATTCTCCCCATCATTAATCCTGTTATGCTTTTCGCAGCGTTTCTTTTTCAAGTCACAAGTGGTTGGCACAACGAAATACCATATTGGAAAATGCAAGGACTTCGCGTGGGTGACCAAAGATGAGCTGCTGGAGTATTTTCCTGAGAACAAGGATTTCTTCAACAAGATGATCATCCACATTAGATAGCTCTGTAATCAGGCCATGGGCGTTCTGAACAATTACCATTTTTTTTTTGTCTTAGTGCTGTACAAGTTCAGCTTCACGATTTTTTCGTCACTAGCAGGATTGGCAGGAAACCACCAGTGCGGGCAGTTGACACATGGCCATTTGGCCTCTCCTTGGGCTGATCATATATCATTGTTTGGCACTATGGCATTGCTGTAGCATGTAGTCCTGTCCTAGCGGCTGTATGTTCACATGACGTATTATCAGTTTGTTGTCCATGAGAAAAAAATAATTAGCACATGGTGACATTTGATTCCTCTGCTTTGTTATCCTGGTCAATGTTTGTGGAATCTGTAGCTCTGTACTCGTCACTTGGGGAATTCTGGCAACGCTCCTGATAGCATTTGATTCAGGTTATTCTGCATCTCCTGAATAAAAAATCAAGTATGTTCTTCTGATGTGCTAGAAGGTCTTGATTTCCTCAGATGCCGACAAGCCGTGCACACCTCTAGGGAGTGGGCCCACACCGTCGTGTTTATGCCGTGGCTCGTGGCTCATGCAGACCAACACGTGGCGAGTCCCAACGCTTCCACAGAAAACCGCCTCTGATTCTCACATGCTGATGAACCCCTCCAGCAGTCCAGCTGCCAGGCGTCCAACTCCCTTTTCTCATCTCCCTGTTCTTTCCGCTGCTGCTAGCCTGTTACAGAGGCTTTGGGCTTCGCTGCCAGTGCAGGGTAGGGCACAACAAGAAGACTGCACATACGAGAGTTGTGGACCTCGTTACTGACCTGCAAGGCGAGGCGATTGGTTAGGACCTTGGCCTCTGATCGATGCAGGTCCCTGCGGGTTTCCTCGGCAAGCTCTGGAGCTTCGTGACCTTCGTGCCCTTTCATCCTCCTCCTGCTCCTGCTCCTGGGATCCATCAAAGGTAACAGCAGCAGCGGCACAGATTGGCCACGGCTTTTATTTATGAATGAATTGCCTCTGTGTGGATGATTTGATTTCTAGTATTGTGCTCAGTGTTAACGATTGTCTATGTCATGTGTGGTTCAGGTAGATGCAAATGATTCACTCTTCTTTTCTGCAGCTGTCCTAATCGGTCCGGTTGCGGCTTCCATCGTGTTCTTCGGGAGCTCTGCGGTTATTATTGGTCTCTGGCCTGCGCATTTCATCTGGACATACTACTGTGTTCTTAAATACGGTAACTTTTCCCTCCTACATTGGCAGGTTTTGTGTGGTTTGCTGCAGCTCATCTGTATGCTGATTGATTAGATGAAAGTGGAATCAATGATGTGATCATTTCTGTTAGTGCTGGTTTTGCAGAACCGAAAGGATCGGGCTCCAATTGAAGATTCTTATTGGAATAGTGTTGCCATTACCACTGCTTCTCTTGCCAGTAGTTTCTATTGTTGGGAGTCTTCTGGGTGGTATAGGCTATGGAGTTTTTGTACCTCTTATGGCAACCTTTGAGGCTGTTGGTGTGGGTGTCACTGACAAGCTGACGCACTTTTTTGTGGTACGAATGTGCCTTTTAGGTTCAGATTCTTTTGTTAATTTGATCGGTAGGAGTCACTTAATAGTTTTATTGACATCATCTTTGCTGCAGGATGGAACTGTAAGCACAATAGTTGGAGCTTGCACGGTTGTCCGTGATGTCACTGATTTCTGCTTCCACTCGTACTTCTCTTTCATGGATGATCTTAATGAGAAAATGGGGGACGATGAAGCCCCTCTTGACATCAAGTATGTTTTGAACTTCCATTTTCCCTCTCCCAGTAATCAGAACAGTGTTTTGCTTCCTCTTTGTGTTTCCGATTTTTTATTTTCGTCAGGCAACGCGATATGTGCGCAAATCTATGCCTGAAAACGTTTATTTGTATTATCAGGCTTCAAAAGCCACATGATCAATGAAAATCAGATGGGGATTCTCTCCCCCCACCCCCACCCCCACCCCCGGTTGACCGATCAGAAAAGAAATTCAGAACACAATGCTAGTCATGCATATCTTCAACAGAAGATCTGAAATTGAACCTCAAAACATGCACCCAAATAGCCTTACTTATACTTCCTCCGGTTACAAATATAAGTCCATGTCTATTTAGGTTTTTCCTAGGTCGATCTAACTTTTTCCCAAAGGCCGGGAAGAACTTTATTATATAATAAGAAGAGAATTCGTCCAGTTTATATGGGGAACCGAGCATAAAACCTTACATGAAACAAACGCCTACCCGGCTCTTCTCAGGAGGAAGCAGAGCACCACTAACTAAAAACTCTACCACTGGCATGACACTCCCGGTTACAACTTGCTTAGGACTGACAGCTAAACAGGACTAAAAAACAACTGCAGCAGCGGAAGTTTTGAAAAGAGATGACCCCACAGCTGCAAACTCACTCTAGACCAACAATGAGTAGCAATAACAACCCAAGACGCCGAAAAGGACCCCGAAAAAAAAAAGAGAACCTTCATCCTGGTCAATGTTTCTGAACAAAGATATTTCAGGACGGACCATGTAATGGGGATATTAGGGTCTTGTGCAAACTGATGTTTACCTGTCCAGGCCACTGCACACCATCACAGAGCAGCAACCAGGATTCTTCTGACCAGATCACTATATGCAGTTCCACAGCCTTGGATGCTCCTCCCTTATTTTTTCAAGGGTGCATTCCATGGTCAGCCAGAATCATTAATGCAATTATGCTTCCATTTTCATCTTGGGAAAGAGCTGTTTGAAATGCTGCACAAAATGATTGAACAGATCAGAACCCATATTCCTGGAGAAAGGTGACAGTTCACCTAATTTATTTTGCGAGGGAATTCTTGTGCCTACTGGATAGTATTTTTGCCTCGAATTCTTTTATCAGCTAGCTACTACTTTTTCGTTGATTACTTCGTGTTCCCTGTAAGTGATGCAGGTAGTAATGGTACCGATAGTGAAGTTGTGATGCTAACTAGAAATTGATCTTATCCTTGTATCTCAACAAAATCACTAGTTGTAGCAGTACAGCTGGATTTAGTGCCGTCAGATTGCATCACCGATACAGTTGCTGCATCGGTTGTGATGTTGTCAATCTGCATTTCCACTTCAGCTGTCAGTGGAGGGCTGTAAACTAGACTCTGCAGTTGTTTGCTCAATGCTTAATTTCTTCCACTGGAAACCAGCTGGTGCTAGTGCATTTGTGGACATATTAACTTCCTTGACAAGTGGTTCCTTCGCTACCATGGTGTCCAGAACATCATCCATTAGCCTCCAAGGCTGGTGCAGGCCGAACCCTTTTCGTCTTAACTAATAGTATATTGTATTAAATGAAACAATTATATATATTATATATTTCTTCATTAAGAATCTAGTAATCTCAATATTTTGTTTTCAATCCACATAAATTTTGTACATTTATGATCAGAGGAAAGATCAAATTATCTATGCAGTTTTGTTACTAACATTATAGGGTGCTTTGATGCAGGTTGTCTTATCTACCACGGAGCATGCTCATTGCCATTATTGCTGTTCCAGTGGATGTGCTGATGATAAGTGCAGTGGCTTTGTGGAAAAGCCCCTACATGTTGTTGAAAGGATGGCAAAGGTTATGTGAGGATCTAGCTGGAAGGGAGGGACCATTTTTAGAAACTGTCTGTGTGCATTTTGCTGGTTTGGCCATTGTACTATGGCCACTTGCTGTGATTGGGGGGTTACTAGCTTCATTTTTTAGCAGCTTCTTCTTTGGGTTTCGAGCAGGACTGATTGCATATCAGGTCGGTATACTTTTTTTTCCGGTGAAACAAGAATACACATGAAGTAAGTACTCATATACTTGTCCAATTATGCGCAGGAGGTTTCTTTCAAAATGGGACTTGCACACATGATTTCAGCAGTAGCAATTTTTGATGAATATACCAATGATTTGCTTTACCTAAGAGAAGGATCATGCCTTCCAAGGTTAGTTTTGATGAATATTTCATATCCATTATATTTAGCAGTTACCTTCCAAGGTAAGTTTTGATGAATATTTCATAAGCCACTTTCGACAGACAGGCCCAAATATCGGAAAGCAGATATCAGGAAGTGTGAAACTGGCAAGGAAGGGCACAAGGTTACGACTGAACCTGCAGAGAGGCAACAAACTGGCCATCATAAGCATAGAAGGGTGTTGCATCGATCAAATACATTCATGCAAACCGTACAGCGATTAAGACCGATTCAAGTATACAAATCTCTCTTTATCGTGCCTCTTTCTTAATCATGCCTGATCTATATCTCTGTTCTAGCAACTAAGATTTAATAACCTCTCTCTTTTTTTCACTTATAAACTCCATAGATATGGGATTGGTTATTCCGGTCCTGTGAGCTCAATGGAAGGATATTACTGAGTGAGGGCCTCATCACTGCCGAAGATATGGAGGAATATATCACCAAAGGGAAATGCAAGAAGTTGGGGATCAAATTACCTTGCTGCTGTATCTTTCAGTGTCTGTTACAATCGGCAAATTCTGATTCGGATGGATTGCTCATATGTATGATTCTGTACCCAACATGTGAACGAATGTCCACTTCAAAACCTAAGTACCTGACAATATAATTCAGTGTGCACTGTCCCTGTTTAATCTTTTTGTTTCACCAACATAGCTCGTATGTTTCATGTAGATGATAATGTCGAGGTGACAAACTTCAACTGGCCTAAAGACAAAGTATTTGACTGGTTGCTCGGACCACTTCTGGTCATCAAGGATCAAATGAGGAATCTGGAGATCACTGAAGACGAGGAGATGTGCTTGAGGAAGCTGATCATGACAAACAAGAACGAGAAGCCTTCTGAGTGGGACGATTCCGGTTTCCCGTCAGACGACAATATAAAGAGAGGTCAGCTGCAGGCGATAATCAGAAGGTACACAAGCGCACTCGGCATGCTGTAATTTCAACAATAAACCTGAATCAACTCCAAGTAACAAACCCATCTATTCATAGGTTGCAAGGGATTGTGGCCAACATGTCCCGAGTACCGAGTTTCAGGAGGCGCTTCATCAACCTGGTCAAGGCAATGTATCTAGAGGCGATCGAAGCAGGAGCAATCGATGGATCGCGTGACATTAAGCGCAAAGTAAAGGCAGATGTTGGTACTGAAAAATTCGGTGACGGAGGTGCGGAAGATATTGCCAGTTCATCCACTCACCCTCAATCGAACATTGACATTGTGTGATAGTTACTTGTGTAGTGTCCACAGTTACCTGTGAGCCTTGACTCAGGATTGCAGTCTCTCTCCAGTATATATGGTTTATCGTAACTTGTTAATGACATTTTTAAGGGGTCAAGGATTCAAGGCACTATCTCTATGGGACGTAGTTGGTGTAGTTTTTTTAATCAACATTTTGATCGTAATCTTAAATCGTATACTCTAGTTATTAAACAAATAAAATAGTTACAACCACAATGTTTTAAATCTTACCAAGCACTACAGATTTGGCATAAGACATGCCTCCATTTAAAATTGTTTGAAAATCTTTAAAAATTAAATCCTAAAATATGTGAAATTAAAATAATTATTTAAGATTCTAAACAATTTCAGATAAAAAACTTAGCAACAATAAACTTCTAGATTAGGTCGGCCACTACAAATTTAGTATTAACCATGTAATGTTTGAAAATTCTGAAGTTTGAATTTCAAAATATAAAAACTTGTTTAGGACTTAAAACAACCTCAAATCAGAAACGTTTCAACTACAAAACTGTAGATTGTATTGAGACTGCCATCTCTGTTAATCGATTTCTACACTCTCAGAATAATGTACTAACGACCACTTTAAGAGATAGACATTAATTACAAGAAATTTGCCATTGTTAATTAATTAATTTTGGACGTCTTAAGACGATTGCCTATAAGTTAGTTGATTAACAGAGACGTTCTTTCTAGAATGTCAGTATCTGTTCTGTAGTGGTCAGTGGCGGATCTAGAAATGGACCAATGAGGGCTAAACAAAGAAATTATATTAACTATGTACTAATAATAGACAAAGAACATAAAAACTGTGCTAAATATGTACTAATAGTAGACAAATATCATAGAAATTGTATTAATTGTGTACTAAGAGCAACTCCAATAGCATAGCTAAACTTATTAGCTAAATCTCATTGTTTAGCTATTTTGTAAAATAGTAAACTTGTTAAAAGAGAAGAGGTCCACAATAGCCATGTTATTTTACAAAGTTAGGTATCAAATGGCTATGGCTGGCTATATAGCTACCGAGATTTTCGGGATAGCATGTTTGCTATTTTATAAAATATTTTTTTTCTCTAAACATATATAAATAGCATACTTAAGAAGGATACCTCCATCCAAGCCGTCAAGCGTGCACAACACTTTCACCTCCTCTTGGCCGCTCTTGGTTGCACATCTGCCCTAGACCTACTAGACTAGTCAAAGCGATTTAACTAAGCTAAGCCAACTTCTCGTAAAAAAAACCAACTAAGCTAAGATAACTTATTATATTAGTCCGCAAATGAGACAGTGAGGATATCTCTTCCATAGTCAACCACAAAGGCTTAAGCCATAATAATATCCTAGCTAGGAATCCCGCACAAGGAACACCTGCTACTTGTAACGGCGGTGCTACAACCTACAAGGGTACGTCTCTACGTACCACTTTTGTGTATGTTCACAGATTGTGTGTCTGAAACCGGTGCTACAACCTACAAGGGTACGTCTCTGTCACTTTTGTATACGGTCCTATAGATTGTTTGTCTTTTTCAGATATTGACAGTTGCCGAAATGACACGGCTGCCTTGTACACCCAAGTTCTGTCCTATAGTCGATGAAAGGCACGAGCTGAACGAGAGAACTATGAAGGCACATCATGCATCATCTGTGAATAATAACCGAAAGTCAGGTAACGCGCCTATTCTTAGAACAAACAACCGTCGCGTTTCAGTTTCTCCGACTCTTGCCAGGTTAAAATATAATTGTATATATATACAGTCCATGATATTTTTGGAAGTCAATGCGCCGTCCATCTCAGTTCAAAAATAAATATAATTGTACATATTTATATATTTTTTCCAGGTTATAAATTTAATGTTTAACCCCTCGACCTTTCTGGTTTTAAACTCATGATCCAGAGAAGCTGTTTTTGATTGAAAACCCCTCTTTTCTAGGCTTGTTTTTATGCGCCTCAGTTTAGTAGATAGACCCTAGAAAAATATTTTATCTATAACAGAAAAGCCCCAGAAACGTGGTTTTTTCATAACTTTCTTGTTTTAAGTCAGATTAAAGTGCTTTTCGTGCTCATATATTCATATTATAACATGTAGAGTAGTTTAGTAAGCTTTTTATATGTACTTTATGGTGTACTCTTCTAGTAGAATTATGTTTTGTTTGCATTTGATGATTGTCTGGAGGCTTATTTGGTGATGATCATGTGTGTAGGGAGCGATCAGTTCAAGGAGTACTTTTAGGAATAAGGTTCTAAGGAGGGCATGTATAGCATATAGATTCCTTGACACGCAACAACTTTAAATTCATTTAAATAAATAAGTTTGTGTCCAATTTTAATATACCATAAGGACATTCCTAGAAATTTTTGTTATATCAGAATTGAGCTATTGTGCCCTTGTAACTTGGACAACTAGGGTGGGGTCTCCGTGACCTTACATTCAAGGCGTGGTGACCTTCTAAGTGGAGACCGTTTCTTCATGTGAAGCAGTGTCCTATTAGTGTACACAAGGGACGTGGACAATCTTGCCTCTTGTTGAGAAGCCCCATAGTGTATACGGTGTCAAGGTGACCGGAAGAGCTTTTTTTTTTTACCAAAGTCAGCAAGGGAAATCCTGGCCTATTTTTTAAATTTTTGATAATACAGTCAAACCCCGGTCTGCTGGGTGCTACTCAGGTGCTTTAACCACTAGGCTAGAGGCCCTTTCGCGTAACTGGAAGAGCTTGGTGCCGGTGGTGAGAATAGGGTTGCACAAAGTGACTAGGAGACATGCTGACCAGGGATGTACCTCGACGGCGCTCCAATGTGGACTTCGGGTTGCATTTTAGCAACCAAAATGCAACATTATATATTGTGACATCTTGAGTTTGACCTTTCTATCCTTAGCTTTTTACTTACCGTGTTGGTTGCATCTGCTTACCTTTGATTGTTTGTGTGACCTTTATTTTCTTAGATTAGCTATAGGCTAGTAGGCCTTTTTTTAGAAAAGAGAATATATTAATATTACAATCTCTGCATTGAATAATGCATGTAGTTGTTTCTTGTTACACACAAAAGCATAAATGTCCACGCAATCTCAAAAACATCAATCAAACAGAAGAAAAAAAAGAACCACCACCAACTCCAAACCACCGCACTAAACCGCCAACCCTTGGATGATTAAGGATGCCAAGGTGAAAACAATGTCATCACCTCTCACGCTAAGCGTTAGAGAAAATCTTCTAATTACGCAAGTCACCTCGACAAGGCAAATCTGCTAGTCCCACTTCCCACGCAACATCGTGGTTGCGCCCACGCCGCACTACGTCAAAAAAGAACTTTCGCGGCATTGGGATTTGGCCCCCGTGACGGACGTTTATGTTGCCCGCTGCGGTAAATCCCCATGATTTACTGCAGCGGGCACTTTTTAATTACTGTAGCGGACACTTTTGCCTGTTGCGGTAAATCAATTTACCTCAGCGGGCATCTTAAGGTGTTCGCTGCGGTAAATATCCTATTTACCACAGCGGACACTTTAAGATGCCCGTTGCAGTAAATTAATTTACCGCAACGAGCATTCTTAGTGGCCCGCCACGGAGAATCGAAGGCCCAATTGGCCCAAAGGTAGGCCTAGTATGTCCATTTTCATATATATATATATACAGCAGGTCACTAGGGTTTCCCACCCGTAGCCGCCTCTTTCTGTCCTTACACCCAAAGCCAAGCCGCGCCTCATCTTTATCGCTGCGCTTCCTCCCGTGACCACAGAAGACTCCCGATCCCACTCTCTTCCCCGCCCCCACTCTCTTCCCACCCGAGAGCTCCCTCCTCCCATGCCGTTGCTCCCCTCCCCTCCCCATCGTCTCTCTTCTCCATCTCCTTCCCCAATCGGAGGATTAGGAGCAGCGGCACGAGCCCCTCGGCGGCGCGCTTTGGCGCGGCTGCGGCCTTCTCCAAGCATGCTGTGGCACAATGGCGGCCTCCTCCAAGCGCGCCGTGGCGCGGTGGTGCCCACCTCCATGCGCGTGGCAGCGAGCTACCTCCTCCACGGCGCACTCCTCTAGCACCACCTCCTCCATCTCCAGCTGGATCCAGGAGGGTGATGAGCCATGTTGTAGTCTTTGACTGATATAAACATAAAACAAACCAGACTATTTGTGCAACACTTGAAAATGCTTCAAACCTAGAATTTAAAATTCAAAGTTGGTGGACCTAATTGATATAGACAGATAATAAGTTGATGGATTAACCAGGTATATTTTACTCTAAAATTAAATAGAGTACTCTCCGTCCGTAAACAAGGATTGTTGGGGTGGGCCCCGATAGTGACCACCCTATGCCCAGCGAAACGACCCAAAGGGTGATGACCGAGGAGACGATCAGCCCTCAGGATAGCGAAAGTCACATCTAATACGTCGTGCGAAAGCCGATCAGCCCTTAGGGTTGCAAAAGTCGCATCTAATACGTCTTGCGAAAGCTGGTCGCAGCAGGCGCCTCGATAGAGAGAGGCGTCGACTTGCGGAAGCATGGAGGCGTCGGTCGGCGGAAGACGACCGCATAATGTTTTTCAATTCCATGAGTCCACTGCTCCGCCATGAGCTTCTCTTCCTCCCCGCCCCAGCTGCGCCCTTCACCATCGCGAGGTGAGCCCTCACGTAGCGCTGTCGCAGTGGACGCCATGGCCGCGAGCTCTGCTCTGCCGTGGCCAGCGCGCTTCCATCTTCTTCCTATCTTTTTCTCTAGTGTTTCAGGGCCGCCAGGTTGTGTCAAAGCTAGGACCAAAAGCCTTATTGGCTCTAGTGCCTCGATGTCACCGGAACGCCATTTTTCATCGTGTGCTCCGTGCACCACCACCGTTGTGCACATGGCCACGACTCCCCACCACGGCACTGAGCTTCATCTTCATAGCCCTGGACCCGCCCGAGCACCCTGGTGCCCGTGCGCATGCGCGTCGACTGAGTTCGGCCAGAAACCAGCGAGTCCGCCATCGCCATTTTCTCGCGCCCCACCGCTGACGCCAGTCGCGTCGCTCGCGCCCGTGCGCGCACGCGCGTGCTCCGGTGGGCCGCGTCGCTACCGCTGCCGCGTCGCTGAGCCGCCCGCTCGCTCACCCGCACTATGCGGCGTTGCCGGGCCGGCCTGCCTCGTGATGGGCCGCGGCTCGCGCACTGCTGATGCCACTGCTGGCCCCCTCGCCGTGCTGGGCCATGCGCACGCGCCGCGCCGCGGACCGAGCTGGGCCGAGCCGGCCAGGTTGGCCTGTGTGCCTCTTTCCTTTTTGAGAAATGTTTTTCAATTTCGATTTGAATTCAAACTTTGTGAATTTATAACTTGAGCTAGAAAGATCCAAAATAGTGTAACTAGTTTTGTTAGTTTTTTTATCATTTTGATCTAAATGATGAAGTCATAAAAATTTCATTTTGATAAAGTTTTATATATAGCTTTTATTTTTTTTAAAAAAGAAAAGCCCTTGCAAAATTAATAACTGAAGTTGTGTTTATCCAAAAATTCTAAAACCAAGTTTATTAATTTTGTCTTGGTATTCTCTAGCTAATAGGAAGGTTAACTATGTTGTTTGACCATTTTATTTATCTAGTATTCTTCTTAGTACATGAAATGATACGATTTAATTGTATTTCTTCATATCATATGATTTTCCATACATGATATTTTATGTGCCTAAATTAATTAAAGTAAGATCTTAGTGCAGGTGTTAGGTCTTTAACTGAGGATGAATTGTTATATGTTAAGTTATGTAGTTTTGTTAAGTGAGTTTGCTTTCTGTAAGAAAAGTAAAGTGTTTTTATTATAATGATTCGAATAGAGTTGGAAAACTCGGTAAACGAGTGTCCAGTGATATGGTCTGATCAACTTGTCATCATAAGCATCATGTCATCATCACCATCATCACTTATGCATTCATGATTCTCATTCTATGCATATGCATGCAATAGGTGTGCCAGCAGGAGTGACCCTGTTGGAGTTCGAGGGAACGTGCCTGCAAGAGCCAGAGAATCCTCAGGAGCAGGAGGCTCATCCATCCAGTTCCGAAGCCGAACAAGACGTAATTCTCGAGTGTCCGCAGCACGAACCCGCAACATTAGTGAAAGGCAAGCCCCGGAGCATTTTAACCTCCTAACATTTTATAATTTACTAAATATGCTATGCTTGTTGCATTAAGTTATAGGAGTTGAATTGGAACCCTTGCTGCATATACATCTTTCCGTGTCCAGTTTACTTCACTTGAAATCCTAATGATGTGATACCATTGTATTTGCTTAGCCATGCTTAAACAGTAGAAGTCTAGTGATTATTGATCACTTGCGAGAATTAGGATGATGGTTCACGGTTGGCTATATGTGCTATCGTGCAAATAACCATATGGATGTAAATCAACGGTAAGGCAGAACATGAAAGTTACAAGATTGATGGACCTTGTTAAATGAAGTGTACCGTCGTGCCGATTAATCACCTCCAAGGAATGGAGCCTTTCTTTCTCATGTTGAACAGTGCCTACCACTTAGCTAGCTGAATCTGAGGTTATCCGTCGTGAAGCCTAGTAGCTCAACCTAGGCCAGAAATCGAGGAGTATCAAGTGCTCACTACTGGGGTGGTATGTACATAGTAGCCGTCATGTCTGTAAGTCCAGCGGCACGGTGGTACCCAGATGAGGACCATGTCCGTAAGTCCCGTATCAGGTGAGTTCAAATTCCTGACCTGGCTTGGTGACCCCCATGGGAGTGAGACGCTGCTTGGATCCATGATTCCTGAGTTGTACGAACGGTGTTCTACGGTTACCCTTAGCGGGGCTTACTGGGAGAGTGTTAGGAATATTTCTCCAGTTGGGTAGTAATCGATTCGAATCACCATCATCTCCTGGATAGTGAGAAGCTTGACGAGATTATCTCCATGCTTGAAAACATAAATTGCTTGGATGGTTAATGGTGCTTCACGAGATAGCTGTTGATGAACCTAATATGGTTATGTAATTCTCTTCTCTTTTTGCTTGTTTAGCACAGGAGCAAACAAAGATGATAGGTTAATGAATATTAACTTGATGCTAATAATAATATGGTTATTCTCCTCACTTAAGGCTTTTTATGCAAAATGAGTGAGCCGAACTCCACCCATAATAACCTTGCATAATCCTTGGAGTCTTTTTTTTTGGTTTACGACGGGTAAGTCTTGTTGAGTACAATTGAGTACTCAAGGTTTTATTCCCACTTGTTGCAGATCATGAGCTTATTTTGCTGTGGCGACAAGATGACTTGTATCCCACTACGGAAGAATTAGACCATGGGCAAGGTCATCTCTTATAGCTCAACTCAGATGCTTTTGTTGGATTTGACTATAAACTGGCACTGTATTTGAATAAAATGTAAAGTGTGAGTGTTTTTAAAATATCTTGCTTTCGCTATTCTTTTATTAAAAAGGTGTTGAAATAATCTTTTATAAACTATGATAAATTAAATTTATGTGTGAATTTTATGTAACATATGGACTGTAGTTACTGAATCAGTACGATCTTGGTTGTACATTGAAAAAAGTTTGAGATCCCTCAAAATTTTTTGGACTACTAGGTTTATATGGGTTCAAATATGCAAATTAGCGGATTATCAGTTAATTTCGTACTTGAGCTCGTATAAATTGGGCGGTTCTGTTACAGCTGGCATCAGAGCAAGGTTCAGTATACTACTGTTCACATGTGTACTTTAAACAAAAAAGATTTTGTTTTATCAAACTAATTGACAACTTATAGCTATATATAGGTGTTTAAATCTATGATTTTAAACCTAAGTGTGCCGGTTGTCATATCCTTTAAGCCCAGTAGGAATTTTAGGTGGCTTATTTAAATACTAATTTGGGAGAAATTGCATCATATTTTCGTTTGCCGTTGCCCATACAATGGCGGAGTCGTATGGGTGCCATTCACTTGTATGGTAATGTATGGATCATTTTGCCTCTACGCCAAGGTAAGTGTGAGTTGTGAGAGCATGATCGGATACACTGCCGATCTAGGGGAGTGCTTATATGGTATTGAAGTATTTACATGCCGAGAGCATGTTTATATGGATGTCCGCATGTGAGGGTGTTTTCCGCCTGTTATGGCGATGCCGTCTTTTGACGATGATTCGGGTAGCGTGCACCTACATGTATGCATATTTGGGGATATGCATAGATGGAGGGGGTGCGAGTAATTCGGTGTTTTGAACTTGTTCAGAAGGTGCATGGATTTTTCATCGAATTGCATTCATGATGTGGGTTTGGGCTAAAATAAATTTTCTGTAGGTACGCTAACCACGCAACGTGTAGAACGAACTAGTTTCATATATATGAGAGTACATAGGAATGTCACCGCTTATCACGAATTGAAAATCTATTTCTTTCCTAAATTTGTGAGGACGTATAGAACATGCATGCATCATATTGAAATGTTCATGTCATGTCCTTGCATTTTTCTCTCTCCTCCTCATTTGATTATCTCTTTTGACAATGACCGTCTCACGAGACTCATAATCTTGGAAAAATGGCTCACATGAAGCGCACTGCTCACAAGGTCCACCAAAGGAAGAGTTTCAAGTCATCAAATTGTAACTAGAGAGCCACATGGTATTAAGAAGTTCTTAATGAAGTTCTACATGAATTCGTTATTGCGGAGAATTTTTCACTTCATGTGTCATCCAAAAGACAGAAAACCTCGTAATCAATGGAGTCAACTTAATGGGGCTACACTAATTGGTGGTACAGATAAATCTGAGAGTAACAATGGTCCAGCTAACAGTGCTATGTTCGTTTAATCGAAGACTTATTCCTGCTTGGAGGGTGTGGTTAACTCATGAATATCGCTATCCATCGTGCTTCTGTTGTGAGGCGTGAGATGCAGGAGGAATTCAACACTGCGCTGGAAAGGACAGTGAAGTAGTTGTCTTTGATGAAAGCAACAACAATGGCAATGTCTCTAGTGTGAATAATAATATATGATTTGTTAACCATTTGGTAATATTTACTCCATGGATTCCTAATCTTTGGGACTCAGTGGTTATACCTTGATATACATCGTTACCTTAAAACCAAAGCCTGGAACTATTTCGTGATTCAATTGATAAGTATGTGTCATGCCTAGATTCCTCTCAAACCGGAACCCGGTTGTCTCCTTGGTTTCTGTTGACACCGTTTTTCGGCACGTGTCAATAAGGATCGGGAGACTAAACTAAATCGGCAAGAGGATGGTTTTTCTTCAGCATTGCTTCCGAGTTGCCGATGGGTGGTTGCCAATGAAGGGCATGTTGATCTCGTACATTGCCAATGAAGCCGAAGAGCTATTTCCGATAAGGTTGGCAGAGGACGAGGATTGTTACCAATGAGGCGGAAAGAGCTGTTGCCGATAAAAATGGCAGGAAGACTGGGAGGTTGTTGCCGATGCCACTAATATACCGATGAGGAGATAACTTCATCACGGCGGAAGCGGACAGAGGATCGGCATCATAGAGCTTATGACTTTTGTAGTATAGTTTGAGTTCAACTCCTATACGAGTTTTATTTCTTTCCTTAGGAGGTAGAGTTCGTATAAGAAATTAGTTTATTTCTTCTATATTTGAGCCTTGCGTGTTAAATCAGGACTCTTTGATTAGCGGAGTATAAATATATGTCGGGGGGCATTGTAATAGGGATCCAAGCATCAATAAACAAATTTACTTTTTATCGCAATTTACTTCTACCATTACTTTACTTTTCGACGACTTCGTCAAGTATTTTCTTTTCAACGAGTTCTTTCAAGAATCGACGGGCTGCATCAACTTGATCTCCGGCGACCTTGCAGGTTTCGCGTCTACTGAGCACGATTCAAGCTTTGACTTCCGGGCATATCGCTGTCGTCTCATCTAATCTGTGCAACAGTTATCGAATACATTCTGAGCCTTGACGTCCGGGCGTATCGCTGTCGTCTCGTTCGGTTTTTATTCAAATTATCATCCTTGTCGATTAACAGGTCAAATCGACTGGCATGCTTCGGATATCGAATTTGGATATTAGCCTGGTGTGTTTGCAGATAAGAATTTTACATCAACACATCTTTTGGCACGCCTGGTGCGACAAAGTCAATAGATTTATTATGAAGAATCCTGTTGATATCAATCCAGAGAATATCATCGAGATATCAGAGTCAGATCTCAAGGAGGATCAGAAGCTTGCCATGGAAAAAGCCATGGAGGACTACAGGCAGCTTTGCTTAAAGTCTTTCAGCATGAATAGGGGTGGAGAAGTCATCCAGAAGCAAGATCTGCCGTTGCCTCGGCAGGTAACCTTTGATTCCAACCCTGGTAAATTACAAGAGATGGTTAATTCTGCATTGAATCAGGCTTTGATCAACCACTCCACTGTGCTGTCCAATACTGTTTACAATGCTGTTGTGCAAACGTTAAGAGACAGACAAGCACCAGGTTATGTTGGGCCGGCATATCATCAGCCGGGATCGGCATCTGTCAGTACTCCATTGGCAACTCCAGCCGTTGAGAGTATGGAAGCGCCTACTCCTCCAGTTATATCAGGACCATCTATCATTGAAGCTACACCGATAGGATCAGATCTAACGTCTCAGGAGAGGCCTAGTACTCAGTTGAGCACAGATCTAGTGGCATCAGCAATGTCAGGCTCTTTAGTCCAACATAATCAGATTGCTGCTAATTGATGGGGATACGAGATGCCTCCAGGTCCATCTACTGCCAACTCTAGACTACCTCAAGTGCATGATGTAGCAGGGAAGGGTCCAATGACATCGGCTACTCCAATTCGGCCGATGACTCAAGTGTCACATTACTCTACTACACCTCCTACTATACAGCCATTGTCAATGGGATTCCACGCGCCTCCGCAACAGATATCTTATGCGAATCCATTGACTAGTCCTCCACTAGTTCAACAGAGAGTTTCCACTGCAGGACAACCCATAGTGTCATTCGTATCTCAATCTGGGTTATCTGCAATTCAGGGCAATTATGCTGGCTATCATCCACCCATACAAAAGCATCAATTGTCCACAAGCTATCAGCCATCGGCAAGTCAGGTGCTGATGAGTTATAATCTCAATTGGTCAAAGCAAGCGCCAGTTCAGCAATCTGCTATTCAGCCAGGTTACCAGGCGATGGGGACTCAGCAGTATAGTCCACAGGCAGCTTTCCAGGATCAAACATCGACAAAACAGCCGATGAGCTTTGCTCCACAAAATGGTGCTGTGAATATGCCGATTCTTCCAAGTCAAGTACCACAAGGATATGTAGAAGCATATCAGCCAGCGCCTCCAGTGGAGATTCAGCCAGTGCATCGGCAAGATCAAGATGCACATTTAACTGATAAGATCACAGAAGTAATGAAAGAGCAAGCCCAAGATTAATACTTACTCTTATCGGACTCCGTACCCTCCAGCTTATGACTCAATTCCTTTCCCGAATCGGTACAAGGTGCCAAATTTCACTAAGTTTTCTGGGCAGGATGATACGTCGACGATGGAGCACATCAATCGATTCATCATCCAGTGTGGAGAAGCTGCTAACAGGGATGAGCTGAGGGTCTGTTTATTCTCGTCTTCTTTGTCTGGATCGGCATTCACGTGGTTTATCTCATTGCCACCGAACTCTATTCTTACTTGGGCCAATCTAGAAAGACAATTCCATAAGTACTTCTTTGCTGGTGTCCATGAAAAGAAGCTTACCGATTTGATGAAATTGAGACACCGAAGCGACGAATCGGTGGAGAGTTTTGTACAAAGGGTACGAGACATGAAGAACAGGTGCTACAGCCTAGTGCTTGATGATCGCCAGTTAGCTGGTTTGGCTTTCCAGGGTCTGTTGCCGCATCTCAGGGACAAGTACGATTCTTAGGAGTTTGAAAGTCTTAGCCATATTGTGCAGAGGATCTCTGATCAAGGTGCTCGAGCTCCAGAACCTAGGAAGAGCTGGAATAAAAAGGTGTCCTTTGTGGAAGAAGCAGAGGAATTAGACTCAGATGAGGAACCAACTATCGCCCTAGCTGAGTGGGTGAAGGGTAAGAAGCCAATATCTTGTCCTTTTGGTCAAAAAGAGCCAGAGAAATTCACGTTTGACATCACGAAGGCCGATAAGATATTCGATCCGTTGCTTCAAGAGGGCCAAATTAAGTTGTCGCCCAATCATGTAATTTCATTGGTAGAAGAGCTAAAAAAGATGAGGTACTGTAAATTTCATAATGCAACTTCGCACAGTACTAATGATTGCAAAGTATTCAGGCAACAGTTGCAATCGGCCATTGAATCTGGGTGGATCAAGTTCGATAACTCTAAAGCTCAGAGGCCGATGAAGATTGATCAACATCCTTTTCCTGCAAACATGGTGGATGCCGTAAGCAAGACCAAAGTGTTGACATCGGCAAGCGCTAAGAGGAGAGCATCGGTAGATCCTAGATATCAAGTAACTACCAATGACTTGAAGGGGAACAAAATAGTTGAAGAAAGCAGCAATTCCAGAAAACCTCCTAGACTCGCTCCATACAGAGTGTCAGGTGATCGATATCGGCATCGGCAAGAGGAGTTGCATCAGGAAGAGTGGCGTCGGCATGAAGATCATTGGAGATGCCCCTTCTTCATCTACTACTGGGAAGAAGGCATTAAATTGCCTACGGTTGATAGCTGCCCCGAGTGCAATGGTTATGATCGAGCCGATCGGATAGAAAGAAGATCGCGCTATGGTAATCAGAGCAAATACATCGATAAGCCGATCAGGGGAAGAGCATCGGTACATGATCGGCTGGGGGGCAGAACCAGTGTACATGAAAGGCTGGGCAGGCATGACGACTGCTTGTCGATGAACCGAGAGGAGCTCGAGGAGATGGCCAATGCGAGAGTTTTTGATGAGGCGATTCTTTGCAGAGACTCTAATATAAACTACCCAGGTTCAGGTATGAAACTGTATCAGCCCGTTTGGAAAACGAAGCTTCCTCAATGGTGCCCTGAAGGTCTGACAAAAACTCAGAAGAGGAAGATGCAACGGGAGCGCAAAGAAGAAAACCCCCGTGGGGCAAAGTCTCAAGTGTGGCAGCAGAAGCGTAAAGATGAAAGTCTATTGGCAGATATCAACATGGTTTTCATGTTGCCGATGGAATTTCGGGCACTTGCCGATGAGGAGGAAGAGAGAGTTCTTTCAGAACAAGTGGCTCAGCTGATCTTGATCCGATGATGGCCGTCTTTGAGAAGCCTACCGACGATGAGAGACAGCATCTCAAAGCTTTATTTGTCAAGGGCAGAGTTGATGGGCAGCCAGTGTCAAAAATACTCATAGATGGAGGAGCTGCGATTAACATCATGCCATATGCCGTGTTTCGAAGGCTCAGAAAAGGAGATCAAGATCTAGCCAAGATAGACATGAAGCTCAAGGACTTTGAAGGGAACATATCACCGGTCAAGGGAGCGCTATGCACTGAGTTGACCATCGGCAGCAAAACATTGCCGACCACGTTCTTTGTCATCGGTGGTAAAGGTGCTTACAATTTACTATTAGGAAGGGATTGGATTCATGCCAATTGCTGCGTTCCTTCTACAGTGCACCAATGCCTCGTGCAGTGGGTTGAAGATAAAGTTGAGGTGGTTCCTGGTGATTCATCTTATATAATTGCATCGGCAGAATCAGAAACTTACGAGCAGTCCAAGTGCATATCAGGAGAAGCATTGGATTCGGAGTTCCTCAGAATGGCCGATTATGAGCTGCCATCGATCCAAGCAGTCAGTTCTGAAGATGAGTTGTAAATGGATAGGTTTGCCGATGATGGAAAACTAGGCCATGGGTTTACATCGGCAGATGATTTAGTCGAAGTAGATATCGATAATGGTGATAGACCAAAGGCCAACTTTTGTTAGTGCTAAGTTAGATTTCCAAAGCAGAGAACAATTGATTGCTTTATTAAAAGAATATAAGGATTATTTTGTTTGGGATTATACAGAGATGCCTGGGTTAGATCGATCTATCGTTGAACATCGGCTACCTATCAAGCAAGGATATCGGCCGCATCAGCAGCCCACACGCCGATGCAATCCTAAAGTGCTGCCTGACATTAAGGCCGAGATAACGAGGTTAATTGAAGCAAAGTTCATCCAACAATGCCGATATACTGAATGGATTTCTAATGTGGTTTCTATCTACAAGAAGAATGGGAAACTTTGTGTCTGTATTGATTTTAGGAATCTTAACAAAGCTATACCGATGGATGGCTACCCGATGCCTGTTGCCGATTTATTAATTGATGCTGCTGCTGGACATCGGATTATTAGCTTCATGGATGGGAACGCCGGATATAATCAAATCTTTATGGCCGAAGAAGATATCTCCAAGATTGCCTTCAGATGTCCAGGTCATGTGGGGTTATTTGAATGGGTAGTCATGACTTTTGGTTTAAAGAATGCCGGAGCTACTTATCAGAGAGCAATGAATTACATTTTTTAAGTACATCGGCACATTGGTTGAAATTTATATAGATGATGTGGTGGTTAAGTCTAGAGACTTCGAAAATCATCTAGTTGACTTGCAGAAGATATTGGAGTGCACAAGGAAACATGGGTTAAAAATAAATCCCAACAAGTGTGCATTTGGTGTATCGGCAGGATAATTCTTAGGCTTTATGGTGCATCAGAGGGGTATTGAAATTAGCAGGAAATCCATTGATGCCATCGATAAAGTGATTGCTCCTATCGATAAGACTAAACTACAGTCTCTGATCGGCAAGATTAATTTTATTCGAAGATTCATATCTAATTTATCAGGAAGAATCAAAGCTTTTAGTCCATTATTGAAGCTGAAGGCCGATCAGGAATTCGTGTGGGGAGAAGAACAGCAGTTGGCTTTAGAAGAAATTAAGAAGTATTTGGTGAATCCTCCAGTGCTAGTTCCACCCCAACATGGGGAGCCCTTCAGGTTGTATTTGATGGGTGATGATGAAGTCATAAGGTCAGCTCTAATCCAAGAGTTTAAAGGGAAAGAACATGTAATCTATTACCTAAGCAGAAGGTTGGTAGATGCTGAGACCAGGTATTTAGCCATTGAAAAGTTATGTTTATGCTTATATTTCTCCTGTGTTAAATTAAGGCATTATCTGTTAACGGCCGAATGCACTGTTATATGCAAAGACGATGTGGTCAAATATATGCTGTCAATGCCAATTCTAAATGGAAGAATCGGCGAATGGATTCTAGCATTGTCGGAATTTGATCTAGCATTGTCGGGTAAGTGATGGCCGATTTTGGTACTCAGCACTGCGACGCGGTGAGTTTTGTGGAGATTGCTCCGTGGACACTCTTCTTTGATGGTTCTACGTGTGAGGAAGGAGCAGGCATCGGCATTGTGTTGATATCACCTCAGGGGAAGAAATATGAATTCTCATTGCCGATTGCTACCACATCGAGAAACAATCAGGCTGAGTATCGGGCTGTGTTGAAAGGTTTGGAGCTACTCAGGGAAGTCTGTGTCGATGTTGTTGAAATCTTCGGTGATTCGATGCTAATCATTAATCAATTAGCTGGGGCATATGAATGTCGAAGTGAGGTTTTAATCTCGTATTATGAGAGATGTCGACAATTATTAAAGGAGTTCAGAGATTTCCGTCTTGAGCATATCTCCAGATTGCATAATGAAGAAGCTAATCGGTTAGCACAGCATGCCTCGGGGTATCAGCCAATCCACAAAGTGTTGACATCGGCAACTGATGCCGATGACTGGAGGAAGGAGATTGCCGATTACCTGAAGGATCCATCTAGGAAAGTCGAGAGGCGGATAAGGTTTCAAGCTACTAAGTATGTGCTCCTTGATGATGAGTTATATTATCGGACGATGGATGGAGTTTTGCTCAGGTGTCTTGGCAAATAAGAATCAAAGAGTTTAATGGGTGAAATCCATGAAGGAGTATGCGGGGCGCATCAATCAACTTTCAAGATGAAGTGGATGATCAGGCGGAACGGATATTACAGGCCGACGATACTCGAAGATTGTTTCAAGTATTTTAGAGGGTGTCAGGAGTGTTAGAAATTCGGCAACGTTCAAAGAGCGCCTGCATCGGCAATGAATCCTATCATTAAACCGTGGCCATTTCGAGGATGGGCTATTGATCTCATCGGTCAGATATATCCACCATCAAGCAAGGGGTATAAATTCATACTTGTCGCTACCGATTACTTTACAAAGTGGGTCGAAGCAATTCCTCTGAAGAATGTGACATCGGCAAACATGATTGATTTTGTAAAGGAGCATATTGTGTATCGGTTCGGTATTCCTCAGACTATTATGACCGATCAGGGAACCATGTTCACGTCAGGGGAGTTTGAGAGATTTGTCGATGAGATGGGGATCAAGGTCTTGAATTTCTCACCTTATTATGCTCAAGCCAATGGTCAGGCCAAAGCTTCTAACAAAGGGATTATTAAACTCATTAAGCGCAGGATTAAGGAAAATCCTAGAAAGTGGCACACGGTTTTGAACGAAGCTGTATAGTCATATCGGATGGCATGCCATGGTGCTACTAAAGTATCGCCTTATCAGTTGGTATATGGACATGATGCAGTTTTGCCTTGGGAGATCAAGACTGGTTCGAGGCGGATATTTCATCAAGATCAGTTGTTGGCCGATGATTACAGTACACTCATGAAAGATGAGTTGGAAGATCTGGCGAGTCATTGGCTGAAGGCTTTAGTTAGCATTGAAGAGAATAAGAAAAGAGTTGCTAGGTGGTATGACAAGAAGGTAAAGGTGAAGGAATTTGTTAATGGCGATCTAGTCTGGAAACTGATTTTACCGATTGGGACTAAGAGCGTAAAATTCGGCAAGTGGTCTCCTAATTGGGAAGGTCCTTATCAAGTAAATTGGTCCGTTCCTGGTAATGCTTATATCCTAGAAACTCTTGAAGGAGAAATATTTCTAAAAGCATTGAATGGTAAATATTTGAAGAAGTACTATCCTAGCATTTGGATGGATGTGTGAAGAAAATAGATAAAGTACTTGTTTAAAAAGAGTGTATCGGCACTATGTTAATGTGAAGATTTTACAAGTTGCCGATGTATTACTTTGCCGATGAAGGAGAAAGTTTACAGACTCAATAATGAACGGATGGCTGATATCGCACGAAGGCAAACCTGATCGGCTTCCTCTAGCGTCCTTGCATCTTCATCGACATTGCCTTCCACTGGCTTGATCTTCTTCTTGAGGGCCAGAGTCTTGAGTGCTTGGTTATCCCTTTCTTGTTGGAGGATCTTGATAGCTTCAGGCATTTGGGCCTTCTCCTGATTTGCTGCGTCCAAGGATTCTTCGACTTGTCTCAGCTCCGCTAGCAGGGCTTCTCTTTTTGCCGATAGTTGAACAATCGTTTCCTCCAGATCTGCACAAGAGGCTTCTAGTTTACCGATGTCTTTGTGTTTCTCATCGGCAAATTGCTTGTGCTTCATCATGTCCTCCTGGAATCTCTCCTGAGTGACTCTATCAGCAATTCGCTGGGCCACCCTCTGATACTGCAGCTGCCGACTCTCCAGATGTGCAGCTTGGAAGAGTACTTCCTCGACATCAGTAGGAATCTAGCCTCGAATTATTTTGAAGGCTGCTCTTGTAGAATCAGAGTCCTGGATCAGCGAGGAGGTTTCTTGTTGCAGCAGGGATAGTAGCGTCTCTAGCTTTGACTTGGTTTCAGATGATAGAGCTTCAAGGGCTGGAGTGGAGCTTTCTTCAGGCTCTTCATCATCGGAAATAACCCCACTGATAGAAAAGGAGAATAGGCTGTTGGGGGAATCTTGCTCCTAAAAGAGAAAAGTGACATCAGCAGAAGAATCTAAGTGTTGAAGATTAACTAAGGGAGCTAACTTACTTGTTTCAAAGCAACCTCTTGCCTTTGGCTAGAAGAAGCAACTTCAAGAGTAATTGCTGATGGCGTCTCCAGTGTTGGCGTCCCGATTGACTGTTGCTGCAACACCAGTGCCGATGAAGACTCTTATACAGGAACAACTGCTGGTTGAAGAACAGTTGCCGATAGGGGAGCCTGCGCAGGAGCATCGGGTGATATCTAGCGAGGCGAAGATGCCGATGATGCGATTGGAGCTGGTGAAAGCCTCGACCATTTTGATTGAGACTTGTCCTTCGATGAAGCCTTACGCTTGTACTGTAAAATGTCAGCATCAGATGGCTGGGGGGCATCGGCAATGGATGGTTGAAGTGTCTGCGCACTCGGGGCAGTTGCCGATGCGACTAATTGATGCTGAGAGAGAAGCAGATGAGTAAAAGTGCCGATACAATGGTTAGAGTTTAGTTTGAGGGGTACCTCTGGAGAATCGGCAAGAATGACGAAGCGTGGCGATGAAGATGCAACGGGTGGAGATGAAGGGCAAGTTGCCGATGAGGGTTCATCAAATATAGAACTTGCACCCTGAAATATGATATCAGTATATCACGACAATCGACACACAGGAGAAAATAAGACAGTTACCTAGAATGTCTGTGCTGAGGACGCGGCCATATCCGATGGAGCAGCCATACTTCTGGTCAATTTTGATTTGAAGGAGCTCTTCTTGAAATGACCATGGTACATCAGAGCATCTAATGAGGGAGCTCTGTAGCCGATTATGGATATTGGAGATATCGGCTGTAGCCTTATATCTTTGCCACTCTTGCTCAATATTGGAATCGGATCGTCAACCTGTTGAAAAGGAGTTAGTTGCCGATAGACTGAAAAAGAGAATTGGGAAAAGTGCAGGTGGTCAAACTTACTGCATCAACAGGTATGGCATGATCAGGATCGATGAGATTCCAATAGAAGTGAGGAGATGCGAAGAATAGTTGCTCTTTCCACTCTTGCCACCATAATTTGAAAGATTCAGTGATGAAGGAAGCCGGTACCCAATCGGTCAGGACAACATTAGAGGTATCGGCATCAGGAGGAAGAGTTACTATCTTGCACCAATCCATGCTGCTAGTGATAATTTCTCTTGGTTTAATCACATCGACAAAGCAGAGGTTGATGGGCAGTTGTCCAAAAGCTAATTGTCTGGCTACTACCGATGGATAATAGAACTCGTATGTAGGATTGATGTTCTTCCCACTTCCAAATATGTTGATCGGGATAGTGCGAGGGGTGATTATTGCAATAAGAATATCGGCATCTTTATTCAAGGCCTCATCAGTAAAATTGAAGAAAAGAGGGAATCTTGCTTCTTCATCAATATAAGGGACCCAGGCCCGAAGCTCAGAAGGGATGCCTATGTAGAGTCTATGGAAGAGATTACCGATCTGAGCTCTATTTTCTTCCGCCCCTAGTAATACTGCCAGTGCTTCTCTAAAATTGAGAGGGGGGCGTGTTGCCGATTCTTCTTCCCCGAGTTGATAGTCTTCAGGAAGATTCCGAGGGAACCGCTGGGCGAACAGATCAATGTGAAAATACTTGTGCATATGGGCATTCAGCCACATATTGATGAACCACCAAGGGCCTCCCAGATTGCTAATGGACTTGCCTTGCAGTAGCCTTTGTGACACTTGGTAAAGGAGATGGCAAATTGAGACAAGGAGATATCGGCCAAGTGGGAGTCTGACACCGTTAGCCAATATCTCTGCTGCAGGAAGGTGCATATTGGTCGGTCCAACTGTTCTGCCACAAAAGATAAATTTCTCAAGCCACATGTTCAAGAAAGCTGAGTGCTCCCTGTGATTAATAGATCCGGATTTCTGATACTCGCCGATATATCCGGTCCAACCGCCGATCTTCCTGATGGTCAGTCGATGCTTAGGTTTCCTCTGAAATAAAGTGTTATCATCGGCAGTTGAGACATCCAGGCCAGTGAGCATGACTACATCAGCAAGAGTGGGGGAGGCTGGTCCATGTTTGAAGATGAAGGCATTCATGGTATCGGACCAAAAATAGGAGGCAGCAATTAGCAGTGACTCATTTCTCTCCATATCGGCAATGGACAATTTGATGCACTGGTCTAGTTTTTGTTCTGCCCAGTACAGCTCCATCGGTCTAGCAACCCTTAGATACCAATCTTTCCATCCCTTAGTGGTTTTTGACCAAGATTGGAAAGTGTCAGTCCAAAGACCCAAATCGAAGTTCTGAGCTCTAAAGGGAATTCGATTGGTTTCCACATTTATAATATCAGTTGGGTCTGAATTCCCCATTGGGCCTAGGCAGATGGATTGGTTTTGATGCGTAGGGATGAGAAGTTTATTGCGAAGTTCCTGAGTTTAAAGATTGAAATGAGGAGGAGTCATGAACTCTGCGGAAGAGAGGAAAAGTTAAAAGACAGATAAAGAAGAAGATTAACCTTGGGGACGTCGAAGGGGATAGCCATGGCCGCGGATGAAGATGGAGAAAACGAAGAATGCTAATGGAGGCTAAGAATCGCCGCTAAGAGTGGCACCGATTGAGTTCGTCGGAGGATCGCCTACTGATGTCGCCGCTGGAGAGAGAAAAGCTAGGGTTGAATCACAGACAAAAAGTGGGCCGCGGCGGAGGAAGCATTATATGGGCCCGTTGGTACAGGATTTTCACTACAGCGCGTGCAACCTTCGAGGAGAAGTTCAAGCGGCTTGGGTAATCATGAACTGGAGGAAATTTCGGTGCATAAATTATTTTATACTCCAAAATTTAGGGGCATGTGTTGACACCGTTTTTTGGCACGTGTCAATAAGGATCGGGAGACTAAACTAAATCGACAAGAGGATGGTTTTTCTTCAGCATTGCTTCTGAGTTGCCGATGGGTGGTTGCCGATGAAGGGCATGTTGATCTCGTACATTGCCAATGAAGCCAAAGAGCTATTTCCGATAAGGTTGGCAGAGGACGAGAGGATTGTTACTGATGAGGTGGAAAAAGCTGTTGCCGATAAAAATGGCAGGAAGACTGGGAGGTTGTTGCCGATGCCAAGAATATACCGATGAGGAGATAACTTCATCACGGCGGAAGCGGACAGAGGATCGGCATCATAGAGCTTATGATTTTCGTAGTATAGTTTGAGTCTAACTCCTATACAAGTTTTATTTCTTTCCTTAGGAGGTAGAGTTCGTATAAGGAATTAGTTTATTTCTTCTATATTTGAGCCTTGCATGTTAAATCAGGACTCTTCGATTAGCGGAGTATAAATATATGCCGGGGGCATTGTAATAAGGATCCAAGCATCAATAAACAAATTTACTTTTTATCGCAATTTATTTCTACCAGTACTTTACTTGTCGACGACTTCGTCAAGTATTTTCTTTTTCAACGAGTTCTTTTAAGAATCGACGGGCTGCATCAACTTGATCTCTAGTGACCTTGCAGGTTCCGCGTCTACCGAGCACGATTCAGGCTTTGACTTCCGGGCGTATCCCTGTCGTCTCGTTCGGTTTTTATTCAAATTATCATCCTTGTCGATTAACAGGTCAAATCGACTGGCACGCTTCTGATATTGAATTTGGGTATTAGCCCGGTGTGTTTGCAAATAAGAATTTTGCATCAACAGTTTCATTTGACAATGAATATCTTCGTCGAATATCACTATGATTGTGTCCTCTAAGGTACCATGATCCATGACTTGGAAACATCGTCGAAACCTGAGATCACCGGTGTGGTGTTATTGCGGGCATTCGCCGTTACCCAAGCCTATGATCGTGATCCCTTATAGTCCACAGTTAGGGTGATGTCATCCCATCAACACTTTTTAGGGATTCAAAGTCGTTCTTTGAGTTCCTAAATGCCTTGTGATTGTGACCAACTTTAAATCTCAGTTACATTCTTAATCTTGCAAGACGTGGGTTACTGCTGTTGTGCCCTATAGTGGTGCCGTGTTCTGTAACCCGGGTGCCGCGATGGAACCTGGAGTCTCTTGTGTGTCTAGGTCACACAAGTTTCTCCTAGGGGCGCACAGGTATCAAGGTTTGTGGGCATAAGCTACTATAGCTTCACAACTAATGTACCCCTACTCTTCGAACCTATCATGGAAATCCATACTTGAACTCCTTGATAACATTATATCTAGCCACAATTTGGTTGGCACGGGATGTATCCATGTTGTCTTGTGCCATAACCTGTTCTTTCATCTTATCCTTGTTATCTCTGAATCCTGTGGTCATCATTGCTTCCTTAACTTGTCTTGCACGTGATGCTTATCCATGCGAGATCTGCCTGTCATGTGGGATTTCATGTTGGTTGTAAGATCGGTAATGGTGTCTTGATTTTAACCAATGGTGCCGCGATGAAACTGAGAGCCTCCTGTGGGCGGCCGACACATGGTTGTGCTGCTCGGCACGCGCTGGTATCATGATTTAGTCAGGATCCATTATGGAAACTACACCAATATGTTATCTTTTCATGATTCCTACCTTGGCTATCTTTCTATATCCGCTTGAAAGACCTTTATGGTACCAATTGTAATGAAGCTTTCTTCTAGAATTGCAAAGAAGAGGATCTTTGGATGAACAGGTCACTGACATAAACATCAACATACTGCAAGAGATGGTAGATAAGTGAATCTGTTGACCGTTTCCATGAATAATGCTATCATTTGTTGGATATGTGTCATCCCTATTGAAGAAAAAGGGGGCACACAGCACTCAAGTTGGATAAGTTAGTAGATAGTCACGGGTCAAGGGAGATCTATGTTTCTTCATAGGTGAATCTTTTGGCTGACTTCGAGAACGGTCGTCTACATCGGCAACAACCATAATTGCTTGGTACAAGAGCTGAAGCATTGGAGTTTTTTTAGTATTGAGGGACAACTAATTAGTCACCTACATGAAGGCTATATGAAGTGGCTCAAACACTGTGGGAATGTCACCAAACTTTGTGAACTCACTCAACCTTTTGAGTAATGCAAAATGTCCAATGGTTTTGAGGATTTGTTGATGAAGGCAATAGTTATGAGAAAAGTTTCGCATGTTAAGTTGTTGAAATTGCATAATAGAACAATGTTTGACCTTCTTGGTATCATATGGTTTTACCAATCAGTGTTTTACCCAAGAGGTTGCATTAGATTCAATTGAGATGACTGTCATCACTTGGATATGGACACCCTTATATAAGGATATTTGAGAACAATGAGTCGAGGAAGTTAGGTGTCACATCTATGCACCCAACGGACGTAGATGACACGATGTTATCACCAAAGAATGAGGACAAATAATTGAAGTCATGGTCTCTTGGATTCCTTTTGAGGTATCAAAACCTCATGGGGATCAATGAAGGAATTCTTCAGACAAAAGTGTTCTACGAAGAACAAGTATCAGAAAGTTGTTTTGACCAAGTTATCCTCTCTCATGGTCAAACCTAGTAGCCTTCTGCTATCATTGTCTTAGGTATGGGTGACATTGTTTCTCTTCCTTTAAATAACTTTTCGTACCAAATCTCGGGACGAGATTTATTTAAGGGGGGAGGGCTGTAACACCCCAGTGTTATGCTTATTTAATCGCATTGTAATACATGAGCATAAGCACCATGCATTCATTTTTTCCATTGCATAAGGATTGTGGTAAAGTTTGAAATTAAAATTCAAATTCAAATCCCAAAAACCCTAATTTCAAAATATTGAGAATTTGGATATGGTCCCAAAAGCAAAAGCACAATTTGATTTATTTTGAGCACTTTTCATATTTGAAAATTTTTAAGTTCTTATATGAATTTTGGAGAATGAAAAAGGAGAAATCCTTTTGCTGCTACAGTGCCCCGACCTTTTCTTCTCTTCCCCTGCTGTTCATCCTCGCTGCCGTGGCCATCGAGGCCCTTCTCACGCTCGGTCGCACGATCGTCGAGTGGTCAACGTCGTGAAGCTCCAGCCACCTCACCACGCCAACCAGAGCCAAGGCCGGCCACTCCATCTTCTCTTCCTCCTCTTTTTCGCTTCCTCAGCATACCACTGGCCACTACATTACCGCCCCTCAATCCACCCACACCACTCACTCGTTTTTTAATTCCATGAGTCCACAACTTCGCCACAAGCTTCTCTTCCTCCCCGCCCCAGCTGTGCCCTGCACCATCGCGAGGTGAGCCCTCATGTCACGCTGTCGCAGTGGCCGCCATGGCAGCGAGCTTTGCTCTATCGTGGCCACCGCGCTTCCATCTTCTTCCTATCTTTTTCTCTAGTGTTTAAGGGCCGCCGGGTTGTGTCAAAGCTAGGACCGAAAGCCTTACTGGCTCTAGTGCCTCGATGTCATCGAAAAACCGTTTGTCATCGTGTGCTCCGTGCACCGCCGCCGCTGTGCACGTGGCCATGACTCCCCACCACGGCACTGAGCTTCATCTTCGTAGCCCTGGACCCGCCCGAGCACCCTGGTGCCCATGCGCATGCGCACCGACCGAGTTCGGCCAGAAACCGACGAGTTCGCCGTCGCCATCGTTTCGTGTCCCGCCGCTGACGCCTGCCGCATCGCCCGCGCCCATGCGCAAACACGCGCGCTCGCGTGGGCCGCGTCGCTACCGCTGCCGCGTCACTGGGTCGCCCGCTCGCTCGCCCGCACTAGGCGGCGTTGCTAGGCCGGCCTGCTTCGTGATTGGTCGCCGCTCGCACGCTGCTGATGCCGCTGCTGGTCCGCTCGCCGTGCTAGGCCGCGCGCACGCGCCGCGCCGCGGACCGAGCTGGGCCGAGCCGGCCAGGTCGGCCTGTGTGCCTGTTTCCTTTTTGAGAAATATTTTTCACTTTCAATTTGAATTCAAACTTTCTGAATTTATAACTTGAGCTAGAAAGATTCAAAAATAGTGTAACTAGTTTTGTTAGTTTTGTATCATTGTGATCTACACGATGAAGTCATAAAAAATTTAGTTTGATAAAGTTTTATATATAGCTTTTATTTTTTTAAAAAAAGAAAAGCCCTTGCAAAATTAATAACTAGAGTTGTGTTTATCCAAAATTTGTGAAACCAAGTTTATTAATTTTGTCTTGGTATTCTCTAGCTAATAGGAAGGTTAATTATGCTGTTTGACCATTTTATTTATCTAGTATTCTTCTTAGTACATGAAATGATATGTTTTAATTGTATTTCTTCATATCATATGATTTCCATACATGATATTTTATGTGCCTAATTTAATTAAAGTAAGATCATAGATGCAGATGTTAGGTCTTTAACTGAGGATGAATTATTATATGTTAAGTTATGTAGTTTTATTAAGTGAGTTTGCTTTCTATAAGAAAAGTAAAGTGTTTTTGTTATAATGATTAGAATAGAATTGGAAAACTCGGTAAACAAGTGTCCAGTGATATGGTCTGATCAACTTGTCATCATAAGCATCATGTCATCATCACCATCATCAATTATGCATTCATAATTCTCATTCTATACATATGCATGCAATAGGTGCACCAGTAGGAGTGACCCTGTTGGAGTTCGAGGGAACGTGCCTGCAAGAGCCGGAGAATCCTCGGAAGCAGGAGGCTCATCCATCCGGTCCCGAAGCCGAACAAGATGTGATTCTCGAGTGTCCGCAGCACGAACCTGTAACATTCATGAAAGGCAAGCCCCGGAGCATTTTAACCTCCTAACTTTTTATAATTTACTAAATATGCTATGCCTGTTGCATTAAGTTATAGGAGTTGAATTGGAACCCTTGATGCATATACATCTTTCCTTGTTTAGTTTACTCCACTTGAAATCCTAATGATGTGATACCGTTGTATTTGCTTAGCCATGCTTAAACGGTAGAAGTCTAGTGATTATTGATCACTTGCGAGAATTAGGATGATGGTTCACGGTTCGCTATATGTGCTATCGTGCAAATAACCATATGGATGTAAATCGACGGTAAGGCGAAACATGGAAGTTACAAGATCGACGGACCTTGTTAAATGAAGTGTACCATCGTGCCGATTAATCACCTCCAAGGAATGGAGCCTTTCTTTATCATGTTGAACAGTGCCTACCACTTTGCTGGCTGGATCTGAGGTTATCCGCCGCGAAGCCTAGTAGCTCAACTCAGGCCGAAAATCGAGGAGTATCAAGTGCTCACTATTGGGGTGGTATGTACATACTAGCCCTCATGTTTGTAAGTCCAGCGGCACGGTGGTACCCAGATAAGGACATGTAAGTCCCGTATTAGTGAGTTAAAATTCCTGACCTGGCTTGATGACCCCTATGGGAGTGAGGCGCTGCTTGGATCCGCGATTCTTGAGTTGTACGAACGGTGTTCTACGGTTACCCTTAGCGGGGCTTACTGGGAGAGTGTTAGGAATATTTCCCCAGCTGGGTAGTAATCGATTCAAATCGCCATCGTCTCCTGGATAGTGAGAAGCTTGACGGGATTATCTCCATGCTTGAAAACATTAAATTGCTTGGATGGTTAATGGTGCTTCACGAGATAGCTGTTGATCAACCTAATATGGTTATGTAATTCTCTTCTCTTTTTGCTTGTTTAGCACAGGGGCAAACAAAGATGACAGGTTAATGAATATTAACTTGATGCTAATAATAATATGGTTTCTCTCTTCACTTAAGGCTTTTTATGCAAAATGAGTGAGTCTTTATTTTGGTTTACGACGAGTACTCAGGGTTTTATTCCCACTTGTTGCAAATTATGAGCCTATTTTGCTGTGGCGACAAGATGGACTTGTATCCCACTACAGGAGAATTAGACCATGGGCAAGGTCATCTCTTATAGCTCATCTCAGATGTTTTTGTTGGATTTGACTATAAATTGGCACTGTATTTAAATAAAATATAAAGTGTTGGTGTTTTTAAAATATCTTGCTTTCACTATTATTTTATTAAAAAGGTGTTAAAATAATCTTTTGTAAACTCTGATAAATTAAATTTATGTGTGAACTTTATGTAACATGTGGACTGTGGTTACTGAATCAGTACGATCTTGGTCGTACATTGAAAAAGTTTGAGATCCCTCAAAATTTTTCGAACTACCGGGTTTATATGGGTTCAAATATGCAAATTAGCGGATTATCAGTTAATTTCGTACTTGAGCTCGTATAAATTAGGCGGCTCTGTTACAATGTTAATCCATCATATTAAATCTCTAATATAATTTGCAAGCCACCTTGTACTTTAAGAGAAGATCAGCGCTAGAGAATAAAAAGGATGCACTCTTGGTGGTCGGGCTTGAAGTCCCAAGCGGTCGAGGGTAAAAAAAATGATGTAGAAAAGAATAAAGACAGACACTTACAATGACAATAGCTACGGGACAGTGGTTTCATGCTCGTCTGTTGTTATGACCGGCGTCCAATATACCAGGCGCCGGCCCAAAAGTGTCTAGAAGCCACCATCGTCCATGAAGGCCAGGCGCAGGAATTAGGGGCTCAAAGCCCATATTTATCTTATTATTTATTTCCAAATATTAGTTGAGGAATTAGCTATATATACAAGTTGTAACCATCGTGGACAATTAAACAAGAGCATACATATTGCTCGGCTTCCCTTAGGGAGCCGGGAGTTTCTAAAACCCTGGCCGCATTTGTCCCTTGCGTCACACGCGCGACCACGACGGCGCCCAGCCGTCGAGGTGTCTTCAAGCCGGGTCCACCGATCGCTCACCACTACAACCTTCGTTCGACACGAGCTAGAGCCCCGCTACCTATCAACCTGGTATCAGCGTTCTCGGTTCCGATGTCGACCCCGCCCGCCGATCTCAACCCCTTCGCGCCATTGCCCGATCCGCCGCTGCCCCAGCCGTCGCAGCCCGCGGGTACTCTCCCGCTGGTGCCAAGCGCCTCGATGCCGCTGGCCAGGGGCGCCTCCTCGTCCGCCAGCGAAGTGCTGTCCAATGCGGAATTGACGAAGGGGCTTCTCGCCCTCAGCAAGATGGTGTCGGGGATTCATGCATTCCTCCTTGGTCCGCAGCCGAATCCCCCGCCCCAACCGACGCAGCCACCACTTCCGCCGCCGCTGCCCCCCGATCATCGGTTCCCTAATTCCAATACGGGATGCCGCAAGACACGGCGGCGGTCACCACGCAATCGGGCCCGACGGTCCCCCCCCCCCGTGGGGTGCCCATCCAGGACATCCAATTCCCGCACTCACCGTCACCGCTCCCGGTGTGGCAGACAGCATCGTCCGCTCCGGTCTACACCTACACCACCACCCCCGCTACCGGCTACGCCGCGCCGCATGGTGGAATTCCAGCCTCCGGGGTCATGTCTGGGGGCGTTGATGGCACGCTCATCCCCGGCACCAGCCTGCTGCCGCCACTAGCTGCGACCACAGCAGCAGCGGCCGCGGTACCCGCCTACAGCTACAACGGCGGGGGCTACCAGGGCGGGGGATACTAGGTAGGCCTCGGTGGGGCGCTCCCGGGTGGTCTGGAGCCACCCAAGCACTACCGCCTGGAGTTTCCGATCTACGACGGCTCCGTCGACCCCCTCAACTGGCTCAATCAATGCGACCAGTTCTTCCGAGGCTAGCGTATGCCGGCATCCAATCACACTTGGCTCGCCTCCTACCATCTACGTGGCGTTGCGCAGACATGGTACTATGCCCTGTAGCAAGATGAGGGCATGCCTTCCTGGGAACGCTTTCAAGAATTGTGCCATCTTTGCTTCGGCCCACCACTTCGTGGCAGCAAGTTGGCTAAACTCGAATGCCTACCCTTCGTGTCGATGGTGCAGGACTTCGCCGACTGCTTCCAGGCCCTTGCTTGCCATGCACCGGCGGTCTCCACTCGGCATCGTGCCAAGCTCTTCATTGGCGGCCTTCCGGAGCATATTCGGGTGGACGTGGAGATGCGCGACCTGCCCGATCTACAGACGGCCATATACTACGCCAGGGCGTTCGAGCGGCGCGTCGTGGCGGCCTACGCTGCATTCCAGCCGCGTGGACCACGAGCAGCTCTGCGGCCTGGGCAGCCCCAGCAGGCTCGGGCTCCCACGGGTTTGCCGCAAGGGCAGGCCCCGGCTGTGGGCGAGGCCGTGGTACCGGGTGGTCGCCACTTCCGCCATCTGTCGCCAGCTGAGCAACTGGAGCGCCGACGTCAGGGTTTGTGCTACAACTGCGATGAATAGTTCATTCTGGGACATCGCTGCCAGCGCCTCTTCTACTTGGAGACGGACGACTACATCGTGGACGGGGGCGCTCCCACGGAGGGGGCGAGGCTCCTGTCCTACCTGACGAGGTGCCACCTCCTGAGCCAGAGTTGGCTAATGCGCTAGCTGTGTCTCTTCATGCCTATGCAGGAATCAGCACCACGAACACCATGCTGCTACCCGTGCTGATCAAGGGGGAGTGCCTACTCACCTTACTGGACACAGGCTCCACCCACACCTTCGTCAGTGGCGCCACCATGAGCCATCTTGGCTTGCTGCCCACGGGGGTGAGCAGCTTCGCGTCACCGTCCCTAACGGTGACCGCCTCCGCTGCACGGGCGTCGCGCGCAACGTCCCTATCACCATTGGGGGCGAGGACTTCTTCATCACCTGCGTCGGCATTGACTTGGGCTGCTTCGACTTCATCCTCGGCTATGATTTCTTGTAGACCTTGGGGCCCATCCTCTGGGATTTCAAGGCCAAGACGGTGGCTTTCTAGTGAAACGGCCGCCACATTGTGTGGCAGGCCGAGGGTGGCCTGGACACCGCCACCGCACAGCATGCTGTGGCTGCCAACCCCGATGAACCACAGCCCTTGCTGGACCGCCTGTTGTAGCAGCACAGCACGGTCTTCGACGAGCCGCAAGGGCTCCCACCGGCGTGGCCCTATGACCACCGCATCCACCTGCTGCCAGACACCGCGCCGGTTGTCATGCGACCATACCGTTACCCGCAGCTATAGAAGAACAAGCTGGAACGGCAGTGCGAGGCCATGCTCACCCAGGGCATCATTCGGCCTAGCACTTCTCCGTTCTCGTCTCCGGTGCTCCTCGTCCACAAGGCCGACAAGTCTTAGTGCTTCTGCATCGACTATCGTGCCCTCAACGCTAAGACGCCCAAGGACAAGTTCCCCATCCCCATGGTCGATGAGCTTCTCGATGAGCTCTACGGGGCTCGCTTCTTCACCAAGCTGGACTTGCGGTCCGGCTACCACCAGGTGCGGGTGCACCCCGACGACGTTGCCAAGACCGCCTTCCGTACGCACCATGGGCACTACGAGTTCCTCATGACACCCTTCGGCCTCTCCAACGCCCCGGCGATGTTCCAGGCTCTCATGAACGACGTGCTTCGCCCATATTTGTGGAGGTTCGTGTTGGTTTTCTTCGATGATATTTTGATCTACAGCTCCACCTGGGCGGAACACTTGCAGCACATCTCCATCATCTTGAATGAGCTTCGAGCGCATCATCTCCACCTCAAGCGCTCTAAGTGCTCGTTCAGGGCGACGTTGATGGCCTACCTAGGCCATGTGATCTCCGCAGAAGGGGTCGCCATGGACGCCGACAAGGTGGCGGCCGTGGCGGCGTGGCCGCAGCCGCGCTCTGCTCGGGGCCTTCACGGCTTCTTTGGCTTGGCGGGCTACTACCAGAAATTTATCCGGGAGTTCGGCCTTCTTGCAGCCCCTCTGACGTGCCTCTTGAAGCGCGATGCCTTCGCTTGGGACGAGGACGCCGAGGAGGCATTCCGCGCGCTCAAGCGCGCCCTCACCACTGGGCCCATACTCCAGATGCTCGACTTCAAAAAGCTCTTCATGGTGGACTGCAACGCGTCGGGTGCAGGCTTTAGCGCCGTGCTGCATCAGGGCGCGGGGCCCCTCGCTTTCTTCAGCCGCCCGTTCGCGGCACGCCACCTCAAGCTCGCTGCATATGAATGCTAGCTGATCGGACTGGTTTAAGTTGTGCGCCATTGGTGCCCATACCTCTAGGGTCGTCACTTTCTTATTCGTACTGACCATTACAACTTGAAGTTCCTGCTAGACCAACACCTTTCCATGGTTCCTCAGCATCAGTAGATCAGCAAGCTCTTTGGGTACGTTCACCGTTGAGTACCATACAGGGCGCCTGAACACGGTAGCGGACGCCCTGTCTCGCCGCGACGCGGATCAGCAAGGGATGAATGGGGCGCTTGCTACCCTCTCCGGTCCCTCCTTTGCTTTCCTCAACGACATTCGCCACACCACCGCTGCTGCGCCTGACGCCCAGCTTCTCCCCCAGCGCCTCGACGACGATGCGTTGCCGGCCCCGTGGAAGTTCAACGCGGGCCTGCTCCTCCACGGCCACCGGGTCTATGTCCCGGACCACGGTGACTTGTGCCACCAGGCGCTGCTCCTGGCCCACTCAGCGGGGCATGAGGGTGTCTAGAAGACACTCCACCGTCTCCGCGGTGACTTCTACATACTTGGCGACCGCGCCCTGGTGCAGGATTGGGTGCGGTGCTGCAGCACCTGCCAGCGTAACAAGACGGTGACCCTGCAACTGGCGGGGCTGCTGCAGCCCCTCGAGGTGCCTTCCCAGGTGTGGGCGAACATCTCCATGGACCTCATCAAGGGGCTGCCCAAAGTGGCCGGGAAGTCCGTCATCCTGACGGTCATCGATCGCTTCTCCAAGTACGCACACTTCATCGCACTCGGCCACCCCTACACGGCTGCCTCCGTCACCCGGGCCTTCTTCGACGGCATCGTGCGGCTCCACGGGTTCCCCTCCTCCATCATCAGCGACAGGGACCCGGTGTTCACCGGGAACGTGTGGCGCGATCTTTTCCGATTGGCTAGCGTCAAGTTACGGCTCAGCACTGCTTTCCACTCTCAGACGGATGGCCAATGTGAGGTGGTGAATAAGGTGATTTCCATGTATCTATGTTGTGTTAGAGGTGATCGGCCACGAGCTTGGGTCAACTGGCTTTCGTGGGTGGAGTATTGCTATAATACGTCCTTCCACACGGCCCTGCGTACTACGCCCTTCAAGGTGGTTTACGGGCGCCCGTCGTCGCCCATTCTGCCATACCAGCCGGGTACGGCGTGAACGGAGGCCACTGCTGCACTTCTTCGCGACCATGACGAGATTCTGGCGGAGGTTCGCTAGCGTCTCCTCCAGGCACAGCAGCTGTCCAAGCGCTACTACGACCCCCATCACCGCGCGGTGGAGTTCACGGTGGGTGACTGGGTGTGGCTGCGGCTCCTCCATCGCACATCCCAGTCCTTGGACCCACGGGCCAAGCGCAAGCTCGGCCCTCGCTACGCCGGACCCTTCAGAGTGCTGGAACGCATCAGCGCCGTCGTGTATCAGCTCCAGCTTCTGGCAACCACACGCATCCATGATGTCTTCCATGTCGACCTGCTCAAGCCGCACCGTGGAGACCCTCCAGCTGCATCAGGGGATCTTCCTCCAGCTATCGACGGTTGCCTCCTACCTGAACCAGAGCGCGCCCTCCGTGCTCAACAATGCCGGGGAGTCTGGCGCGTGCTGATCAAGTGGCGCGGCCTGGAGACTGACGACGCCACATGGGAGCCACTGCTGGAGTTTCGCGAGCACTACCCCGACTTCCAGCTCGAGGACAAGCTGTTTCAGCAGGCGGGGAGAGATGTTATGACCGGCGTCCAATATACCAGGCGCCGGCCCAACAGTGGCTAGAAGCCACCATCGTCCATGAAGGCCAGGCGCAGGAATTAGGGGCTCAAAGCCCATATTTATCTTATTATTTATTTCTAAATATTAGTTGAGGAATTAGCTATATACAAGTTGTAACCATCGTGGACAATTAAGCAAGAGCATACATATTGCTCGGCTTCCCTTAGGGAGCCGGGAGTTTCTAAAACCCTAGCTGCCTTTGTCCCTTGCCTCACACGCGCGACCACGACGGCGCCCTGCCGTCGAGGTGTCTTCAAGCCGGGTCCACCGATCGCTCACCACTACAATCTCCGTTCGACAAGAGCTAGAGCCCCGCTGCCTATCATCTGTAGTCTAATAAGATACTAAATAGTCAAACTGTATATGTAAGTCATTGGTTTCAGAATGTGCACTACACACCCAATAATTTGAGTTCAACTCAAGATCTTACAGTAAAAATTACTTGGATGAGAAGATTATAAATGCATTGGATGGTTTAGATGCATGGTTGTACTGGAGTTGTATTCAAAACATTTCCCGTTCAAAATACACAACAGAATCAAGTCCCATACCATTCTCTCTCTGTGGTGAATAGATATTGTTCTGAGAATCTTATGCAGATCACTATAATATGAACCTAAGGCACACACTGGATTTTAAATTGTTCACTCTATGCCACTGCTGGAGATACTTCCTATGTTCAATAAAGGTGGGTACCAACTGAAGAGAATGTACCATTGTTTGTTTGGACAAGCACTCTTCCTTCCTTGGTGGCAGAAACCAAAGTTTCTAACATTATGATAATGCCTGCAAATGTGACATTGGATTCAACGCCATTGTTTATTTTCTACGTACACGTCTGTCTAACATTCAGTGATATATACAAGGTATATATCAGGATATATTGAAATATTGTTGCAACCCTACAAATTGAGCAAGTGTTGAAATCTTCGAAGTTAGGCACCCAAAGATTTGCTTTTGTTCGTCAAGCTTATGGGCATGGAGGTTGAACTGCAGGCAGGAAAAGATCATGTGGCTGAAAGAACCATGAGTCAGAAAGAACCGCAGCAACAAGGAGACCAAACGCCAAGCAGTACTGATGAGGCAGAGCTTGTGTGGAAGCTGCGAAAGTACTTGATGCTACTGGCAATTCTTTCTGCATCTATCACCTACCAGGCAGGACTTGCCCCGCCAGGTGGCCTCTGGCTAGATAACCAGCATGGCCATCTTGCCAGCGACATTGTCCTGCAATCTACTTATCCAAAGCGGTATAAGGTATTCTTCTACTGCAACTCAACAGCATTCATGGCGTCTCTGATTGTTTTGATCTTGCTCTTAGTAAGAAAGCTCAGCTGCAATACAATTTGGCTCCGCTCGCTGCATTTTTCGATGTTACTCAACCTGCTCGGGCTCATGGGGGCCTATGCTTCAGGCAGCTGCAGGCAAATCAGAACATCCTTGTATACCTGGGTGCTGCTTGTTGGTGTCTTCACATACATTGCACTTCATGTTGTGTTCTTCCGGCATCTAGCATCTCCATGGCTTCAACAAACTTTGATGGATGTTCAGAGGTCCTGGAATGATTCTCTAGCACGCATGTTCAGCAAAGGTCAGAGCATAACAGATGATGATCCAGATGCTTCTGTCCAAGAAAAAAAGGAAGAACTGGAGCAGAGACGCAGCTTGTTGCTGGTTCTTGCCACATTGTCAACGACAGTAACATATGCAGCAGGGCTAAACCCACCAGGTGGATTCTGGCCTGACAGCAGTGCTGGTCATCTAGCTGGTGACCCGGCGCTCAGAGACCACTATCCCAGTCGCTTCAAGGCCTTCATGGCATGCAATGACACAGCTTTTGCCGGGTCCCTTGTCATTATCATCATGCTTCTCAGCAACACATCAGTGGATCACGTTAAGTCGAATGCACTTCGTCTGTGTGTTCTTGTGAGCCTATTTGGCCTTATGGCTGCTTATGCTGCAGGGAGCTGCAGGGAAGTCCATACATCTATATATGTGTTAACCCTTGTCGCTGCTATCCTGCTATATCTCATCATTCAGTGGATTGCACCTATTCTGCCCAGACCAGAGTTTGTCAGCGAGTGCATAAAATGGATAAAAGGAGAAAAGGATAAGCTGATTTTTAAGCTAAAATCATTCCTTATGGAGAGTAACAGTACAACCAACAAGCAGGAGATGCCATTAGCATTGGGTCAACAACATCCATCCAATCATGTTTCAACAGACACTGTTAGTGATACTAAGAATGATATGAGAAAGCTGCGCACATACCTATTATTACTTGGAATCCTAGCAGCCACCATTACATACCAAGCTGGGTTGAATCCACCTGGTGGGTTTTGGTTAGACAATGAGGATGGGCATCGTGCTGGAAACCCCATCCTGGAGGCCATTAGTCGGAAGCGGTACAACACATTCTTCTTTTGTAATTCCACCTCATTTGTGTGTTCTTTGGTCATCATCACTCTACTCCAGAGCAACTTGGTCACTGTTGGTGCCTTGAAACGTTATGCACTGCAGACAGCCATGATTTTCGATCTCTTTGGTATAATGGGAGCATATGCTGCTGGCAGCAGCCGGACTTTCTCTACATCTTTGTATGTGATAATCTTGGTCTTTCTTTTCTTTGCTTATGTTATGGTTCATGCCCTGCTCTTTGTGTGCACAAGAAGCTCTGATGATGGACCAGCTCAGGAAATAGATGATAACCCTGAACTGAAAGATTTGGAGAAGCGACACAAGTTTCTGGTGTTGCTTGCTGTTCTGGCAGCATCGAGCACATATCAGGCTGGAATAAACCCACCAGGTGGCTTCTGGCCCGACAACAACGATGGGCACCGAGCAGGTTACCCAATGTTTCATGATGAGTTCCCACACCGTTATGTGGCATTCTTCTACCTCAACTCCACTGCTTTTATGTCATCCTTGGCTGTGATCATGTTGCTTGTTAGCAAAAGGTTATGTCAGAGTGGAATCAATGGCTATTTGCTGCATGGATGCATGCTACTTGATCTGGTCAGTCTCATGGGTGCTTTTGCGGCTGGAAGCCGCAGGAAAGTATCAACATCAGTGTATGCCATCCTAGTTGTTGCTGTTGTTTTTGCCTATGTTCTGACTCAAATTCTGGTTCTAACCTATGCAAAAGATAAGGTGAGTTACTTCTTTGAGTGGGTGCTCCATGCCACTCCTTTCAAGAGTCCACATCCATCCCAGAACGGCAAGCGAAACGTCATGGCCAGCCGAAAATCTGAGTATAAATGGCGAAAAGATCTAATTCTCATTGGAACCCTCGCAGTGAGCGTTACATACCAAGCTGCGCTGCTCCCGCCAGGAGGGCTTTGGCCTGATGACCGGGACGGCCATTTCACCGGCGACCCGATCCTCCATGATACTAATCCACCAAGATACAAGGCATTCTTCTACTGCAACGCCACCGCATTCATGGCATCGGTGGTCATAGTCATCCTGCTGCTCAATAGCACAATAAGCAAGTACAAGAGGTCTCTGCTTCCAATGAAAACAGCAATGGTGCTGGACCTGCTCGCTCTGCTTGGGGCTTATGCCGCAGGCAGCTGCAGGAAACTAACGACTTCTATATATGTTTTCGCACTCGTCGTTGCTGTTTTTATGTACATTGTCATTCACATCTTACTGTCCTTCGATAAAATGGCACGGCTGGTGAAGATGACTGGAGAACAGTGGATTCCATGTCTGAAGAAGATGTGGGCACTCATTGAAACTGAACCTCCAAACCAGCAGCCATCTTCAGAGGAACCATGAGAGACAACCCTAGCTGTATGTTTGTATTCTTATTAAATAAATTATTTAATTGATATGTACGTTAAAATCAAGACTTTTTTTTCCCACTTGTTTATAAGGCTGAAGTGTTGTAATCTTTTCATGCACTCCTATTGTAAACTATAAGACGAATTCATCCATGAGTGTTAACTTCAAGTACTTCGTTCTCGGTTTAAACTTTCCCAGGTCCATGTGAATCCTACCTACATATGTTGCTGTTTGGCGTTGAGACAAACATTTGGACGAATGGAATTATCTATTTGTAAGCTAGGGCAGTGCAGGTTGTTTCAGTACTCGGAACCCCAGCCAATAGTTCAACATGATGTTGAGCAATTGTTGTGCAAAGTTTGACTCTGAATCTTTTCCCTTTGTTCCAAAATTTCATAGTTTTGTATTTGTGCAGAATCATAAACCGGGGTTGCTTCAAACGTGCCAAAGCTCGCTGCTTGCTCCGCTGCCTGATTTATGCAATTCAGTAATTCCATGGACTGACACTGATTTTCAGGATTTGAGCTTTGGGTTGACTCTTTATTTATCCTCAGTTTGATCTGCTTTGACATGCTTGTACATAGCCTGTGCTTTTTTCATGCCTTTTATGGGTTCATTATTTCCTTTTATGAACAATTGCTGAACCCAGTCTGTTTAAGTGTGAGATTTCAGAAAAAGACAATGTCATGAGCACAAACTACAAACTACAAACTAAAACTATAATCTGAACATGTTAGCAACGCAGGTCAAATTCAGCCAGGACCCATTTTCAGCTATCTTTCATCTACTTTTTGAGAAACAGAATCCACAAGACAAATAAAGCATAACAGGATATGGGTAGAACAGTAACCAAAATTGCCTAAAACTAGAATCAATGATAATTCCTACATGCAATGAATGTGGTCAACAATAACAGCAATTTTTTACCAATATTGCCTAAAGAATAATAGCACTCTAAGCAAAGAACTAAAGAATGCAGAATCAAAGGAAGGCTACTTTCAAGTACAACTGTTAAGATTTCGGATGAACTGGTTGGTGAAGGAAACTCCATTAGTGTGCTCATCAAACCTCATTGCTTCCAATGGGGGTTCTTAAATCTAGCAGGAGGGCGGCAATTGTTCAATTTACACGGAATCCATAGGCTTCGTTTCTGGCTTTTCTCCATCTACAATAACCTTGGACTTCATCAAATGAGAATTTTGCCTCGAATTTAAGGAATTTCTCCTACCGCTCGTGGCTGACTCTTTCATCCCTAGGTAAGTATACACTGACATCCCTGCGAGGGCAATGACAGCTCCACAGAGGCTGGTGAATCCAGGATCAGATTTAAATACCAGATAACCAGAGAGCATTATAACAATTGTCTTGAACTGACCAAGCACAACATGAGCGAGAGCCGAGGTTGCCCTGCAGCATCCAAAATACATTGAAAAATTAGGTTCAGGTCCAGAAATGTTACAAATTCGACAGCCACAGAAGAGAATGAATGACCAAATACTTTACACTGTCATCTCCACAACCCAAAATATGTGAACTTTCAAGACCAAAAGGCCATACAGAAAAAAAAATTATGATTATTGTTTTTCTGATAAATAAAGGTTTTTTGTCAGTTGAATTATAAAGGCCTTATCAAGGTAAAGTTAACTAATATATTTCTATTTCAAGCTTGGGATAATAGCAATATTTCATCATAGTACTACTGAGACATGGAAATAAGGCATATAAAATAATGTTGTAAGTTCAAACAATTAAAAGGCGTGCCAAAGTTCAAACAATTAAAAGGCGTGCCAAAGTTTCTCTAAGGTTACAGATCCTATAATGTTCATGTACCCGATGCCAAAGTTGGTATAGTAACATTAAAATCAATGAGATTAGATTCTCTAGGTTCGAAAAAGGAGCTTCCTATTTGTGTAACATCAGCCAAACAGACTGATATCTCCTGGTCAACAAAATAAATGTCTGACTTGTATAACCTGGATTTTTTTTCCTAGACATTAGATATGCACAAATATCCACCATATGGAATTTAAATACAAAAATATAAAAACTTGTGTATGCGCGTGTGCGTG
>CM041638.1:29466878-29481257 GCA_023333625.1 Bothriochloa decipiens
ATGAAGCGCCGGCCGCCGCCGGGGAGGATGGAATCCCAAATGCCCATTGCCGTCGGCGCATCAGCCGGATCCCCCACGCTATCCGTCTCTCTCCTTCCGCCGCTGGTGCAGCAGAACGGCGGTTCCTGGGCCGAGCCGCCGTTGCTGGGTACTTGGAGCTCGAGTTCTTTTGGGATACAAATGGGCTGAGCACTGCGGGCTAGTAGATGGCGAGTTGGCGACGGGTCAGCCGGTCAGGAGATGGGATTTATGGTGGTTTTCTGCCAGTGCCAGGTTCTATCTATGTTTATTTTGCACAACATTCCCTGTTTTACTGAAAATGTGCCCCAAACCTGTCACATTGTCACAATTCCTTTTCTACCTCGTTATTACGTGTGATATATTAAACGAAGAAGTATACATTCCTGCTTTTAGACAAGGTCAATAGTTTAATAATGTCGAGTATTTCAAAAGAGGGATAATTAATATTTAATTACACCCTCCATCCATCAAAAGTTAATATTTAATTACCTCCTCTTCTATAAAAGGATGCAAGTATAGAATTCAGTTGAATTAATTCAAATTTAACTAAGTTTATAATAAAAAAATTGCATTAATATTTATATCTGATTACAAAAATTGTATTCCATAATTAATCTAGTAATACTTATTTTGTATCATGAATGTTAGTAGTATTTATATAACTCTAGTCAAAGTTTAAATTGTTTGACTCATTTGATTGAAAAATTAGAATTGTATCCTTAGGTGGTGAAATGAGTACTTCGGGGTTAAGTCAAGCTTCTCGATTTTTTATTAAGTTTATTGAATTTTTATGTATATATGATCAAAGTTAAAGAGGTTTTGACTTAACAAAGATCTAAAATAACTTTAGAATGAATTAATATCAATTCAATCTTTTATATCATTCACTTAATTAGATAGTTTTGCAAAACAGGAATAATTCACTTTGCCTGTAATTTTCATCGTCGATTTTAGAATTATCCCTTCAATTCCAAATATAGGTCCATGTCCATGTTGCCATGTAGCCTTCCCACCTGACACGAAACTTGAGTGGTGTGGCGGTTGAGAGATCAATTTGATGAAGCATGGTAAAATTCATGATCACACTTCTCTGCAGGAACAACCCCAAGTATTGTACTCACCACATCGATTTGAATCAATTAAGCCCAAGCCCATTTACTTCCATTACAAGGGCATTTAAGTGAGAATATATTTTATTAGCACTTCTATGAGAAAGGATTTTAAAAGAGCTTAACATTTTTATGACATGATGTTAACATTCCTCACATTTACTCTATGTTCCCTCATAGAACACATAAAAAACACATAAAAATGTCTGATCATAGGCATTCTTGTGATTCCTCACCTCTAACCTTCTAGGCACAACATTGCCCAAATAGCCATCCTAGCTCCTGTGTTAGAAATTTCTAAACGGGACGAGAACCATCCTACATCCATGTGTTAATGATTTGACCTACCGACGAAAGACATTACAATCATTAGTGACATGAGAATAATAGTTATGATATTTACAATAAGCTCTTCTCTTAATGTCCTCTGCAGAAGGCAAAGTATAATTAATTCTAATGCATCCGATTTTGAGTAATTCATCAAAAATACGGTCACATTTAGAAATATCAAAAGTAAACTTTACTTCCTCATTCTGATTCTTTTAAAACGGCTTGAGAGCTCCTTAGTTTCGTCGTCCGAATCATCTAAAAGAACACCAAGAGCATGTGTGTTCGTACGTGGTTCTATATGCATCACGAGATTCTTTTAAGGCGTGATTCTTAGAAAAACGGCCCTCTCGACAAGGTGATTGAAGCCACTAAATTGCACATTCTCTAACTTTTCTCTAATTCTAGAATGTAAACCATTAAAGAAGATATCAACAAGATCTCTTTCTGAAACATGAAACACTTGTTTTTAGTTTCTCTACCTCTATTAAAGAATTCTAGAACAATTTGATCACGCATTTGTTTAACAGCAGTAAGATGTGACAATCTAGTTTTCTGGGTTCCAATGTAAACATGACTAATGAAACTTTTCTTCTAATTGAGCCCAAGAACTAAATGCACAATGGTGGTAATGAACTAAACCAAAAAAGCAGCAACAGTTAAAGATAGAGAAAAATTATGAATTTTCACGTAATCAAGAGCACTAACTTCTCCTAATTGAGCAAGGTACATACTAACATGTTCCATGGATGTCTTATTACCACTACATTAAATTTCTGAAAGTCAGGTACCTTTCAATCATTCGGGATTGCGCATGTAATCAATTGTAGAAGGGTACGTGTAAGGTCGAGATGACGGACTAGAGGGGTGAATAGTCCTTTCTAAATTTATCGCATTGTAAACAAATGCGGAATTTAAACTATCAGTGTAGCCAAGAATTTACCCATCTATCTATGACTTTAGCTGCACCTTGTAAAAGATCCTAAACAAGAAAGTAAGGTGCCAATCTAGCTAGTGCTCTCCTAATCAAGTCTAGCTTGTAAGGTCACACAAACCTAAGCATCTAGTACTTTAACAACCGAGGGAGCACCTACACTATTCTAATGAGCAAAAGCACAAAACCAACCTAAGCTCACTAGATGCTCAAGGACAAGGCTACACAAGCCAAACCCAAGAGCTTAAATTACTTAGCTACACAAACTAAGCAAAAGCGAGGGATATACTTCTAGCTAAATAAGCAAGAAGACAATTAGAGAGCTACACAAGCTATCTAATCACAAGAGCAACTACACAAGCTATATATATGATAAAATGTAAATACAAGCTTGTGAAGAGAATTGCAAACCACCACGAAGAGTGGACACAAGATGACACGGTAATTTTTCATCAGGTTTACTTGGTTGCCACCAAGCTACGTCCTGTCGTGTTGACCAATACCCTTCTGGTTCCTCCGATGTGACCCGCAAGTCACTTAGCGCTCCACGCCAATGCCCATCAAGGCATGCCTCCGCAAAGGCACCGCGAGTGAACCCACACATAAGTGGTTTTTTGGTTTGACTCGCAAGCCAATTGCCTTTCAAGGCAAGCTCCCGCAAGAGCACTACTCTTGAGTGAGGTAACTCAATGACACAAGCAACCCAATAGAGCTACTCTTTGCGATCCCCGCGAGGTGAGTACAAAATCTCTCACAAATTAACCTTCAGAACACCACACAATCTCCGTTGCGTGCCTCACGAAGTCTCCTACCACCAAGCCATTTAGGAGGTGGCAACCTCTACGAGTAACAAGCTCGCAAGCTTGCAACACGATCACCTAGTGTCATACGATGCTATCTCTCAAAGAAATTGCGCTAGCATTGCTCACTCACATTATCGAATGACTTCAATCAAGCATATGTGAGTTAGAGGGCTCCCAAGCACCACAACACAAGCCACCAAGGCCCTTGTGTGCTCAGCAACCGACCATGCCCGGCCACACCACGTATTTATAGCCCCATGGGCTGAAACGACATTCATCGGGACCATCGGACGCGTCCGACGCTTACAAGATTTTCGCGCGCAAGCGGCCAATTCAATCTAGTCGTTACCGATGCCGACGGACGCATCCGACGCACCTCGTCGGACGCAGCCCAGAGCGTCTGACACTCGACTGGAAAACGCAATTGCCACTAAGTAGCGTCCGGCGACCCTCGGACCATGCCAGCGTCCGACGCACACGCTTCCATGCTGCCTCGTCACCAGCAGTCTACGGACACCGACGTTAGCGTCCAACGCATGCCGTCTACCGTGTATGCCGCTCGCTTCAAACACAGTTGTCAGCCAATCAACGGGCCGGACGCTCAGCCAGCGTCCGATGCCCAAGCCACTAGCATCTGATGCAAAACCACGTTTTCAAGCCGCCTTCACACGCTATCTTCTCCACGATGCTACCCAACAAGTATACCATCTTGTAACCGAGAGTTAGCATGTTTCCAATAACAATTTGCATTAGGCGTAATAATAGAAAATAGCCATCTCGTTTTCCCGAAAGCGTCGAATCTCAACCCTGCAAATAACCATCTCATTTTTTCGAAAATAGCCATCTCATTTTCCTGAAAGCATAGAAAATAACCGAGGGCGAGCGGTACCCAAAACCATCTCAACCCTACAAACTCTATCACCTTTGCACAATGTGGCAACACCACCAAGTGTACATCACCATGTGCTTGTGTGTTAGCATTTTCATAATTATTTTCAAAGGATTTTCACTTGCTCTCACAACGCCACTTGATTCTAGTAATATCGCAATGTTAGATCGCTCAAGTGGTACTAGATAACTGATATGCAAATAAATTTTCCCCTCTTGATAGTACGGCCTATCAATCCTAAATACGGTCATCAACTTTTGTACACACCTTTTGACTGGTGAAATGAAAATGCCCTAGGTTATACCTTTGCCTTGCGCGTCTTCATTTCCACCGTCACCTCCAATGTGCCAATGCAACGCATGCACCGACACGATCAACAATTGATATGATCCACTTCATATCATCACATGACCGTCTTGGTCCATCGCTCTTGACCTCACTTGCTCTTCTCCGTTGCGTCGGTCCATCGGTGCCAAGTCTTGCCCAAGCTTCACCATCGTATGGTCCTTCGCTTCCAAGCCTCGACTTGCCCTTCACACTTGCAACTTGTCCTTCGAGCCATGCCTCATCTCGATCTTCTCCATCTTAGTCACATGACTCCATGTCATGTCTCATATACAATAAGCTCCTTCATCATCACATGTGTTGAGCCTCACAATATCTCCAAGCCATTTCCACCACATGACATATGTTGCTCACACACATGTATCTATAGACTAATCTAGTGTATCTCAACCATAAACACATTAGTCCAACATAAAGTGTCACTCAATTATCAAAAACAACCGAGGAACCTTTCAGTATGGTTTGGTGTACATGTTCTTGACATTTTTAAGATGGACACCTAAACTTTCCTCGAGAGACTTAGTGAAATCCTCCCTAAACTGATTCAAAGCATCATTAAAATCAGTAGAAGGGGAGTTTGCATACTCTCAAGCATGGAATTTACACTAGGAGACTTCGGTGGGTTAGGTAAAAACATTATTACCCCCATCCCCCGAAGCTCTTGATACTCTATAATCGGTTCACAAAACTTGAGCCGATTATTGAGCACCACCTGTTGAACTTATACCAACATGACAGTTTTATCGGCTCCAAGATTTGGAAGAGCCGATGAAAACTTAGTAGCATTAGGTACATGAGTTTGGTTCTGAAAAAAGCCTTGGAGCATGCCAAATTTAGGTTGAGATAAGACATTCAATTGATCTAAATCGGATGTTTTACCTTCTAACTTATTAATTCTAGCATCTAGCAAGCCATGAGAATGTTGTAGAGTTTGAGTAATTGTATTACTTTGCTCTAATAACATCTTAGCAATTTCAGCTTTTGAAATCGGGACATCATCATATTTAGGAGGACTGTTAGGGCTTACCTCGTTTCCTGATGAAGTTCCCAAGATTTTAGCAACACTTGGTGCCTTGAATTGCGTTGACTTTGTCATGTCCACCCTTGAAACAACCTTGAAGAAAAGCCTTCTTGAGTTCCTCGAGCTTGGCTTGGAGTTGTACTTGCAATTCAGGAGAAAGCTCCTCCTTAGACGTGGGATTGATGATGTTGAGGCTATGTACTTCGCTTGAGTCCTTCGCTGCATCACCATCTGAACCTATGTCGCCGGTAGATTCAAACGTAAGCTTGCGCCTCGATTTCCCCAGCAGAGTCACCAAAAAGTATGTTGATGCTAAAACGGATCCGAGCCAACACACCGATGGGCTTCGGACGCCGTAGAGGCCGCGTGCACAACTTGTAACATGGTAAGAACACAATGTAATCGACCAAACCGATCTAGAGACCGATAGGGCTGATTTGGAGCTCGTTGTTGGCCGAAAAAGCTCCTGAACTACTCCCAGAAGGATCTGTTGGGGAGGAGCACGTGGAGGATCTCTTAGGACCGGCGAGGTCATCTAGGATGCTGATGAATATCGTGGAGAGACGTAACCGAACAACAGAGTAGAGAGTAGAGAAGAGAAATTAGGGTAAAGGAGTTGATAGATTGTTTTTTTTCAATTGATTGGATGGGATTAATCGGCCATGATCCTCTCATATATATAGACGGGGGTGGTCTTATCCTAGTAACTCTTTTTTTCAATTGATTGGATGGGATTAATCGGCCATGATCCTCTCATATATATAGACGGGGGTGGTCTTATCCTAGTAACTCCAAGTTTTCCACGTCTAAAACTTATCAAAAATTGACTTAGAAGCGAGCCAGTTCGAGATCTGAATGTCAAATTCGGAACAGACCCTCCAGAAGTTCTGTCCCCGGACCAAAAGTACCGGTAGTTCATGCTCACGCCAATCTTCGCCAACCGTTGGAACTTCCGACCTTGGACCAGCAGTACCGACCTAGACCGGAAGTTCCATTCTCGGACCGGAAGTTCATGTAGTTCATTTTCGCCAATCTTTCGGCGGTACTGGTCTCGGATTGAAAGTTATATCGGAGGTTCCGGTGGTGGACCAGAAGTACCTGTAGTTCAAGCACTTTTTCTCAGAAATGTAACTCTTTCGTCCGGATTCGAAATTGAACATTCTATATATGTTTTTCGACCATCTTGACAAGAGGAACACAGTAGTGAAATCCATTTCTACTTCGACAACTTCACAAAATGGACATTTTTGGTTGTCAACGAGTAGTTGGGGTAGAAATAGTTTAGGATTGTTGATTCAAAATTGTCTTATATTTTAGCCGGATGGTTTTGAAAATTGGTGAAGCAACAAATGTTAATTTTTAGCCATTTGAACTCAATAATTTATCAATTAATTAATCCTTTTAAGAACTAGTATTGGAGACGCCAAGCGGGAACTGAATAACGCACCCTGGGCCTCCGCCGCGTTTTAATCGAAATCCTTTTCGCACAGCTCACGCACACTGGCCATGCCCATCTGCTGTAGCTGTCATTGTCCAAACATCGCGCACACTGGCTGGCACGGAGAGAAACCGGAAACGGAACACTCGCCCAGAGAACCGCCACGTGTCACCTTCGTCATCCATGGGCCCACATGTCGGCGTCAGAGCCCACCCCCGGTCAGCACCGGTTAATCACCCCCAAGCCCAAATCTCCCCCCGCGTTTAATCGCCACCATGGCCATGTCTGCCACACCAACACTAATCAGCCCCCAAATCCACCACCCCTTCCTCTCCCTCTCCCTTTCCCTCTCGGATCCCCCGGCAGGGCGAGGAGCCGAGAGGCGCAGGGAGCTGCCGCAGCTGCAGCCGTAGCGGCATTTTGTCGAGCACATGGCGCTCGTGCCCAGCGGCGGCGGCGGCGGCGCGGGCGCTTGCAAGGACGAGGCCGCCCTCGGGCTGCCGTGGTCCGAGATGTTCCGCTCCGCCTCGCTCCGCCGGCCCAAGCAGGAGCCCGACGACGCGCCGCCAAGGAAGCCGGCGCTGAAGGCGGCGAGGGCCAAGGAGATGAAGTCCAAGCCGTCGTCGGTGGGGGCTGGACCCTGCATCGAGGGGCTGTCGCTAGAGCCCGACGCGCGCCTGGCGCTCTACATCGCCATGGCGCACGCGGGCCTCGCCACCGCGCTGCTCGTGCTCTACGGCCTCTACCTGCTGCTCGCCGACTTCCTCCGCCCGCTGCAGTGGGCGCTGCTCTGCTCCGTCCCGCTCCGCGAGACGCAGCGCGCGCTCGTCGCCTTCTGGGAGCCCCCGCTCCGGGCCGGCCTCGGCGCCGCGCTGCTCGCGCTCCCGCTCGCTGCGCTGCGGTCCTCGGCGGCCACGCTCGCCGACGCGCGCGCCGCGCTCCTGCGCCGCGCGCTCCCGGACTCGCCGGCCTTCCCGCGCCTCCTCCGCTGGCTCGTCTCCTTCTTCTTCTTCCTCGTCCTCTTCGAGCAGTGCGGCGCCGCCACCGCGATGCTGCTCCTCCTTGTCGCGCTCGCCTTCTTCGCCGCGTCCCCCAAGCTCAAACGCGCCGCCTCCTCGCGCATCTCCTCCAGTCGGCCTCCCTCCTCGCGCGGCCTCCTCTTGACCGGAGGCATCCTCCGCCACCTTAAGACACTGGTCGCCCTTGGCCTCATGCTGGGTATGATCGCTGGGTTCATAGCTGGCAGCATCTTCTTCTCCTACAAGATTGGGCTGGAGGGCAAGGACGCCGTCATGTCCCTCAAGTCCCACGTCGAGAACAGCAACTACTCTGAGAAGATTGGCCTCAAGAAGTGGATGGACGACAATGACATCCCTGGCTTGGTTGATCAGTACTCCGCCAAGATCTATGATACCGTGTGGGAGCAGGTCGACCAGTTGGCTGTGCAGTACAACCTTACGGATTTCACTAATGGCTTCCGGCATTTCTTGATCAGCCAGTCGGTTGACCCAAAGAGCAAGGCCCTCATCAGTTCCAGACCGCACCCTTATTCAATGAAGTTGCAGTCAATTGCGACGCATGTGAAGAACAGAGAGTGGGTGGACATTTACAAAGAGCTTGATTCCTTCTTTAGGGAGCTGCTGATCACAAGAGAGGATTTGGTGGTCAAGGCCAAGGGGCTGGCTTTGCAGGGAACAGAAATCGCAAAGAGCCTGCTGTCCAGCAGCACATCGGTGCTGGGCGGTAGTGCCAATTTGATGTTATCGATTGCTCTCCGCATTGTCTCAGGTGCGGCTGAGGTGGTTAATTTCCTGTCACAACTCATGGTGTTCTTGTGGGTGCTGTATTACCTTATTACTGTGGAGGGAGGCGGAGCTACAGAGCAAATCATTGATCTTCTTCCAGTGTCAAAACAAGTAAAGGACCGCTGTGTTGAGGTCATCGATCATGCCATTAGTAGTGTCTTGTTGGCCACTGCTAAGATTGCCATATTTCAAGGGGGGCTCACATGGCTGCTGTTCAAGTTCTTCAAAGTGCATTTTGTGTATACATCAACTGTGCTTGGATTCGTCAGCGCACTTATACCGATACTTCCATTTTGGCTGTCCTCAATATTTGCCACAGGGGAGCTTCTCATGGAAGGGAGATATGTGCTTGGACTGGTGGTAACTGTGATACACCTCATGCTCATGGATTATGGCACAACTACCATTCTGGAGGATATACCTGGGTACAATGGGTACCTCACAGGCCTCAGCATAATTGGTGGCATGACACTGTTTCCCAATGCTCTGGAGGTACTAACTTTGTTCTCACTTCCTTTATATTGCAGTTTCATTTCACCATTTAAAGTGCTTCTATGAAAATTTAACTTCTGCACATTACTATTTTAGAAAGCTATTAGTACCTGCATCATCTGTCTAGAACCAAAGGCAAGAAAGAATCTTTGTTCTCCAGATGTATCATTTCTCCTTTTTTTATTTATTAGATAGTTGTGCTTAAGTTCCTTTTCTCCACATATTTTCAGCTTCCTGAGTAGTTTGATACTATGTGTGCATCTCTATATGCTTTTTAGCTGCATTTTCAGCTACAAGTATTTATATAGGTTACTCAAAGTTTGGAAAAGGTGTTGCCATGTCGAACAATTTCCCATAGGTTGCGTGTCCGTATAGGTGTGTAACTGTGTATATAATTGGTTTCGTGAAAGAAAGAAGATGCAACAGCTGTTTGTAAGCAGGAAGTAGAGCACTCTTGCATTCTTCTTCTTTGTGGATGGTAGACTAAATTGCTTCAAAACCATCCTAATTTTTAGGAACTGGATCATAGAAATAGTTTCGCATAGTGATATGGAGTTTTTTCTTTGCCTCAATTTTGGCTTTTTTTTTCTGCTGTTCTGCAGGGTGCAATATTAGGTCCCCTTATAACGACGGTTGTTATAGCGTTGAAGAACTTGTACACAGAGTTTGTGCTTGCTGATGTGGAGGAGGCCAGCAGCTAGCCCCGATGCAAGGCTAAAATGCCTATGTTGCCAGAGAAATACTTGTGTAGGATTTTTACCTGCAGTGTTCACATGATGGTTTTGCTCTTGTACCATTCCTGAGTATATGCACAGCTATTGCAGCAGTTGTGATGCTTTCCTTATTGTTGCAACCTGCCCCTCTCTGAGCTGTATTTAATATCTATTGGATCATTCCAGAGATTTGGTTTTGATATCTGCCGAGTACTGAATGGCATCTCTGTCCTGTTGAACTGGAAGTTGTACAATATTTCCTCTTTTTTTGTTTTGCCAACAGTGGTTATCTAGACTAAGTTGCGGTACTAACCTTTTTTGTGGTTTTGTTTTTTCAATAGTGATATGTAGACTTAAGTTGCATTACTAATATTTTTGGTGTTATATCTGTCTACTTCATATATATAGCTACATGCATCCAACTCTAGTAGTTTCAGTAAACTAATATGAATTGTTTGTTAGGCATTTCTGCTGCGCTTCCGGGATAGATGCATCCAACTCTAGTAGTTTCAGTAAACTAATATGAATTGTTTGTTAGGTGTTTCTGCTGCGCTTCCTGGAAGGGTCCAGGAGCAAATTGCTTGGAAGAGATTAACTAGAGCTGGGCATCAGCATAATAGACCCAGGTAGGCAGGTACCTTGCACTTGTACTAAAGAGCCAACTGTCAAGATGTCAGAATTCAGACAGGTAAACAAGGTCAGAATTTCACTCTTGTCTCTGCGTATCTGCATCGACCCCTTAGCTTTTCCGCTTAGTTCTTTGTTTGGCATCCAATTCTGTACAGTCCTGAATAGTTCTGAATGATTGCAATGATTACTCTTGTTCTTTGGAAGCAAATATGGATTGATTTATCATATGTTATGTCATGTACTTATGTTAGCTTATGAGCCAAAAAGCTTTGTGGCTTTACTTATGATCTGAACTTGTTCTTGACCTTGAGTCATGGAGTTGCAGAGTGAGCTTCATTTCCTGTTATTATGCATAACTTTTGGGGTAGGGAGTTGCTATTCCTTCGAAAGTTGAAAGGGAACACTGGGACTTCACTTTATGACGATGATTACTACTGGTCATCTCAAAAGCCATGTTGTGTGGCTTGCTGCTTGCAGTTGCACATCTGAAGTCTATGCTCTGGATAAAGAGGCTATAGTGGGACTAGTCTCCATTTCTTGCTGATATTCTGGGCTATACTTAATTATATTTCCGTGTTTGTTGAACTGTTCGCGATGATCCATGGAATATATAAGCTGCCTCTTATTTACCAAGTCAGGTCATGGGCTCATGGTCGCACGGAAAAGAGGCGTGTAATTTTCCTGATGGTGTTGATGGTTTGAAAGTAGTTTTGTTCGGTGTGGTCATGATTTACCCTCTAGCAGCGATTATTATTGTGTCGCTGAGATTATTCTTGGTGCTGGCCTGCTGGGTACAACTTTTCTGTGACACTTTTGCAGCTTTCTCGTGTTGGCAGCAGGAGGGGCCAGGAAGTGGCCGATTGTAATTATTTTAACACGCAGATTCTTTCGACGGAATAGAATATATATTTTGATTCGTTTCTTTTTTTATAAATGATAATAATAATGTGATAGTACTGGGTCATTGAATTACGCAGAGTTTTATTTTACAGAAAAGTGAGAGAAAATTAAAGTAATAATGCATAAAGAAAAGACAAAATGCCTAGAATGATTCTTCCGATACCACTGGCCACATTATGGTCGAAGCATCTTCTAACTATTTTTTACAAAAAAAAAAAAGATACCGGTGTGAACCGTGATGTCTGATGTCAATATTTTTTTTAAAAAAAAATGAGACCAGTCTTAGAATAATTATATAGTTTTTCATGAAGAAAAAAAAGTACCTACTCTTAATAAGTTGAAAATGACCCAAATCTAGCCTAAGTGGTTGAGATGTTATACCAATTTAGACAAGCTCACTTCGCGGGACTCTTTTTATAGTGAGCTAAAATACACCGGTGATACGTTAATTTGACAATTAAGTCCATCAGCTTTGAAAGTTTATGGATTCATAAACTATTTAGGCTGTTCACCGTATGTTCATACCTCTTCACCTAGGTTGTTAAGGCCGGTGTTGAGGAGTACCTCTTAAAAAGTTTATAAGCTTAGAAATGCGCTTTTGAAGTAGAAGACATTTAACCCGATTCTTTTCTATTTTTCTTTAGCGAATGTGCCCCTTGGTGGCTATGTGTGTTAGCACAACAAACGGTTAGGGGCCAGTGGCGATGGGCTTACCAAAAGCAAGTAGGGGGCTCATTGCAAAACTATTGTCGTACTGGCTATTGAAGCTTCTCAGGTATGACTATAGATGCAGACTTATAAAGCATCGATGAGGCTACCAAAACTAAAGATTATAGATTACTATTGCTACCAAAACAAGGATGATGACGCGAGAACCAAATTCTCTTCACTCTGTGTCTCTTTTGTCCCCTCTTTTCCTAGTTTCTCGTCCACAAATTGAACGCTTGGTTTCATTCCCTTGGCCCGTCCTCTAGGCTCTAGCTATCTCAACGGCTCTTCTAGCTCCTAAAGTTCCCTCTTGCCCCACGTCAACCTTGTGGCAAGTTCTAGATTTATATGCATGGAGAATGAATCCAAGTTTTGCTATATGGAATGGTTTCAATCACCTTTGCATCCTGAAAAGCATTTAGTGGACTGGATTTTTATGGGCACAGGCGTACGTGTGGTGGTGTTGGATCCAGATTTGAAGCATTTTTGGAGGGGAAATAGACAACTAAAATTTCCTATTCGACTCTGATTAATCACTTCATTTAGAAACAATAAGGAATGTAGAATTGTATATAATGATATTAATTTAGTGTACAAATATTAAATAATTATAATGACGTATTATTAATAAATCTGGTTGAATTATATAATGATGACTATGAATTAGAACAACTTAAAGTCACTTATATTTCAAGACAGAATAAGTAGTCACTAGTACCATCAAGATAGAAACATATCAAAGTGTCGACCATACAGGGAGTTTAGGACCCGAGTTCGAAGCTTGACACCTCTTTATTTTTAAAGTTATAGAGGAGTCTTCTCCTTAGTTTTTTTACAGGGAGTCAGGGATGCACCTCTATTATCCTAGCCCTCATAATTGTGTATTTAATTATTTCTTTTTTAATTATTTTTTAACCTAAAGCGCAGAGAGTTCTTTTTTAGCCTAAAGTGGTTTTTTTTTTTTTTTGAAAAAGTGTAGAGGTTGGTGGCACGTTGGGAAGACAGAAAAAAGGGTGGGTCTTAGGCTGCCCTGCCATTGCCATTGCCTCCAACTCCAAGGCAGGCAGGCTCCAACGGGCGAGGCGAGAAGAACGGATGGACTGACCTGATGCCTGACGGACGCCGGTTCGTTTGAAAGTCAGCAGCGACGAACGCGACGCGGGGTGGACTCGCCCCGTCTCCGTCTCCTCCTTCCTTCCGCACCCCCTCTTCTCCCTCCATCGAATCCAGGCCTTCATTGCCTGAGCCGAACCTCCTCCCCACTATCAGAGAGTCAGTCAATCGCCCCTCAACACACGCGGTTCGTTCAGGTTTCCCGGGACGGAGGCCTTTCGTGTGTGTGTTTGCGCTGCCCGCTGCCTCTTCAAGTCGTCTTCTTGTTCTTGCACGCCCTTCTCTTCTCTTCTCTCCTCTCCTCTCCCGGATTCATGCCTGGCGATATTTGGACTGTTTTGGTTTGAAATTTCTTCTCCCGGCCCCGCCTGGGTTTCTTGGACTCCGGCCAGCAGGCGGCGGGCGATATCACTCCTTCGTCCCTCCTGATCCTTCGTCTTCCATTGGTTTTTTAGTCCCCAGCGCTCTGCTTGAGTTTCTAACCTGATCAGCAGCAGCAACAAGAGAAGGGGACAGCGGAAACCTGAGAGAATCTTGGCATCTCGGATGGCTTCGGTTCCATTCTGATTCAATTGGAGGATACATACGGACGCCCCCAAATCGAATCGAATTTCTTGGCAACAGTAACACGAACTCGATTCTCGATTCGTCCCATTTTTCCTTTCTAGTAGTAGATAACAAAAAGAATGAGGCTGGTGGTGCGCGTCATCGAGGCGCGGGGCCTGCCGCCCACGGACGCCGACGGGGCGCGGGACGCCTACGCCAAGGCGCAGCTCGGCAAGCAGCGGGCCAAGACCAAGGTGCTGCGCAAGACGCTGTGCCCCGCCTGGGACGAGGAGTTCGCCTTCCGGGTCGGGGACCTCAGGGACAACCTCGTCGTCTCCGTGCTCCACGAGGACCGATACTTCGCCGACGACGTCCTCGGGCAGGTCAAGGTGCCCCTCACCGACGTGCTTGACGCCGACAACCGCACGCTCGGGACGCAGTGGTACCAGCTGCAGCCCAAGAGCAAGAAGTCCAAGCTCAAGGATTGCGGTAAGGACACACCTCACCAGTTATCTTGTTTTATTTTATTTGATTGTTGTTTCGCTTCTAGTTAGACTTCTAGTTTAGATAGATAGTTTAGTTGCC
>CM041638.1:29487855-29505797 GCA_023333625.1 Bothriochloa decipiens
TCTTACAAATTATTCTTAAGACAAAAGGATAGTTTTATAAAAATAAATATTAAGAAAAATAATCAAATAATTTTTATATATTTTGAGACAAATAATCATATCATTTTTAAATATCCAAACCCAATGCTTAAAAATTAATATGCAATCAAAGCTTGAAATAGTTGATTTGAGAATCCTCAAACATCCCTCTTATTTGTAAGGTGGGAAAGTAAATTTGTGGCTGCAGGGAGTAAGAATATAACGGTGTACAACAGAAAAGCAAGAAAACAGTGTTCCACATCTGTTTTTTCTCCCCATAATAACCAATAGTTTCAACAAAAAAAAAAAAGAACAGGACAAAATTTTACGTTCCAATAGAGGTTGGTTTGATCAGAGTGAGCACAGAAAGTTGGTGTCCACTGTCCAGTTACGGTTCCATCACCAACTTAAAAAGATCAAACTGACCACCAGTTTGACTCCGACCTGGTAATTTCACACTCATAATAGCTGAAACACTTCCAGATCCCAGCAAATTTTACATCATAATAATAGAAGGAAACTTCACAGGTAAACATCTAAAGCCATCTTTGTCTAATCTGGACGAACACCTCCAAAAACACCCCAACCGCCAGCCCATGTACATGGACCGATGCCAGAGTCAGCAGAATGGAGATCAAAATGCAACAAGTCTGTTTAGCTGGGTTCAGGCTAATTCACAAAAGGTGAAGAGTGACTCAAATCGCTCCAGCAAAAAGAAACGAAAGATGCGGTTTCCATCCACTGTACAGGAGAAAAAAAGGAGGATCCTCATCCAAAAACTTCTGAAACATCCAAATTTTTTGTATTTTTTTATCACGACGACCGCAGTGCGGGAGCCTACAGCACTGGGTACGCCCTTTTTTATCACGACGATGGCTTTCTCCTTTTTTTTTTGTTCTTTTCGAAGGCGCAGTTCGGCCCAACTGCTTGGATTGCTAGAGCCTTGGTTTAAGTTTGCTAATCTAAAACGCTTCAGTAACTCCTTGTTTGGCAGAGAGGATCATAGTCATATGCTTCACCAGCCTTAATAAATCGTCCCTTGACCCTCTTTCGCACATCTGCTCTAGCCTTGCGAGAAGCATACCTGATCTTCTTGTCAAACCTGTCAGAATGAACAAATGACCACTTAGGTGATTAGCGTTTCAAAATATTGATTGCTCCAACTAAATATCTTTTACTGAGTTCCCATATGGTAGAAATCAGCACAATGTTACCAGTCAAATCGCAGAAAGGAATTACAAGAGATGAACTTACTTTCTTCTCTTCTTCTTCTCCTTGTATCTTGTGATAGCGCTGTCTCTACTACCTCCAGCTATTGAGCCCTCAGGGCCAGGGGGCTGCCAAGGAGGCTCACCCATAAGGAGCAGTGATGATACCACACAATCTTGGTGGTCTCCAGCACTACTCTCACCAGTCAAACCGGAGAAGGAAAGAGACAGACTAGACCTAGCCTGCCTCAAAGGGATACAAACACCGGAATCACCTTTCACTCCTGGGTTCGACATCCCAGAGTCAGCAGATACCACATTGCTATTTGCAGGTTGCTTCAGTTTCGATTGCTGAAAAGCATGAGACATGAATCCTATTAATCATATGATAAACAAAGGTCAAATTGGTCCAAACAAAACTGACTATGGAATAAAACCAAATGGTTTACAGATCTAATGACATGCATTTAATGCTTACATGTTACAATTTACAATCCTAGCTGTGATTACTGGTTACTTCTTAAACACAAGACCAGATTCGTAAAATTTGGCGCAAGCTCTACCTCAAGACCCAAGACAAACAGGAAGAAGGCAAGATTGTTCCCACCTTTTTGCACTTCAGAACAGTCAACAATTGTGAACAGTTTGTCAATAATAAGCTATGAATAAAAGAAAGAAAACCTGGGCTCATATACCATTTTATTATCTTCTGAAGTCCCAACTCTTGCTAAATTATTACTTCAATTGTATAAAAGGTTAAACTGAAAGATATGAGTTCATGACAAATAATCTAGCAGCCATTCATTTAGTGCCTCGCTGCTTTTCTCAAATAAAGATTATAGTTGCACATGGAAAAACCTATCACTCAGTTCATTTTGTCAGTAGGTTTTCCATCTGAATTTTGATGAAGTAACAGGAAATTGAATGGCTTATAAGTTACACATATTGGGAGGACTACAGAATTGGTTCAGTTGATTGGCACAACAAAGAGAACACCAACACTATGAGATGTGCATGTGCACATGGAAGTGAATGGCTGTAAAAGATTAAGAAAAACAAAATATTCATTAGCAAACAACAAACCTCGTTGCAATTGCCATCAGGTGCTTCCTTCAATTCAAAGTAACTGTCTATTCCAGCATCATCAAACAGTTGCTCTGTTTGAACATGAGATGTACCAAAGAGTTCTTCGTAATTTTCGAAAGCAAGGTCAACATCATCCACACAAAAATCTTCATATATGCTGTCCTTACTGAACATATCTTTATCTGGTGTATAGGGCACCTGCACACAGGAATCCTGTGAATATGTTAGTGACAGATTAATATTTGAAAAGGCATGCTACAATGGGATAAGGCCTACAAATTTTGCCTATGCCATACAGAGAAATAACATATGACAAGATACAATGAGTCCTCTCACCACACTGCACCTGTGAATTCTCACAGCCAAAAGAGGGCAACAAGGGAATATATAATATACAGATTGTCCACCCTAGGAGTTCCTAAGGTGGTGGCTAGGTAACAATGTAACATAAATAGCATCAGGATAAGATTCAGATATATACTATTCCCAGTTTTTCATTTCAGATAGACAGGGATATGCAATTATTTATACGATCTCATCAGTATTTTTGCGCATGGTACAGTAGATTTATTTGTAATCTTATTAGCGATTCTTTTTTTTCATAACTCAGTTTTATTTATTTTTTTCATGAGGATTTTGTTTTATGCTATAGTTCATTAAGTAAACCAAATGAAATATAAAGCAGACGAAAGGTAATACAAAAGAAAACAATTACGTGACATGTCAAATGATAATAATCAACTGTGGGGAGTGAAGTCATTGGTCATCTTACATATAATTGCACATGGAAGTAGAATATGCAGCAGCAGAGGTGAATAGCTAAATCTACATATGAGGTATCAGGGATATGTGAATAGCCTTAAAGCACCTTATCTGGTGTGGAATCCACAGATCCATCTGTCTGATCAGTAGCATGCGGAAGCAGGTTCACTCCAGCTCCTGAAGAGGAACCTACCAAAGGCTTGTCACAAGTACCAAGATCACTTATAAGTGTTGCACTAGCTATATCTAACAAATTATTGTCCCCTGCAGCATTATCTTGATTACTGACACCACTGTCGCTGATGCTCATCATGCTTATTCCTTGCTCGCAGTTCGGCTCAGGTGCTACATTAGGAATATCTGAAACGAAGGACCATATTCTAGAAAGTTCTGCAGATGATGGACATCCTGAGTAGCAATTTATAGTCTGTCTTTTGTGTCCGGCAGCTGAGGATCCTGCAATGTGGCCATTCCAATCACAATTTTGGCAAAGCGAGGCATTCTCTACTAGACAGCGGACCATAGCAGGCTGTGAAGTACACCGGTCACATAAAAGGGTCCTTGTATGGCGCCGAGAAAGAGCATTAGCTGAATGCACATTACGGTCGCATGATAAACACAAGGATGCTGCATCTGATCGGCAGTAAACCATGGACCTCTGCTGCCCACAGAAATCGCAGAGTGCGCCCATGACCTTTCCTATCAGCAAACTTCAAACCAGCTTCAGGAGATGTATGATGCCAACAAACTCTTCACAGTGTTTCCAGATCAACAGTTACAAGGAACCTGTGCAGTATTGATCAGCAACTATTAAAAAGAATTACTATTACATCAGTAAACAGTCTGAATCTTTTATGACAGGAATAAGAATATTATTATAAGTACTACTATTTTATGAACTATAGTACCCATACATCGTGTTGAAAAAATGTACATTATACATAGTATGGCACTGACGTGATGACAGAACTTTGTTACTGGCAGATACTCTGACCATGACACCCACCCAAACAGCAGGTTGTTTTTTCTTCAGCTTAATACAAGAGAAACACTCAACCATCTTCCAAACATCAACATCTTACATCAGCTACCAGCAATATAAAATCATGGATAATATAGATTTGCTTCCTAATTAGGACTTATAGCCGCCATCTACATTGAGACAATTCTAGGTATCAATTGACTCGTTAATCTGTGGACTCCGCCTCAATTTGCTGACCAGGGCATAAAGAACTGCGAAACCCACTACAAAAGTGCAGGCAACTAGTCTTGGAATCTTCTGATCTCCGTGCATAATAAAATTCAAAGCTCCCACTCACTGTTTGCAAGAACGCAAGTATATATTCCACGAGGTCACTAGGTACTACGAATCCTAGAAGAGATAATGTGTAAAAAAATGGACGCCAACCATCACAAGACACAATTCATAGTCATCCCTGACAGTGGTTTCATTAGAAAATCCTATTCTATAATATCCATCTTTTTTCCAAGCAACCAATGACAGCACGCACAATACTACTCCTATGCTAGGGAGTCCTAAACATATGAAACATGAATGATTGGACCAATGAAGTGAGCCAACAAACACAGGTCGGTGATAATTTTATTTAAGTTATAAACTATTCCGAATAAGCAGAGAGGGTTACTTTTTCACCAGTAAAATAATCTCGGAGTTGTCTAGTAGGTTTCAGGCTAGAAGAAAATCTAATGTGTGAAAAGCAAGAAGTAAAGTTGACTTCATTGGAAAACTATATCCGGGAAGAAAAAATGCAAATATTTTCAGGAAGTGTGCTCATATGGATGCATCACAAAAAGATTACCCTTATTAAAAAAAAGATTGTAAAGTATGAACATTTTTTTGTTGAAGTCAAAAGTATGAACATTTCTTAAAGTAGTAGATTCACATATTTGCACCTAAGACTGTATATAATCACAAAACAAACAAAGTTTGACGATTCATATGGGAAACGAAAAAAAAATCCTTTTTTAAAGAAAAGGATGAAATATTGTATTAAAAAGAAAAATTTGCTTTGAGCACTGCAGAACCAGTAGAGATTAGAGCGAGCGGAGGCAATACGATGATCGTTCAGATCAAGGGGGGAAAACCAGCAGAAGCAGTTATTCATGTCTCCCATGTACTGAACTGAAACCCGTACACAAAACACAAGAAAAGCAAAAGGAAAAACATAACCCATGTGACGAATAAAAATACAAAAACAGCCATTTCGGACAAAAATCCAAGGCAGCCGCATCGGAGTCACCGAAAAGAGAAACTAGGAACGCGATAAACCGGCCGGTCAACAAAAATAAAAATAAAAATAAAAAAGATAGGTACAGTGTTTTGTTGAATCAGAGCCGGAACCAGACGTTGGGATTGGAGCCAGCGAATCCGAAAGCAAGAAGAGGTCGATCCCAGAATGACTCACCCGACTGCGCGCGGCAAAGCAACCGCGTCGGCGGCTCCTCAGATCCGCCGGAGCGGGCGCCGGCTCGGCGCCCCCCGAGGCCGAGCGCTCCGTGGGGGCTGCTGGAGCTCGGGTCCGCAACAGAAACCCAGGGAGCTTCTAGAAAGGGATCAGAACCCTGGTTAGAAACAACCCTTTTTTAGAGAGAGAGGAAGGGGACGCAGGCAGGAACAAGAGAGAAGCAGAGGATGCAAAGCAAGGGGAAGTCAAGGAAAGGGAAGAGGAAGGCAGAGGAGGCTGGTAGCGTAGAGCAGCAACACGAAGGGGGATGAGGTGGCGGGGCCCACGCCGGTGCGCTTTTGTGCGCTTTTCCGGGGGCAGGAGCGCCATTTCCCACCGCCACAGAGGATAAGAGAGGGCCCGCGCCACGTGTGCGGCGCCCCTCGGGAGGGCCCCGGCCGCCTCCAGGTCCCAGGCCGTCTTGTTTTGGCATGCGCGGCCCTCGGCCACGCCGTTCGTGGACGCCAGTGTTCACCGGCAGGTGGGCTCCGCTGTGTTCGGCCCACGAGTCAGTAAGAATTGTGGGTGCCGATCCGGTGCGCGTGGGCTCCGCCGGCGGGACTGTTGCCCCAAAAGGTGAAGCAGTGCTGCTTGATTTGACTTGTCCGTGGTAGTACTGCTACTACAGGTGGATTGCTTCTCTGGCTCGTGGGCCCCCGCACGTCACCGACGGACAGCGGCCTCCTTGGCTTCTTGTGCTCGCTGATTTGGCCATTTCGGCCTGCTCCGTCTGAAGCTATCCGCACCTGTGGATGTCTACGTTCAACCCTCTAAACAGAATATTACATCTTAGTTATCGAGATCTCTATCTAACCTTTATATCAACCTCTATCCACGGTGAAGCCTATTTGTCAGAATTTTTTTCTTTTTTTTCTTTTTCTTTTCTCATCTCTTTTTTCCCTCTCCCTTATCCATTCGATCGACGCCCCTCCCTCCTCCCCGGTGCCCAGAAACCAGGGACTAAGCCATTTTCATGGCAATTCAGACAAGTTGGTGATCGAATCACGACAATCTCAGCTTTATAGGCACAACATCTAATCGAGTCAGGTTGTACCGCCTACCTTGTATCAGCCATGCAGATGAAATTGAAGGTCAAGAACCTATCATCTATTCCTCCTTGCCTCGTCCTCCTCCCCTCCCCGGCGGGAGTCCATGGCGGGTAGAGGGCGCGCGCGGCGGCCCCGGCGCCCCTCCCTCCCTCCCTCCTCCGGCCCCGGCCCCGGCGCGCGGCCTATGGTTCATGGAGGGCGCCGCCGCTGCCATGGCGTTCATGGAGGGTGCCACCTCCTCCCAGCTCCCTGCCGCCGCCGTACCTCCCTGCTCCCTCCACCGGCCGCGCTGCCACTCCCTCTCCCTCCACCGCGGCACCATGTATCTGAGCCTGAGGTCCCAGTGCAGATAGTCTGAGCCTGAGGTAGCGCGCCATGTATCTGTATGTATAATATGGTTTGGTGCTTGTATGATTTATTGATTTGGTTAGGTTTGTTTCGAGAAGAAAAAAGGCATTTCGAGTTCAAGGTTTATTAAGGATCGATTTTTTTTGTGATTTTCTTATTAAAAACAGGTCATGTACTTACATTCTTTTGTTTTATACGAGGGGTAAGCAAATGGTATTTCCATGCTTTTAAATTTTTTTTCTTGACCGAACATGCTTTTTAAATATCCATCTGTCTTGTCTGAAAATCCATGGATCAAGCACATAATTGCGATGGAAACAATTCATCAGCCGAATGGTACACATGTGGAAGTTTGGCCGCATGCATGTTTGTCCAGCCACTTTGAAACTGAGGGATCAATAGACCACCGAAGCAGGGTGAATTTTCCTTAACCAATTGGAATTTCATTCCACGCACACGTGCTAAAATACTCATCCTGTCCTGTCATCCTCTTCTTTTTAGTAATTGGGTATGCATTATGATGACGTCCTAGATCTTTTTTGCAATACGTGCGAGATGAAGGTAGAAATCTTGGCCTATCACTGCTCAATCTTCTCTCTGGTAACATCCATCAACGCCGGCGACAGATCAAATAACCACGGGAGACAGGACAGTGCAGCATCAACCCAACTCGTTCCGCTGCACTGTGGTAGCGTGAGCAGATAATAAGAAGTGCGCAGCAAGTGTAGCTTCGAGCTGTCATAGAATGGATCCTTGAGCTGTACGGGGCCCGGTCCCTTTCAGGCCATCATTGTAGACGTGGACATTGTCGAGAACCAAAAAGGAGCCCCCTTCTCTGCTTCTGTTCTTTGTTTATTTAAGCAAGTAATCTCGCTTTAAGCAAGCTCCCGTGCATTATGGTATCTTTCAACACAAATTAGCTACCAGGTCATGATTTTTAACGACTTTTCTGGGGAGCTCCATATCTCGCACCGACCAACTCGTACTCGACACATGTGTTCTGCCCACCTGTTGACGAAACCGATCGGTTCGTCGACAAGCAAGCAAACCCGTCACGCGTCGATTCACATTCACACAATCACACACATCGTGTCCCTCTCAAAAACAAAAAAAAAATTAAAAGTCGTCACTGTGAACTTTTTGGACCGAAATATCTTGATAAGTCAAGATAACACAACGTGTCATCGTCTCGTAAAAGAAAAGTACAGCGGCAAGGTCCTTTTGGATCCACCTAGCTACATAGGCTGTGTTCAGCTGGAATAATTTTGGCTGATTTTGGCTGATTACGTAGTATCCAAACTCAGCAGGTTTAGCCCAGCTTGAGCTAAGGGGGTGTTCAGCTGGTCATGAGCTAGCTGCTCAGCTTGAGCTAAGGGGGTGTTCAGCTGGTCATGAGCTGGCTGAAACTGGGCTGAATCTTGGTGGCTTAGCTGAATATGAGCACCGTATAAGTTGTCCAAAATCAACTGGAAGTAGACCAGCTGAACACGACCTAAGATAGGACGCGATCTTTTGATCTGTGTGTAGTTGTAGGTCTAGTTTATACACGTTGTATGTGGTGTGCGTGTATAGTGTGGGCGTGTGTGTTGTGTATGAACGGATACTATAGATGTACTCAGATAAGAGATTTAAAAAAAAAACACGGCCTAAGATATAACCAGCCAAACAGACTAATCAGGAAAAAACGGGCTAATATCTAATCGCAAATTATATGGTATAGGTAAGACAATAGCTGGAATTATTAGCTAGAGATATCCAAACTAAATTTTAGGAGCTGATTATTAGTTGTGGAGATTCAAATAAGCCATAATCCGTATAGAAACTTTGTAAGTCTACAAACGTGTTTAGTAGCATTTTAAATGTTTGTGCTCATATCGTGTTTATGAGGAAAAAAGAAACAATATGATTCTTCATAAAGAATTCAGTTGTATACGACTCTCTCCATTCAAAATTACAAGATGATGTATCTAGAAAACCAAAACACCTCTTAATTAGAGCATATGGAGTAGTAAAAAATATTATATACTTATAGCATAGTAATTAAGGTCCAACTTACAACGTTCTCAATTATTTTCCGTAGAAATATTCTCGAGTCCAACTAATATGATGACTTATAATTAACTATGTGATGGAGTTTTAGGGGAGCTACATAGACTATAGAGACTCTACACGGCCGGGGGTTTCACTCTCTCTTATATGAAAACCCGTGAAAACGAAATGTAAACTACTTTTCAGTAATTTATTTACTGTTTCTCTTATATGATGAGCATAGCTTGGAGTTGAATTGTTCTTCGTAAGCTATATATAATATCCATAAATGATTTATAGTGTTGTGGTCGGGAAGGTTCTCTCTGCCTAGTTACTTCATTTATTCAACAAAGCATAGTCAAGTCACTAAAATATAGCTTAGTTGAATTATACATTCTGCTAGGCAAACACAAAGTTTACGCTAGTCCAATCTAGTATAAGCGTGGCAACATTTTGATTGTTATAAGCTAGGGCGTTTAGTGCAACGAGCAGTCTGCTAGCCAAGTGTGTGGAGGCCTTTACCTGTGTGCTCTTATGAAAAATAGCCCCGTCCCTCATGCCCCTGAAAAATGAATTGCACCTGTGTGTACAACATCATCTTTGTTTTTGCCCTCCATGCCACTCCGTCTGTTTTACCCTCTAACGGTGTCAAAGTGCAGTGTGGAAAGTCCAAAATACCCTCAAATTGAACAACAATGGCATTATGGGCCCCGCACTCATCCCTTCCTCTCACCTCTTCACCAATGCTCCTACCCGCCCGGTCCCTTCTCTCGCCCTCTCCGCCCGCTCGTAACAAGGCTGCGGTCATGACGCCGCGTCTAGAAGCTGCCACCTCCAAGCCGCGCTGGTCTCCGCCTTGACGTCGCGCGCCGCCGCTTGCAAGCCGAGTGCCACCACGGCTCCAGGCCGCGTCGGGCCAAGGACGCGACAGCCACAACCCACGTCCTGGAGGAGCCGAGCCACCTGCACGGGCAGCTCGCCGAAGCGGAGCAGCATCAGCGGGCCGTGCCGCCGCCAGGACAGTGTCGTGCTTGCGCAACCATGACCGGTCGCACTTGTGCTGCGCCGCCTTGTAGCTCGCCCCGCAGCGACCAACACGTGAGGCCGAGCTCCAGCTCATGCCCGCGGCCTGCACGCGGCGGCACCGCGTTCGGCGCCTTCCTCACCTCGTCCTCCACCATCTGCTCTCGCGCGCTGGACGAGGTCGCGACGGAGCTTCTCCAGCACGCTGACGAGGTCGCGGCGCTGCTGTGCGTGCGCGCCCGCAAGGCGGGGGCACGGCAGGCTGGCCGCTGGCACCCACGAGGCCACGCCGGGCTTCTCCCGCGCGCCGGCAAGTCCGCGGCGCCACTGTGCGCGTGCGCACGCGAGGCGGCGCCGGGCAAGGCCGCAGCGGAGTGGCTCGCACCCGCGCTCGCGAGGCCACGGTCGGCTTCTCCCGCGGGCCGGCGAGGCCGCGGCGCTGCTGTGTGCGCGCGCCCGCGAGGTGGGGGCACGATGGGCTGCCCGCGAGCGCGGGGAGCTGGGGCTGGGGCTGGGGCTGGGCAGAGCTGAGGCGGAGGCCACGCGAGACGGGGCTAGGGCTGGGCGGGCCAGCGCGAGAGGCGGAGCGGGGCGGCCCGGCACGCGAGGCGGGCTGTGCGACAGCCGGCGCGAGGCGGGGCTGTGCGGGGGCCGGCGCGAGGCGGGGCTGTGCGGCGGACGGCGCGAGGCGGAGCAGCCGGCGGCGGGGGGCGGGGCGCGAGTCCGGGGTCAGAGGCAGAGCAGTCGCGGCGTGCGGCGCTAGCTGTCTAAGGAGGAAGAACAAGCGCCCGGCCCCACTGTGCAAAGATAGAAGGTAACATCCAGGATACGAGAGAGGGGCATTTTGGACATTGGTATAGGTGGGATCCACACGTCAGTGCGGTCAACCGGCGAAGACCGAACAGAACAGAGACGGAATGGCATGGAGGGCAAAACGAAGATGGTGTTATATACACAAGTGCAATTCATCTTTTCATAGGCACGAGGGACGGGGTCATTTTTCATAAGGGCATACAGGTAAAAGCCTCAAGTGTGTGGCTTGGGTCATAGGGCATTAAGCTTTGTTGTTTACCTTCAGAGCCCTACCTTTGTAATGAACAAAATTTCTTTCTCTTAATATAAAAACGTGTAAGTCTTTTGTGTGATGGAGGAAAAAAAATATCGCCACTGTACGTATCGTCGTCACTGTTATGAGTTCGGCGGATGGCTCAGTTATTTCATTATGTGTTCTTTAGTTGGAATATGACCGGTACTATACAAAAATAATTAATTATAATTCATAATTTAATTACAGTTTTATGCAGTAAAATATCCATACAAATCGATGGATGAGGCAGACAGTGACGGAACCAGGGAGGCACCAGGGGTCGTGGCCCCCCTTCATGGCGCCCCCCCGCCCCCCGTCTCTGGAGGCGGGCAGTTTTGATTTTAGCATGTAAAAAAATGTTACCGCACACTGTTAATATAATAATAATACTAGTGGACAGTTTGGCTCCATAAGCCAGTCGCAGTTCTATTTTCTAAAAAAAAGTTTGTGTTTAGATAGACACGATCACACGACTACCATTTTCGTAGTTGCAGTTTGGACCGGATCAGAAAATTGGTCCGGAACCGTGGCCTCTTCTGCGAGTCTGATGAGAGCTGGAGGGCTTAAGTGTAAGAGCCACAGCCATCCGATCTAGAGTTCGATCGGAGGAGCAAGCCGTCTCCAATCTAGAGTTCCTCGGCTGGTCGCCCGCCGTCGCCGTCTCTTGTGGTTGCCATGTCGCCGCCGTTTTCCCCATGGGCGGCCTCCCCTCAGAGCTCCTCCTCTTCATCAGCAATGGCTGCGGCCACCCGTTCGAATCCTACTGCCGCGTCCGCGGCGTCTGCACCGCGTGGCGCGCCGCCGTCCCGCCGCCAATCCCTTCGCTCATCACTGTCGTCATCCCGCCCGACGCTCCTCCACGCAACTTCATCCCCAAAAGTTACGTCCCGTACTGCCCGACGGAGCGCCCGGTGCAGCTGTCCGTCCTGTCCCTCCCGGCGGACCGCTCGTTCCATCTCACCACGCTCCCCACACCCGGCGAATGCGTCGGCTCCAGCAACTGCTGGCTGGCTGTCACCAAGGAGATCTACCCGCAGGAGATCTTCCTCTTCCTCCTGAACCCTCTCGACGGCGGCAAGCAGATCCCTCTCCTTTCGCTCAGGAATGACGGGAAGCCGGTGTCGAAGGTCGTGTTTGCGCCGCATCCGATGCCCGATGACTACGTCGCCGTAGCCATCTGCGACCTGCGCAAGCTCGCCTACACCAAGACGCGGGACAAGAAATGGATGCTTATTGACGTCAACATGGCGATGGCGGACAGGCTCGCCGACCTGGCCTACGATACCGACGCCGGCAAGGTGTACTGCGTCACCGCGTGGGAGGACCTGCACGTTCTCCACATCCCCCAGGGCCGGCGGCGGCGGCCCATCGTCGAACCCTTGCAGGTCGAGCGTGCCGGCCTCCCGTTCGAGCCGGCCGACATCTACGCCGCGCCCTACCACACCGCGTCCAAGTTCACCGGCAAAAAAAATCTTCTTTTTCGATGGAGGCGTGTACCAGGTGTGGCGGAACGACACCACCTGCGCGGTCTCTTGGCCCGTTCCGGGAGGCGGTTGGTTTCGCATGGAAAAAGATGAGGTCTTCGTCCTCAAGTATGAGCCCGGGCGCCAACCGTGCTAGGACGTAGCGAAGGATCTGGGAGGATGCGCAGTGTTCATCGGCAAGAACAACCCTGTGGTGCTGCGGCTGAAGGATGCGCCGGGGGTGCGCCCCGACTGTGTGTACTAGATGGATGAGTGGTCGAGGAATGAGCCTATGGTGTTCGACAAGGTTATAAGCATCAGGGACAATGGAAGGAAACGGCGCATAAGTGGAGAGGATTGTGGGCCAGTTATCAAGAATCAGAAAATGCATTAGGGCTGGACTGCACAGAAGGTTCTTATGCGTTCCTGTGTACCGTGCCTTGGTCTTGCCCTTTATTTATGTTCTAAATTATTATATGCATTATGAAATGCTTGGTCTCCTTGCAATGGTAGCCTAGCCTCCCTAAAACTCCTTGCTAGCACAAGAGCTGATTTGGTTCCACCGGGGTGAGAGGAAGGTAGGACTAAGGGACCAAGGCATATTTAGTTGTTCTGTGAAGTGTATTTGCTTATTTTTCTATAATTCAGTTTCATGATTTTTAAGATTTGTTTAATTTTATAGATGACATAATGATGAACTCCATATGAGGGAGTGCCAATTTGATTTGTACAGATGGGACAGAGTTATGAGCAATATGTTGTTAATCAGGGATGATGATGACTTATAAATTTATAGTGAGCCATTTGTACTTATAAATTGATCAATTGTTTAGTTATTGGCTAGATTAGTTTTCATTAATTGAACCAACAAAGATGATGATGGTAATAAATATTTCCAAGCTTTGAGACCTTGGATCCTTTCATTTATGTGGGTTATTACCCTTCCTTGTAAATCATGTACAAGCACAATAGAAAACCCTGGTCGAAGTTCATCAATTTCGATAACCATTCATGTCAATTGGAGTGTTTTGAAATCTCATGTCAGTATATTGCATAGTTTGAGAGAAGAGTTAGGAAGCCTCTTAACAACAATCAATTGTAATCAAGATTAAAAAAAGTTGATGGAAAGTTGAGGTGTATAGACATTGAAATGTTCTTCGTATAAAATTATAATCAAGACACTTGAAATGTCAGTCACTTAAAGAAAAATTTCAAAACACATCCTGATATTTGAATTTACGTACGAAGGAGTTTTTAGGTGGCTAAATAGTTTGTCTCGTGTTTTGAATTTTTAACATCATGTAAATTATGTTTAGAATGATATTAATTTGACTTTTCAAAAAACTATTATTGTTTTCCATTTAATAAGATATTATTTTCAAAAGGCACGTGCCTGTCGCACGTGCATATTTACTAGTTTTATAAATCACCATCAGTTTGAGTAAACACCTTTTTACTTATATATCATGTAATAAATTTGAGTTATTTGGTATGAAATGTTATGTTTGCTTTTGATTATGTTGGCCGCATCAAAATTTATAAGTAAAAATGTGGTTGCTGTTGTTGAGGAACATATCCGAACATGTGAGTTTGGGAAGATATTTTGCTGGTAAAAAGGCCGTTGGCACAGAAATTTCTGTCTGTTATTTGGTGTTATTTGGTCTTTCATTTAACGGCTCTCAATGGTAGAAGAGTGTGTGTGTGTGTGTGTGGGTGGGTGGGGGGGGGGGCAACTTATAAACCTTATGGATCTCATCTCAGGTGAGCTTGAATAAATCAGTTTTTCTTTTAGTCACACACCGTTGATTTCACCACTAGCTGGTGATTTGTGTAATGTGCTACTCCAAGATACGTAGAGCCTCTCGTCGTGACGTCTCTTGAAGCGTGTAAAAAAATTCCGTCTTCCACTTAATGAAGTACGTGCTAATGCTAAGGCACGTTTTTGAAAAAAAATTAACCAGGGATGTGCTGAAATGGTTTTCGAAAACCAGGGGGATGTGCTGAAATGGAAGTAGACATCGTGTGCTACATGTCTGCAATGCTCTAGAAAGACTGCAAATATCTACACATTTGTCATGACAATGAACTGATTTCTTATATGACTCTAGTTCATGTGATGCTACAAAATATACTTGTTACCTATATGACATTGTCTTTTTAAAAGTTCTATTTTGACATTTAAATTCATCCACTTTATATTAATTTAGTTAAAATTTGCAAATAACTTTGTTATGATAATTCGTCCATATTAGACAATGGTGGTTAAAATTTCCCAAAAAAATTATAGTGTTCACATTGCCTTCAACTTAGCTAGGCATTACGTGCTCCAAGGTGTGATTCTGGCTCAGTTGGTCCTTCCCTAACAGCACCGATCCCAGAGAAATCATGCCTCAGCCTCGGTCTTGTCCCCGGCCATCAGGCCTACGAGCGCACCCTATCGGGGGTCGTGCCCGGCAGCAACCCTTATCCGTCGCCGGTTGGCCCCTTGTAGTGCCTCCACCGGACCCTAGGCATGCCACAACCAATTCTCAAAAAAAAAGGCACGCCACAACCGGCCCCTTGTCGTGCCTTCGCCGGACCTTGGACACGCTGCCGGCTTTGCCCCTTGCTGCGCCCCTCGATTCGTCAGCTGAACGGGAGACACAATGGGAAGGAATGAGACTCTTACGAACCGACTCTCGGTCATTAAGATAGAAGGAGAGGCTTGGGGTACTTTTGTCTTCTCAAACACAATCTGACTAAAAGGTTCTCACTTTTTAATAACTAAGAAATCTAACAAAATGGTCGCATGCAACTAAAGTTTGAACATGGGACAAGATAAAGAACTTTGAAGTTTCCAGGGCTATGAAAGAACTAAGTGACTTTCCTCTATGAGTATCTTCGAAGACTGAATCAGAAATATTCGAGATTGACAAAGTCGAACTGGAGCCTTGCATCGGTGAAAATGTCGCCTACTACTTTTTTACAAGAAGAGAATGTTTTGAAGTATGGCACAAGGAGCCCACTCAGTTGTGAGTCCTAAATAAAAGGAAAAGGTCCACTTTACATCCCTCAACTTTCGTGAAAGTTTAATTTTCATCTCTGAACTCTAAAACCAGACAAAACACATCCCTCAACTTTTAAAACCATTCATATTATGTCCTTAACCTGGTTATGAGCGGTTTTGAAGGTGATTTTCTCTTTTTCATTTTTATTTATTTCAGATGAATCTTTAAAAAATCATATTAAACCATAAAAAAATGGAAAATCCAATTTTCTTATCTTAGACTCCGTATGAGTATATAATATGGTATGATTTGATACAAAGTTTTTGTATAGCTTTGTAATTATATTTTTTTGTAATTAGTTAGAATAATTCATAGTTATATTTGTGGGCTTGCGAGGTTGACTACCCCCTAGGTGGTCGGTGACCATCCCCCACATCCACCGCCTTCCACCTCTTATCCATGCAAAGGAGCAATGCTCCATCTCAACAATCCATTCAAGGTCGTTTGATCTAATGATAGAAGATGGAGAGCATATGGATCCATGAGTCCACACCAAAGCTGCTATAAATAACCACCACCCCCTTACTCTCAAGTCATGACCATAAAAGAGGAGCTATAGACTTTACACATAGGCAAAGCCCTGCTCTATTAGTATCATAGAAAATAGTAAGAGAGTGAGAGGAGTGTAGAGAAAGGCTTGGATTTGTCGTTGTCTTCTACATGCTAAGGATGGCAAAGAAAAACAATGTACCTATAAATGAAATGTTTTAGTTTAGTGTTTATTAGCTATGTATTCTTGGATAACCATATGAGTATATAAAAGATTTAGAATACTCTTCCCAAAATTTTACTTATTTCTTATTAGATTATCCTCAAATCTACTAGTAACACACAAATTGAATACAACATGAAAAATATGTATTTAGTGTGAATTGCAAGAATAACCATATTTGTATCAATTACACTCTAGTTGTTGCAAACAATTTTACGAGAATACAGAGTAGATTCCACACATAAACATAATAGCAAATACATATTTTCTTTGTTCCAAAGTAATGCATCATTTTATTTTGTTCTAAGATCATCAGAGTCGGGGAAGATGAGAGGGAAAGCTCGCAACAAACCTAACTCGTAGATCGAGGAGGAGGAGGGGTAACCAGCCTACCTTGCTGACACAGTCGTCGTCGATACAATATATATACAACTGCATTATCATACCAATATTAGGAAAGTGCTCTTGTGACTGACGAAGTATACTCTTTCGACACTTGGTGTAGTATCCTTACGTTCCTTGTTGCACAATTTTATTGCTTTTCGATCAATGACATCAATAAGGATCCATCCATCTCTTTAGCTGATAAGAAGCCACTTGGGCTCAGCATAACCAACAAGACCAATATCGAGCAAAGATGCTAGTGCATCCTCACTCTCCCAACTCCTAAGATCCTAGATTAGACTTCTAAATTGAACAGGCACAACCATCTCTGTCATGGCAACAATCACTTCAATCATCAATTTGGACTTTCAAGAGTACGTATGTGTATATTGTTTTCAACCATATCACATGAGATGATGCCTAGCAATCCTTGCCTCTCATGGAGTGCGAAACCTACCGCACCAACAACCTGAACAAGCATATTCAACAGTTCAGGCTGGGCCTCACCCAAGTTGTAAAATACCACCCATGTCTCAATATATGAAAGTAATCTATCTCATCAACTCACCACATTATTGGGCTTGAACTCTTCAAAAATTATGGTGTCATTAATCTCCCAAGATTGCACAAGTTAGGTGGTAGTGAAGAGATTTGTTAGTTGAGGTTGTTTCTTGTATGTTATCCATGAGCTTCAAGCATTCTTCATCTAAAAACTGAGTTGTCTTCATATAATGCAGCTTGCACAAAACACCACAAAGACCTTGGAAGTACTCACTACAAGAGTAAAAAGAGAAAGAAGCATAAAGATGCATATGTTCCTCCTAATGTAAAAAAAGAAGTGGGACAATGTTTCTACATGTTGGTTCAATTCAAAGAGAAACTTTTTAGAATCTCTTACTCAAGGAAATGTTGTTAATAAGCACATGGGTGATTTCTCCCATTTGAGACATTCTCATGGAGGTGCCACTTTAGAGAATAAGGAGAGAAGTACAATATTGAAGAAAAATGGATCGAACAATAGTGAATTTAAAAATTCTTTTGTTTCAAAGTCAGACAGATGTAGACCACTTTATCAAGTATCGCAGAGCAGTGAAAATTTCCCTCCTCTCTTAAAGAAAAATGATGATTTTGGCGCTTTGTTAATTAGGGAGAATAATAATCCTTCACTTGCCACCTCCTGTTCTATAAGAAGTAAATATACATACTTGGCTAGTAATGTAACAGAACCGACCAATTTATTAGAGCACAAGCACATAATCCGC
>CM041638.1:29525797-29645110 GCA_023333625.1 Bothriochloa decipiens
GCTTAAGAATACAAATGATTATGCTTGCTTAACACCAGAGTGTTACAAGTAATTCTGGTGAAACTCAATCATGGTACAATGTTTTCTCTCACAACAAAACAACATCAGCTAGCTTAACAGTTGTAGAAACTACCAGCGGAACAACCCCAAAAACTATGAATTACACTCTAGTGATTTACCTTCTATAAAGATGTTCTCTCTACTTCTATTGGAGCTGATTTTGAGAACGGAAGCTATCTTCAGCATCCTAGTAATTTTTTTGAGGAACAATGTACCACTTAATAAGTTTATAGGAATAAACAAATAGGTCTTCAATGTTCGTTGAGTAACACCACTTGACAAACTCCTGCATCGCCATTGCATTTAACTCTGTTTTTAGATTTTACTGTACAACACAAACATTATAATGCACACGCACTCACCCTCTTTGAACGCACTTGCAAGAAAAAAAAAAATACTTGTAAGGCTGAAAGTCACTTAGTTCTTTGTATGCCCTTGTGTTAGAATTTCAGACCCCATACATGGCACTACCGTCACATTTTAGACCCTAACACCATTAAGAAGTGCCATTGAACTGATTTCTTATTTGACACTACTTCATGTGATGTTACACCTACTTGTTACCTATATGGCACTGTTTTTTTTTAAATATTATCTTGACACTAAAATTCATCCTTATTATATTAATGTGATTAAATTTTGCAAATATTTCTACTATGCTATTTGTATTATGGAAGCATTATAATTCATCCATGTTATAGAATTGTAGTTAAATTTCCCAGAAAAATATATTGTTGACATTGCCTTCAACCTAGGCACTACCACCCAATGCTACGATTCTAGCTCTGGTGGTCCTTCCCCAACTGTGCCATTGACTTGGAGGAGCTGTGCCTCAACCTCAGCCTCCATATCGTCCCCGGCCATCAGTCCTACTTGCGTGCCCCTACTAGAGGTCATGCCCTTGCCATGCCCCTATTTGTCATCGACTGGCCCCCTTGCAGCGCCTTCGTCGAACCCTGGGTGTATCGCCACTAACCCCTTGTCGTGCTTCTGTTGGACCCTGGGCACAATAACAACTTTGCCCCTTGTTGTGCCCCATATTTGATTTAGGGTTCAGCTGGGGATTTGGGAGACAAAGGAAGAAGACTATCAGTTTGTTTATATAGAAGGAGAGGCTACGACTATTTTATGTCGTCTCTAACACAAACTGATAAAAGGGACCCTTTTAACTGAGAAACCTAACCAAATGGACAATGTCGTAGGGGAGTGAAATTCAAATACAACGTCATACAAAATTTTTTTGAAGTTTTTGTAAGGCCATGGAAGAACTAAGTGACTTTCACAAGGCCTAATCCTCGTGCAAACCCTACCCATACGAGCTTGTTCCAAGATAGGGCGGGCAAGTCTTTAAAATTGACGAAATCGTGCAGCGTATCGACCAAATGGCGCATGCCACTTTTTTCTTTCTTCTTTTTAAGAATGTTTTTAGGTACGACCAAGGAGCCAACTCTACTTAGCCCTAGTTGTCAAAAAAAAAGTACTTAGCCCTAAATAAAAGGCCTAAAAATCTCAAGAAACGAGATCGGCCTCCTGATTTGAAGTGGGCTGGCGCTGGACCAGCTAAAATGGGCTAGTTAGATGCTTTTTAGATCTTCCGTGTAGCTCGTGGCAGAGACTTCCCTCAAAAAAAAAAAAAAAAAAAAGCCCGTGGCAGAGACATTTTGGTCGTCAAGAAGCATACCCTCACCCACGCGGCCACGAGCCGACCGCCGCCTCACCGTTCCCGACCCCCCCGGCCCTGGTCCCGTCCCCTTCGCCTCGTCTGTTCGGCGAGACTGCGTGAGGCCCTCGCGGGTTGTCCACCTAGACCTCCAAACCCTAACCCTAGTTCAGTTCTCTCGCTCCACCCCAAACGCGTCGAAAACTCTCGGTGCCGGGCCGATGGGGAGGAGGAAGGAGCGTCGCCTAGCGGCTATTGCCGCGGCGGGCCGCAGGGTCAAGCTCGACCTCTTCGTCGATCCCTCTCCCAGTAAGTTGCCCCTCCGCGGTTGTGTTTAATCTCTATGCGCCCCCTAGCTTGTCTTGACATGGTTTGAGATTTACTATGTCGATCTCTGGTCGCTTACCCTAATTGTCCCGCTTGAATTGATTACTACTCTCGGTTCTCCTTGATTGGTACCGAAACTAGGAGCTCACAGTGTCATGGTGGTATAGTGTTTCGCAAATCGGGTTTGTCCGGTCGTCTGAATACACACAGCTTGATTTAGGCCAAATATGAATCACTGCACCCTGGGTTTCGGGTAGCTGGATGCTGATAAGTCATGGGGTTGGTCTTTTATCACCATAAACTGCTTGCTATGAGCATCGATGTCAGCATTTGTGCACTCACAAAAGGCAATAGGGCTGATATAAGGCATTGGTTCTGTTGACATGTCAGGCAATAGGCTCTGACCTATCATTTAATACGATATGAAAACAGGGCTGAATATTAATAAGATTCATGTAAATGACAGACCATTTGGCTCTGACCTGCTGGAATGGATTGCAAATAAGCTGACTCTTGATACTGTAACTTGCAGGCGAGGCATCACGTAATGATGGAATAGGAGGTGAAAACCGAGACCAACAGACTGTGGTTCCCACTTCTCCTTCTTCTTCAGGTGGGTTTCATCAATTTCCTCCCAAGGGATATGTAAAGAAGACATGCCTATGGATTATGGAACATAAATATGGTGGAAATTTGGATTTGTGTACAAGCATGTATACCTCTGCATACCTGGTTCCGAGATACATGTAGGGTTGCCGGCCTGCAAGGTACATTGAGTCAATTCTTCAGACTGAGCTGCCACTGTCAAAATTGAGTGAATGCCTATGGGTAATTTCTCATTTGGCAGCAAGCGTGGGGATTTCAGGATGTGATGGTTCCCTCCTCGGTTCGTATGTCTCTTTCTTTGTATGTAGCTCCTAACCTGGTCTTCTTATTTATGACCAGATTTCTGCAAACTTCACATTAATAATCTGAACATCACAATATTCTGTTTAATTTTTACAACACTGTTGATTTCATTATGTATGCTTCAGAAAAGAGCTTCACTGTATTTTGCCACACCACAAAACCCTTTTTATTTCTGAAATTTTCATATAATTTTATTTTCAGATAAAAAGGAGAATCCTCTAGCATTGCTTGGGCAATATAGTGATGATGATGAGGAAGATGAGGAAGCAGCAGATAAACCCACTGGTGAAGCTAAGGGTAGTCCAGGAGATGCTAGTGCTCAGGTAATTTCATATTCGTACTCTGTCATGTCAGTCAAACATGTTGAACCTTCTTGGATATAGAAACCTAGTCTAGTTTTGTGTGTGGTGTTAGTGCTTGGATATATGTACCAAGTATGCCAAATTGTGTGCGGTGTTAGCCATTGGCTTGTAACCAGTGTTTCTGGAGTGTGGAGTTTATCTATGGTTGTTATACTTTGTTGTCAGTTGTAACTGTCTTTAAGTAGGTTTATTTTGGGAGTTTGCCTAGCTGGCTGAACCCCTTTCTTTTCAGAGGTGATGGCTTTTGCTTCCATTTCTTTATTTTGCTGTAGATCAAACCTAGCTCTTGCAATTTTGTTGCTTCGTTGTAATGAAATTTGGCAATGCCATTATGGAAAATTATACACCAAAGCTAGTGTAAATGCTTATTGGCTGATCTCCCCACAATGTGTCCTTAAATGAACTGAGCTTACTTTTGTTGATGAGTAAATTTTGTTAATTTATATTGTTCAGACCATAATTGTGCTTCACACTATGCTTGTTGTTCAGCTTCTTCGTAAATTGTAATTGCATCTATCTTCTGTTAGAGCCTTAGAGGACATTATTGCGGTTAAGCAACATTTGCTCACTTTGCCATTTTGCTCATTTCAGTTAACTAGTCAGCATGTGGATACACCTGGTGATAATGGAGTGGCAAGAACTGAACCATCGGCTTCGGCTTCTGTTGCTGATAAAGAAGAAGCACCTCAAGCTGGTGATATTAAGAACTATACCCAAAGTGTTACTGAAGAAAACAATATTGCTCCTGAGTCAACTCTACAAGAAGAGAGTGTGAAAGCAACTGAATCTGTTCCTGATTCATCTGGCATGCAAATTGTTGGTGATTTTGGTGGAAATTGGAAAGCAGTGATGCACGAACAGAGTAATCAGTGTTATTACTGGAACACAGTTACTGGAGAAACTTCTTGGGACATGCCAAATGGATTAGTTTCAGGAGTTGCAACGGCATCTGTTCCTTCTGATGTGGAGTATTCAATAGGAGCTCAAACCCATGTCCTTCCTCACAGCACACTGGAAGCATATCCAAGTGACATGTCTGTTGGGAATGGCACATCAACTTATGCTAATTTTGGAATGGCTTGTGGAAGTGCACAGGTTACTCAAGATGCTTATGCTTATGCTGCTCCTATCGCTAGTCATGAGCCTATGGACATTGATCCCTTGTATCTTGCAAAATATGGTGATGATTTGCTGCAAAGATTGAACCTGCTGGAAAGGTGCTTTTATTATCTTTAGTCGTATTTTTGTTACTTTGTGAGCATTATTGTTCCTAGAGTGTATAGAAAACTAATGAGTCACTATCATTGTAGGCTGTGTGGTTCCAGCGAAGGTCTTGAATTGATAAGAAGAGAAATCGGGATACGGATATTGGACTGCAATGCACTCTCATCATACGGATCTTCTTTGCTCCCATTGTGGTTGCATGCTGAGGTGCACCTTAAGCAACTAGACTCTTCCATTTCCAAGCTGGAAATGAGCTACCGTGCAGATACAGAACTTAGGAATTCGAAGACAGAGGTTGCTGAACACAAGGCACCTGATGAAGGTGACATGACAACACCCTCCAATGGTGAGGCTTTGAAGTCTGAGGTTAGTGCTGGGATTACTATCGATGAAAATGCGGAGATTGATAAGCCAGCTTCAGCATCATCTACTCAGAATTCACAAGATAGGGATCTTGCAGCAGTTCCTCCAAAAGTTGAATCTGACAATGATGAAGATATGGATGTGGAAATGGAAGTTGATGAAGATAATGTCGAAGAGCAGGTACATTGCAGTCCTGTACCCAAAAAGGAGCATCCTTCATCAGAACAGTTGAATTCATCTAATTTGCCATCGTTTAAAGATCCTACACCTCCTGAGGATAATTCTGTCCATCCGCCTCCACCAGAAGAGGAATGGATTCCACCTCCACCACCTGAAAATGAACCAGCTCCTCCAGCTCCCCCAGAAGAGCCAGCTCCTCCACCTCCCCCAGAAGAGCCAGCTGCATCATATGTTCAGGTGGATACAATTCCTCAGCCATATATAGCTCAAGCAAATGTTGCCTATACAGTTTCAGGAATGGAGTACTATGGTACTGTCGGTACAGAAAGTACAAATGCCAATTACTATATGCAAGCGAGTGAACCTCATGTCCTTCAAGCACAGCAGCATTCTTTTTATGCACCAGTATCTGGGAGTGGCATATCTGTTTCTGTTGATGGCACATCTATTGCCCCAGAATCTTATTATACATATCCTTCAGTCACTGTGGCTGCCAGCACAGTAGCAGCTGAACATTCTGGATACTACGCTTCATCAATCTCTGCCATTTCTAGCAGTGCAGCAGATACCAAAACAAGCTCAGCTTCTCTTTCTGCAAATAGCAATTCAGGTCTCAAAGGTCTTGATAAAATTATATCCAATGATGCAAGTATTGTGCCTTTGACCCAAGCTGTAGTAGCAACATCAGCTGCAGGAACGACATCTGTTCTTGGAAGTTCTGCACAGTCTTCTAGCAGTACTACAAATCAGACCAAAGGTGATTTGATTTTGAATCTCTTTATTTGGACAATTCATCTTACCCTCATCACATTGTTTGACCATTTGTGCTGTTCTGTAGTTATTCGTAGCAAGAAGCGGGCTGTTGGTATTACATCATCTCTGAGGTCTAATAAGAAGGTTTCAAGTTTGGTGGATAAGGTTGCTCTCTACAACCATCTCTCTGTGCTGTTATCGCATATGGTTGCAAACATTTAGTGGAGACTTGTGCCTGGAATTTACAAAGTTTTAGCATGTTCCTGTATATTCATGGAATCAACAAATCCTAGTTTCTTACTCTTGATTTTGGAATCAACAAATCCTAGTTTCTTACTCATGATTTGAGATGTGCTCTAAAGTCTTAACTATCTAAGAGTCCAGTGTAAAATATCAAGGGTTTAACACCATAGTATGTTTTGCAAGATTCCCTATCTACCATGTCAAGAAAAATAGTGGACTCTACGTTTTAACCTTCTGTTCCTGGTTGTTTTTGGTTCATGGTAACCATTTGCGAGCTAGTTTAATCAGTCTGCTTTTGTGGTAAGGTTTAAACTAAGGTTAGTAGTGATTGTGTAAATAATTGTTTCCCTAGTAACATCACTTTGCTGAATCAGCCTGTTTTGCTTTCCTTTTAACAGTGGAAAGCTGCAAAAGAGGAACTTCGCGATGAAGAGGAAGAGGAGCCTGAAAGTGCCCTGGAGGCATTAGAAAGGAAGCGACAAAAGGAAATAGAGGTAAAATTGCTCTTTACCTCTCTTTAAAGCATGCATGCAAAAATTTCTCAGAAGTTTGCTGAATTTAAATTGTGCCCCATTTGATCCAGGAATGGCGGAAACAACAGATTGCTAGCGGAGAGGCTAAGGAAAATGCCAATTTTGTTCCTGTTCGTGGTGATTGGTACTCTTTCTTTGCCTTATGATGGTTGATTTTAATAGCTAGAAAAATTTCTGGCATTTGTCATGGTTATGGCCAGTTTTGTTCCTCTCTCCATTTCACTCCCTGTGATATCCTATTTACTTAAAAGTATAGTCACATCAAAGTTTGGCCTTTTGGCCTGATAATATTTTTAGAAACAGAAACAAAAACAACTTACTACATCTAAATTTGTGCTAGAAGGAAAGTTCTAACTAGTTAAAGTATCTACCTTTCTCATCAATGTTGATTTTTGGTCTGTGCATGCATGTGTACCATATTTTCATGTAGATTTTTCCCTTGCATCCAGTGATTTGCATGTTTTGTATAAGAGTAAAAAATTGAAGTAACATCCTTTTTCTATATGTTCTCTGCATGGCACCAATGCTAACTGGTTCGAGTCCTGTCAAAACACCTGTTGGAAAGCTTTTAGGTTGCTGACATAACTGAAAGACGATCAGTTAAGTGCCAGGTTCTTGAAACTTAAAGGGGATATATAGTTTAGCATTTTCTTCTTATGGTATACCCTTAAGGGCCTGTTTGCACTGTAGGTATTCTCATTTGAAGGTTTTGTGATTTATTTAAAATTTGAACTCAAAGAAACTCATTCGATAAGTGTTTAATGCCATGCTTAGTGTCCATTCTTCATGTTATATTAAAGAAGCCCCATTTTAGCTACATTTAATAATATATGCTCTTCAGGGGACTGATTTGCCTATGATAACAAACCTCTTATGAGGATAGCTGAGAACGTTGGTATTCTGAAGCTGAACATCATGAATGACGACATGGTTTCCTGTCCCCATTTTAGCTACATTTAATAATATAGGCTCTTCAGGGGCTGATTTTCCTATGATAACAAACCTCTTATGAGGATAGCTGAGAACCTTGGTAATCTGAAGCTGAACATCATGAATGACGACATGATTAGTAGTAGTAATGATTGTTTGAATCTTTGCAGGCGTGACCGTGTAAAACGTAGAAGGGCTGAAGCAAAAAAGGAATCAAAAGATGACATTGTTGCTGCATCTTTAAGTAGTTCCGAACAGCATAAAGGACCTCCAGATCTAGCAGAGCTCTCCAAGGGTCTTCCTACTGGCTGGCAGGTAAGTATTCTAGATTGTACCATATTAGATGCTAACATACTGAGCTGTGTTTAATGTTATGTGCATACAATCAGAGGTAGCTTCAACTGCAGCTTTCGAGAATTTGATATCTATTCCAACTGATACAAAGCGAACAGTCACGAAACACTGGTCATTAGTGTATCCTGTATTCCTGTGGAGTGTACTGTAAAACCTTGTTTATCTACCATGCCATGTGTTACAAAGTGCTTAGCACTGCTTACTTGCGTTATTCTCTCTGTGCAGGCATACTTGGATGAGTCTACTAAGCAGGTCTATTATGGGAACAACCTCACGTCAGAGACGTCTTGGGAGAGGCCAACAAAATGAAGATCTACAACCCTGGTGTGCGGTCAACTGAACGATAGGACTAATTTGACCATGTAGATGGTGCTGTTCAATGGGCAGTTCAATATTGTTGTAGATATCTCCTTGTTGAATCCTTTAAAAGAATGAGCAGAAGTGCCAAGCATGTTTAGAGAATGAATACGGGCAAGTTTTTATGATGATGCTTGATTTCTAGTTCCCTATCTTCCTATCACGAGATATTGGCTAAGAGCAATTTCAACATTGCTCCTACGCTATTTTTGATTATTGGAGAGAAAAAAAAGAAAAGTATGGCCCTTACTATTCCTCAAATTTTCCTTAAGATTTCTTTAAATTCCTCAAACTTTCAATTTTAGGGCTCTTGATGAGGACCTTATAGGCTGGGGGTTCTTGATGAGGACCTTATAGGGTGTTTGATTTGATGAATCAAACCATCTTAGATGAGGTGATACGTGATGAATTCATTACTACTTTGTTTCAAATTATAGGTAAGCTTTGGTATTTCTAGTTCCCTAGCTTTTCCTATGCACTTAAACATACGATGTCTAGGTATGTGAAAACTATTGCACCTAAATATTTCTAGTTCCCTAGCTTTTTCTATTCACTCTAGCGTGGCCTCCCTGGCACGGCTATGTATTTGCCTCGGCTCTGGCTCCGACAAGTACCTTCACCCAGCGGCCTCCTCCTTGATGAGCTGCGAACCTGCCCTAGCACGAATACTCTTCAGTGGCTTCGCTCTTTACCATCTCCAGCGCAGTTCCTAGCATGATTCCTCCTTGTGGACGCTACCCCTTTCGACGACATAGCTCCCATGGCATGGCCTCCTCGTCCCATATGTGAATCCTCATCGTACTACCCTATACGTTAGTAGTCACGACGAAATGTAGCGATGAAAGTGCATGAGGGCGTAGTGTTTGATCCCTTTCTAAAGTTTTGGTGAATGTGCATGAGGGCGTAGTGTTTGATCCCTTTCTGAAGTTTTGGCCTCTAAAGTTTAGTAAACCCCCTCTAAAAGTTTAGTAACTTCCTATTTGGTTCTATTCACTAAAGACCCCTAAAGTAGCTATCCCATATACATTTCACTTTTAGCTACCCTTCATGACTAAAGGCCCCTAAACTTTAGTGCCTAAAACTTTAGTGGCTGTTTGCATTTTAGTCACTAAAAGTGACTAAAATTTTAGTGAATAAAATTTAAAGGATGTGGTATAAAGGTCCTACGTGACATGTTTGTCTTGTGGTGTGTACCTGTGCCGCTTGCACACTATAGTTTCACAAAGTAGAGTACACAAGTTTCACAGAGGTTCAGTTTCTGATTAAGCTAGACAAATTCGCAGGCAGTAAATCCGTTAATTTACTAAAGTCAGTACCAAAGGTAAGATGTGAAGAAAAGGACCTCCATGGACTTTATTCAAACACATCCATATACAATGAAACTGCTGAGTAGAACATAAAATGCTAAGGTAAGATATGAAGAAAAGGACCTCCATGGCTTTATTGAAACACATCCACCAAAAATGAAGCTGCCGAATAGAACATAAAATGCTAGGTAAAATGTGAAGGACCTCCATGGGCTTTATTCAAACACATCCATCAAAAATGAAGCTGCCGGTAGAACATAAAATGCTAAGTACTAATGAATCTAAAACAAATCTTGTTGCAGAAAATGAGCTAGGTATATATTAGTCAAACTGAATCAACATCAAACAACAACACCCATCAAGAATCCACAGAATTTAAGTAAAAGCCTTCTTCTGAAACACAAGCGTCGCTCATAGTGCTTTACAAATTGCGAGCTTCAAATTCAGGTGTTGTCCCCGAAAGAGCTTGGAAGAGTTTGCCAAAAAAAGGCTTAACACTGCTGCACCTGGCCTGCATGTGCTTGTCAACATTGTTCACCTCATGAAGCTCCACAACACCTTCACATTGGAGGCAGCAAAGAACAAATTGTCATAATAATGCAAGGGAAACAAACTAATCTATGGTATGCCAGCAAGAATCCAGAAACAAAAGGGGAAAAACCATAGTCCCATCATATACCAGAGTATCCTCATTTTAACTACTAAAAGCGGGAGAGGTCATCCTATCAAAATATGCATTTTGTCATTCGAAGCCATAAAAAACTACAATGCTGTAATATTACTCTTAAATCATGCATATTCATATAGTAGAACAAATAGACAACATGTGGGTTATCACCCACAAATAACCATATTTAAGGCATTACAGCACATGCCACTTGCACCAGTTGGAAATGTTATCAATCAAAGAAAGGCATGTGCAGTTTAGTAATGGAAACAATTCTTGAAATGTCAAACCTTTTATATCGTTTCTTAGAACCACATGGGCAGAGGGCGTTCCTACTTATCTGACCACTTTTTGCCAGATTAGTTCTGCCGACATCCACTGGTGTAGAACCCATTAGATTTTGGACCTAAAAAAAAGTTATGATTAGAAATTTCAAACAGTGCAGCACAATAAAAAAATCCTAAATAAAAAACTATTCATGCAAGGTAATCGAGGAGATCCAAATCTCATGTTAATAGAAGAAAACGAGAATCATATATAGTATCATCAAACACTTTTCCCAGCCCAAGTAAGTTACACTGAGCTGTTTACACTTCACAAAGTTTCTTAAATATAATCCAAAAGCTGTTTACAATGAAAAGGACACTAAGTGTTGTATTTGTAAATGGAGCAAGTCAGAAGTCAGATATATCAAACACGACTACACAAAAACTGAAAAAAGTGAAAAGGTACCAAAGCATAACTAACATGCTGACACTTGGATGTACCAGTTGAGTAAGATGTTTAATGATGAATAAACTCATAATGAGAATGAAAAACAAAAGCTACTGCATTTCCTTCTCTATATATTCACAACACCACACCTCACTTTCTGTATCCAGCTGAATGTGCCTATATTTTTTCGTTACTCAAAACATGCTAGGTACTTTATTGGTATTTTTTTTACCTTCCCTCTGTTGCTGGTATGTGTTTAATTCTTATTTTCATTATGTCCATTGCCATTAGCCCACTTCAATGCATATTAGAATATATAATAAAATTAAACGGGTAACAATCCCCAATAGTCCAATAGCATTTCGCATATCATACCACACAAGTATAATAAGGCAATGGCTCGGTATTGCTGTCAGGCATCCTAGAGTTACCTCATTAAATGACTTCGGTAATGGCTTCCCTTCTTCCTTGAGCTTTTCAAGCTTCTTCTGAGCCTCTTTGGCCCAAGTGTACTTGGCCAGAATGTGCTCCACATCAGCAATCGTGCAATTGCAGTGCTTAGTCGCGTTAATCTTGTCAGTGTTTCGGAGTTTCTGTATAAAAATTACGTTGCAGATAATAATTAATCCAAAATAGCAAGCACTGTATCCAAAGAAAGGAAAGATAATCAGATCAGTATGTACCTCGCCGGTGGGGTCGATGGCGCCGAGGTAGCGTAGCACAGCGGAGTGCTTCTCGAAGGCGTTGACGACGGTGGCCTCGCTGGCCCGCCCGGCGACGAAGTTCTTGAACGTCCCCAGCTTCCTCGCCTTCTCCATCGTGTCCGCAAACTCTGCAAACCAAACCGAACCGGGGAGAGGCCGGTCAAGCCGCCGCACCTCCGCTAGTCTACAGAAAGGGAGCCGAAGCAGGGCTCGGGCATGTCGGGGACTTACGGATGAGGGTGAAGGAGGAGGATGCCTCGGAGCCCTCCTCGGGCTTCTTGCCAGTGATGGTGGACTTGATCTTGTCGAACCAGCCGAAGGACGAGAGGTGCGGGGTCGAGGCGATGCCGCGCGAGGGTGTGAGGATGTGGAGCGCCCGGCGGGAGGCCATGGATTTGGATGCTGTCTCCGGTGAGCCGGCGGCGGCCAGGAGCGGTGGGGTTTCTTGCTGGAGGTTTATTTCGGCGACCGGGAGGACAATAAGATGGGCTTCCAAGAAAGCGAAAACCGTACAGCACGCACATTTAGGCCTTTTTGACGGCCCAAGTGATGCTTAAAATGTTTATACTAGCGCGAAACACTAATTTTTCACCTGTTTGTTTTTATCTTGATCTTGACTTGAATCTTGGAGTAACATCATCCCATTAAAGCAAAAGTATATCTAGAGTATATTCAGTAGGAATCCAAAATCTCCTTTAGAAACGATTTTGTCTTCTAGAAACTGCAAATATATTAAGTACAGGAAACGCACTGTATATTTCATTCCTCATTCCATACCATAGTATCCCGCTACTCTATTATTAGGATACTTGTATAATAATAAAAATAATTGATATATGATTTATTTGTCACAAATTATTGTTTAAATAAACTTGGGTGCATTTAATTTGGCTGCAAGAATGACTAGATCAATAGAGTCGTTGCCGAACGTCACCAGAAGAAACATTTTAGTTTTTTAAGAGAATTACTCGAAATCGGTTCTCGTTTTTAAACAACAGTCCACAAAAACACCTAAAACCTAGTTTCTCCTTATTCTGGTCTAGTTTCAACCACAGGCTAAAGGAAAAATATCCTCAGCTGTTCTCATTCGCCAGAAAACCAAAATGTTCAATGAGGTTTTTCCTTAACTCTCAGATGGACAGACTTTTCAGTCCATTGCCTTTGCCTCAACTGGCTACATCACAATTACAATGAGCAAGAACAAGATTCATGGAGTTACTGTTGGGGGTCTACAAAATAAGAGGGTATAATAATTTGATTGGATACACTCAGGCACACCCCCCCCCCTTCCTCAAATGGCTCTAGGCCTCAAGCAATCTGGGGAACTAAAAATTTTTCTTCTACCTGCTTCTTATAGACAAGTTAAACACTAGAAACATCTTGAGAAGAAAGAATAGAAATCTTGAGGAATGTTGCCATGTACTATGTGACTTGGATTGTGAGGAAACATGCTTCCATTTGTTCTTTGAATGCACATTTAGTACAGACTGCTGGACAAGCATTGGCATTACATGGAACTTGGACCTCAATCCTCTAGGACATGATTCTACAAAGTAGAGCTGACTTTGATATTATCATTTTTAGAGAGATCTTGATAACTGCTTGTTGGGGGAGCTTCAGTGCGTGGAAAGGTTTTTTTCTTGGAAGAATTTGGTTTGGTTTGTATCAAGGCCAAACAGTCCAAGAGGCATTTGCTTGATAACAGGAGAATTAGCATACACGATGAAGCTCCCTTTTTCTGTTTTTGGGCCCAGCTGCCTTGTACTCTACTTTTTAAGCCTAGCTGCCTTGTACTCTACTTTTTAAGCTGTTGTTTGTTTAGTCTTTCTTAGTCCTTTTTTCTTCTTCGTACATAAACATTCGTAGGCAGAGGGTTTATGGATGAAAACGGTATATATATTTTTCGACCGTATTCGGTACCGAATTTATTTAGAATGGTTTTAATCCGTCCGTCTCTGAGTTCGGATATTCAACATCCGATACCGCATCCGTATCCGAATATTGAAACCGCATATTTATAATGTCGACGTCCAACCGTATCGTATCCGGCATGGTTACTATTCATATTCGAAACCGAATCCAAACAAAAATATAAAAATAACTATGGTGTTGGCTATATTCGTTCGTATCCGATCCGTTTTCACCGGGACATGTGCCGTAGAGGGTTCATCTCAGCAGCAAAATTAAATGCTTTCAGAGATGAGAGATATTCATAGTTGCCGCACCATCAGATTTAGATACAACTGAAATAAAACGGGTAAATTCCATTACAAATCGAAACTAGGACGTCATTGTGCATCCAGCTATTTTACATTTCACCACTGTGACTACCGTAACTGAAACATCCTCAATTTTCCACGAAGGAAAAATACACAGAATGAAGGATATAATGATAGCCCAGGAGATCAAAGCATCAACTTATCCGATATCAGTTGATTACAAAGCCATACATCGTTTAAAACAATACGATAGAGGGGTTTACATAATTTATTACATCGCCACATGGCGGAATCATCAGAGTATCTAGCATCGAGAACAGCTGCGGAAGTAGAGGGATATTGCAGAAGCATCATCTTTCACCATCTTGAGCGTAGGCACGAGACCATCTAACCCTTTCGTCCTTCAGGTGCGTCGGCAAGCCATCATCCAAACCTGGATCAAAATTTTCAATACGTTTTGTACTGGCCACATCTCCCACCCTATGTTTTGCTTTTGCTATATAGTATTTGGTGGGATGCAAAGGATATAATCAAAGAGGCCTAATATATGGCTGCGGTTTTCTATGCAAGTACTGAACAATATTATATAATATAGTTCATCAAGTTTTTAACCCATCTCATCCACATATCCATCCATCCCAACACCATCACACACATCTCACACTCTCGCACTCAGTCGACAGGTCCAACTCCCTCTCGGAGCCTGTCTCAGCGGCTCACAGCCGGAAGGGTAACACCAGGGGGAGAATAGAAGGACTCATCTCACTACTCCCGAGAAGTATAGGTCGAGGGAAGGGCCATACCGAGGCCACGGACTATATATAGATTCAAAACTCTGCAGAGTGTATACTCCCGTAACCACAAGATCACCATCCTCGGCGGTGTGCTCCACCTAGGCTGATTCCGCCTGCTTTCTAACCGGTATGATGTCACCCTACCACTCAGTTCTGGGACATCCTAAAATACCACCGGAACACCGATAGGTACACCGGCACACTGAGACTGTGAGGCGTAGTTACCCGGGCCACCAAGGTAACTTTGTGGCTTTAAGGAAGGTGTGGGACCCAATGCCCACACCTCCTGACACTATCTGCTAACAACCTAGTAGTAGTGGCACCGTCCTAGCTAGTCAGACATCCGTTCCCCACCCATTCAGGGGTGAGTGGTGAGCACGTAGGTCCCAAATTTCCAGTTCTCAAGAGATATCAGGTCCTGGGGGATCAGATAGGATTATCTTCTCATAGGGACTACAACAGTCCATGTTACAACAGCACCTCCTACCGAGGCCTCGCTCCACGAAGGCTCTCGTCCCCGGGATCACCATATACCTCACAATGTTCCCGCCACAAGCACCTCATACGGGGATGTCCAAATCACATCCCTCGGCAAGACTCGCTCCAAAAGCTCATCATAGAATCCTGTCCGATCGACTCAACCCTCACCACACACCCAAGACGCATGCAGCACTCTGCCCGAGTGAAGTGGCACCGTGTGCCTTAGCCATATACCATACCATACTCTCCACCACGCATCACATCACAGATATAAGCGTAGTAGAAGTAAGGCATCATAAGCAAAATAAGCATGCGTCTAGCCTATCAGCGGGTGTGCAGGGGTAAAGGATGCGACAAGGTAAAGGCTCATCAAGCAATTCTACTAAGCATCCTATCACAGGTGATATTCATAAATAAAGCACTAGCAAACTAGTTATTATATCATGTGTAATAGGATCTACGAGGTTAGGTGGGGTGTGGCACATGAATAGCTATCACTCAAGTCCTCTCTCAAGTCCTTGGCGCGCTCCTAGTCCTCCTTCTCGGGTAACTCCTTCGTGGAATCTGAAATCGAGACATAATGGTCGCGGAAGCGACCCCTATAGATTAACGCAAAGAACCAAATGAAATCCAATAACTCTAAATGCAATCATACATAAGCCTATGACGTAGAGCTCATTTTTATGAAAATTTGGACACTTGGTTCATATTTTTTGAAGTTCGTATGAGAAAGTTATGAATTTTACAAGGTTTAATCATATTTCTAAAAAAGAAAAGGGGGCAGTTAAATTCCAAGGCGACACGTGGCAGCTTCCTATTGGTCCACGTGGCGCAGTGGGTCCAGCAGTAAGGGCGCGGGGCTGACATCACGCTGATGTCATGCTGACGTCAGCACCGACGTGTGGGACCAGGTCAAACAGTGGCTTACAGGTGGGTCTAGGCGGCTGAGTCACGGACAGGTGGGACCGGGGTCAATGGTCAATGACAGGGGGGACCCAGTCAACTGTCAGCGTTGACTAGTCAACGGTCAACGTGACCGGGCCCGGACTGGGCCTAGGCGGGCCTAGGTAGGGCCGGATCTGGGCCGGGTTGGGCCGGCCCGGCCCAGACACGTGTCGGCTTATGAGATACGCCACGTGGCTGTCTGGGCTGCTAGTGGGCTTGTCCACGGCCTTTGGCTCCGTGAGCCTAGTCCACAGTGGGCCGTGGACATCAAGCCCACGTGGCCACTTCCCGTTGGTCCAGCTGGCCCCTATGCACTGGGTCTACGGGTGCAGGGGAGTTCTTTCCCCTTTTCCTCCACCGCGCGCACGCAGGCACGACGGTGCTGCCGCCGGCGGTGAGCGGCACAGCGGCTCCGGCCGTTTTGGTTGGCGGGAAGGTGGCTAGGGCACGGGGACGGAACGACGAACGCGTCGGTGGTGATGTGGCGAGCTCGGGGCGGTTCAGCTGGGCGGCGCTCGCGTCGTGGCGGCATAGGGGCGGCGGTAGAGGCTACGGCTAGGCTCGGGCTAGCTTGGGCTGCGGTTAGGGCACCGCGGGATGGTGGCGAGCGGGCTACGAGGTCCAAGCGGCCTTACGAGGCTCGGCCTCGCCGGCGCACGCATGGCGGCGGCGACGGGCGGCGCGGTTGCGGCGGCGAGGGCCTACGGGCGGTAGAGGTGGCTCTAGCGTGTGCTAACGCCTCGTGGGCCCAGGGCGAATGTGGCAAGATGCTCAATTTGGGAAGAATCGACCCCTAGGCCGGCGGTCGACGGCGGCGGCGACGGACAACGTCGGGCGACGTGGAGCTCCGTTGGTCCTCCGTCTTGGGGCTCATCTCCTCTCTATTCCTTCTATTGGGTCCAGAAGAGGTTACCGGAGGTGAGAGGGGGCACGGCGGGGCGCGCGCGGCTGACACAGCCACGGCGGTGCTCCGACGGCCGGAGTCCGGGGAGGCCAAGGGTGCACAAAGCGGCGCGCCCTCACTGGAGCCCATGACGGCTCCCTACGTTGCCATTTAGGCGTTCTAGGACACGGCAGATTCGCTAGTGGAGTTAAGCGAGCGAGAAAGTGAGCGGAGCAGTGGGAACGTGACGCAGCTCTCGGCGGCAACCATGGTAGAGCAGGGTGACGGCGTGCTCACCTGCGCGACAACGACTATTGGCGAGGCACGGTGATGAGGTGGTGGCCTGGTGGAGAAGTAGTAGAGCCGCAGCGCCGGGGAAGTGAGTCGGGGTCGAGCGGGTCCATCGGGCTTCTCCGGTGTGCGAGGACGGTGGTGGCGGCGTTCTGCTCCGGCTCCGGCTCCAGTTCCTCCCCGCCTTCTTCTTCTCCTCCCCCCTCCAACTCCTCCAATGCAGACGGGTGTGAGCAGGGTGGCCAGCAAAGGCGGCTGGGCGTGGGGAAACCCTAACACGCCGACGAGTCCCTTCTTATAGGCATGGCGGCCGACGGTGGACGGTGAAGATGGGTGATGCCCATCGTGCGGTCAGGCGAGCCCCGAGCTAGGGTTAGGGTTTTGCCGGGGCGTGGTGAGACGCACGGATGGCGGAGAGGCGTGCGGGTGCGAATGAATAGTGGGGCGACACCATTTCCACTAATGGAGCGGCGGACATGACAAGCCAGTGAGCAGAAAAGGAAAAAGGAGGCTGCTGTCAAGTGGGACCAGTCGTCAGCGGGAGCGGAGGCGTGGGCACGCGGGCAGTGCTGGCGTGCGCGGCGGGGCCTTGCTGGGCCGCTGCTGGGCCAACTTGGCCAGCTGCGGGGTAGGCGGGGCTAGCGGCCGCGTTTGGCCAGCTCGGCTGGGCCGTGGTGGGGGCAAGGCAGCAGGCCTGGTACGGGGGCGCTGGTCGGCCTGGCAGCGTGCTGGTCTGGGCCGGTGCGGTGTGCGGCCGGCTGGGCTTGTGGGAGCAGTGTAGTGGGCCACGGCCGGTGGTGGCCAAGCAGGCGGGTGGGCTGCCTGAGCTGGTTTGCCTTTATTCTTTTCTTCTCCAAATACAAATCCTTTTCCAATTCTTTTTCTATTTCTTTCTCCCAAACTCTAGACTAATTATGCCATGATCTTGTTAGTAAGGATGTTAGTGACCATGACATAACCACTAAGCTAGGTCCACTAGGGCCTCATGTAAATGTTGGAAGCCATATCAAAGGTTAGTTGCATATATATACACGTATGATACTAAAGGGTTGTTGATTCATTTAATCATTACATAAAACCAAGAAGAAGCAAATCATACTTCGGGATTTAAATGCAATGCTCATGCTAATATTAGGTGCTACTTGTGCAACTACTAGATAGTTTCCTACATAACACTCACCAACCATAGGTTATTTTAGAAAAATTTTTGTTAGTTGTGATTTTTGGTGTTTAGGATTTTTAAGGTTGTCACAGTGACCGCATGTCGTGTTGGCCAGCATATATCAAGGCAAAGAGGAGACGATGAAAACGAACCAAGGTTTCAAATCAGGGGTAACAAAAATTCTGAAAAGGAGAAATTTCACCGACAGCATGCATGGTCCTATATACATATATTTCCCACTCGATCAGAAACTAGGAGTAGCATTTCTCTCTAAAAAAAAAAAGAGTAGCAAACTCCAGAAGAAGAACGAAATGAAGACGACGCAATACACGGAACCGCGCGGGGCGGGGATCTAGGCGGCTGTTCGTTCTCCAGGCTCTAGGGCGAGCCTCTCCCTGGCGTCCACGAGCGCCTCCTCCAGATCACCCCACACGGCCTCCAACCGCTTCCGCTCCTTCTTGACGTCGCCGGCATTGACCCGAAGCCTCCTCCGGACGGCGCCGGCGCCCTCCCTGGTGTACGTGCTGTACCTCGCGCCGGGATCATCGTCTGCCGCAGGAACGACGACGGCAGGAGCGGCCGGTGGCGGCGGCGTCCTCCGCCGTGGAACACGCCGCTTGCCACGGGACGCTGCGGCGATCTGGTGTTGCAGGGTTGTGCGCTTCGAGTCCAGGCGGGTCAGCGTCTGCTGGATGTCGGCCAGCACGTACTCTATGTCCTCCGCGCGGGCGTCCGGCGGGAGACCGAGGAGGTCGTCGGCGCGCACGGGCATGGGCGCGCGTGGCTGCGGGGATGCCGCTGCCTCCTTCGCCGCCGCTGGCACCGCCATTGTAGTGACTGGTGGAGTGGTTCGCGATCGCGAGTTCGCGCTTGTGCGTGCGGGGCAACTGCTAAGCTGCTGGGCGCTGGCAACACGAAAGTGCGGTGCGGCGTCTGTTGTTGGGTGATCGAACTTGGTGTCCGGTGATAAATAGACGGGAGTTGCGAGTGGATCGATGTGGATGTTGTACTTGCACGTAGGTGATGACTGATGATGCGGCAGTTATGCGTAAGTACGACGTGGGAACTGGGAACGCCAAGGGGCATGCATTGCATTGTGCAATCGTACGACGGACGAGGGGGCGTCGCTCGATCGCGTACTTGCGGTTGCTTAATGGTTTGCTGATCGATTCGTTGCATGTGACGACCCTGGCGCTGGTTATTACTCGCACGATACAAATTTAAGTGCGTCTGCGTGCATAACTGTGTTTCATTATCGCCCACCGTACCATCGTACATTCGGACATCCCCCTTCAAACCTGAAAAAATAAAGCAGTATCTGTATCGCCTATAACTTAACGCTTCCAAGTTCCAACGAGCTTTTTTGAGAATAAGTTCCAACGACCTCCTCCTGTGGAGTTTGTGTCTATTATAACACCTCAAAGGAATTCATTTGAGTTCTCTTTGTGCATCATAGATATCTAACTGGAGGCTCTTGCTTGACTTGTGGGAGCTATGCTTGACTTAGTGTCTTGTACGTTTTGATCGAGATTTGCCTCTCCAAAGATGCCCTGTTCAGCTGATGGTTTCTGCGGCTGATAAGTCGGCTAATGCCGTTACTTTAAAGAAAAACACGACAACATGGCTTGCAAGTTCAAGCGAACACGGTGAGATACTCCTAGTGAATCTTGACCTTGGTGACTCTAGGCGACAAAACCACCTAGTGGATGTAGCAATATGGACAAGGGGTATATCCTAACACACCTTGATACCACATTGCAAAAATATGGTTGTCTCTTGTCATTAGATATATGTGCATAATGTTGCCCATTTGATTTTTTTAGATAAAGGATATTTCATATCCGGCTTTTTCTATCAAAAGATAGAATCAGGCCAAGCATTCACTCTAGGGGCAAGTATCGAATGGAAAAACGAAACAAAAAAATGGAAAAACAAAACATGTGCAACCATCGAAATGGAAAAACGAAACAAAAAATGTTTTGACTAAATATAACCAATGTGTCTTGCAAATAATCACCCATTGGAACCAAAAAATTATAGCGCAGGCATTTCTAGATGTTAGCCAACTAGGATCAGTTGGTCCCCCAAATCATTATGCCGCTGAAGTCTTGCCCATTGCCGAAGCCAATGTGTTCCCATATGAAAAGAACCTGCAAAAAAGTTTTTGGTCTACATTTCTTGTAATCCAAATTGAGCAACACAATGTAGATGCCGCTTACATTTGATTTGCTCCTTTTGACCATCTAGTGAAGAGGTCTACCATATCACTAGGTGGTGAGAGACCAAAAAGTAAATGAAAAACACGTCACAAGAATTTTGCATAAGCGCAATCTAAAAAGAGAGGTGTTGAATGGTTTCTGGACAATGACAAAAGCAGCAGTTTTTGTCACCATTCCAGTTTCTCCTAAGTAAATTATCCTTAGTTAGAATCACACCTTTCTTTAGATACTAGAGAAAGACTTTTATTTTCATAGGCACTTTAATTTTCCAAATATATTGTGACACTCTAACCCCATTATTAATTAATACAACATACATGGACCTTATCGTGAACTTTTCATATGAATTTAAACCCCAAACAAAGGCATCTCTTTCCTCTTGTAAGTTAATATGCTGTAAAGAAGCAATGATTCTATTCCAGTCTCGTAGATTAGCTCCCACTAAATTTCATCTAAAGGAAATATTATGTGGAGTTGAACTTAACACTTGAGCTATAGAATCTTGTTTTTTTCTTACGATATTAAATAATGAGGGAAATTTATCTTTTAAGGGTTTATTTCCCAACCTTGTGTCCAACCAGAACCTTTTTGGGTGCCATCTTTAAGAAACCATGGTCCATAAAAGAGTCCTTGATATTCATTAAGCTTTTCAAAAAATGAGAATCAATAGGTTTCTTGACACAACTTCCAATGGTTTTATCTTTGATATACTTACTTCTTTAAAAGTTCCTACCACATTCCATCTTCATTTACTAACGTAGAAAAGCCATTTACTTAATAAACCTTATTTTGTATGTCCAAATTCTAGATGCCTAAACCCCTGGTCCTTGGGTTGACATAAAATCTCCCATTTAGCCAATCTGTATTTCGCTTATGATTATCACTTTGCCAAAAAAATTTGACATAAAGTAGTCTATTTTTTCATTATGTCTTTCGGTACTTCGAAGAAAGACATCATAATCATTGGGAGACTAGATAATATTGAATTAATCAAAACTAGTCTTCCTCCTACAGTCAGCATCTTTCCTTTCCAACCACTAAGTCTCTTTGCGATTCTATCTTCTATTATTTTTCAATCTTTGTTGCATAATTTCCTAGTATTCGTAGGTAGGCCAAGATATCGAAAGGGAAAATTTCCAATCTTGCACCCAAACAGCTGTGATTAGAACTCGTGATCCTTTGATCTTCTGAAAAAAAAGATTCACTTTTATGGTATTTTATTTTGAGCCCGATAATTTTTGAAAAGTAGTAAGCAAAAATTTTATATTTACTATCTTTTGAACATCGTGACTCATAAAAATTATCTGTCATCCGTATGCTGAAGGATTGACAAACCATCTTGAATAAGATGAGGGATAACCCTTCTATCTGTCCTGTTTCCTTAGCTGTGACTATCAGTATGGCCAACATGTCTGCCACTGCATTGAATAGTATTGGCGACATGGGGTCACCTTGCCTAAGGCCTTTTTTGGTTTGGAAGTATAAACCTAGCTGATCATTAACCTTGATATTAACATTACCCCCTTGTGTAAATTTTTGTACCCATTCACACCATTTGTGTGAGAAACCTTCATCCTTAATGTTGGTTGAAGGAAGGTCCAATTAACTTTATCATATGTCTTCTCAAAATCCATTTTGAAAATGATCCCATCTTATTTTTTCGAATGAAGTTTATGAATTGTTTCATGTATAATTACAACCCCTTCCATAATATTCCTCCCTGATCAAAAGGCCGTCTGGGTTGGTCTAATTATCTTCTAGGCAATGGTAGTCAATCTATTAGTAGTGACTTTAGTGAAGATCTTGAAAGAAACATTCAACAAACAGATAGGTCCATATTGTTGAATTACTTTCACATCCTTCTTTTTAGGTAACAGAATAAGATTTTCAAAGTTCAAGCGATTTAGAGGTAGAACACCTTGATGGAAATCCATGAATAAAGCCATCAGATCATCCTTAATTACATTCTAGAAGACCTGATAAAACGCTGGTGGGAAACCATCTAGACCAGGCGCCTTATTATGTTCCATTTGGAAAATCGTGTCCCTCACCTCTGCTTGTGATAAAATGTCTGTCGAATACTCATGCTCCAACTGTGAGACCCGAGGGATATCATCAGTTTGTGACTCATCCAACATGATAGACGTGTTTTTTGATGGTCTGAACAGATGCTTATAATAAGTGGTAATATGTTCTTTAAGTTTGGCATCACCACTTATTATCTCGTTGCCATCCTCTAGATGGAAAATACAAGTTTTTTGTTGTCAACCATTAGCCAATAAGTGGTAATATTTTATATTTGCATCACCTTCTAACAAGTGTTTGACCTTAGGTCTTTGGTACCACTTGAGTTCCTCCTTACGGAGTAATTCCACTAGCCTCTCATTTAATACATGCTTTAGGTCTACTTCAGCCTCACTAAGCATAGAGATTTTCGCCTTTTTTGTCTAATTCATCTTGTTTATTTAGATAACTATTTTCTCTTTCTTGTAATTACCACTCACATTTTTTGCCCATCCACGAAGATGTTGGCGTAGCCATCTAATCTTAGCTTGCCAAATCTCTACAGGTGAACCATCAACTATCGTACCTTGCCACACATCAGAAACCATCTCATGAAATCCATCTCTCAGCAACCAACCCAATTCAATTTAAACGAAGACTGGTAAGATGATAGATTATTGTGGAGAATAGAAGTGGTGTGTGGTCAAATATCTCTTGAGTTAATGCATGTACAGTGGTATGCGGGAAATTATTTTCAAAATCTATGCAAACTAGAACTCAGTCTAATTTTTCAAAGGTCTCATGCTGTGGTTCGCCTTGGTGAACTTTCTTGGTGACATTTCTATTTCTCTAAGGTCTAAAGAATCTATTACTGTATTAAACATAAAGGCCTTCGATCATTATAGTTTTCATTAGTTTTCTCATCCGGTCGTCGAATAATGTTAAGTTGTCACCTATAACCATAGGTAATGCTTCTTTGGAACACACTCGTACAACTTCAGATAAGCATTGAGATTTTGTATCCAACTGTGCTGGTCCGTAGACTGAAATCAGATTAAATTTAAAATCAACCTCTCTACGCCTAACTTTGAACCGGATAAAGAAATCCCCTTCCTCAATTTTTCCTATATCAAAGGTTAACAAATGCATTCCTAGAATCAAGCCACCTGACCTACCCCATGGAGCCATGTAATGTCAAATAAAAATCTCTGGTTGCACAAATATTATTCAAATTGGACCGCGGGAATTTGGCTCTACCAGTTTCCGATAAGACAATGAAATTTAAGTTCTTTTCTTCGGTCAAAAAAATCTAAGTTCTTTTCTTTTATCAGATCAGATACATCAGATAGGAACGTATATTTCTTGCAATCAGCAAAATGTTGCCCATTTGATATCACAAATAATTATTTTTTTCTATAAAATCGGTCAACATACAAAGTTCGACTTACTCCGAACCTTTATTTATTCAGGAATGGAGAAAGTCCAACACGTCTCGTGGAACCTCCAGGTCAACTTCTGATTGGTTTAATCTATTGCCGAACCAATCCTGACTGGCTGGCTGTCCCTCATTAATCATTAATTAATCCGTGGGAACTGCTGGGTCTAGGAAGTTCTTATATTTTAGAACAAATTTAAATGTTTACATTCTGGGTAATACATAATACGGCAGCGTTAATATTCTTCACCAGTAGCCAATTATATTATGGCAAGAAAGGATTAAGTCCACTTTAGGTTACTCAACTATTTGTTTTGTCTAATTTTCACCCTCAACTATAAAACCGTCTAATGCTGACACCTTAGCTATCAAAACCGTTCACTTTTAGCACCTGGGCGTCCGCGTGGGCTGTTTTGTCTATTTTATAGTCGTTTTGACCTGTGGAGCCCATGCATCACCAACTCACTCCTTCCCTCTTCTTCTTCACGGCACCGTCGCACGCCGCCGCCAACGCTCCAGCTGTCCAGCCATCACACAGGCGCCTTCCGCTCGGACCTCCCCTGCCTCCTCGCCGTGCCGTCCACTCCGGGAGCTGACGCCGAGCTGCTTGCCTTCACCCAAACTGGCGGCAAACGTGGCGCCCCGTCGTGCACTCATTCGAGCTCGTTGAGCTCGCGCGCGGAACCTGACGGGAATCCGTGCGCCTCAGCCGCACGGTCCTCCTTGAGCGTGCGGGGAGCATGCGGCCGGCGGACGCAGACGTTGGACGGGGACGGGGTCATGGACGGCGAGGTGGCCGCTGAGGTCGAGGGGACACGGGCGTGGGATGGGGGCGCGCTCAGGCCCAAGCTCCACCCGACCCTCGCTCCAGCCACAGGACATGGCCACCGGACACAGGCAAGATGGCACCGGCGATGCACGGGCCAGAGGCGGTGTGCGCCGCTACCATGAAGAAGGAGAGGGAGGGAGTGAGTTGTTGATGCATGGGTCCCATATGTCAAAACTGCTCTAAAATGGACAAAACAGCCCGTACCGGTGCCCAGGTACATCGGTGTCCAAGTGCTAAAAGTGAACGATTTTGACAATTCAGGTGTCAGGATTAAATAATTTTGTAGTTGAGGATAAAAATTAGACCAATCCAATAGTTAAGGGGCTAAGAATAGACTTAATCTGACAAGAAAAAAAAATACCGTGGCACTATTGGACAGCGTTCATCGTTCAATATCAGTCAAAACTACACTTAGCACCATAAAATACTCAATAATACTGACATGGGGCTACTCAATAATTGAATTCTATTCAATACAACAGTTTATTCTACACCCTTAGCACGTGTATAACTAACGTACATACGAACCGGGCTAAAGATTCCGATCGATGCTTCATCTCCAATTCTCCAGTAGCTAGACAGCAAAGTCAAACAATCCCAATGCAAATAGAGTTGCAGCAGCAGCAGCGACGTCTCCTAACCATTGTCCTCATCCTGCTTGCGATGCTCTTCTCCATTGATGCAATAATGTCCAGCGGCCTCCACCCGGTCGTGCTGGTGCCAGGCAACACCTGTGGCCAGCTGGACGCACGGCTCACCGACAAGTACTACGAGCCTTCGACGCCGTCGGGCTGCGGCATACGGAAGCAGGGGCGCCGGTGGTTCCGGCTGTGGGAGAACTTCACGGCGCTGCAGGAGGACCCAACGCTCCAGCCGTGCTACGCGGACCAGCTGCGTCTAGCGTACGACCCCGCCGCCGGCGACTACGGCAACGTGCGCGGCGTCAAGACTCGCGTCGTCTCCTTCGGCACCACCCGCAGCTTTCGCTTCGACGACCCTGCCCGAAAGTAAGCAAGCACATGCGTCGTGTTTTCATTCCTCCAAGTAGAAGGAGATCGGTGATGAATGAAATCCTCACCTGTCACCTCCAGGAATGTCTGCATGGAAAGGCTAGTGGAGGCACTGAAAGGGGTGGGATACAAAGAGGGACGAAACCTGTTCGGCGCCCCGTACGACTTCCGATACGCGCCGGCAGCTCCCGGACTGGCGTCCAGGGTGTTCTCTGACTTCGTCTCGAGCTTCAGGCAACTCGTGGAGCGCGCCAGCGAGAGGAACGGAGGCAAGCCGGTCATCCTGGTGACGCACAGCCTGGGGGGCCTCTTCGCCATGGTGTTCCTCGACCGGAGCCCTTTGCCGTGGCGCAGGAGGTACGTCAAGCACTTCGTCATGCTCTGCCTCGGCGTCGGCGGCTCGCCGCTGAACATGTGGCCCCTCGCCGCCAGCCTCGGCGGCCCGCCGCCGCCGCCGTCGTTGCTGGGCAGCGTGCTGACGTACGGGAACAGGAGCTTCGCCAGCATGTTCTCCCTCCTGCCGTCCCCGAAGGTGTACGGCGACACGCCACTGGTGATCACGCGAGCCAAGAACTACGCCGCCGCCAACATGCCGGAGTTTCTTGCGGCGGTGGGGTTCTCAGAGGACGCGTTGGCGCTATACCGAACAAGGGCGCTGCCAGTGACGCTGAGTGTTCGGGCGCCACTCGTGCCGATGACATGTATCAATGGCGTCGGTGTGCCGACGGTAGATAGGCTGGTTTACTGGGAGGGCAACTTCAGTGCGAAGCCTCAGCTGGTGAACGGTGACGGCGATGGGCAGATCAACTTGGAGACCGTGTTGGCATTGAAGAGGTTGATCGGGGATGACCCGGATCAGGGTTACTTCAACTCAGTTTTGATCCCTAACACGACTCACAAGGGTATGATCTCGGATGAATTCGCGCTCAAGCGCGTGGTAAACGAAATTCTTGGAGCAAATCATTAAGCAGGTTCCTCGTAGGGGGGCATTATCTGAAATTACATGCTCCTTATGCTTCCAGTTACAGCTTGTACTAGTATTTTGGTATGCAAAAAAGAAGTTACTGCTTCACCTTGTATTTCAATGTCAAGTCTCAAGTGAAAAATGCATGTCAATGAATAACATCAAATTTATTTCTGAAGTCAAAACACTACATGTCGTGAACACTGTGTTTATTTTTATTAAGTTAATGAACACTGTTTATGAAACACAATGTTAGAGCATCTCCAATAGTTCCTCAATTTTCATCTCCAATAAGAAAAACATGTATTTTGAAGGATTTGAGACCTTCCAAAAGATCTCCATTCTCGTTCCTAAAAAGAAAAAAATTCTCAGTCCCTCAATAGCCATGGTCGAATCCCTCAAAGATGAGGGAGACCCCCTCCTCCAATACATGGGGCCCCACAAATAACCTCCACTTTTCACTGGGGCCATGGAACTCACTGGTCATGGAGTTTGCCGGCAGTGGCAGTGGCCATGCCCATGCTAGATGCGCTCCACACAAGGCTCGTGCGTGCCAGCAGTCATCCTCTACGATGCGCTCATGCCAGCTCCTCCACGACACCAATATGCAGTAGTAGGTGTCGCTGGTGTGGATCTGGCACATCGGACAGAGCAGCAGGGGGCAGGGCGACGGCAGGGGTGGCCGCTTTGGCTATGGACGGGAGCTAGGGCAGGGGCGCGGGCTCTAGATGTGGGCGAGGACTCCGGTGGGGGCAGAGCTCCAGCATAGGACAGGGGGTTCGGCAGTTCTTGAGTAGGGGAAGGAAACAAAGAAGAAAATGGGATGTGAGAATGTGCTCCCGCACCATGGCCCTCGATGCAGGCATACGCACGGCGTCACGGGTAAGAAGAGACTATGTTGGAGGGGAGCAAAGGAAGGAAAATATAATGTGACAAGTGGGATCATGTATTGCAGAAGTTGGTATAAAAAAATGTATTGCGGAAGTTTAATTAGGCTACTGCTGTAACATCTCCCTCCAATAATTAGAAAAGAAGTATTGGCCTCTCCCATTATCACTATATTTAGGGACTTATATTGGGGAACCGTTGGATATGTTATAACGTGTCGGAACTTAGGAGGGCCTCTCGGGTGGTTTTCACAAAGTGACTCATGCTCAATGCCAACTCATCAAGAAGAGGGATGAGTCGATGCAAGATCTTGCATTGGTTCATCACAATTTTAAAAAGAATAGGCCACACCGCATGGACCCTCGGCTTCGTCTGGCTACGTCTTGTGCGCCGTTGGCATTGGTTGGGAGACCTCGTCCAGATGTGACACACACCCTGGTCAGCAACGACCCGCGGCCTCCCATGAAGACCGTCGTGCCTGCACGGGCCAACTATCATTGGCTCTGACCTGCCCTTGTTGGTGGATATGGAGGCACCCTTGCTGGTGGAGATGACATGCACTGTCTGCTAGGATCTCACCGATTGTACTCGCCAATGACCTCACTGGGCTCACCCACCTGGTATCTCACCGGGCACGATCCATGCCCTCAACAGTGGAGACGTCCACGGATGCCAGACTGCATCATCAGCAAAAGCAGATAGAAGAAAGGAAAGAATGTGTCAAGTAGCGGTCCCACACCGCTAGAGAAGTACGAGTCCATTTCTTCATGATTCAATTTTGGTACTACGTGGCTCGCTTCCTCTCTCCTCGAGGAATGGACCCACCACTATAGATACCCTAATGTTGTCTTAGGTCTTGTTTGATTTGGCTTCTTGCTATGGCTTTCGCCCTACAAAAGCTAAAAGCCAACCAAGGGTTGGCTTCTATCCAAAGCCACAGTGAAAAGTAGTTTTTGCCTAGTACAAATTTCACAGGAGCTCTCTCCCTGCTTATGCTCTCAAAAATTACCTATATGACACCTATTACACATGTACCACTTCGTTCCTTTCCCTTCATCTCGTGTCCCCTTCCCCATCGTAGGTGAGAGCCTAGCCGTTGTGGTGTTGCGCCGCCCTCCCATCTACACCACTGCCCATTGAGCACCCCTCCCTGGATGCGCCTTTGGATGGTGAGCTCCCTTCCCATCTTAGGCAACGACCTGGGCATTGCAGACGAGCTCCTCCTCCACAGACTGACCCTGGGGCACGACAGCCTGCCATCTCGGGTGGTGAGGCCTACCACGGATGCGGCCTCATCCGTCCCTCTAGCGGTTGGGCATGGCCAGCCCTACCACCGGTGGGCACGGGCCCCAACCGCAGCACCAATGATTGGGGTGCCTCCATGGCCGATTTGGGTGAAGCCCGCGGTGATGGACAAGCAGCGGTAGAAGAGTGGTGGACGTGGACCACTTTCTTGCCGATGATCCACCTGCCCTTGGGCATGTCTTCCGCTAGATGTAGTCCAGCCAAGTGGATGAAGAAGCTTCTATGAGGCTGACGAGCAGAGCCTACTTGTTAGTAAGAGAGTGTTATCCATAAGCTACAACCTCTCCACCAAAGGGATTTACCTTTTTTCATAGCTCTTATCCCACAACTACTTTTCAAAAACCCATAGCCCATATCTGCTCATACAAAAGCTACAACCCAACCAAACACCATCTTAGTGTTTGTTTGGTTTGTGGACGTCCTGAAATAGTGTAATTCTTGATTTTTTAGATGAAACGATCCCAATTTATATTTATTTGAGATGGATGGATCCATTCTTTCTTTTTGTTTGGTTGGCCTGATGGAGATCCCACAATGTTATTCTAATGCTTGTTGTGGGGCCTACACATTAGACTTTAGCCCACACATTAGCCTCTCGGCACTATCTCTTCATTCACCATAATCCTCTATACAGGATATGCCACGCAATTCTCCCCATCCCACCAATATGCTGCCTTGGTACTGCACCTCCCCACTGGGCGTGTGCAGTCCTTCTGGACACCGCATTGCCCTATCCCACCGGCGCGCCTACCAATGACCATGCCTGCCAAAATATGCCACCACTACTCCATCCAAGCTCGTCCCTACCACAATGAGGTTCAATGATGAAATACTCGTGTCCATTTACCCACTTGAGCACCTCCTCTAGCACTTGCCTAAGCCACCCTTGAGCTCCACCTGACATCCTCCATGTGCCCACTTGAGCTCCTCTTGATACCTATGCACCTCGCACTCTCTATTGGTGGTTAGGCGCTTTGCACTCGCCAATGGGCAGGGTTGTTACTGCCATCGCTGGCCCAGTGCCTCCCCTAAAGGTGAGCAATAGTTGAAGAAGCCATGTTATCTACAAAGGGACAAGTTTGTTCGGCTGGTGCCTCCCCTAAAGGTAAGCCATAGTCGAAGAATCCATGTTATCTATAAGGGACAAGTCTGTCCGACCGCTTGTTTTATGGGGATGTTGGCGTCTATGACTTTAAGGGTATATTCCCCTCAAGGTCAATCTCATCTCTAGCTGTCCCAAACTAAACACATAAGAAAAGATCAACCCATGCCATCCTCCTTCATCCCTAGAACACTTGGATTGCGTTTGGTTTGTAGACATCTAAGGATTTGGTGGTCCAGTCCCCATATTACACTTGGATTTCGCGTGGCTTGCAATCTTGCAGCTAGCTGGTGGGGCCTTCATGACCAACGCATAGCACATGAAAAATCACGTGACTTGCAACAGTATGGACTAGCGAGTTAGTAGGGGCTTCTCGAGGTTATAAGAAATTTTTTGGCCTATTTTTTTGTTTTTCTGAAAGTCTCATCATTATAGTTCTAGATGTGTAGTGATAAGCTCCTTCACCGTTTCTACTTTTCTACTTCTAGTATTAGTGTTGGGTTTTCTGAACTGGAAATGAAGGTGCACTCTGTAGTAGTGTTAAATTAGTCTAACTTCAGTCAGATCATGACCATGCTATGAGCAAAATGGGCCTGAGGCAGAATGTGAACATGATGTGTTCTAAGGTGTGGGACACACTGTGGTGGTGCTGGTGTGGCGAGATCCACAGCAGAATTTGAATTAGTGCTTTGGCGGGAACGGTTGCAGAGCAGGCTGGAGTGGGGTGACCGCGGACACGGCGAGGCAACTGCAGTTGTGTGTTTTCTGTCAGGCTTATTCAAACTGTATGTTGTGTTTTCACTTTGTGTGAGTGTGTTAGAACTGCTGGTATAAGTAGTGTTGTGTAAGAGGTGTGGAAAAGCGCCTCAAGTCATTTGTAATCATGTTGAGAGCCCGAGTTATCAAAGGTAAAAAGGGGCACCGTCTCCCTAGCAGTTGCGTGTGTGTATACCCTGTGTTCATCTGTGTTCATGCACGATCTGAATTCCTAGGCATAGCCACCAGATTGTCGATCTTTTGCCAACAGAATGTCCGATTCTCGATCAGTCGATGGCGAAGTCTCACTTTAGCTTCTTGGTTTGTGAAAGAGAAAATCTTATAGCCAGTCCTTGTACGTGTACGGTATCATCATTGACCCCGACGCGCCTCTTCTTTCTTCTTTCTTCTTCTTTCTTCAATAAAATGACGCAAGGAAGGTGTACGTGTACCGGTCCATCGGTCGGAGGACCACAAAGAAGACTTCTCCTCTCGCATAGCCTAATTCTTCATCACGAAGGCTAGCAGAAGTTCGATCCCTTTACCTTCTTGTCCCAGCCAAGCTTCTACTTCTAGCAGAGTCTGCGATTCTGGTTGAGCTGTGAGAAACATACAAACAGCTAGCCATGCCTCGGATGAAGATCACCGTCAGCTTCCTCCTACTCCTAGGAGTCATCATCCACCCCCTCGCTGCAGGCGGCGGCGACCAGTTCGTCTACTCCGACTTCACTGGCGCCAACCTCACCATGGACGGCACGGCCACTATCACGCCGGGCGGGCTCCTGGAGCTGACCAATGGAACGCTGCAGCTCAATGGTCACGCCTTTCACCCTACGCCGCTCCGCTTCAGAGGCGGCCGCAGCACCGGCGCGGTGAGGTCGTTCTCCACATCCTTCGTCTTTGGCATCCTGTCCGCTTACCCCGACATGAGCGCCCACGGCATCGTCTTCGTCGTGTCCCCCACCACGGATTTCTCGACTGCGTTAGCGAGCCAGTACCTGGGCCTCGTCAACGTCACCAGCAACGGCGACGAGCGCAACAGGATATTCGGCGTGGAGCTGGACACCTTGCAGCAGGACGAGTTCCGCGACATCAACGACAACCACGTCGGCGTGGACATCAACGGCCTGATTTCTCTGCAGTCCAGTGATGCGGGCTACTACGACGACGACGACGGAGGGAGCTTCAAGAACCTCACGCTGATAAGCCACGACGAGATGCGCGTGTGGGTGGACTACGACGCCGGGAGCAATCAAGTCAACGTGACCTTGGCTCCGCTCGCCGTAGCCAAACCTGGCAAGCCCCTGATCTCGGCCGTCTACAACCTGTCGTCGGTGATCACCGACACGGCATACGTCGGCTTCTCGTCAGCGACAGGCTCCTTCAACTCGAGGCACTACGTACTCGGCTGGAGCTTCGCCATGGACGACGTCTCGGCGCCAGCTATTGACATCGCCAAGCTGCCAAAGCTACCGCGTGAAAGCCCAAAGACTGGCCGGTCCAAGGTCCTACTAATCCTCCTCCCAGTAGCATCTGCAGCAGCGGTGTTCTGCCTCGGCACTGCCGCCGTTTTACTGGTGCGCAGACGAACGAAGTACACCGAGCTACGGGAACAGTGGGAGGTCGAGTTCGGGCCACACCGGTTCACCTACAAGGATCTGCACCGCGCCACTGATGGATTCAAGAACACGAACCTGCTCGGCGTCGGAGGGTTCGGGAGAGTCTACAAAGGCGTGCTGCCGATTTCCAACACGGAGATCGCCGTGAAGAGAGTGTCCCACGGCTCGACGCAAGGCGTGAAGGAATTCGTCGCTGAGGTCGTGAGCCTCGGACGTCTCCAGCACCGTAACCTCGTGCGGTTGCTTGGTTACTGCCGTAGGAAAGGTGAACTTCTCCTGGTGTACGAGTACATGGCAAACGGAAGCCTTGACAAGTACCTGTACAGGCAAGACGGGAAGCCGACCCTGAGTTGGCCCCAGAGGTTCAAGATCATCAAGGACATCGCATCTGCCCTGCTCTATCTCCACGAGGAGTGGGAGAAGGTCGTCGTCCACCGAGATATCAAAGCAAGCAACGTGCTCCTCGACGGCGGTATGAACGGGCAGCTAGGCGACTTCGGCCTAGCAAGGTTATATGACCATGGCACCGACCCTCAAAGCACCCACGTGGTTGGTACCATAGGCTACCTAGCGCCTGAGCTTGCACGCACAAGCAAGGCAACCCCGCTTACTGACGTCTTCGCCTTGGGGACTTTCATCCTTGAGGTCACCTGTGGGAGAAGGCCAATTTTCCGGGATGCAAGCAGTGGCAACAACCAGCAGGTTATGCTAGTTGACTGGGTGCTGGAGCACTGGCGCGGAGGAACGCTTGTTGACGCTGTTGACGCCAAGCTCCGTGGTGGCTTCGTCGTCAGTGAAGCGTGTATGGTGCTCCAGCTGGGGCTCATGTGCTCACATCCGTTTGTGAATGCAAGGCCCAGCATCCGGCAAGTGGCACGGTACCTCAGTGAGGAGCTGCCACTGCCGGAGCTGATGCCTACAGGGATGACCTTCCACATGCTTATACTGATGCAGAACGAGGGATTTGACTCGTACATACAATCCAATCCGTCGTCGTCGTCGTCCAAGGCAAGCAACGGCAGTACAACTTGCCTTTCACTGGGAAGATGATGTACATGCAAGTCACCCATATCCCATTACGATGTATCCACAGATTTTTTTTTTCCGCGGTCAATATACTGTATATGTTTTGTATCCAATAGTATACTCCTAACCGCAGTCTCAATGCTAAAAAAAAAATAGATCCATCTTTGAAAATAGGATATGCAGAGCAGAATTTCATTTTTTTTGTCAAACGAAAGGATGGAAAAACAACTAATACTAAAGTTGTTGATGTCAAGAGCAACATTATATTTGACAAAAAATTATTTAAAATCATGTATCCAAGGGAAATTGCGTCTGAATTTTTCACATAAACAACTAAAATAAAACTTATAGATCTGAAAAGGTTAAGTAACTTATATAGTTGACAACTTTTTATTTGAATTTGTTTAGGGTCACATACTCATTTTGAAATCTTTTGAAAATAAAATGAGAAGAAAGAATATTTCATATGAATACAAAGTGACTTATGGATAGGAGGTTGTTAGAGGAGATACACGAGAGGCCCAGGTTTTAAGAGGCAGCACGTGTTCTCAACCACATCTATACAATTGCTATTTTATAAACGAAGGAGTAATTAGGATGGCCGAGCTACCCGCCTCTTTAGAGATTTTCTGTAGTACTGTCCGCATTGTAGTTCAACTTGAACCTCGAGACTTATAAAAAGAGAAAAAACTTGAACCACAAGAGTGGGCTTTGGAAATGAGCGATGATTCTTCACATGCATGATGCATCCCAATCCCGACTTCGCTAGAAACAAAATCAAAGCCTTCTAGTGAATGATGACGGCATGTGTTTCCTCCTACGAAGTAGGTCAGAATGTTCAAACGGAAAAGGAGGTTTCTAGAGAGCTAGCTTGCTGTTACGTTCCTGTCGATCATTCAAGGTTTTCTGTTGGCTGGCAAACATCAAAGAAACTTGTATTCCAGGTAACCATATATATATATATGACCGATCGATATTGAACTTATCAACTACGACTTCCAGAAACAAGATTGATGGTTGTTCACCATCAACAGCAGGTTCACATTACAGGACCGGGCCGGGGCAACAGGGAATCCTCTTGTGTCGCTGCCTCTCGCTGATATGAATACACCAAGGAAGCTATTCTAAGCCACTGTTTAGATCCGCTTGGATAGTCAGTTTGAAGAATTGGCTAGTTCGTCGAATCAAGCGTATCCAGATTATTGTTAGCTTGACGAGTCACACACTAGCTACCCTAACCTAACTAATATGACCTAATACATTAATTAATTAAAGTAGTTACATATGTAGTTGCATGCATGTCAGTTGAAGGAAATCTTTGATTTCCTGTAATATTCATTTAAAAAAAAGACAAAATCTAATTGTGTCGAATATTTTGTCACCATTTTGAGCTGACGAGGGCACCCATGAAAATGCGGACAGAAACTACCAAGATCGCGAACCTTGCGTGGCTCAATAAACTTCCTCTCCGTGCAAGTAAAAAGTTGGATATAGCCACTCTATGGTGCAAACAATGTAATTCTAGCACAATATCGTATATCAAGGATTAGGGCACTGGCGGTGTGAGTACCTATCCTTTGGTAGGAAAGCCACTCTGATCGACTCTTGTCTATCCAGTGTTCCTATGTACATAATGGGGTTTACCAGCTGTATGAGGGGAATTTTTTAAAATATCACATGGTCAAATGGAGTACTCTAGGTAGACCAAAAATGTTTGGAGATCTAGGCTTTTTAGATGTTAGAGTTACGAACGAATTTTTGCTAGTGAAGTGGATAGCTATATAAACTGGAAAGAGGAGATAATACTTTATGCTGTTTAGTGTTGAGAAGAAAAATACTTGGGGAATAGCAGCATTTTTCAGGTGAAAAACAGAGTTGGTTCACAGTTTTGGAGATCCTTGCTAGATATTTGAGATTCATATCAAAGAGGCAGGGGTTGTCAAAGTTCAATCAGGAAAATTAACAAGGTTCTGGTTAGATCGTTGGCTTGGCTCATGTCCTCTGTACATCAGTTATCCAAATCTCTACAAGATAACCATGCAGCCAGACATAGAAGTAGCCAAAGCTTTCAATAACGGTGATTGGAAATTGGAGTTCAGAAAACCGTTAGGAGAGACAGTCACAAGAGTTACGCCGGATGGCTATTCAATATTATGTGATGCGATGGAAACATCTGATCATATCTTTTTCAAATGTCCTATAGCTGTCTATCTACGGACATACATGAGAGAGACGCTGGGCTGGAGTGTGACTCCCACCAGTTGTGCTAATAATCTGTATTGTGAGATATTAGAGACGTGTAGAGGTAAGAGACAAACGGTAACAATATTCATATGTGCAGCCGCTTTGTGGATTGTTTGGAAGACTCGCCATAATGTTGTTTTCAACAAGAAGATGCTGGCGGCTCCTTCAACACTCATCTACAAGACGATCTCCCTGATGAAGACGTGGATGCCCCTACTGAAACCGAAGCTAAAGCCCTTGGCGGAAGAAATGATCCACCTCCTTGCAGCTAATGCAAACGTGTGATTCTCATGTCTTGTGGGTTCTGCAAGCTGAAGCCAGGAAGACTTTGTAGGAGAGTTAAGTGTCATGCGCGATGTGATGCGGTTTTAAACTTCATTTTGTTGTAAGAATGCTATTGTAAGCTGGTGTCCCAAGCAAACCTTTGACTCATTAAGCTTTCTATAAAACTTTGATCTAAAAATATTGTATATCAAGTTTAACTTATTATATATAAAAAATAAATATCTACAATATAAAATAAATATTATTAGATTTATGAGATATTTTTGTAACATATTTATTTGATACTAAAAATATTAATATCGTTAATTACATATTTGGCCAAACTTAAACACAGAGAAAAAACTAGAATTGCACTCTTTTCAAGTCAGAGGCAGTACGTAGCAAACCGTGACGCACGCCCAAGAAATTACAACCACTTGAAACATCGTCTGATCCTTCTGAAAGACTAAGATGTCACGGATCGGACAAGCTTTGAATTCTCAAGAGGCAAGATGCTCTTTGTACGCTTTCTCCTGATCATCTTCCTTGGCTTCCACCTTCAATCGTCGTACACCACGGCCCACAGGACTAACATTTTTTTTTGATTCAGCAGGTTCTCGTGCATTCTAAGCAGGGCACTATCTACGGTAACGGATCAAGTGCAAACCAACCTCTTCATGAAAACACATACAAACCACGACAAAAAAGTTGTCTAAATTAACAAAAAAATCACACATATAAATTATTTTTTTCGAAAGCGTGCGCTGCACGTGCTTCATTAAGAGAAATTAGAGTTTTGTTACACGACCAGTTGTGCAAGACGGCGAGCTGCCATAGGCACAACAGGTTAAACACTAACACAAGTCACCGGCTGAAACGGTGAAGCGTCTGGGTTGTACTAAAGCTATAACAATGGCGCGACAGGGAGTGATGCCTTGACCTAGTTGCCGACGATGGCGGAGCTCATTCTAGTGTTGCCGCGGTACGTGCTCAATGGCTGCCGCGTAGGGGGAAGAGCTCACGCATCGCCTCTCTCCTAGTGTTGGGGCTGGAGTTGACGAAGGCTTCGTGGAACTTGACCGCAACCGTGTCATCTAGCTCGTCGATGAAAGCATCAGCAGGGCGGCCTTCAAATTTGTTGAGCATGACCCGGCGAGCCTGCCTCTCACGCTGCGTGTCACGAAAGGCCGACTTGGCGGCCAGTCGAGCGCTACGGCGTGGTATCCAATCGTCGTCAACAACCTTAGACACCCTCAGATGCGGCGGAGAGCAGATCAGTTGTTCCTGCAGTGGCAACTTCAAGCTGTTAATAAAAGGATGCTACAGACGCCTCCGTTGGTGGCGCACTCTGACCCATGGATGAAACCGCCACGGTCGCCGCATCCGCAAGGGGCAGGAGCATTGGGCAAGGGGGCCTCCTGCTGCTCAGCGCTCTCCGCGGCTACCGGCTGCTCAGCGGACACCGCGGCCTCTAGCAGCGCATCAGCTGTGGGGGCAGCCTCGTCCAGTCAAGCAGTGGGTGGATTGGCAGCCAGGGGGAACACATGTAAATTATACGATGATACACAACTTTGTAAAATATCTTATCCAAACTTGAGTTCGTTTGTGAGATATAAACCTATCTATGCTTTGCAAGGTCATTTATTAATATATATACTCCCTCTGTTTCATGAAAAATGTTATTCTCCTTTCCTTAAAAGTCTAATGTTGTAACTTTTATCTAAATATTGATAATGTTTTCTATAGTTTAGCCAAACCTAAGCAAGTTGGACCAGTACGAATTTCATAACAATACTTTTTATAGGACAGAGCGTGGGAGTACATATGTGATATGTGTGTATGTGTGAGTATGTTTCCTTAAAAAAAACCGAAACATCAAGAAATGGTAAATGTATCTGCCAACAGTGTACGTTGTGCTGACACATGAAAATACGGATAGAGGCGACTAAGCGGACCTTGCGTGGTTTGATCGACTTCCTCCCTGCTAGACGATGGATATACATAGCAGCAGGTAGCAAGTGTGCAAACCGTGATGCACGCCAAAGAAAGTATAGCCACTTCGAAAACACATCGTTTGATCTTTCTCACATGTCACAGATCGGACAAGCCTTTTTAGAAATATTCTCAAGGGGCAAAATGCTCTTTGTACGCCTGCTTCTCCTCATCGTCTTCCTTTTCCTCCACCTTCAAGCGTCCAACACCACTGCCGACGACGACCAATTTGTCTACACCGGCTTCAGAGGATCGGGCCTCACCATGGACGGAACCGCCGCCGTCACGTCGGACGGCCTCCTCCAGCTAACCAACGGCACGGCCTACCTGAAAGGCCATGCTTTCCACCCGACCCCGCTGCAGCTCCGCGACTCGCCAAACGGCAGCGTGCAGTCCTTCTCGGTCGCCTTCGTGTTCGGCATCGTCTCCGTATACCCGGACTTCAGCGCGCACGGCATGGCCTTCCTCATATCTCCAGGCAAGGACTTCTCCTCTGCTCTGCCGGCCAAGTACCTGGGCCTCACCAACGTCCAGAACAACGGCAACGCCAGCAACCACCTCCTCGCCGTGGAGCTGGACACCATCCAGAGCGTCGAGTTCAAGGACATCAACGCCAACCACGTCGGCATCGACGTCAACGGCCTGCAGTCCCTGCGATCCTACAACGCCGGCTACTACGACGACGAGAGCGGTCAGTTCCAGAACCTGAAGCTTATCAGCCGCGAGGCCATGAATGTCTGGGTGGACTACAGCAGCGAGATGAAGCAGATCAACGTGACGCTAGCTCCGCTCCGAATGACCACCAGACCAGCCAGGCCACTGCTCTCGGTCTCCTACGACCTCTCGACGGTGCTCACGGACCTAGTCTACCTGGGATTCTCGTCGGCGACCGGTCGTGTCAACTCACGGCACTGCGTTCTTGGCTGGAGCTTCGGCAAGAACAGGCCGGCTCCTGCCATTGACGTCTCCAAGCTGCCAGACCTACCTCGGGCTGGTCCCAAACCGCGGTCCAAGGTACTGGAAATCGTCTTACCCATCGTTACCGCGACGTTGGTGCTTTGTTTTGGAGGTGCCGCTGTTCTTCTTGTGCGGAGGAGATTTAGGTACGCCGAGCTACGCGAGGACTGGGAGATTGAGTTTGGGCCACACCGGTTCTCGTACAAGGATCTTTACCAAGCAACTGACGGATTCAAGGATAAGCATCTGCTCGGCGAAGGAGGTTTTGGGAGGGTTTACAAGGGAGTTCTTGAGCCGGCTATGCTAGAGGTTGCCGTGAAGAGGGTGTCCCACGAATCAAGACAAGGGATGAAGGAGTTCGTCGCCGAGATTGCAAGCATCGGCCGCATCCGGCACCGTAATCTTGTGCAGTTGCTCGGTTACTGCCGGCGGAAAGGTGAGCTTCTTTTGGTCTACGAGTACATGCCAAATGGTAGCCTTGACAAATATCTATACAGTAGTAGTAGCAGCAGCGGTGACGGGGATCAGTCGTCAAAGCTGAGCTGGGCACAGAGGTTTCACATCATCAAAGGGGTGGCGTCAGGGTTGCTCTATCTCCATGAGAGGTGGGAGAAGGTGGTTGTGCACAGAGATATCAAGGCAAGCAACGTGCTGCTGGACAGAGACATGAATGGGCAGCTCGGTGACTTTGGCCTGGCAAGGCTGTACGACCATGGCACGGACTCGCAAACCACACACGTGGTTGGCACCGTGGGATACCTATCCCCCGAGCTGCTACGCACAGGCAGGGCGTCCCCTCTCACTGATGTGTTCGCCTTCGGCATATTCCTCATGGAGCTCACCTGCGGCCAGAAACCCATCAAGGAGAACGCGCATGGCGGCGGCCATGTTGCGCTCGTCGACTGGGTGCTCCAGCACTGGCGTGACGGGTCGCTCATGGCAACCGTGGACCCGGGGCTTCACGGCGACTACGACGTCGACGAAGCCGGACTGGTTTTGAAACTAGGGATCCTGTGCTCACACCCGTTCGCCAACGCACGACCAGGCATGGGTCAGGTCATGCGCTATCTCGATGGCGTGACGCCACTACCGGAGCTGACACCGGCGGATTCCAGCTTTGATGTGCTAGCGATGATGCAGAGCAAAGACTTTGACATGTCCTCCATCTCACATCCGGATCTGGTGGCGAGCTTTGGCACAATCTCCAATCTGTCAGGAGGAAGATAACAACAGGGTAGCAGATAGGTTATAGGTACAAGTTATACTTGCTTTTTACCTAACTAATCAAACCCAGATTATCGAGGGGTCGAGCAGTTAACATAATTTGTGTGTTTCGCGCGCGGAGAGTAGAACATGTCGTACGTGTGTAGTGCCAAGATGTCAAGTGATTCCTTGTTCTTGGTCGGCTGATCCTTGTGGTCGTCCATTATGTATGAGTATGAGTACTGCTTTCAGGAAACAAATAACGGCGAGCAGAAATAAATAAAAAACTAGCCGCTATACTTTTTTTATGGAATTACCATTGATTGTAGATTCTAGAACTAGTTTCTTTGAAATATTTTAATATGATCAATTATTTCTTTTATTATGTAATTTTGATTCCTTTGTGGTGCAAGAATTTCCGGACACCGATGGCTAGCGCCAGATCTTGCCGTCGGAATCGGTTAGTGGTGCCACTGGGGCACGCCTCACCCACCCCTCCCCGACTACTTAGCGGCGCCCCAATCGCCTCTCACCGTCTGCAAGGGAATTGCTTCGACTGTCTATCCACCACCCACGAGGTGGCAAGCTGCAGGCTGCCTCCACTGCAAGTAGTATCGGCACCTCGCTCGGAACTGCAAGCAGCGGCGTAGGGTGCCTTTTTCAGCCTCCACTGCAGGGGGCAATCGTACTTCGGGGGCAGACCACCACCGCCCCCGCCACAGACACCTGTCGTCGGCAGAGGCGACACAAGCGTCGGAGGCGTCGTAGGTGTTGACTGAGTCTGTGCAATCAACCTCGGCCTCCACCTCGATTGCTTTCGATGCTCTACCAGCCGGGGCAGCCCAAGCACCATCGGGTTCCACCGAATGGGCGCCAGCGCATTGCCTCCGTGAGAACGACCTGCTTGCAGAGGCTATGTGCGTGGCTAATGGTCCTTCCGCTTTGGTCATCTCCTTCGCCCTGGTGCTAGAGGAGCTGAAAGCTCTTGTTTAGTTTTGGGTAATTGATAAAACCTAGTTTGCAAATGTTTGCTCTAAGTATTTCATGAAATAAATTAGCAAACCGCAAGATTGAGCTTGGTGGCTAGGGTGATGGTGGCCAGAAGATCATGGAGATGGACACAATGGACATAGTGTAATGATCAAGCTTTGAGAAATGAGATGAGGAAAACCCGGAGATGAAGGAAAAAGTATATGCTAGGATTTTGTTTCGGAGGTCAAGACATCATAGAGGATGTGATCTCGTTTAGGATCTATAGCCTACTAAAAAGAGGGGAAATTCACGATGAATTCAAAGTTGATGTGCCACTAGGTCTAATTCATATAGCATATGCATTTTGATCTAGAGTACTGTTGGCGGTCCTTATGGATCATTTCTAAACCGCCAACTCAGGCTAAAAAGAGGGAAACAATCATATTCTAACACATATGCCTATGCTACTAACAAAGTTTCACTTGTACCCCTAGCATTCATGTTTTTACAGGTTATATGGTAAAACAAGTGGAAATGCACAATCTCACGGAGAAAGCATAGAAGCAAAATACAAATTCAGAAAATGCGCAAACAAGAAATACAAAGAAGCCCACCTTTGAAGCATACCTGGGCCTGATCGTAACCGCAGGAGAGGTCCAGGCCCAAAGAGCAACCGACCACGCGAAGGCGGTGGTCAGCCGGGCCCCACCAGGGGACCGACTACCCCCCTAGTGGTGGCTCCCGGGCCCATCCTTCGGAGGTGGTGCTCTAGGCGGTTCCCCAAGGGCAGTTTCACCTCCTTCCATACCTGGAGACGCCCGAACCATCCTTCCCTAGCTATAAATAGATGGTGCTCCACCATTCTACACACACACACATCATTTTAGAGTCACTGACCTCACACCTCTCACTTGTTTCTTAGAGTAGTTTTAGTAGTTTATGAGCAAGGCAAAAGCTATCAAGGAGAGCTTATCTCCTTGGAAGAAAAGGACCATCTCGGTATGAATACAATTCGGTTTTCTTCCATGAGCAAGTTCTTATCATATTTATATAATCATGCATATGAACTAGAGTATAGTTATGATCATGTTATGAGCATAATATGTGAGCTAGTACTTAGTTTATATATATCATGTTCTTGACTTCTTCATCTTCGTTCTTCATCATTCATCGAATTAGTATGAATAGAGGAAGAACTAGGAATGAGGTGATGGTTCATCGTGCCTTCTTGGTTGCTCTTAACCTAGCCTGTCAATCCGAAGGGTTGGGGTCTGCGAGGGTTAGGAGTTGTTTCCAATTACACGGGCATGGTGCTCGGGTATGCGAAGATCGGCGGATATGTCGGTATCCCACAGGCAGAGTGGTAGGTGGACATTTGGTGACAGCCCTGTCCATCCCAAGCACCTCCCCACATTCAGATATTGAGTAGGAGTTCGTAAAGTCTCTATTGGTTGGTAGACCAGCTACGGGGATCTTCCTATCATCCCAGACTTAGTCCTAATGCTAGACATGCTAGTTAGATGTTTTGCTAACAGTTCTTTGCATAATTATATATGACCAATGTCTGCTCTGTTTAGCTATATTCTTTTATTCTTTATTTCTCTTTTATCTTTGAGGTTGACCCAGATATGTGTCCACTATCTTGAAATCATGTCTTACCCCTGTTTACTCTATGCCTACCATTGCACGCAATAAGTAATCATGTTTATACCATGCTTGATGCATATTTCCCTCCTATGAAAAATTATAAATACGACACCCTTGAATACTCACGGGTTGAAATGCTACAGTGATAGTTCTGTGCACTTGCAGATTTATTTCTTATTTCTTACTGAGCTATTGATTGTCATACCTAAGTACCGTTACTTAAGGATTGTAATTCTTATTGCACCCCAAGGTGCCGTGCTGTAGTTTTGCATATCATAAGTAATGACGGTTAGGAAGGCCAATCAGGCACTTCTAACTATTATTACTAGACTGCATTACCTAAACCGGTGCCGTTAAGGGCCAAGGGTTACCTTTCTGAAGTAATAGTAGTTAGGAATGTCAACACACGTTTCTAGTATTATTGCTAAGGACAGACTTATAGTCTATCTTTAGTAGTGATGCTAAGAAATGCCAACAAGCACTAACATATATCCCTTGCAAAACCATTTGAAAATGCTAACACACAATGCACAATGGAGAGACACATTTGTGTTTGGCATATATGAACCGAGGGAGAAGAGTTTGTGTTGAAAAATGCGAAGGTGATGTTGTTGCCATAGCATTGGTTGCACCCACAGGGGCATTGGATGCGTCTCATGCTCATGGCTTGCTCAGCCGAGTGCAGCCAAATGTTGCATTCGACATGCAACTCGAGGGCACTAGACGCGTCCAGTGCTCAAGCTGAGCACTACAGAAAGGAGAAGGGTGCAATGGACATTATGGCGCGTCCAGTGTACCACAACGGACGCGTCCGTTGGCGAGTTGGAGGTCTTGGGAACTCTCTATAGTGGCATTGGATGTAGTGGCGAGTCCATAGCATTGCACTGGATGCATCTGTTGCCGTCTAGGGGCTCAGAGACCTCTCTATACTTGCAATGGAATCGATGTATGGTGCATTCGTTGCTAACATCTGTTGCATCCGTTGCAACTTTAGGTGATAGTTTGAATGAGTTGACCATTATATCCAATGGCTCGTATTTGAATGGGCTAACACATGGATGGCTAGGGTCACTGGACGTTGGGCTGCATCCATTGCTTGTCCCCAATGCGCATGCAATGAAGTGAAGAACGGGGGAACGACTCTTTCAGCTTGGGGCCTCCTATAAATAGAAGTTGGACGGCTCTAGGGTATCCCTCTTGGCCATTTGACATACTTGCATAGTATTTGAGCTAGAGATACTGCACTCCACTCATCTTCTTGCATGATTACTTGATTCTTGTGAGATTGAATGAGATTCAAGTGCATTTGCTTTAGAATTGCATCTAGTGGCACTTGATCTTCAAGTTTGCTGTGGATTTCTTGTTACTCTTGGGTGTTTCCAACACCCTAGATGACTTGGTGTAGTGTTGCTGTTGAGCTCGAGTTGGTGATTGTTCTAGGCCATACTAGTGGAGATTGTGAGGCGTTCTTGAGCCTTCCCCGTAGGAGATCACAATTGGCTACTCGAGTGGATTGCTCGTGGCTTGGAGGATGCCCATCTTGTGTTGGTTGTGTGGCACCCGACTGTGGGTTTAGCTTTGTGATGCAAATTAGCTCGAGAACCTCCAAGTGGGTGTATCACCACAACGAGGACTAGCTTATCGGGAAGCAAGTGAACCTTGGTACAAATATTATGTCATCTCTCTTGCCAAGTTTTTTCTTATTGCAATTGTCATTGCGATTGATTGGTTTATTTCCTCTACATCGGTGGTATAACAAATCACAATACCTCACTTGTATTTACTTTTGCTAGACATATCTTGTGTACAGGTGGTTTCCTAGCTTGTTTAGCTCTCTAATGTAGCTCAATTTCTTAGTGGTTATTATCTTGCTCACTAGAAGTATAGTAGCAACTTAGCTTGTTGGTGTGACATAGTGATCACAGCCTATTCTTGCTTAGAATTGTTTAGGTGGCTTGCATAATCTTATTGAGCTACTACTAATGTTCCTATGCCACTTTTAGTACTAATATTTGTCTTAGTGCTTTGCAAGAAATTTTTATAGGTTATTCACCCCCACTTTAGCCATTTAGGAGCTTTCAGGAGCTCCTAGCCATGACTGTCCTCTCATGTTAGCCGTCGATGTAGGACCTGACACATCCTTGTGAGGGTCTAGTCGATGTCGAGGCAAGCGACTTAGCCGCCCCCTTGGGATTCATGAAGCTGCCTCCAGTGGCGGATATCCCCTCATTGGCACATGAGTTGGCACAGTAGACACCTCATCAGGCTGGTCAATTCGATGTCGATCTTGACAACAAGACAGCCACGCCATGTGAGGCCGCTCGGTGCCTTGCATGGTTCTGGGATGAAGTGCTGGTCCAGCGAGAACCACCCCTAATTGCCTCTCTACCATGACATAGGTCAAGAACCATGAAGGCCCTGCCAATCAGGCAAAGAAGTAGATGGATAGCCGCTCAATTGTTGGCCCACATACTGACCTCCCAGCGGGGTGCGATATTCCTTGAGCAGCGGTTCCACAAAGTGCCGCCTTCCAACTTGAGTTCTCCTACGCCTAAGAGTATGCTTGATGCATTGCGTTTGGGGACCTTGTCATTGAGGTAGGTGGACGCCCTTGATGAGGCGCTTCCAACATTCAAAGGGCATGCGTGGGATATCATTTTTGAAGACCCATGGGGTGTGGTGATTTTTGCAATTTGGTTGTTCCTTTTATGTAATATCGATATAAAGGTCTTTTGCTAGGATGGTCCAGTTATGACTGTGCATGTAGACCTCCTTCGGCGCTCATTAGATGCATGCTATATGTTTGTCTAAATTCTTCTTCTTCTTAATACAATGATATGAAAGTATTTTATGTATTCGACAAAAAGAAATTTATTCTTTGAATATATTTGTTCACACATGACTTTGTTATTATTTGTTTTATTGTGGTACATGTGTTGTTCATGTTTTTTGTTTTTGGGAAAACAAAAGGTCACCAGAGTGATTTTGCCCCTAGCATCACCTGAATGTTGGGCTCTTGGATGGCCATGCGTCTTTCATCTAAGGGGCCTTTGACCACTGAAACATCCTCAAATTTTCCACGGAGAGAAAATTCACAGAACGGATAATAATGTGAAAATAATAGCTATCACATTATTATACAACAGTCGATAATCAAATCCATACATCAAATCTAGATAAAGGAGTACCATAATAGGGCTTACTTCATTTATTACATCGCCACCTGGCGTATCATTAGAGTACAAACATCAAGAACAGCTGTGGAAGTAGGAGGGCATTCGCAGAAGGATCTTCATCAACCATCTTGAGGGCAGGCATGAGACCTTTTAATCCTTCTATTTCCAACATCACCATGAAGTAGGTAAAACTGCACACTGCCAGATGTGTGCAGGCCATGGTCAGCACTGATGAGCTTTAGTGGCAAAAGAAACAAGGATCTGGTAATCCTATAACTTGGCTGTGGTTTTCCTATGCATGCAAGCAGTGATCAAGTTTATAGCAATAAATCAAATTTTAACACATTCCCATCCCATGCACACACCTCCATCCACCAATCCATCCATCCTAGATCCATCACCACATCACCACCACCATCACCATCAAGACTCACTCTCAGGTCGACCAGGCCAACTCCCACTCGGCTGGTCTCAACGGCCGCAGCCCTCAACCTGACTCACGGTCGGAATCAACTCTCAGGGGGAGGTAGAACACTCCACTCACTAGTCCGGTGCAAGGAGAACACAGGAAAGGTCCATAGCCGATGAATCGGCATATGTATCGATAGATCAAGAATACACTCTGCAGAGGTTTCACTAATCCACCAGATAGCCATCATAGGTGCGTATACTCACCTAGGTAGATTTCGAGCGCCTACTGCCATAGAACGATGTCACCCTACCATCCAGCTCTGGATCGCTAAAACTGTGAAGAGATCATGTATCCGCTCCCGTAGAGGATGCCATGTCATGTACCCGCTCCTAAAGAGGGTGCCATGATCGTCTTTGAAGGGTGTTAGCTCCGCCTCATGCCTGTACCTCCCTAGCACTACTCGCCTAGCAGTAGTGGCATGGATCTATCTAGCGGTTCGACTGTCTCCCCCCATTGGAGAGCAGGTGGAAAGCAAAGGATTCCTATGATCTAGTTACCAGTGCAATAGTTCCTAGGTGTGACCAAGCTAGGATATCTCCGTCAGGGTTTTAGTTAAACGTGATACCACGACACGCTCTTCCTGGTTTCCTCCCCTCAGAGGCTTTCACCCAGGATTCTCCATCACATCCAAGTTAGCCCGCCATAGGCTCCTCTCGTGGGAATGTCCAGATCCATCCCCCGGCAAGACTTGCTCCAACAGCTCGTTGTAGATCCTAGCTCGATCAACTCAACCCTCACCCTACTCCTGCCGTAAGTTCCACCCCAAAACCAGATACATCACCATCAGCTCACATACCCATCTGATCCATCATCACACACACCATGCCTGGCATCCCCACTAGACCCTCCTAGGGTTCATCACATTGCATCAACATGTACGTGAGTGAAGTATATATATATAAATATAAACATAGCATATAAGCATGTGGCTAACATAACAGCGGGTAAGCAGGTGAAAGGTTACGACAAGGTAGGGGCTATCAAGTAAAGTTCTACCATGCAATCCTAGCACAGGCGAGCAAATTGTATTACAGTAATGTAAAGCACTAGCTATCTAGATATTAGCCATGTCTAATAGGATTTCTAAGAGGAGGCGCTGCCATGACACCTGCGCTGTCGAGGTAGTAGTGGTATGAGTCTTCTCTCGTCAATGTAGTCATTCAGCGGAACATCCTCCTTTGGTGCTCATAGCCTCCTCCATCAGATCGTTCCTCGTTTGACTCTAAAATCGAGACGTAATAGTCGCGTAAGCGACTCCTATAGAATAACGCAAAGAACGAATAAATAGCGAAAAGGTCCAATTGCACTCAAACAGTAGCTCAAGATGTAGAGCTCGATTTATAGAAAATTTGGGCACTTGTTTCATATTTTTCTAAGTTCGCATGAATTAGTCATGAATTTCTGAAGATTTACATGTATTCTGAAACCAGGGCGTGACACGTGGTAGCACTGGATAGGTCCACGAGGAACAAGTGGGTCAAGTTGATGCGGCACAACTGCTGACGTGATCGATGATGTCATGCTGAAGTTAGCACCGACAAGTGGGGCCGAGCTGACATCCTCGCTGACGTCATCGCTGACAGATGAGACTAGGGTGACCTCATCTGCTGATGTCAGCATTGACTCGGTCAATGGTCAACGGTCATATGGGCCCACTGGACCGTTAACGGGCCATTAATGGGCCGGGCTTGGCTCGCCACGTGGCACGCTCTGGTGCTACGATGTCATCAACATGGATCTCATACGGGCTCGGGCCACAGCCTCGGGTCCACGGTGCTTCGCTTCTCGTTGGGTCCACTGTCAGTGACTCAAGTCCACATGAGCCACATGCACGGACGAATCCTCGGGTTCACGCGGTCCACAGGCCGATCCATGGTGCACTGGCACTCATAGGGTCCACCTGTAGCCTCACTGGTTCACGTGAACCACATCCACCGTCCTCATACCGAGTCGATCCCCTCCTCTGCTTCCTCCTCCTGACGGTGGGGCTCGTCGGCGGTGAGAAATCCACTGATTCTCGGCGATTTAGTGCTCCTCTGGCTCCATCTCCTCGCATTACGGTTTCAGGACGGCTTGACGATCACGACGATGGTCTTCAAGGTGGCATCTTGACTCCTAGTGGCGTGGTCTTCGGCGGACGGCGGCTCGACAGCGATGGCGCATGACAATAGCTCGACGTAGAGCAAATCCAAGCCTAAGCGGGGTACAGGGGTGTGATTAGGATCACCCAACGCCTTTCCAAAGCATCGGCGGTGACCTTAACCCATGGTGGGGTCCACGCGGGCAGTAACGCCCATGGCGAAGCTCCGGTGTGACCGTGGTGCACAGCACGGCACCTTGGGTGGCTCCCTGGCCTCCATCTTCTCCATGGCTCGACACAGCTCTTCATGGCGATGCTCCTCTGTGACTTGTTGATCCTCGTGGTGGTCGGGGTTGAGTGGCGTGCACTCACCACGGTGGCACTCTGGAGCGGCACGGCAACAGCACTGCAGTGGCACGGTTGGGCGCTGGCGCATCTCGGTACGGCACCCCAGTGATTGGCATGCGCACGGAGTGCGCCACGATGAGGCGAACACGGATCTGCAGTTGACGAAGCTCGGGCACCACCGGCTAGCTGATAGGATGGCTTCACCGCGGTGGTGCTCGGTGCGTGGCGATGGGCAGAGTGGCTCGGCGGTTTCAGTGTCCTCCTGATGCCGTGGAGTCCAGACGGCTCGACTGGTCACGTGCGTGTGCATGTGTGTGTTCCAAGCAGGCCGACGTGGCCTCGGCCTACGCGCTCTCAAGGTGGAGCGCCATGGCCATGGAAGCAGAGGTTGGGGTTAAGAGAGAAGCTCGTGGTGGTGATCACCGGCATTGGTGAGGATGGGGAGTTGCGGTACAAGTCCATGCAGCAGAGGCTCGCGGTATGGCTCCGACTCCTCGGTCTCGTCGACTTCGCAGCTATAGCAGCTCTAGCATGACGGAGCTCCTCCTTCTTCTCCAGCGGCGGCAGACTTCCTTCTTCTTCTTCTCTTCTTTGCTTGGTGTGGTTGATGTGGTCGGGGCAGGCATCACAGTCACGGTACAAGTCGAGGAAGCGGCTTGGCAGCAGCAGCTCTCCGGTAAGGTCCCTCTTCTCCAACTCCGGTGGCGGCTCTGTTTTCTCTCCCCGCCTTCTTCTCCTCCTTTCCTCTCCTTTCTTCTCCAATTGAGGTGGCTGGTGGAGAATTAGGAACCACCAGCATGGTGGCGGTGGCTTGGAAGCCCTAGGGCACTGGGGACACGCTTATATAGCGGTGGTCATGGTGGTTTGTGGCGCAGCGGCCTGATGACAAGGTGGTGATGAGCTCGAGCGGCTGGGGGAAAATTAGTCGGTGATGCCCCAAGGGCTGACGCAGTGAGCCATGGGCTCCAGCTGCCAGCGGCTGGTGAGGTTAGTAGCCTTAGTGGCCAAGGGAGAGAGGGGACAGCAGGGGAACATCAGCATGTGCGCTCGCCCGCGGTAGAGAAAAGGCACATGCAGGAGGTGAAAATGCTCGTGGCTATTGGCGTTTTGTGCAAGCCTATTGGGTCGTGGTCGGTCCAGGTGGCAGCGCAGGTGGCATGGAGTGGAGGCAAGCGGTTGCAGCACGTCGCGTGTGTGCACGCGTGGCCGTCCTCTGCTTTGATCGGGAACGAAAGGATGGAGGGGACCGGGGGAGAAAGGTATGACAGGTGGGGTCCACGTGGGGCCCGGTCGCCAGCGGCTGTGGGCGTTGCCTTGGCGCGTTGCGGGAAGGGCAGCCGGATGGCCGGTGCTTGGGCCATGTGGGCTGATGCGGGAGAGGAGGAAGGGAAGGAGGGCAGGCCCGAGCTGGGCTTGCTCGTGGTCATGGGCCAGTTTGGCCTTTTCCATTTTGTTTTCTTTGTTCTTTTCCTTTTCCTTTTCTGATTTCAAAATACATTTCACACATGTATACATGTATGACATACATATATGAGATTTTAGGGTTTTGCAAATACCTTCCTGGTGGATATAAAGGTCATAGACCAAGTTAGGGTATTATTCCCTTAATACATATTTATTTATCTTATAAATAAATATTATTGCCATATCTTATTTGTCACATAAAATCCAGGAAAAATCCAACTCACACATAGTAATTAAAAGAGTTAAATGCACTGTAGGCCTATAAACTTGCGACCCTGTCCCATTTGGGTCCATGAACTTCAAAACCAGTTATTTGGCCCCATAAAGTTTGAAACTGGTTCATTCCAGGTCCACTGGCTGTATTCAGCCTGGTTTTGCGTACGTGTCCATTCCACCGTGGCATGGCCCGGGACACGCGTGATTGCCGTGGCCGTGCGCCACTTAGAAAAAAGCCCCCTGCATTTTCACCTCGCAGACCCCAGCCCTAACCGAGGGTTTGGGTTGCTCTTCATCGTGGGAGAGGTGAAGGGGCGGCAGTTGGTGAGGCGGTAGTGGAGTGAAATCGGCATCAGATTGGGATGGCTTCACGGTGACGGTGGGCAGTTCTCCTGGAGTTGAGGCCACTGCTCCCCAGCGATCACGGTGAAAGCGCAGGATGAAGGCTAGAGTGAGGCGCACAGGGGAGCCGCCCCCCCATTACAGTAAGTGCCTCTAAATTCCAATCTTGATTGGCTTTTGTAGTGTTTTGGTCATGATTAGTGTAGCCGACGCCGTGGATTGGGTCAAATTGTTAGTTATGCTAAGGCTAGGGTTACTAATTTAACTATTTCAGGTCGCATTTCTTGATTAGCACCCCATGAATATGGTCTGTTCTTGTTGATGTAGGTGGGATTAGTAATCAGTTCACAGTTGAGATACATCACAATGGCTTTTTTTCTAGTCATGGATCAAATCGGGCCTACCTAGATGAGAAAGTGAACTATATTGACGATGTGGAAGCAAAAAAATTTAACCCACAGAGCTTTCATGACTTCGGTTTCATGCTTCATTATCCAAAGAACCCTCATTTGAAAGTGTTTTGATTGCTTCCTGGTTTGGAATTCCCAAAGGGCCTAAGACTGGTAGTTTCAGAGAAGGACACTAAAATCATGGCTTCAATGGTTGATAGGGTGAGGACATTGGTTATCTATTTTGATCATGATGCAATGACAACAGGTGCAGAATAGGATGATGTAGTTGCAAATCCTGTTGCATCATTGCCTAGAGTTGTTAGTCCTTGCAAAGGTCAGAGTAGCAGATAGAGTGGCAATGAGTTAGATGATGAAGGCCATGCACATGAAGATGACAACTTAAGTGGACATGAAGGGGATAGCTCAAGTGAGGACTGTGATTTTTGATGATAGTGATTATGACTTAGAGGATGATGATGACCTTTTTGTGGATAATGAGGATGAAAATATGACAGATGAAGGGGCAGCCAGAGGGAAGAAAATTGCCAAGGGAACTAAGAGGGAAGCAACAGCAGGGTCCAGCAAGATCCCTCAAGGGGTTGAATAAGATGATGATTCAACTGATGATGATCTACAATTTTCTAAATCTGATTGTGAAGGTGAACCTTTATTCAAGTGCAAGACTTTCAAAGAAGAGGACATGGCCAACCCAGTGTTCGGGCATGAAGTTTGACTTGTAGAGTTGCTTAGGAAGGCTATTACTGAATACAGCCCTAGGAACAGAGTGGACATAAAGATTCCTAGGAATCAATAGGCAGGTTAGAGGCTAAGTGTGCACAAGGCTATCCATGGATGATGAAGGCAGGACCTGATAAGAGGATTAAAGGTTTTGTGATCAAGACCTATAATGGGAACCACAATTGCCAGAAGCAATGGGCCTTGAAGCAATGCATAGCTCCTTGGCTTGCATACAAGTAGCTTGAGGCATTTAGAGCATAACCAAAGATGTCCATCAGAAACTTTCAAAGGACAGTGCAGAAGGATTAGAATCTTACTCCATCAAGGTCCAAGCTTGGTAGAGCAAAAAGACTGGCTATGAAGAAGATCAATGGAGATGAAGACGAATAGTACAACATGCTGTGGGCTTATGAAGATGAGTTGAGAAAGAGAAACCCATTGTCCACATTCTATCTGAACCTTGATGCCAACATTTTCAAATCAATGAATGTGTCACTGGGTGCTTGTAAGCAGGGATTTCTAGAAGGATGTAAACCTCTCATTTGTTTGGTTGGGTACCACCTGAAGACTAAATATGGTGGTATAATGCTTGCTGCAGTTGGAATTGATCCCAACGATTTTATCTACCCAATTGCTTTTGGTGTTGTTGAGGTGGAATGCACAGACTCTTGGAAATGGTTCTTGACAACACTTGAGGAGGATCTTGGAATTGAGAACACATTTCCCTAGACACTAATGACAGACAAGCAAATGGTAAAGACTTGAACAACAACTCTGACTTCTGATGCTATGTTTCCCAAGTTTGAATATATCTGTGTTCTGATGTTATTTTTTTAGGGTCTAATTAAAGTTGTGGCCACAGTGTTTCCAGAGTCTGAGCATAGGTTCTATGTGAGGCACATGTACTTCAACTTCCAACAACATTTCAAAGGTGAGAATTTGAAAAACCAACTATGGAAATGTGCAAGATCTAGTAATGTTGTTCAATGAAACAAGAATATGGATAGACTTAGGGTTCTAAATGAGAAAGCTTTCAACTGGGTATAGAAAATGCCTCCAAACATAGGGTCTAGAGCCTTCTTTAGTACCTACAGCAAATGGACATTCTCTTGAACAACAGCTGTGAGGTGTTCAACAAATTCATACTAGAAGGTAGGGAATTACCTATTTTAACTATGATAGAGCAGATTAAGAACCAACTGATGGAAAGGCACTACAACAAAGAGAAAGAGGTTGGAGAGATGTGGCAGGGGCCAATTTGTCCTAAAATTAGGAAAAAAATCAACAAGCTATCTGACTGGGCAAGCACTTGCTATCCCATACCTTCTGGTAAAGGAATCTTTCAGGTCCAAGATAGGGAACATTGTTTCACTGTTGATATTGGTCTAAAGAAATGTGAGTGCAGGAGATGGGATCTGACTAGGATACCTTGTTCCCATGCTATCTCATGTCTTAGACATGAGAGAATTCCTACTAAAACAATGGTCCACAACTGTTATAGTTCTACCATGTTCCTTGTAGCATATGGTCCTAAAATCATTCCATGCAGTGATAAAGAGAGCTGGGACAAGGTTTCTGGACCACAAGTGCTGCCTCCTAACTATGAAAAAAGGGTAGGTAGGCCTACCAAGAGTAGAAGGAAAACACCAATTGAAATTGAACTGCTAGTGGAATTAAGCTATCAAAACATGGAGTGTCAATGACATGTACATACTGTGGAGGCTCTGGCCACAACAGGAGGGGTTGCAAGCTTAGGAAAAATGGTCTGCTGTGACCCCAATAGGTAGATGGCACTGATCCAGTCCCAATTGATGTTGTGGTGGAAGAAGCTAGAGAGCCAGTCATCAGTGCTCCAATTAATATTGCTTCTCCAATAAGGCATGATGAAGACTTGTTTGATTACTCCAGGGCAGAGGTACTTTCTTGGAACTCTAATTACACTAAATCATTTTGTTGCTACATTCACATCTGACATTATTATGTTGCAGTTTGTGACTCAGTCAATGTTATCTCAAATTACTCAAGAAAATGTCCAAACAACAAAGCCCATGATTTCACAACTATTTCAACAGCTTGATGAAGAGTTATGTAATCATCTACATTAACAACTCTTTCATTGCATGACACTATCAAATATTTATCTGACTGCACACTTTTACCAGTACACATAGGCTACTGAAGATAATGTGAAACCTACTCCTCTGCCTGACTCAAACTTCATCAAGTCCAACCTTCCTGCTTCAAGACCAATCCCACCAACAACAGCTACCAAGGCTGGTAGAGCTACAACAGGGAAGCACAAGATGGATGACAAGGCCCACCCTCAGGTTGCAAAGAAGCCTAGGAAGAATACTTGAACAATGGTTAAGTGCCTTTTGTGATGTAAATATGTGATGTAGCACCAAAAATAGTGTCATGTAACACATGATGCTGATGTCATTTTGCTTAAACAAACTTAGCCCTAGAGTAACTAAGTGCAACAAACTTAGTGTTGCAGCGATAAAGGATGCTGATAGGTCATTTTGGTTCACTAGTTGTCATACCAGTTTGGAACTACATGCTTCTAGTTGTGTAAGATATAGAGTAGTGGTAATGTAAGTGACTTGGTTTGCAATGCAATGTGAAATATTCTGTCAACTTTCTTTTCAAATTGATGTCAAAATTCTGTCAACACTCTATGAACATTCTGTCCACATTATGTCCAAATTCTATCAACATCATGTCAAAATTCTATCAAATTTTTGGAAAAATGCAGTATTTGCAACTGTCAACATGTGCCATTGCATTCCATTGCATCAACATGTGCCATTCCATTCCATTGCATCAACATAAGTTTTTACATGACCAACACATCTTGGTGCCATTCACTTCACTAACAACACTAACAAGGTCAACACCTGAACTACAGGCATACAAAGACACATAAACCACACATATTTCAATGTGACAAGCATTTCATCCCTAGCTCCTAATTCCTTCACCACTGCTCTGCTGGGCATCCCTAACTCTTGTGGACGGGCTAGCATCCCCAAATTCATCATTTTTGAAGCCGATGCCTCCAATTTGGGAACTCCTATGCTCTGCTTCCCTTCATTGGCCAACAATGCAGCCAACCTTCCTTTTGCTGCCAGGGACCTAAGATGCATCTCATATTCATCCTCCCAGTAAAAATGGGCACCCCAAATTCCTCTGCAACCAAAATGCAATCAAGATCCATAGAAAACCTAGCAGCAAACAAGATTCAAAAATGGAAACCCTAACCAACCTTATGAAAGGGGCAACAGTAAAAAACTTGATCCTGGATATGATCCTGCGTTGACACCTGCCGCACGACCTTCCACCGAAAGAAAATCGAGCAGGTGATGAGAGGGAGGTCGAGATTGCGCCGATTCGGTCCCAGGCCGGTACGCTGGTGCGCCATGGCGGGCTCTGTGGGCGGCGACGCAGCTCACTGGAGAGAGCGAGAGGAGCAAGGGGGCACGGGAGAAGAGAGGGATGGGGTGTGCGAGGTGCAAATGCGGGGGGACTTTTTGCTAAGTGGCGCATGGCTAGGGCAGTCACGCGCGTCGCACGTGACCTCTGTGGCCCGGCCCATGCCACGGTGGAATGAACATGTACGCAAAATTGGGTTGAATACAGCTAGTGGACCTGGAGTGAACCAGTTTCAAACTTTCTGGGGCCAAATAACCAGTTTTGAAGTTCATGGACCCAAATGGGACAGGGTCGCAAGTTTATGGGCCTACAGTGCATTTAACTCTAATTAAAATGCATTATGATGCATGCTTAGGTGTGTGGTGCCTAGGTAAAAGATATGATAGAGTGCAAGGCTGAGTTGATCCAAATTAGGATCATGGTAGATTAGTTGTTAGAGCAGGTCATGGATGAAGGTTGGTCTTAGGCTCCAAGGTAGATAAATATACAGAAGTTAGCTCGAGAGTCTAGTCTCATGTAACATAGGTGTAAGTGTGCAACATGGGTACTTGATACATGAAATATTAGGTGCTAGCTGGAGGTGATAATCACATGTGGCTTAAGATTATATTAAGACACATGTGATGGTGTTAAATACTTGAAGAGTGTAGAACTAGACATTTGTGCCTTGTGCAAAAAGGGTAGGGTTCCTACATGACACACAACATACATGGGTATGTTTTGAAAATTTTTTGTTGGTTGTATTTTTTGGTGTTTGTAATTTTTAGGGTTGTTACAGTCCTACCCCCTTATCGGAATCTCGACCCGGAGATTTAAGGAGAGTAGTACTACTCAAAGAGATAAAGTGATGTCTACTCAACGTCCGGCTTCTTGTTCTTCGTCGCTTGATGTAGTTGCTCCATCGAGTTGCAGGGGTAAGTAGTGATTTCTAATTCTCTATGTTTCAACCCCTGATTGAGTATGATATCATTTGATGATAGTGTGGTTGTTCCAAGTAATTCTTGAAAGTTCCATTAGGAGACTTTTTGACGGTAACTAAATTGTCACAGTTGTAGAATGTTCCAACACATGGCTTGCAAGTAGAAAGGATATAAGTTAGGTCTTCTAGTTTGGAAGGGCGTGCACTAGGAGCCAGGTTTCAATCTTGGGACCTGAGGGTTAGGGACCCTCCACGCTTCCGCTGCGCTACTCTAATAATTGTAGTCGTCAATTTGCTTTTTAACTGAGTGATGTCTTAGAAGCTTCAACATTGTTTGTAGAAGCATCTTGCATTCTTAATCCATAGTCTATACCTTGTAGACATAGGGATTCCTGATCTTCACAGCTTAGCTCTTGTCAGATCTACGACCATTTTCTTTAGTAAGGAATTTCCAAATCCACGGGGAAAATGACCTATTCAAGCTAGATTTTTGAACTTGGCTAGGATTGTCCTGTCAATACTTCACCATCATTTTACCTCTGTTTGTTATGTCCTCAGAGAAGTATTTGGTGTGATAGAGTCTTTTTAGCAGGTCTACAATTCCACAGTTTGGGGTACTAGATCCAAATGATCATGCTAGATAGGTGACTTCTTGGGGAGATTATTGGAATGCTGGTATTGTATTATTCCATCTAGTGTAGATCCGGGGTCACCTGTGTTTCCAGGTTGTAAGTAGGTTGAATCATCATATAAGGATTCACTCCTGCATTATATTCTTTACTTTTACATACCAAAGGTCTTGGGAGTTATCCCAGAGCAAGTTGTTCAAAAGAGACTCCACAGGTGTATTTAATTAAAAACCAAGTTCTTATGCAAGCTAGATGGACATTTATAAATATGGCGCATTAGGTATATTTGTGTCAAAATCTTGATGCATGGGTATCATGTACCTTTTTCCCTATTGAGGTCATTCCTGATTGATAGTCCACAATAGATAGCTCTACGAGCATTGCGTTCTCCTATCCTTTTAGCTAGCTTGATGAGGTTATCGCTTGATGCATTCATCAGGTGAGGGCATTCAATAAGCTTGTGGCCTTCTTTGGAACATCCATAGCAGGTGATTGGTGATTTGCTTCGAATCATAGCAGGCTTCCTCATACCGAGTTTATACTCGATCGACATTTGTCTAAGATGTAGGCGGGCGGCTCTACGAGCTTGTCCACCATCACGATGGTTCTCGGTATACTGAACTTGGTGGGTGATCTTTTTAGCTGAACCTTGTTGTGGCTTGATCTGAATCTTAGTTAATGGAGTGCTGCACCTCTTCGGGCAGTTGACAACCTTGTGATCAGTTTAGTCATAACCAAAGTAGGTGTCCTTTTTACCACTCGAGGTTGACATTGGTTCCTTCACTTCTAGACTTTTGTCCTTCTGAGCTTGCTTGGTAGGGGCTTAGTCTAAGATAGTTTTCCTTTTTGGGCATAGAGCAGTCCTATGACCTATCTTTGCACATCTTATTGCAAGTAAGACGAGCATCATCTGAGTGAGTAGTATACTTCTCCTTTTTGCAATAGTCAGACTTGTGACCAGGATGACCACAATTATAGCAATTGAAAGGTGTGTATCCCGCAGGAGTGGGTGTAGTTGTGCTCCAAATGTTCCAATCCTTGCCGTGGGATTTCTGCACTGCTCCGTCTGCCTCAAGACGGGGTACTTAGTGGTATTGACACCATCATCTTGGTCTTGGATTGGTGTAGCTCTATGGCTTGGATAGGGAGATGTAGAAGCTTTCACACATGACTTCAGAGGTGTTGAACTGAGGGTTGATTCTTCACGTTAGCGCTTCTTCTTGCTTCTGTAGCTTTCTTCATACTCCAGGAGATCTCTTTCTGCCTCTTTTGCCTTGTTGAACACTTCTTCTATGGTGTGGTAGGTACCTCTAATCAGGGAAAGCTGGATTGGAATGTCCAAGCCTTTTCGGAAGTAGTACATCATCTCTTCCTCAGAGCCTTGTACGCTAGGAGCATATCACAGCATGTGTCAGAAATGGAGAATGTACTCGCAAACGGTCTCAGGTCCTTGCTTTATGTTACGGAGTGCTTCTATTGAATCATCTAACATGCCTTTTGGACGTAGCGCTCATAGAATGCTTCAGTGAATTTCCCCCACAAAATGCTGGTAGGGTCGTGGTGAGAATTGCGAAAACTGTTCCACCATGCACGTGCGATGCCCGTGAGGTGGTGAGTTGCAATTTTGACACACTCTCCTTCATTGTAGGTAGTTGAGTCTAGCTCTTTCGCTATATCATGTAGCCAATCTATGGCAGTGATAGGGTTCTCATTCAATCCACCAAAGGTAGGAAGCTTCAGCAGAAAGGAGTCCTCTAGCATTGGCTGCAAGTCTTTGAACGGTCCTTCCTTGTAACATGGTTGCAGTTCCTTTACCAGGGTCTCTAGTAGTCGAGTCTAGTGAGCCAAGACCTCGGCTAGAAGATGTGGGGATGGCGTAAGACTTTCTTCAGCGGGGGTTCCATTGGGTAACGAAGCGTGAGGCTCCTTCATCTCAAGATTGAGTCCCTTGGTTGTCATGTGCTTTCCTTGATCTCTACCCATAGCAGCTCTAGGTGAGAACGTGGATTAGACACCCTGTTGTAGGATTCATAAGGGTCAAAGACCGAGTGCAGTTGATATGTATTATTTGCAACTTAATATAATTGCTTAGATAGTATACTCAATTTAAAACATTTTTAATCCATCCAACACTCAAACAAATATGCATAGAAATTCATAAAAATGCGATAAGATCGAAGCATTCATTACATCAGTTATTACATGGTGATATCTCCAATTGCTACACTAGAAGACTTGCGAGAACTTCCCCACTATGCGTAGGTAGGATGCAAAAGGGGATGATCTAGTCTACTTTCTTAGGTGAGTCATGTCGTGCAGCCATGCAGGCTCTTCATTAACTGGGTGGTAACTGCATCGTCTGTAGATCACCTCTAGGGAGTCGATCCAGGATTCACGATGGGGTAGAAGGGATAACCATTTATCTCTTGTGGCTGAGTGTCTGTCGTGAACAACTTTCGCAGATGTCCTTGGGCCAATTCCTATTCTGGAATAGGTTCTGCTTCTGGCACGATGCTGGCATCCATGTTGAGGTTGAGAGACTTCACCAAGAACGTCTCAGTGTGGGGTGCCTTGTGGAGATGGTCAGGTAGCTGAGACTTCATCTTCTGGTATTCTTGAATATGACGAGCATCAGATTTCTTCCACTTTTTGTAAAGCTTTTCCACCAACTCACACAGGTACAGGGAAACCTTCATGTACGTTGTCAGGTGAGTTGTGTTGGACCAACTTCTTTCCCTCAACTTGGCAATCTCTTCTTCTTGAGCTTTAACTCTATCCTCCTATGCCGAGACTTGATGCCTATAGAGGCACTTATCATGCTCCAACACTTGGATGAGCATATCTTAGACAAGTAAGTGCCTTCCAGCAACCCCTGAGCATTTCATTGTACTCTTTGGCCCAAGTATCTCTGGCCTTGATCCATTGTTCCATTCTATTCTTGGAGGGATCGATGGCGCGGGGCAGCAGGCTCTATGGTCCGATCTCGAGGATCTGGTAGGTGTCACGCATCACAAGCTGAAGGGCAGAGCGTGCTACAAGTTGTGTGGCATAGGTGACAGTATTGTCCATCTCCCCAATGGTTAAGGGCTTCAGTTCTGGAACTTCCTCGTAGGCAAGGATCTAGATAGTCACGAAGTAGTGGTCCATCAGTCCGTTAGGTCCATTCTCCCTGTGGAACGTGCAGATGCAGTTCTCCTTTGGGACGCCAAGCAACTCAAGCATCTCACGCAGGGCGTCAGCACAGCCATCCTGGAATTCTTCGGAGAAGGAAACCGGCACATATTTCTCCATCTGCATTCACGTCCAGGAAGAGAATTCAGATTATCATGTATGAAGACATGTCTTGCATGAAAGAGTATGCAGAGATAAGTCTGCATTCATAGGGGTCTTTGTTGTGTTCTAGCTCAGGTCATGAGATCATTCTGTATGAGTAGAAACACCATCCAACTTTTATCCCATTTCCCTATGGCACTTTTAAGGCATCAAGGGTGCAGGGCAATAGACGGAAGGGGCCATGCTCGAGGAATTCATGTGCATCTTGTGTCACAAATCAGAGAATAGCGGTTGTGGCGAGTCGTATGATTGCAGGGGTGGTTTTCTCCATAACACAATTGATGTGGGGATCACTTCACCAGGGAGAATCTGCAGGGTCTCCTTGAATCAGATCTTGGTTCCTCTAGGCTCAACCTTGTTGCAACACGTCTATTGTAGCTTTTCTTCAAAAATACCAAGCTTCTTCAAATCTTCTTGTAGGATTTGAGCGTATCCACTCTGGAGCTTGATAAAAAAAAGGTACGATCTCGAAGGTCCAAGAAAGGGATAGCAAGTCAATCATGAGGGATAAGCCACACACAAAATTGTGCAAGGTCGGTATATAACCAAAAGAAGGGCTGATTCATCCTATTCTATCATCCAAACCTATGGGGTCTCGTCCTAGGGTCAAACCTGGCTCTGATACCAACTGAAACATTCTTAAATTTTCTACGAAGGAAAAATTCACAGAAAGGATAATAATGTAAAAATAAAAGCTATCACATTATTATACAACAGTGGATAATCAAATCCATACATCGAATCTAGATAAATGAGTACCATAATAGGGCTTACCTCATTTATTACATCGCCATGTGGCGTATCATCAGAGTACAAACATCTAGAACAGATGCGGAAGTAGGAGAGCATTCGCAGAAGGATCTTCATCAACCATCTTGAGTGCAGGCATGAGACCTTCTAATCCTTCTATTTCCAACATCACTGTGAAGCAGGTAAATCTGCACACCGCCAAATGTGTGCAGGCCATGGTCAGCACCGATGAGCTTTAGTGGAAAAAGAAACAAGGGATCTGGCGATCCTATAACTTGGCTATGGTTTTCCTATGCATGCAAGCAGTGATCAAGTTTATAGCAATAAATCAAATTTTAACACATTCCCATCCCATGCACACACCACCATCCACCAATACATCCATCCCAGATCCATCATCACATCACCACCACCATCACCATCAAGACTCACTCTCAGGTTGACCAGGCCAACTCCCACTTGGCCGGTCTCAATGGCCTGCAGCCCTCAACCTGGATCACGGCCAGAATCAACTCTCAGGGAGAGGTAGAACACTCCACTCACTAGTCCAATGAAAGCAGAACACAGGAAAGGTCCATAGCCGATGAATCAATATATGTATCGATCAATCAACCATACACTCTGCAGAGGTTTCACTAATCCACCAGATAGCCATAATAGGTGCATATACTCACCAAGGCAGATTCTGGGCGCCTACTATCATAGAACGATGTCACCCTACCATCTAGCTCTGGATCACTGAAACTGTGAAGAGATCATGTATCTGCTGCGGTAAAGGATGCCATGTCATGTACCTGCTCCTGAAGAGGGTGCCATGATCGTCTTGGAAGGGTGTTAGCTTCGCCTCATGCCTGTACCTCCCTAACACTACTCGCCTAGCAGTAGTGGCATCGATCTATCCATTGGGGAGCGGGTGGAAAGCAAAGTATTCCTATGATCTGGATACCAGCGCAACAGTTCCTATGTGTGACTAAACTAGGATATCTCCGTTAGGGTATCAGTTTAACGTGCTACCACGGCATGCTCTTCCTGGTTTCCAGCCCTCAGAGGCTTCCACCTAGGATTCTCCATCATATCCAAGTTAGAACACCACAGGCTCCTCTCATGGGAATGTCCAGATCTATCCCCTGACAAGACTTGCTCCAAAAGCTCATCGTAGATTACAGCTCAATTGACTCAACCCTCACCCAACACCCTGCCGTAAGTTCCACCCCAAAACTAGATACATCACCATCAGCTCACATACCCATCTGATCCATCATCACACACACCATGCCTGGCATCCCCACCAGAACCTCCCAGGGTTCATCACATCGCATCAACATGTAAGCGGGTGAAGTATACATACACACATAAATATAGCATATAAGCATGTGGCTAAAATAACAACAGGTAAGTAGGTCAAAGGTTACAACAAGGTAGAGGCTATCAAGTAAAGTTCTACCATGCAATACTAGCACAGGCGAGCAGATTGTTTTATAGTAATGTAAACACTAGCAATCTAGATATTAGCCATGTCTAATAGGATTTCTAAGAGAAGGTGCTGCCATGACACCTGCGCTATTGAGATAGTAGTGGTACGATTCTTCTCCTGTCAACGTAATCGTTCAGTAGAACCTCCTCCTTGGTGCTCGTAGCCTCCTCCCTCGAATCGTTCTTTGTTTGAATCTAAAATCGAGACGTAATAGTCGCATAAGCAACTCCTATAGAATAATACAAAGAATGAATAAACAACAAAAAGGTCCAAATGCACTCAAACATTAGCTCAAGACATAGAGCTCAATTTATAGAAAATTTGGGCGCTTGTTTCATATTTTTCTGAGTTTGCATGAATTAGTTATGAATTTCTAAAGATTTACATGTATTCTGAAAAGATAAGGACTAGATAAACCAGGGCATGACACGTAGCAGCACTGGATAGGTCCACATGGAATAGGTGGGTCAAGCTGATGTAGCACAACTGCTAACGTGACCGATGACGTCATGGTGATGTCAGCAACAATAAGTGGGGCCGAGCTGACGTCACTGCTGACGTCATCGCTGACAGGTGGGACCAAGGTGACATCATCTGTTGACGTCAACATTGACTCGGTCAATGGTCAACAGTCATGTGGGCCCATCGGACCGTTAACGGGCAGTTAATGGGCCGAATGGGCCAGACATGTGGCGGATATGGGCCGGGCCTGGCCCACCACGTGGCACACTCTGGTGCTGCCAAGTCATCAACACGGATCTCATACGGGCTCAGGCCATAGCCTCTGGTCCACGGTGCTCCACTGCTCGCTGGGTCCACTGTCAATGACTCAATTCCACATGAGCCGGGTGCACGGACGAATCCTCAGGTTCACGCGGTCCACAGACAGATCCACGGTGCACCAGCGCTCGTGGGGTCCACCTGCAGCCTCACTGGTTCACGTGAACCATGTCCACCATACTCATACCAAGTCAATCCCCTCCTCTGCTTCCTCCTCCCGACAGCGGGGCTCGTCGGCGGTGAGAAATCCACTGATTCCCGGCGATCTGGTTCTCCTCTAGCTCCATCTCCTTGCATTATGGCTTCGGGACAGCTTGACGATCACGATGATGGTCTTCAAGGTGGCATCTTGACTCCCAGTAGCGTGATGTTTGGCAAACAGCGGCTCAACGGTGACGACGCACGGTAATAGCTCGACGTAGACCAAATCCAAGCCTACGCGAGGCATAGGGGTGCGATTGAGATCACCAAACGCCTTTTCAAAGCGCCGGCAGCAACCTTAACCCATGGCAGGGTCCGCGCAGGCAGCAACGCACATGGTGGAGCCCTGGCGTGACTACGGTGCGTGGCACAGCACCTTGGGAGGCTCCCTGGTCTCCATCGTCTCCACAGCTCGACGCAGCTCTTCACGGTGATGGTCCTCGGTGACTTCTTGATCCTCGTGGCAGTCGGGGTTGAGCAGCGTGCTCTCGCCATGGGGCGCTCCATAGCAGCACTACAGTGGCACGGTTGGGTGCTGGTGCGTCCCGGTATGAGACCCTGGCAATTGGCGTGTGCACGGAGTGCGCCACGATGAGGCGAACACGGATCTGCAGTTGATGAAGCTCGGGCACCACCAGCTAGCTGATAGGATGGCTTCGTCGCGGCGGCGCTCAGCGCACGGCGATGGGCAGAGTGGCTCGGCTATTCCGGCGTCCTCCTGACGCTGTGGAGTCTAGAGGACTTGGTTGGTCACGTGCGTGTGCATGCATGCGTTCCTAGCAGGCCGGCATGGCCTCGGCCTACACGCTCTCGAGGTGGATCACCATGGCCATGGAAGCAGAGGTCTGGGTTGGGAGAGAAGCTTGTGGCGGTGCTTACCGGCGTTGGCGAGGATAGGGAGTTGCGGTACAAGTCCAAGCAGCAGAGGCTCGTGGTATGGCTCTGGCTCCTCGGTCCCGTCGGCTTCGTAGCTGCAGCAGCTCTGGTGTGGTGGAGCTCCTTCTTCTTCTCCGGTGGCGGCGGACTTCCTTCTTCTTCTTCTCTTCTTTGCTTGGCATGGTTGATGTGGTCGGGGCAGGCGTCGAAGTCACGATACAAGTCGAGGAAGCGACTTAGCAGCAGCAGCTCTCCGGTGAGGTCCCTCTTCTCCAACTCCGGCGGCGGCTCCGTTTTCTCTCCCAGCCTTCTTCTCCTCCTTTTCTCTCCCTTCTTCTCCAATTGAGGTGGCTGGTGGTGAATTGGGAACCACCAGTGTGGTGGCAGCGGCTTGGAAGCCCTAGGGTGTTGGGGGCGTGCTTATATAGCGGCGGTCGCGCTGGTAGGTGGCGTAGTGGCCGGATGGCAAGGTGGTGATGAGCTCGAGCGGCTGGGGCCAAATTGGTCTGTGATGCCCCAAGGTCTGACATAGCAAGCCTTGGCAGCCAAGGGAGAGAGGGGACAGTGGGGAAACATCGGCATGTGCGCTCGCCCATGGAAGAGAAAAGGCGCGCGCGGGAGGTGAAAATGCTCACGGTCGTGGGCGTTTTGTGCAAACCTATCGGGTCGCGGTCGTTCCAGGTGGCAGCGCTGGTGGCGTGGAGCAGAGGCAAGCGGTTGGGCGCATCGCGTGTGTGCCTATGTGGCCGTCCTATGCTTCGGTCGGGAACAGAAGGAAGGAGGTGTCAGGGGAGAAAGGTATGATAGGTGGGGTCCACATGGGGCCCGGTCGTCAGTGACTGAGGGCAGCAGCATTGCCTTGGCGCGTTGCGGCAAGGGCAGCAGCGTGGCCGGTGCTTGGGCTGTGTGGGCCGATGTGGGAGAGGAGGAAGGGAAGGAGGGCAGGCCCGAGCTGGGCTTGCTCGTGGTCATGGGCCATGTTGGCCTTTTCCATTTTCTTCTCTTTGTTCTTTTCTTTTTCCTTTTCGGATTTCAAAATACATTTCACACATGTACACATGTATGACATACATATATGAGATTTTAGGGTTTTGCAAATAGGTTTCTGGTGGATATAAAGGTCATAGACCATGTTAGGGTATTATTCCCTTAATACGTATTTATTTATCTTATAAATAAATATTGTTGCCATATCTTATTCATCACATAAAATCCAGGAAAAATCAAACTTCACACATAGTAATTAAAATGCATTATGATGCATGCTTAGGTGTGTGGTGCCTAGGTAAAAGATATGATAGAGTGCAAGGCCAAGTTGATCCAAGTTAGGATCATGGTAGATTAGTTGTTAGAGTAGGTCATGGATGAAGGTTGGTCTTATGCTCCAAGGTAGATAAATATATAGAAGTTAGCTCGAGAGTCTAGTCTCATGTAACATAGGTGTAAGTGTGCAAAATGGGTACTTGATACATGAAATATTAGGTGCTAGCTGGGGGCGATAATCACATGTGGCTTAAGATTATATTAAGACACATGTGATGGTGTTAAATACTTGAGGAGTGTAGCACAAGACATTTGTGCCATGTGCAAAAAGGGCAGGGTTCCTACATGACACACAACGTACATGGGTATGTTTTGAAAAATTTTTGTTGGTTGCATTTTTTGGTATTTGTAATTTTTAGGGTTATTACAACCAACTCAGCCACTCATCTCCACTCGTCCCTCATTTCTTTCTCGGCCATGCATGGACACCACGCCACCACGCTAGTTGTTGGTATTTGTTAATGCAAACAGATAAATCTGCAAGGGCACGGATACCATTGTAGCTTTCACCCAAGAGTATTCCAGGGTATCGTATTTATCCACAGGGAAGCAATAGTTAAAGATAGTGATAGTGAACCATCCTATATCTACTATCTAGTATACCAACTAGACTAAAGTGGGCTCAGCGATATTTAAGATAGGATGACACCCAATAGGTTATACTCATAGATAAGTAAATGCTTGAGTAGCTAAGAGGTAGACCACAGGAGTCTTATGTTACTTCTAAGCAAGCACAACTCTAGCCATGGATTATTGTGATATATATGTACCAGGAAATAGAGGGATTCACATGCACTTCGGAGCACACCCGCTCAGAACTCACCACAGCAAATGGTTTTGACACAAAGCACCTGGAGCTCTACTACATAGACTAAACCTATCGTGATGGACTACATAGGCAAATAGGGTTGTGACCACCTATTGCTACCACCTCTAGAGATTTGGAGCAAACATAGGTAAGCATATAGCCTAAGCACCACGCTGAATCTATAGACTTACTACTGTAATCACATATGACTAATTAGAGCACCTTAACCGAGCAGTGTTCCCACGCAGGATATAACCACACTAAACAAGGCCAACATGATTATCACTAGAGCATGGCTAAAAGGGCAAGACTACTACTTGAAGTAAAGACTTGGAAAAGTACTTGCAGAGAAAGTAATATCTTTATTGCAATAGGAAAAGTGTTACCAGAGCGGTACAAGGCTATACCGACTTCTGAAGACTTCCTCCTGACCCTGAGCAGAGCTCCCGCTAAAACTACTAGAGTTACATATTGAAGAGTGGAGAGAGAGCTCCTTCTTGGTGTGTGTTACAAATGAAGGATTAGGGAACTATTTATAGTGATTTGGAAGTCGGTAGCTCTGGCCCCGGGGGCGAGCGCCTTGGGTCCAGGGTGGACGCCCTGGACACACCGTCCACTCACACCGACCTTCAATCCAATGGTGATGGCTCACTCCCCCAAGTTGGTTGCATGCAAGATAAGTCGGTTTGGAGTCGGTAACAACCATCTTGCCTTGTTGGGTGTATGACAATGGGCCCATGAATCCAAGTGACATCCATCGAGCGCCCTTGGATCAAACCGACTTGGTTTCGATGGTTAGGAGATGTGGGATGTGGGAAGTTATTGTCGCGGATTGGTGATGTGGCTGGGTCGGTTTGGTGGCACGGCCAGGGTGGGCGCCCTGACTCAGGGTGGGCGCCCTGGCCAAGGTGGGTGCCCTGAGTCCAAGGTGGGTGCCCTGGACCTGGCTGGGTTGCTGGCGCTGCCATGTTCCATTGCCCCCATTTGGTCTATTTGTACTTATTTTTGGTACTTTTCCTGCATACAAATATAAACTACAAGTACAGTGGAACTAGGTGAATTATAAACATAAATCATTACTTGTATTGTTGGTTGTCCTCATTTTGATGCAATAATGATGGTCAAATTTGGTAGTTAAGGACCGTCAACAAGCTCCCCCACACTAAACCTTTGCTCATCCTAAGCAAAGATGTGGGCTTAAGCATTTGGATCAGGAGTTGCTACAATGTGACGCTCTGCAAAAACTCATATACAAACCAATACTACTCTTGAGATGAGCAGGTTAGGGTTAGAAATCCACCATTAATCTTAGCCATATGGGGCTTATAGCTTTCACCTTGTAATATGCAAAAGTAAGATAGAGCAGTAGGTAGAAACTTTGTACCTTGCTTTGGTAAAGCCGAGACACTTTCTGGAGGTTTTCAAGACTTTTAAAATAAAAGCATGCCTAAGTTCCTCAAATGGTACCCTCAATCGCTCAATGGTGTTTGATAATTCTCATCAAGGCCAAACATAAAGACCTTTTGTACCTATACTAAAGCTTAGGTGCAGCTCATAGGTGGAAAGCATAAGCAGACATGAACTAAATATATTGCTAAGTTAGACACTTAGATCAAAAGGAGCAACAGGGCATACAAAATGATCAAGATGTGCAAGTGTGAATATTTGGTGGAGCTCCTTTGAGACATTCTGATGGTAACTTATTTTTGAAGACAGCATGGCTACCCTTTACTCTACTTGGTCCTCTTTTTTTTGCTCGACTTTTTTTTCGTCGAGAGCACTCATTTTTTTCTCTCACAGTAGGTATTGAGGCTTCCGTTGTATCATCTATAATTTGGGGACTATATCCCTCTTTTCTCTAAATTTTTTATTTTGGTAGCACATGCCCTTCAAAAATATGTCTCAAATAGTGTATGGAGCTAGTTGCATATTTCTGATGTGGAAACAACAGGGGGTGCATAATTATTTGGTGGTTGCATACTTTCAATGTAGAAGTAGCAAGGGGTGCATGTGCAAGTGATCTTGATCAAGAAGCATGACTAGTTTCTCTACTTAGATCAATAAGGCCTAACCAAGCTCAAAACAAACAAGCATCTTTTTATGGGGCTTTCCTATCTAGCGAACATGTACATGGCTTGTGGTAGGAATTTTAACATCATCGAGGAAATTTTAGCAAGGTTTTGAGAATTTTCAAAATAAAACTCCAGATTTGTCTCAGCCATTCCGCAGACAAGTTAAAAGATTTACTCTATTCACCACCACATCTTATCTAACAAGAGCATAAACTTGGTTATAGCAAGTGCAACCCACAATAGTGTTTGACTTAAGATGAACTCTAGTTTCGCATGCTCAAAACTTAAGTAGTAAAGGGTTGTATGAAGGGCTCTTGCAAAGTATTACAAAGCAACTATTCATCACTTCCAACAAAACTTTAAGGTCTCAAATTAAGATAGGTACTTAAGTCAAGATTAATATCACCTCTTTTTGCATCAGATTCTAACGAAGAACACCATAGGATTTTAAGCTTGATTTTTAACATGTAGCATTACCAGGATATCAAACTTATGATGAAAAAGCAAGAGTGGCAGAGGGTTGGAAACCAGTGTGCCAAAATGGCGGAGGCTGAGAGGGTTGTATATACGAATTGCGTAGCCTCCCCCACACTAGCACTTTTATGTCTTTGACACTAAAAGCCTAGTGTCCATGTTGGTCATCCCTCAAATGCACTCCATCACTAAATGATGTCTTGCTCCATTTGTTCTACCGTGTTGTTTGGAACCTTTATTCTCTTTTGTGTTCATCCTGCAAGGTTTAGTGACAAGCATACCCGAAGGACACAAAGTCTATTGGATGCATTCGGTTCTCGCTTTTACAAGGATGTTTTTATTACAACTTTATTTTTAGGTGAGAATGAAAAAGGGAACAACTTATGTTTTGTTTTTGAGGCACAGGGCAAAGAGCAAGAATAAAATTTCTAGACATGCATTTCCCTTGTTCTTTTTAATCTTGAAACATTTTCAAGAGGGAATTTATCTTAGAACACATTATTTCCTTCATTTTTTAGGCAGGTCTTATTAGGAGAGTGGTTGCAAGCTTATTATGCTAAGAGTCAAAAATTATTTTTTAACATAAGATAAGGTTGTTCTAATTTATTATGCATGAAGGGAAAATAATTTTGTTGGAAACTAAACATGCATGAACTAAAACATTATGTAAGAATTTAAATGTGGGATACATACCGGTTTACCTGTCAGCAAGGGCTCATTGTTTTGAGTCAATTGAGCATGACTTCTCCATTGAATTTATCTCAAAGATTTACCCACTCAAATTGTCAATTTCCTGCAGGAGTTAGTCTAGATACGCAACCAATGTCTACGCAAGAGGTTTAGTTCAATAATCAAACTAGACACCATGTTTAATTTGATTAAGGTAGGCTATTTAACCTAAGCACCATGCTTAATTTAAAAGGCCTATGAAAGTTTGATCATCGCATCCAAACTTTAAACTAAGCACCTTGCTTAATTCAAAAGATGTGTGATCAACATCAAAACCAAAGCATACTAGCATAGATAAAGTTAGTATATGTATGATAAACATGAGATTGATTCAAATGGAGGTGTGACCAATGGTTGATGAATAACAAAACCAAAGTTTTTTTATTTGCAAGGCAATGCAAATCTGGTGAATGAATATGATCAATCAAACATGGCATGGTTTAAAGGAATTAAAAGAATAATATGCATGCAAATCTAGATATATGATGAATCTAACAAACATGCAGTGGTGGGAATAAAATTAGAATGGATAAAATGTTTTTGGGTTGGTTCTCTCATACCTTGATCAATTCATAAGTCACAATCTGTGCTTGAGTCATTGTCACTCTATCACACATATGATGATTTTCTTTCAGCTTGAGGATGACCTTTTCTCCATCTACATAGAATTAGTGTGCAGACATACCTATCTACACGATGGCACGGTTGTGGTTTGATTCGTCAAGAATGATCAGGCACCCTGGGCTCGTGACAAATGTTTTACCCACACCGTCCACTCGCACCGACCTTCGATCAAACGGCGATGGCTTACTCCCCCAAGTTGGTTGCATGCGAGATAAGTCGGTTTGGAGTCGGTTCCAACCGTCTTAGCCTCGTTGGGTGTATGACAATGGGCCCATGAATCCAAGTGACATCCATCGAGCGCCCTTGGATCAAACCGACTTGGTTTCGATGGTTAGGAGATGTGGGATGTTGTTGTTGTGGATTGGTGACGTGGCTGGGTCAGTTTGGTGGCACGACCAGGGTGGGCGCCCTGAGTCCAGGGTGGGCGCCCTAGCCCTGGCTAGGTTGCTGGCCCTGCCACGTTCCATTGCCCCCATTTGGTCTATTTGCACTTATTTTTGGTACTTTTCCTGCATACAAATATAAACTCCAAGTACAAGTGAAACTAGGTGAATTATAAACATAAATCATTACTTATATTGTTGGTTGTCCTCATTTTGATGCAATAATGATGGTCAAATTTGGTAGTTAAGGACCGTCAACACCATTGAGAAGCCATGCCGCCAAGGTGGAATAGACTGTTGCCGCTGACTAGCCCACCGCCTCCTCCTCCTCCCCAGAGTGCCCTGCCAATAGGCCAGGACTTCCTCTGTGTCCTGCAACAAATACCGGCTATTTTGGGATGGAGCGCCAGCTAGTGGCCGTGGCCTCTCCGGCCATGGGGGATCTGAGATAGCATGTAGCACGACTAGCGCTGTACCCGATGGCCAGAGCAATGCCGGGAATGGTGAGGCCCAACAGGGGCAGCTAACCGCAACCCCTATCCTCCTTGTCCCCTCTTCTTGGCATCGTTGACGGTGACTGCGACAGGGGCATGATCCCTGTGGACCAATTTACATGTTACTATAACATATTTTACACTTTCAATTTGGGTGTAAATTCTGTGTTCAGTTGGTGTAAATTAGTTATTTGTAACTAAAAATGGTTTGACTTACTTGAACAACTATCTGATCCCGTAAAATCTATATTTCTTCTATGGTTATTTTCATTTGATAATCTTTCAATTTTTTTTGAAAGGACGACAAAAGCTTTGCTGTGATTTCTATTATATGAATAAAGGAAAAAAGGCCCAAAAGCCATACAACCGAGAGGGCGCACCACTCCACTGCAACTAAGAATGGTGCACCACTCACTCATCCACGCCACTTTGGTACAACCACTTAGCAACTATGAACAACTTAAGCCTACTCCACAAGTGGCACCACTTACACAACACAACAGCAGAATCAATGAACCAAGTGGCCTTGCCATGAGACATCTTGACTGAGTAAAAAAATTCCCAACAATACTTTCAAGAAGGTTACAACGTCCAAGCGATGTTGTCGCTCATCCAAGACAGGAATGGGTTTTAACCTGAGGAGAGTGCTGGGGACGCGATGCCCTCAACAGGGCGAACAACACCCACAGGTGTCGCCATCGCCAGGCCTTCGCCCAAAGAACCCGCAACACACACGTAGGTCAAGATGTTGGGTCCTCGCCGGACGCCAACATCGTCGCTGCCAAACATCAAGCAGAAGCCTCACCTGGGGGTCGACGCAAGCAGCCACAGAGTTGTGCCGCACCCCGCCGACCAGACCACATATCGAAGGCCGGCCTCCAGCCGCCATGCACGTCCACCATGATTCGGCAACACCCCTGCCTTGAAGGTACCGAGCCAAGGGCCGTGCCCCAGACCAGCACCCCCGTTGATGCCATGGCCTCCGTCTTCACAACGACCACTCTGCGACAGTAGTCAAGGTCATGGTGGAAGAACGGCACAGATGAGGGCCACCTCCAATGCCAGCATGAGCCCCAGCCACCACCACAAAGTGGCCACCATCAAGAAAAAGGAGGGGGCGAGCAGAGAGGGAGGGAAACCTGTTGCTGCCCCCTGCGCCCGCTCAGGCACCAGCTCCACCCCACTTCGCTGGTGAGCCCCAACGGAGAAGTGTGACGTCCACCAGGCTCGGCACCTCTAGTTGCACCACCATGGCACCGCAGGAATGCCACTGCCACGGCTGGCCATGCCACCACAGCGCCACCAAAGAAGCCGCACCACCATTGTTGGGGAAGGCTGCACCAGATCAGGCCCAGAAAAGACCGGATCCGGCCTCCAGAGCGCCAGGAGTGGAACCCGAAGCAGCCGTCGTAGTTGCTGCACCCTCCAGTCACCGAAAAAATGACGGTGAGCTGTATTCTCGATCCACACATCATGCAGCGAACTCCACCTCTACTCCCCAGAGCCTCCATCCACCACCACCGCGCTATGGAGTCGACACCGAACTCCAGCGCCGCCAGCCACCACCTTCGCAAGCGCACCAGTTCTAGACCCAAGAAGGCCGGATCTGGCCTCCGGGGAGCCCGATTTGGTGGCCAGAGCCGCCGTCACAGTTGCTGCTCCCGCTGTAGCCACCAAGGACGACAACGAGCAGCAGTCTGAATCCCGCTCCTCCATGCAGCGTACTCCAGCTCTACGGCACCACGCGCGGGAACCGCCACACCAACTCCACCGCCGCTGTGCGGCCCCCGCGCCTCCTTGGCGCAGCAGCAGACACCAAGGCCGCCGAGCGCCGCCCCGCACGGACAGCTCGCATTCTGGGTGAGGACCTCACCGCCATCATCCCAGGGGGGCCGCGCGGGTCTCCCGGCGGCCTCATTCGGCGGCGGCGAGGGAGGGAAGGGAGGCAGAGGAAGAGCTGGCGGCGGCTAGGGTTTCCGCCTCCCGTGTCGCCCGTGCGGGGACTGACACTGGGGCTGCCTTATACGGTGAGTATGCCGTATGTATTAATCTTTCAATATGCCTTTCATATAATTAATCTGATTTTAATTTTGTATTTGTTCTGTTATTTTGCTTTGGATTTCACTCTTTCAATTTGGTTCATTGGATTTTTATCCATTAGATTTAACATTCAGGTGACAACTTTGTTTGAATCACCCGATTTTTTTAACACATTTGGATAATTTATGATGTCACCCGGGTGATAAAAACCTCCAAATCACCCGGGTGGCAGATAGCTACTACTCTCTCTATTTCGTTTTATCTGTCGTGACAGGATGATTTCAGATACCACGACAGTATCTGAATTCACATGTAGATAAAACCAATGCAAACCATGGCATAAAATTCGTCTAAATTCATCAAAAATATCACACATGTAAATGATACGATGATACACACTTGACTTTGTTAGTGAGATATAAAAATAATAAATTTTTAACAAATGACGTAGACACCTCTGATTCATCATCCGAAACTAGTGCATGCACCGTCTTTTGAGTACTTCATGCGGCCAAACAGTGCATGCAACGAATGCAGGCTGGCCACGCATACATGCAACCTTTCCTTTTGAGTCTTTAATTGCCATACTAACCAACGGAGTAACTAATTGCATCATTGATACTCTAGCACGTCTATTGGGGCCCCAAAAAAAAAAACAGCACACGCCTGGTATATGGGAACCGAGGGAGTAGTATATTGCTGCTAAAATTGGTCCTACCTTTACATTCTTCACTGACTAACTTTAGGTTCTTATGGGACATATTGACAATCAAACTTAATGCAGTTAAATTTTAATCAGAATCACAATTTGTTCTTTGTATTAAGTACTATTTGCAGCCGGCGGCCCAGTTTTGGCCGCTCTCGCCGCCCTCATTCGCTCCAACACCGCTCTCAGCCGTAGGTGCTCGCGCATGCGGAGCCAGTCGTGCGCGGCGTCCGGCAGGACGCCGGCGAGGCACCACAGGATCTGGTGACCGAGAGCAGGGGTGCAGAGCGCGCCGTAGCCTATCCAGCGCGTCGCGGCTCGAGCGTAGGCGTCTGGTGTGGGCACGAGCGGCGAGAGCCCATTGTCTCGCACGGCGATGGGCACCATCCTGGTCGCCACGAAGAACGGCGCCTGCAGTGCAGTGCAGAACAGTGAATTGAATTGAATGTGAGCAACAACCCAATGTCACAAGAATTCAATTGGCTCCACTTCGTATACTAGCGATAGCGAGGTACGAAACTGGCATCCTTGTCGCACCGAAATTTCTTCGCTCAAGTTATGCAGCAGGTTGAGGAACTAATCTTTTTGAACTACGCAAATTTGCTATTTACATTACCTGGCACTGCACATCAATCCCTTTGGTTCTATACTCGACGTGAAGGCCCCGGGAGAACTTGGCGACATACCTGCTCTTAAGATAAACAGACGGTGCAGGAGACACAGCTGATGAAATGAAACCCAGCAAAGCAACCTTCTGCTTGTTTTATGTAATGTCGATGTCGAGCAGTATAGTAGTGTGCGACAGGATACGTACCTTTTCGTGGCGGCGTAGATGCTGTGGGAAGGAGGGGATGGCCTCCGACGACGCGGAGCCCATGTTCACAATGGCTCCCCGGCGGCGCTCCAGCATCCCGGGCAGGACAGCGGCCGTCGCCTCCGTCAGACCCCACAGGTTCACGCGAACCATCCGCACCAACGTCTCTACGTCGGCCTCGTGCAGGTACACCATGGACGGCCTCGACACGCCGGCGTTGTTCACCAGCACCCCGACGTCCAGCGCCTCGATGGCCGCTCGGAGACGCCTCGCGGACTCGTCACCTGACGACAACAACCAAGAGAATGAAGCTGATGCAAATGCCACACTTTGGCCCCAAACGCTCAGAGAGAGGTGTCGTCGTTACCTTGAGGGGTGCCGACGAGTGAGAGGTCGAACACCACGGTCTTGGTCTCCACGCCGTGGCGAGACACGACCGTGTCGGATGTCTCCTTGAGGTTGGCAGCGTCGAGGTCGAGGAGGACGAGGTTCAGGCCGCGGCGCGCGAGAGCCAGAGCCACAGACCGGCCGATGCCTGACGTCGGGCCGGTGACCACGGCCCACGCGCCGTACCGGCGGCGTAGGTCCCTCGGGTGGCTCACCGAAAGCGCGAGGTAGGAGAGGAGGCGGAACAACAGCGACGCCGCGTAGACGCCGCCCATGAAAGCGAGCAACAGGAAGAACCATGGTGGCGGTGGCGCTGGCGCCTGTTCTGTCATCCTCACAACTCAGCAGAAGCTAGCGCTGCCTTTCTCCGTGTTCTTGCTATGCTTCTAAGTTTTGAAGCTGACTAGTGACTTCATAAACTACCTCTGCTGTTACCATCTCGCTCGCCATCGGTCATGACTCTGACTGCCCCAACAACCAACTGCGTGCTCATAACTTACCGCAATTCTCCTTCCGAATCTCATGGCGTGCAATTGCCCCGGACACAGGTGTGGAAAACGGATTAAATACGCATGTATAATCAGATATACAAATATCACTTATTTATCATTTTTTTGTCTGACGGAATAGAAATATAAATAGTCTTGATATACTAATATAAAAAGAATATCTCCAATTCATACATGAAGCTGTTTTTATGCACTTTTGAACAATTGTCCCCTAAAGTTAATTTTCGTAAAAACGAAATCTTCTGCAATTTTTCTTGTCTCATGGCCAAAAGTTTGTTGTTGGACCGCTTGCCATCTGAATCTCCGTGACGTAAACAATAATTACAGCATTGTTCATTGATACTTTAGAGCTCAATTACATAGATAGCCCCCCGTTTGTTGAGTCAAGCTTCGACACTGTGGCATGTGGGTGTGAAGGACCAATTCCTAAACCTTGGGTGTTTTAATTAGTGGAATGGATATCATATTAGGGTTTGGAAGACAAGTGGTAATGTACACCTATTGGGTACATAAATATTAACACTAAAATTAATTTATTTACTCATTACTCAAATATATGAATAGTGTTTACATTCATTTAACATAATACTTACAATGATTGGAGATAATTTCAACGCCTGAGAAAAAGCATTTTGTTCAAGGACAGCATGCTCTGAACGGTTGGGGGGGGGGGGTGGGCTGCAGCCTCTCTCCTCATGTCAAATGCACGTGGGGATGGAGCCGTTGGAGCCCCACCCGTTCCCTTCAGGCACTCGCCCACCCCCTCCCTGAATCAACCAAATCCACCGAAACCTTCCCTTATCTCCAGAGACTTTTTCTTGTATGCCATTATAAAACATGCACCAAACCCTCATGCCCGTGGAAAATTCAATCTGATATGTGTGACCAACACCAGCTTTGTTTTTGTCTCTATGCCATTCCGTCCAGTGTCACCTCTAACGGTGCCAAACATGACCATTTTACCCTTTAGTGGCCCCCATTTGTCAGCGACTCATATCTCAGCCTTTGATGGATTTAGGTGGGCCCCACTTCCTTTTTCATATTTTTTCTTCCTTTCATCTCAGCCAGGGAACGTCGTGCCCGTCGGTCGGCGTGCACTTCAGCGGGCAGGGAGCGGAGGGCCGGCGAGCTCCAGCGAACGGGGACCTCACGGCTTGCAACTGGATGGAGGTTCGGCGGAGGTCCTAGGGCGGCTCTAGCAGGGGCCCAAGCCGACCAGAGCACCCGTGCCCATCCGGGAGCAGCGCCGTCGCGGCCTCGCGGGTGCCCGGGCGAGCCCCTTTGCCGCCGCAGCCTTATGGGCGCGCGGGCGAGCCCCTCCGCCGCTGCGGGCACGCGGGCGCGCAGGCGAGCCGCTCCAGAGGGCATACGAGAAGCTTCCTCCCCTTCTTCCCCGTGGCTATGGCGCCGGTGACTTTCTCCCTCCCCTTCTTCCTCGCTTCACCTGGGGCAACTCCGGCCCTGCTTAACCCAGGGCTGGGCATGCTATCGCGGTCTGACCATGGCCCCCTCAGCCTCTGCTTCACCCCGCCCTGCTGCCCTCTGGCGTGAGCAGGTAGCGGCAGCCTTCCTCTGAGGTGGCGGGGCTGGGCACGCTGTCGGGGTGCATGACTAGCGGGGATGGGGCAAGGTGCTCGCGAGAGTGTGCGCTTCTGGGGGCGAGGCACAGGACTCTGCCAGAGGAGGAAGAAGAAGCCCCATGTCCCTACAAACGGGACCCACTGTGCAGAGACAAAGGGGATATGAGAGAGGGCGTATTTTGGACCTTGTTTTAGGAGGGACCCACATGTCAGGACGGTCAAATCATTGAAAACTTACAGAAGGCGGACGGAATGGCATAGAGGCAAAAACGAAGATGGTGTTGGGCACACAGGTCAGATTGAACTTTCCAGGGGCATGAGGGTTGGGTGCATCTTTTGTAATGGCGCACATGTAAAAGGCTCTTATCTCCACCAAAATCCATCTTCCAGCTTTGGATCCACTCACACCTCTTCTTGATCTACATTCTAGCGGTCTTTTTCCTCTAGCCATGGCTATGGTGGGGGTGACCCACCCCCTCTGGAGTGTTGCTTGCAGCCGCCGCCGGCTGTGCAGCCTCTGCCGGGTGCGGGCATTGTCGTGGCTACCGAAGTTGCAGGTGTGGTTGCTAGCACGTCTCCACCGCCGACCGGGAAGGTGGAGCTCGGATCGCGAACCTGGTGATGGCAGTTCTCCCGCAATCGTGGCCCCGTGGGCGGCGGCACCCCCCATGGGTCATATGTTGACATGGGGTCACGTGGCGGCCCTCCATAGAAGCTTGAAGGACCAGCGGGGATGCCAGTTGCTATTGCATCGAGTTCGAAGGGGTGGCGATTGCCAGCCTCAGCACCTCTCATTGAGGCTGCCGCACCAACGTCAGAGGAGGAGGAGCACGAGACGTTGGTCCTCGTCGAGGACGTCATGGACAGTGAACACAAGGACGAAGTTGATGACGACATGGCCTAGCTTGCCGACGCCCGCCCAGCCGTGGGGCATCTCGGCGTGTGCACGCCTAGCAGTGACTACTTTGGCACCGGAGACTATAGTTGTGTCCTCTTCCCTCCACCCCTACGCAACACCGTTCCGACCGGGGCATGGCTCAGAGGGCCGGCCCAAGTTCCACCGCTGGTCCGACTGCTCTAGTGACGAAGGTTCCGTCGAAGCAACTTCACTGCGGGACACCTACCTCGACGTCATCCGCCGGCAACCTCGTGCAGCTTCGCCACCAATGGCACGAGTTCAGCTGTGCTCTATTGTGGTTGTCGACAGCGGCCAAGGCGGAAGCATCGGGCGCCACAACATGGCGCATGTCGTACCCCTAGTTGGTGCTTGTGGCAAGGGTCGACATCGTCATTGAAGGCATTGAGGCCCCTTCGTTCTCGTCCATGGTCTACCACTTCATGGCTCGGTTCAAGGCGTCGTATCTCGGCCCCCGATGCTGATGGTTGGAGGAAGATTCTGTCATGTGCTGGGGATACACAAGCATGCCTGGTTGGTCCACTGCCTAAGGCTCGTCCAATTCCGTCGGATCTTGTTGGTCATTGCTTCAACTACTTTGGTTCCAACCATGTGGTTGTTGTTTGTCGCAATCAGTTCAAGTGCCTCTGGCATGGAGAGGAGGGTCACCATGCACGTCGGTGCTGGCATAGACTAGTGGCCCATGGACAACTTTGATGTCGGCCTGACAGCACCCCTTGCACTCCCTTGGGTGTTGTTGTGGATGGTGTTGATGGTGCCATGTTGGAGATCTTGGCTCATGGTCACCCCATAGATGTTGGTGTTGGCGGAAGAGAAAGCCAAACCAGTATAGGGACCCGGTCGTCTCAGCCATTGCATCTCCGGCCTACCCCCGAGTTCGACCAATTGATGTTGTCACTGTGCAAGGAGAACATATGCTGGTCGGGATGTGGCGGATGATCCAATGTTGGTGGAGATCATTGCCTCTCTCCCTGCTACCTAGATAGCTGGAGCACCGGCTCCTGAGCTTGTTACCCCAATGGAAGGCAAGGCCCCTGAGCTGCCAGGTATGCCTGTGTGTTACGGTGAGTTGCTGTGCATAGATGCGGGGCATGACCGGGTCGACTGGTAGGCCGACAGGGTGGAGGCTGAGATCGATCTTGGCCCGTCAACATTTGACTGCCACGGAGGTCGATCTGTCGCTGCTTTCGCTGCCGGCCTCTGCTGCGACGCCGCAGTTGTCTGTGCCAATGGGCAGTGCGGACCGTGGTGCCTTTGATGTGGCTGCAGAGCTAGACCCGGTAGCGGATAACGTGATGCTGCCACCCGAACAACGCGGAGTGGCCTGTGTGGTGTCCATTGGGCGCCGACTTCGAGCGACCCCATGCTAGCGCCCAATGCCGCATCAATGTCCAGCTTGGCGACCCCAGAGTTTGTCACGGACTCTGTCGAGGCCGGCCTCGGCGTGGTGGATGTCAACAACTCGGTCACCGTCTCAGTCGATGAGTTCATCGCTTTCTTCAAAAAGTGACTCGAGCAGTCGGTACTCCACACCTCGAACTTGCGCGTCATCAAAACAGTGAACATCGACGACGACGACCTGATTGGTTGCCCATGCGGAGTGCCTGTCTCGCCGCGAAGAGCAAGTTCAGCGCGGACAAACCTGAGGCACAAGCAAGAAAGGTCCTGATGAACTATGAGGTCGAAACGGAGCACCCTGATGAAGCATCATTCAACGAGTTTCATGAAGCGGCGTTCCAGGTGGCTCTTTCAGGTGATGTGGGCAAGGCAATGCAGCTCTCTTGTTCTCTTGGGAGGAAGCAACGGGTGTTACGCATTAGTGGTGACATCTAGGCATATGTAACATTGGTCACAAGTGTCACAAAATCCAGTTAATATGTAGCACAAAACCCGAAATCCAGTAGCTAGGTCGGTTCGTTTGTTCAGCCTCTTGATGTAGGCGTCTCGCCACCATCACTAACTTGGTTGTTTGTATCTTAAAACTTTATTTCTCTTTAAAACGGGTGAAGTCCCGATCTTAAAAAAATAATGTCGATGCCTCAAGTTTGCAAGAGTAGTTGTATACATATCTATACCCATAAAGAGTCAAATAATTCCAAATTACAGTAATAAATTAGGGCTTTATTTCTTACAGTAGGAGTGTAGTGTGAGAGCAAATCTGTTTACGCGGGTGATGCGAAAAATCGACAGAATGACATATGAACTGGCCAAATGTGCTCACTCACAATGAGCTTAACAAAGTTGTCTACCGTTTTTGTATTTGGGCTACGATTTTCACGTGCCCTTGGTGCCCCTGTACTAGAAACTGGTAAGACTACCGTTTGTTATTTTCCTTTTTGTGCACTACGCAGCGCCACAAACTCAGATCACTGCTAGCTTTTGCTAGTAGAATTTGCCCACTGATGATGAGCCGCCGTTGCCGTTGCCGTTGCCCTGCGGTGCTCTGGAGGATCCGAGCATCCGAAAGATGGCCCGCTGGTGCAGATGCAGCGCTAGACGATAGGTGTCACCGATGATCTCCGGCAGGAAGGCAGCGCCCCACCACTGGAGCCTGTGCACCAGGTTGGGCACGCACAGCGAGCCGTGCCCGATCCAGCGCACCGCTGCGCGGGCCCACTCATCCTGGCCCGCCACGAACAGCGGGAGCAGACTGTTCTTCGCCGCGCTGGATACCATGTTCGTCTCCACGTACAACGGGACCTGATTCAATTGGTGCACACAAAAACATGCATAAATCAAGTTGCCCTGTACGTACAGTATACATATGATCGAAGAGAACTGCGCACGAGGTTTTGATCCTCACCTGACATTGAACATCAATTCCTTTGCTTTTGTACTCCACGTAAAGGTTTTTCGAGAACACAGAAACATACCTGCAAAATGGACGCAGACGCGTGAACAGAGATCAAGGTTTCGTATCACCGAATAGATGATAAATTTAGAGTCATTTTACATGCATATATACCGTTTGGTAGCGGCGTAGACGGAGTAGAGTGGGAATGAGGGGACGGCGAACGTCGCCCCGGACCCGATGTTGACGATGGCGCCTCTCCGCCGCTTCACCATGCCCGGCAGCACCGCCGCCGTCACCTCCGTGAGCGCCTGCAGGTTCACCCTCACCATCCTCATGAGCGCCTCAACATCCACCTCGTGGAGGTACATCGCACCGGGCTTGTTCACGCCAGCATTGTTCACCAGGACCCCGACGTCCAGCCCCTCGACGGCGTCCCGGAGGCGGCGCATCGCCTCGTCCCCCTGCGCCGTCGACACTAGGGAGAGGTCGAACACCACGGTCCTGGTCTGCACGCCGCGGCACTTCGCGATCTTGGCGGACACGTCCTGCAGCTTGGCGGGGTCACGGCCGACAAGGACCAAATTGAGACCCGCGCGTGCTAGCTCCATGGACATGGACCAACCCAGGCCAGAGGTCGGCCCGGTGATGACGGCCCACGAGCCGTAGCGCCGGCGGAGGTCCTTCGGCTTTCTCAGGCAGAGTGCGAGGTGCCGGAGGACGCGGAAGCAGTCGCCTGCGACGTACAGAGCGCCGATGGTGGCAAAGAACAACCACATCCACGCAGGCATCGTTTATTCTAGCCGTTCCTTCGGATTTCTGAGCTACTGGTGGCGGTGTAAGCTCAAAGCGTCCGATGCTCCGCCGAGTTTACTGAAGAAGTTTTCGGATGAAATAGGATGTTATACCTTCGTTGTCACAAGGTTTTAATTGAATCCAAATTGTCTAATCAGTACAGTTTGATCGGATGGGGGTTTACGGAGAGGATCATAAAGTCTATACTTTATAGTTGGAGCGTAGAGGATGCATGACAATCTGACAATGATGTCATTCTTGGATCCGTCCCAAAGTAAATAACTCATTATTTTAAATTTTCATCAAACTGTATCGAGAAAATGAATTTACTATGCCCGTACGCACAGGATTTCGGCTTTCAGCGTGCACGCTTCTCCCGCACGTATTCTGACCACACGCACAGCTTCTCCGACTCCGGCACCCACACCCCCGCCGCCGGTCACCACCCCCCCATGGGGGCAGTACGTCGGAGCTCTTCGGAAGCCTAGCCCCCGTGGCGGCCACCCTCTTCCCTCCTCTCCTCAGCACTGCATTTTTCTCTAGCTCCGGAAAGCTCACCACCCCTATGTACACCATCTCCGACAAGACTCCCCCGGCCTAGGCCTAACCCAGCCGCAGTCCCCCGCCGCTAGGGTTCCTAAGCCGCCCGTGGGCGTCCCCATCACTCGTCTTTCCTTCCTCCCCTAGCCGGCCGACCATTCTATACCCACTAGAGTTGAGGAAGAACTGGCGCTCGCTGGAACCCTAGCTCAATCCAAGAGGAGAGATGGTGAGGCATTGAGGTGTGGGATCTCCATGGCCGTATGTGGGGAAGAGGTGTTGAGGTGCGGGTGCGGGTGCGGGCACGGAGGCCGCCAGTGAGGTGGTCGCCCTTTTTAAGGTAGCACATAGCCAGCTATAGATGCCGCTATAGTCCGCTATAACTAATTTATAAGGTGACCGCTATATTTGTACTCATGGTTGAATTTAGCTCTTTCAGCCCGCTATAGTCTGGTTTGAGGCTCTTCTGTGAGTTTGGAAATCAAATAATGTGTCTAATAAATCACTTCTGTGAGTTTGGAAATCAAATAATGTGTCCCATAAATCAAAATTTTCAGTAGATCGGCGGTGAATAAGAAAAATATTTTGAGAAGACAAAGAAAATTTCTTAAGAAAGCCTATGACTACATTTTCTACCATAACAACATTGAGGAAACCTCTTTGCTCCTATTCTTTGAGTGCCCTTTTGGTGTCCTCTGGTGCATTCATTGGAGTGAGGTTCCAGACTGCTTTCAGAAACTTGTGTGGCAAAAACAAGACTAATGTTCTTATTATTGTGGCCTGGTGTATTTGGAAGGAGCATAGGTTTAATCTTCAAGGGATAACCTATCTTATGGATTAGAAGGTGGCTTTTTGACAGGAGAATTCGCATTTTCATGATCAAGGCGGAGTTGCATTCCCTTTTTCTCAGTTGGTACTTGTTGACACTTAAATTCGTCTGAGTGCATATGTTCACTCGGGTTGGTTGGTGGTCGAGCGCATGTTTCAATCACCTAGTTAGGCCGAGTATATCTAGATAAATTTAGACCTAATTATATTTGTTAAGGATTTTATATCTGGCTAGATATATCAAGCCCTTCTTGGTGATAAACATTGTCGGAGGTTTCTAGAGAAGGGTTTGATCTCCAATCAACACTTTACGGGTCTATACAGAGATTCAGACACGTTTGGTTGTTGTTGTCATCACGCCACAACTCGGACCACCACAGGCACGCTGTACGCTGCTGTTTGGTTCAAGCCAAACGAGCGCCTATCGTCTTTTTGGCCCTATTCCATTTTAGTGAGCATTCGTCCGTACGTAAACTTAGCGAATAATTAGATGAGCGGTGGTGTCCACGCGCCCTCCAGTCCCACCTCCCGTGCCATGCTGATGACAACATTCCAAAAAGCAAAACATTTTTTTTAAATGCTATAACATTGAAATCGTGTTTTTATTTGCAATTCCGCTTGCACAGAATGTTTTATGAGATAAGACAAACAAAATAAGATCCCGCTTGAATACGCTTCTAATATTCTTTTTTCACTTTTTTCCTATACCACAGTTTGTCGTGTATATAAGTTTTTTCACGATATTCTGGTACCTAAGTGATATGTAAAAAGTTATGTACATAAAAGTTACGTGTCTAAGTTATATACGTTATCACTTGGCATAAACATCATGTATATACTAGCAGAACATCATAAAGTTATATATAAAAGTTATATGTTATAACTTGGTATTTTTGTATATTTTATAAGTTACATATGTATAAATTAAAGATGAAAATTAGGCGTCTGACTTTATAATTTTTCTTTTTTATTTGTTAAGTTTCCAAAAAAAAAAGAAAAGTTATCAAAAAAATTTTACTAAAAAAGGAAAGTTATAGATTGTCTAAAAACCGTTCGCTCACTTCGTGTTTGGGCGGTCGTTGCCAAATAGCCATGTCCATCTTTTGACGAGAGTGGATAAAAATAGCTGCAGTGACAGCATAATTAAGAAAGTGCAATTGCCTAACATATGCAACACCCACGAAGCAAACGTTGACGTAAAAATCATGGTGCACTGCATGTTTGGTGTGGCAACCTCCAGTCACCAACCCAATGCGCCCTTTGGTAACAGAATTATGCTGCCATGTGAAACACCTGCGCCCACCCTACGCTTGGAAGGTGAATTTGGCTGGCACAGCATACCATTATACAGTCATGGAAAACTGAAAAGATGTTTTGCCTAATACGACTGTCCTTGTCATCGCTGTCAGTCTAGCCGTAGCGCATCGTGTCTGCAGTGTGCGCAAGAAGTGCTCTGTTCTGTAGTCACGACGTTACTAATAAAATATGGTTCACGTGAAATCGCTAAAAACGATGGCAGACAACGCGTACCTCCCATCTCCCAACCATCAGTTTCGCCTCACATTTCGATATGAAACATTAATTCTTTGTTTTCTCAAACTGATGGCGGTTGAGCTGAACGCAACCGTAACTAATTTGCTACTCACAGTAGTGATAGTGACCAGCCCCCGTGTCTCCTCGTTAAAAGATTTGTTTGTAAAAGAAACCTTTTTTTCCTTTTGAAATTATGACAAAAGCTTTTAGCCTATAGTAATTATTATTATGAGAGAACGCCACTACAAAAGTAGTTTATTAACATTGCCAATAATATTAGCCTAGCAAGCCACATTAGCCTCTAGGTGGGGACAAGCCCCCGCGTCGCTCCCACGCGAGCGACTCGGGTGGCGACCGGAATCACGCCGCCACTCCCCTTCCTCGTGAGTCCCATACTGTTGTGCCGCTGCCAGAGTAGGCCGCCGGCAAGGCCGTGCGGCTTGCAAGGATGGCGGCGGTGGGGCCCTGCTCGCGGTGGTGGCTGCGGGGGGTGGGCCGAGCTCGTGGGCTGCGTTCCTGGGCGTGACAGGGCATGCAGCGGCGCCGGCGTTGGCAGCAGCGGTCCTGGCCTGCCTGCGACCGGATCCGGCGTGCAGAGGCCCGATCTACACGATGGTGGTGGCGGCTGGCTGCTTCCTCACCCCGGCGTCCAGATCTGGCGGGGTTGGCCGGAGGCGGCGGCAACCACAGCTTTGGCGCCGCTGGGTATCTCGCGCCGAGGCGGCTCAGCCTGCCTAGAGCGCCTGGGACGGGCCTCTTCCTCTTCCTCGCACCCAACAGTGGTGGTGGCGTGCGCAGCAGCATGGCAGCGGGGCGTGCCCTCGCGCGAGCCACGTGGGGCTCAGCGGGGACACCAGCTGCTGCTGCGGCGGCGCCGGCCAATGCCGGGCGGGTGTTTGGCGGCGTCGGCAGGGGGCCCTCCATCAATCGCATCCTCCTTCGTTTCGCCCGGTGACGATGGTGCAGCTCTTCTTTGATGGCACCACGGTGGCGTGGCTGGCCATGGTTGTGGCTCATCTGCAGTGTCGTGGTGGTGCTACTGTGGTGCCGGGCCTGGTGGAGGTTTCCCTACTCCATCGGGGCTTGCCGGCGGACGTAGGGGCAGCGGCGGGGTCCCCTCTCTGCTTGCCCTCTCCTTCTTCTTGATGGTGTCCACTCTTTGGCGGTGGCTGGGGCTCTTGCAGGCGTCGGGGGCGGTCCTAATCTATGTCGTCCCTCCCCCTTGGCCTTGACTGCCGCCGTGGGGCGGTTATTGTGAGGACGGAGGCCTCAGCCTAAAGAGGGCGTTGGTCTTGGGCCCTGCTCCAGGTCCGGTACCTTCAGGTCCACGATGGTGGGTGGAGCTCAGTCGGCGGCGGTGGCCGGCGGTGGCTACGACTATGCCGAGTGGATGGTGGACGTACATGGTGGCGGGAGGCTGGTGTTCGGCAGGTGGTCCGGCGGGGTGCCGGTGCAGCTCTGCGGCTGCTCGCGTGGCTGGCGCGTCGACCCCGGTGAGGCTCCTTCTCGAGGTCGGCAGCGATGACTTGGTGTCTGACGGGGACCCGACACCTTGACCGACGTCCGTGCTATGGGTTCTTTGGGCGAAAGCCCGGCGGCGGCGACACCTGCGAGTGTTGTTCCCGTGTTGAGGGCGTCGTATCCCCAGCACACTCCACGGGTGAAAGCCTTGTCCTGTACTTGGATGAGCAATGGTGGTGCTTGGGCATCGTGACCTTCTTGAAGGCGCCGCTGTGAATTTCGGCTCGGTCGGGGTGTCTTGGGTAGGGCTGGTTCATCGTTCTCGCTATTTTGTTGCGCGGTTGGTGGCAGTGGCGGGGTAGTTGTAGTTTGTTTTAGTTGTTTTTGTTTGCTCTTTGGTGAGCTCTAGTGGAGTGAAGGTCGATGACCCAATCCGACCGATTTTTAGAGGTGCGAAGTGTTTGCTCATGTCGATGACCTAATCCGATCGAGTTTTAGTGGTGCGAAGTGTTTGCTCGTGTCAATGACCCAATCCGACCGATGCTTGAGTTGAGTGGGCGCTTTTGTAGCGCGAGTTGAGTGGTATGGGATGAGCGTATGGTTTTCGCCCAGTTTCCACTTCAAAAACTGGGCGGGGCACTTGGCTTCTTTTTTCTTTATTCGTCTAATGGATCATGGCAAAGCTTTGCCGTTCTTTAAAAAAAAATAATATGAGCCAGTTAGGTTTCAACAGAATTCATTCTCATTTATTGCTACGCCACATTAGCATTTGTGTGTGATAAGTTTGCACTTGGCAGGTTATTAGTTAATTAAGAAGAAAGTGAAAATTGTAGTTTTAAAGGGATGATACTCGGTCCGTCATTGTTTCCAACATTTTTATTGTTTTGATAACCATTTCCAACATATTGAAACTCGATGGAACCTCCACTATAGGGAGGACTGTTTCATCTCATAGGCACCTAGGATTTCCTGCGCGTGCCTTTTCTCATCGTCGATGCTGCCAGCGTACTCGGCCTCCACGAACTTGACGCCAGGCAACACCGCGGCGGGCGAGCAGTCCACGACGACGTCACCGGTTGATGGGAGGTAGGTGAGCTTCCCTGCGAGAGGGAAGAAGATGGCGAGCACGGTGGCGAGGGAGGACCTCAGGGAACCGACGAGATCGGGATGGGCGGGACGCCGGGGCCCTCGTAGGCCACTTTAAGTCATGCTATCTCGTGCCTCCTCCTTTCCAATCCTTGTACGTACGTCTTCGTTCCCGTTAGGTAGTAGAATACTAGCACCAAATCGGTGGCAGAGGGAGGGGAACCCAGCACCTAATCGGTGGCAGAAACTCGGATTTGATGACGCACCTGGTGAAGAAGGGCATCGGCGATTGTATATCGTCATCTTCCTCACCGGGAGCTCCACCCTAATGATGACGCCACCCCTTGCCCCGTCTTCTCATTTAGCAGGAGCAGTGCCACCTCACACGAGCTATCCCTACTAAACGTCACTACAGCCACTGCTAATTGCAGTATTAAAAGGACCTTGATGTTGTCTAGAGGGGGTGAACAAGAGTATCTAAAAATTAACAACAAATAAAACTTGTGAGGGACCGCGGAACCTCTTCCAATCTACATGGAGCTGCCGCGTCGCGGCTGTTGATTCTAATCCCGTGCACATGTGTTCCAGCATATTAGCTAGGTAATTGCACAAGCATGTGTTTCCCTTAGCAGCTTAGTTACTTGATGCATTTGTAAACGACCAGAACTGTGCTGCGTTCATGGTGCGGTCTAGGAGTCTGATCTCGCCACACCACGATGAAACGTTCCCGTGCTTAGACGGGCGTGACGCAGCGTGAGCGGGCGTGGCGGGGATCTCGGCCGCTTGTTATGACGGCCTATAAATAAAGACCAAGAGGTGTCGTGTCAGGTCGCGCTATTGTGGCTAAATCAATCTGTGTTCTCGTGTTCAAGTACATGAGAGACGTCGTGCGACAGCAAGAGTTTGTAGTTGTGCCGCCGATTAACGTCGAGTCACCGATCAAGGCGATCGACGCCAACACGTGGTATCGAAGCCGTGGATGCAATACAGAGGCTCGGTGAGTCCACCGTGTGAACCTGCGAAGAAGAAGCGAGCGAGTCATCCCTCGGAGGAGCCCGGCGGCGGAGGTGATGGGTGATGCTGGAACGTCAGGCAGCGTGGAGCGCGTTCGGGAGAGCTCGCTCATGTGGCCAATGTTAACCCACTCGAATTATGCAGAGTGGGCAATGTTGCTTCAATGCAATTTTGGGACCCTAGAGATCTAGGACACGATCGATCCAGGTGGTGCCAGTGTCAAGCGATCATGGGATCAGCAAGCCATGGCCAGAATCCTGAGCTCTCCGCAGGAGATGCAACAGCTACTCGGAGTGAAGAAAACTATCAAGGAAGCGTGGGAGGCGATGAAAAGCATGCGAGTTGGTGCTGATCACATAAAGGAAACCAATGCCCAGCGCTTGTTGAAAGATTTCGAGAATATCAAATTCAAGGAGCCTGAGACTGTAGATGAGTTCGCTATGCGCATCATCGGTGCTCTGGCAACAAACTCGTGCACGTCAGGAGAGACGATCAACGATGCCCGAGTGGTGAAGAAGAATGTTGCGTGTGCTTCCCCAACGCTATGCTCAGATTGCAATCTCGATCGAAACTCTGCTCGATCTAAAAACCCTCACCATTGAGGAGCTTGTGGGCAGACTCGAGATGGCCAAGGACCAGCTTGGGATCGAGTCTGTCGGTGATAAGATGCAGAAGTTGTTGGTGTCCGAGGAAGATTGGGAGGCCAAGAACCGCTACCGCCTCATGCCAGACTCGTCATTGACGGTAGGTGGTGATAATAAGGCATGGAGAACTAAGGGCGGTGGCGGCGGAGCACGCGGTTACCATGGAAACAAGAAGGAGCACCCTGTTAAGTCCTCTTCAGATAGACATCCAAGGAGCAAGGGACGATGCAGGAATTGTGGCATCTATGGCCACTGGAAGGAGGACTGCAAGAAGCCACCAAGGAAGGAGCGGAAGGAGGAGGCTCATGTCACTCAGACAGATCAAGAGAACCCCTCCCTACTCCTGGCAACAGTGAGCACAGTGCGTGTTTAGAGGACGTCGTTTGATGTAGAACGTCAGGTGGTGCATTTGAATGAGAAGAAGGTGTATTCAAAAGACCATGATGAAGACAAGGATGTCTAGGTCCTTGACACAGGAGTAAGCAATCACATGACGGGTCGACGTGACACGCTCTCATTGCTGGACATGTCGGTGCGTGGCACGGTACGGTTCGGTGATGGCTCGCTGGTTGATATCGAGGGCATTGGCTCCATGGTGCTTTAGACCAAGAACGATGGTCACAAGGTACTAAACGAGGTCTCTACATTCCTAAATTGAGAAGTAATATTGTTAGCCTATGTCAGTTGGAAGAAGGAGGATGCAAGGTGGTGCTAGAGGATGGGTATTGCAAGGTGTATGACATCGGGCGAGCTTTGCTGGCGTGGGCACCTTGAGTCAAGAACCGCCTCTATCTGTTGAATGTACACTTGGCTGCTCCTGTTTGTCTGATGACAAAGACTGGCGATCAAGCTTGGCTGTGGCATGGTTGTTATGGTCATCTCAATTTCTAGGCGCTCCAAGAGCTTGGTGTGAAGGGAATGGTGGATGGGATGCCCTTGATAGATCGTGTTGAAGAGGTCTATGATGGATGTGTCTTGAGCACACATCAACGACACTCTTTTCCCCAGGTTGCAAGCTATCATGCAAAGGATGGTCTGGATCTTGTGTGTGCAGATCTTTGTGGCAAGATCAGACCTACAACACCAGGAGGAAAGAATTATTTCCTATTGATCATGGATGATTACAGTCGCTATATATGGGTGGAGCTCTTGGCTTCAAAGGATGAAAGTGTTCAAATGTTTCAAGCGAGTAAAAGCTTTAGCTCAAACTGAGCGTAATGTGAAACCGAAGGCATTTTGCAGTGATCGAGGTGGAGAGTTCAACTCTATTGAGTTCAAGGAGTACTGTGATGAGCGAGGTATCAAGCACTTTACCACAGCGCCATACACACCCCAACAGAACGGGGCGGTAGAGAGAAGAAATTACACGGTGGTTGAAATATCAAGATGTCTGTTGAAGAGCAAAGGCCTGCCAGCTGAATTTTGGGGTGAGGCGTTGTCTACTGCAGTGTACCTGCTGAACCGTGCTCCCACTAGAAGCTTGCAGGGGAGAACACCCTATGAAGCATGGCACAACAAGAAGCCCAAAGTGCATCATCTACGCATGTTTGGATGTGTTGTGCATGTGAAGAAAACTGGGCCTGGGATTACCAAGCTCTCTGACAGGTCCACGATGATGGTGTTTATCGGCTATCAAGCCAGGACAAAGGGCTATCAGGTGTATGACCCTGTAGCCAAGAAACTTCACATATCTTGAGATGTCATAATCCACGAAGGACGATCTTGGGATTGGAAGAAAGAACATGAAGCTGATCCGGTGAATTCAGTGTTTGATGTGGAGTACTTCTCTGTTGTCGAACAGGGAACAACAACTGAATCAGAAATAACAGATGGTGATGCAGCAGCTTCAGTTAATCCTAGACAGCATGTTGTAGCCCAAGGTGAATGGAGTATCAACACTGGTTCCCAATCTAGAGATAATCCATCTACACCTCCAGGGAGCCCTGCTCAAGTAGTAGAGTTTGCAACGCCACAAACTGGAGATTTACATGATTCAGAGGGTGTGCCATTGAGATATAGAATACTTGATAATATATTTCACACAACCAATGAAGTACCTATGCAGCAGAAGAGCCAAAGAGTGTAGATGAAGTATTGGTTGAACAGTGTTGGGGAGACGCTATGAACTCTGAAATGGATTCCATTGAATCAAACAAGACTTGGGTACTGTCAGGACTACCTGCAAGACATAAAGCAGTTGGGCTTAAATGGGTTTTCAAAGTGAAGAAAGATCCAGATGGCAACATCATTAAGCACAGAGCTCACTTGGTCGCAAAAGGGTATGCACAGCGTGAGGGGGTGGATTTTGAGGAAGTTTTTGCCCCTGTTACAAGAATAGAGATAGTAAGACTGTTGATCGCCTTGGCTGCTCAGAAAGGTTGGCAGGTGCATCATATGGATGTGAAATCAGCGTTTCTAAATGGTGATCTGATTGAGGAGGTGTATGTGCAGCAACCTCCTGGATTTGTTGTCAAAGGAGGAAGTGATAAAGTGCTAAAGTTAAACAAGGCATTGTATGGACTTTGCTAGGTTCTGAGAGCATGGAACGCAAGGGTGGACAAAGAGTTGTTGAAACTCCATTTTGAGAGGAACCCCTAGAACATGCGGTTTACAGAAGATCACATAGTGATGGTTATCTTCTTGTAGGGGTTTATGTGGATGATTTGATCATCACGAGTCTGAGCAAAGTGAACATTGATGCTTTCAAGAAAGAGATGATGAAGAGCTTTAGCATGAGTTGCGGCTGTTGAGCTATTATCTAGGAATCCAAGTGACACAGAAGGATGGGGTGATTACACTCTGTTAGAGCTCATACACTCTGAAGATCCTAGAGCAGGCTGGTATGAAAGGATGCAATCCTTGTCATGTGACAATCGAGAACAGAATGAGATTGAGCAAGAATGAAAAGTCACCATCAGTTGAAAAAATGAAGTATAGAAGTGTCATTGGAAGTTGAGGTATTTGGTTAATACCAGACCAGACATAGCATATTCGGTGGGAATAGTGAGCAGATACATGGAAGAGCCAAAAGCAAGTCATTGGGTAGCATTCAAGCAAATTCTCATATATCTGTCAGGAGCTGTGAATTATGGTTGCGTATACAAGAAACTAAACAGGTCTGAAGCAAGCATTACCAACTACAGTGACAGTGATCTAGCTGGGGATGTGGATGACACGAAAAGCACTAGTGGTTCAGTGTTCTTGTTGGGATCAAGCCTGGTGACTTGGGCATCACAGAAGCAAAGGGTGGTGGCATTGTCATCATGTGAAGTTGAGTATATTGCAAGTGCAAATGCAGCTTGTCAAGGGATTTAGCTCAGCAGGCTTCTGGGAGAATTGCTCAGAATTCAGACACCGAAGGTGAAGCTCCTGGTGGACAACAAATCGGTTATTGCTTTGAGCAAGAATCTAGTACACCATGATCGGAGTAAACATATCGATGTGCATTATCACTTCATTCGTGATTCTGTTGAACGTGGAGAAGTTGATATACAGCATGTGGGTACTGCAGAGCAGTTGGCGGACATTCTGACCAAAGCTCTTGGATGCATCAAGTTTGTGGAGCTACGATAGTAATTGGGAGTAGTCAATGTGCAGCGTGATTAGGGGGTGAAATGTTGATTCTAATCCAGTGCACATGTGTTCCAGCATATTAGCTAGGTAGTTGCATGATTTTGTTTCCCTTAGCAGCTTAGTTACTTGATGCGTTCACGGTGCGATCTAGGAGTCTGATCTCACCACGCCACGATGAAACGTTCCCGTGCTTAGACGGGTGTGACGCATCATGAGCGGGCATGGCAGGGATCTCAGCCGGTTGTTACGACAGCCTATAAATAAAGACCAAGAGGTGTCATGTCAGGTCGCGCTATGGCGGCTAAATCAATCTGTGTTCTCGTGTTCAAGTACGTGAGCGACGTCGTGCAAGAGCAAGAGCTTGTAGTCGTGTCGCCAATTAACGTCGAGTCACCAATCAAAGTGATCGACGCCAACAGCAGCATTATCATGGCTCAATACGCAACTTCTGCACAACACAGAGATCTCAATAGCAGCTACACCAAGAAACCAATTAAACTCAAACCAAACTTGGAAATGTCCACTATCAAGTCCACGAAGTACCTGCACTCACAAACATGCACAAGCAAGTAGATGAAATGGAAAGTGAGTATTGCAATTCAATATCTAAAAGACAAGACACTCGATTTATCCCATGGTTCAACTCTATACTAAGACTTGCCTATGCATGTCACATTATTGAGGAAACCGCAAAGGCTTCGAGTCTCTTCAACGTTATCCTCTTCTCAAGTCTAACACCAAGGTTGAACTTGAGGTTCTAGTAAAACTAGTTGAATTCTCCGCACGTTGCTGCGAAAATTTAAGAGACATTATTCTAAGTATAATGTGATTGGATAATATATATAGTACGTTTAGAAAGTATTATGCAATACGATGACCAAATATCAGGTTGATAGAATAAGATGTTTCCAGTGCAACAAATTATAGGTGGGTAGAGTGGAGAGGACATCCTAAGATGTATTAAGGTAGCATAGTAATCTTGTAATGGAGGTGTCAGTTTTGAATTTCGTTGGCGCTCTGGTTCATTCGTTGCTAGTTGTCGCAGTCGTGGAGCTACATTTAATAAGCATAAGCTCATTAGTAATTGAATACTAATAATATGAATGTATGCATTTTGGAAATCGAAGGGAAAATCTAGAGTACCTTGAGCTTCAAAGGTATCGATTGTAAGATTGGTATGAAGAACCCTTGGACAAATAATCAATTGAGTTGAAACAGTATATTGGTTATCACTAATAATTGAATTTATCAAGATTGAGTGGTTTTGGGAAAAGGGAACGTATCCATGAGATTGTCTACTGATTATCAATTTTGAAATTGTTTTTAAGGATATAATTATTGCTGAATTGTCTACCTGATTATCAATTTTGAAACTGTTTTTAAGGATATAATTATTTGAACTTTGTTCAATGGACCATGCGGTGAAGGGATCGAACCTTCTCCAGGTTCCATGCTGTTGTATATTATAACTTTGGCTAATAATTACAGTTGCGCAATTGCAAATTTTAAAAAGTGTAAGCTTTGCATAAAGTTGTTTGAAGATATGAACTGTATATTTAGACGTAACTTGGAAATTAATCTTTGGTGCTGTAAAAAATATGAACTGAGAACTGTAGGAAAATATGAACTCAAAAATCAGACGTACCTTAGAAACTAAACTTTGGCTGGAAAAAAGTTGAAAAGAGGCCAATCGACAAAGCAAGTGTAGAGCAGAGGGGCGTCAAAACTGAAACAAACCAATTATTCAGTAGAGCAGAGGGGACGAAAGAGCATAGCGGGCAGAAAGGTCTATGGATGTAACCTTACCTGGGACAATGTCCGGACCATGTCAGTGTTCTGAGGTCTGAATCGCGAGTGTAGCAATCGGAGACATGGGGCCAACAACTTTGAACAAAAGGGGAGCGTAGCAATGGTAGTAAGATGGAACGATATATTAACGTGGGCACAAATAGCCTGGATCACACAAATAATCAGGGCATTATTTTTTTTCCAAAGGAATAATCAGGGCAATAATCACCAGAAACGTACAATTGAATTGGAGAATTGATCAGAGAATTAATCATCTCAGAACACTTAACTGAAACCCCTCATCTACTCAAAGGGCTGGGATCTGATCTGAAGGGAGGAAGACGCGCTGGGAACCATCGTGTGAGCATGGGAAGCCGAATAGAAAGAGTTGCAGGGGTGGTCGAGCTGTTGCACTGTGTGCATGGCAGCATCATTGATAGCAGCGGCATTTTTGGGAGGCTTTTCGCTGTGTGCTATTATAAAAGATTCATCCAGCCCTCGTGCCACTGAAAAGTTCAATCCGGTCTGTGTGACCAACATCATCTTTTTTTTCCTCTATGTCATTCCGTCCGTATTCTGTGAGTTTTCAACGCTTTGACCGTCCTAACACGTGGGTACCCGTCTAAAACAATGTCCAAAATACCTCCTCTCTCATATCCCCTTTGTCTCTGCACAATGGGCCCCTTTTGTAAGGCCATGGGCCTTCTTCTTCCTCCTCTAGTTGTCTTGCGTTGTGCCCGACCATGGCGTCTCCACTCCAGAGCGGGAGCGGCCAGAGAGCGAGGGAGAGGCGGGAGCAAGTGAGGGAGATGCGGGCTGGCGCCGACACGTCCATGTAGGAGGGCATGCCGCAGGGCTCCGCTGCTGCAGGCGGGATGGAGGGCATGCTGCGCTGGCGCCGCAGTCGGAGCACGGCGAGATGGACGAGGTGGTAGCGGCGGACTCGGACCCGGACCCGGACGCGGAGACGGAGGCGGAGGATCAGGAGGAGAGGTGGGCGAGGCTGCTGCCGGAGCCGCTCTCCGACGTGGTGTGGCGCGTCGAGGCATCCGGTGGCGAGCGATGGCCGGCGCGGCTTCCCCTCCTCTCTCAAGCAAGTGAGCACGGGATGAAGATGGGGCTGAGTCAGGCACGTAGCAAGATAAGGAAAGAAAAATAAAAAAGAAAGTGGGGACCACCAATTTGCTGAGATATGTTTAAGTGGCTGACAAATGGAGCCTACTAAAGGGTAAAATGGTTATGTTTGACACCGTAAAAGGTGAAACTGGACGGAATGACGTAGTGGAAAAAACAAAGATGATGTTGGTCACACGGGTCGGATTGAACTTTTCAGTGACATGAGGGCTAGGTGCATCTTTTATAATGGCACATAGGAAAAAGCCACGGTGGTGGTGTTATGTGGTCGAAAGGAAACTGAAAGGGATGACGTGAGGGAGTTGAGCTGTTGGACAATAGCACTGATAATAAGCATCAGACGGATGGAAATAAAAGAGCACAAATATCGGATGGCTATAAAAAAGGTGACGTAGAAGCATGAGAGATGAGATTTAGCTAACATTTATTACTTAGTGGGTATGAACTATACAGAGATATAGGATATCCATGCAATGCAAACTTTCTCATAGCTCACCATGAGCAGGGAGCTTGTTGGGCAATGCTTAGCCATCTAGGAGGCTTCACGTCTAAGAGCAACAAATGTCCAATTAAGATTGACGAAGCTCAATAAGTGCTCGAAGTTTTAGTTGGATCTATTTTGCTCTGTAACACAGTAGCACTTAATCATACAAATACTAATCACTCACCCTCATAAATAGAGGGGTTAGAGAGAGCTTATACAAGACTTGGAATGGATTTAGAATGTTTGGGAAACCAGCACCCTTACCAGGAGGGGTGGGATGGGTATATATACTCACCGCACAAAAACTAGTCTGTTTCAATTCGAAAACTAACTATTATAACCTGCATAGTACACGACACTTCTGCACCAAGGTATTGCACAGCCGTGCCGCGGAACTTGCGCACTACAGCATGTCCCTTTATGCAAGGCGTCTAAAAATGCCTTTATAAAAGTCATAAAAATGCCTTAAAAATCTTTTTAGGAGTAATTGAGAATGCCTCCTATAAACTAGACTCAAAAGATCTTTTGAGGCATTTTTTTCAAAACGCGTTCCAATATTAACATATAAAAGGCATTTTCTAGATGCCTATAATACTTTTCAAAGGCACTTTGGTATAAGCCTTCAAACATATATGGAGCTGAGGCTAACCAACTCATACATGTGGCAATTTGCTACTAAGTAATATTAGAACAGCACAAACCCTAAATTTATCCACATTAACAGCACAATCCAAACATTTAAGTTATAGGCATACACGGTTATATTGTAACCAAATACAATCAATAAGTTTAGCCTTCAAACGTTGAATGATGCAAGTTTTTTCGTTCCTTTCTAAGAGTGTCCACATCACAGCTATGCATATGCAAGTGTAAATCCATTGCCTCAGTGCCAGTATTCATCAATGTTCAAAAACTAAACACATGTTACTTCTGCTTGAAATAAACTTGTCCACATCCAACTATACACCTATATGTTGTCCTCACTTGGCAATTGCTCCTATTGAAACCAAATATGTCCTAATGAGTGAAGATATATAATATACTAGTCTGCTGATGTAGTGCCGTAAGAGATAGTAGCTTTAAACATTTTGGTGAATATGCTTTTGTTAGAAAAAATAAAGCTCCTTAATTTAGATGAATTTTTTGCTTCGCGCAGCCTAGAGAAACAACGGGTCAACGCACGCGAGATAACTTGAGCAATACACATATCATCATCCCACCTGTTTGATATTTGTGGGTGCGATGCTCTTCCGCACTATCCATCTTCTGCCTCTAAATTTAACTTAAAGCTAGTTAAAAAAGGTGTCAGTTGAGAGTTTGACGGAGAAAAAAAAACGGCCCAAATGGACCTTACCAAACTGGTTCTTAGGATCGCACGCATGCATACAGCGTGATCCACCAAACACACTACAATATCCTCCCGGAAAGCGAATACAAAGCCAATAGGGAAATATTACACGTACCAACCACATGATCATTAATCTAAACACTAACTCCGTAAGCCAACGCAAGGACGCAGTTCACAGAGGACACTCTTGCTAACTCTTCCCTCGAGAAATCGTTCCAGTCGTCGGGGTGCACGGTCCAGCCGGCCTTGGCGACCTGAGCCGCTGGAAGAGCGCCCGCTGCCGGAGGTGCTCGCGGAGGCGGAGCCAGTCGTGGACGCAGTCCGGCACCACGGCGGCGAGGCACCGCTGGACCCGGTGCCCGGCGTTGGGCACGCAGAGCGCGCCGTGCCCGATGCAGCGCACGGCCGCGTGCGCGTACGTGTCGGACGTCGGCACAAACGGCGAGAAGCGCTTGGCCTTGGCGACGCTCGAGGCCATCTTGGTGCTCACGAACAGCGGGGCCTGCAGCATCCGTCGCCGGTAGTGTTTGTCAGAATAAATTAATGATTACTTAGAGTTGTCCTAATCTAAATCATCTAAATTTGACTAATAAATTTATTATAGAAAAACCCATATAATTATAACATCAAACTAGTATCACTGTATACACCATAAAATATATTATCTTGTATTTCATTGGGTTGATAGATATTAATACTCTTCTATATAAAGTTATTAATTTGAGTGATATAAAATTATTTATTTTGAGACAGAGGGTTTTCTTGTGGGACAAAAAAATATGATTGGCCTTATTTAGATGGTTAAAGTTGAAAAATTTGCAACTGTAGCATTTTTATTTGTATTTGGTACTCCCTCCGTTCTAAATTATTGTTCACTTTAATTTTTTTTGTTCTAGACATATTATTTATCTAGGTACATAGCAAAATATATGAACCCAAAAATTCAAAGTGAACTATAATTTGAAACGGAGGGAGTAATTATTATCCAATTATAAATTAACTAGGCTCAAAATATTCGTCTTGTAATTTACATATAATTTATATAATTATTTATTTTATTTATCTATATTTAATACTCTATATATGCGTAAAAAATAGATATAACATTGATGTGATGGAGAAACAGTGAAAAAACTTTGGCCTTGTTTAGATGCGCAAAAAATTTGCATTCTGACACTGTAGCATTTTTGTTTGTATTTGATAATTATTGTCTAATCATAGTCTATCTAGGCTTAAAAGATTCATATCATGATTTATAACCAAACTATATAATTAGTTATTTTTTATCTATATTTAATGTTCTATACAAGCGGCTAAAGATTGATGTGATAGAGTGAGAGTGAAAAAACTAGCAATTTTGCTAGTAACTAAACAAGCCCTTTGAACTAAACAAGGCCACTACACTGATGCCTCTGGTACACTGCGTCACTGACAGAAACTTCAATGATGTCTCCGGTACACCGAGTCACTGAGGCCACATGAGCACGTGAGCTGTGTAAAAGTTACTCGTAGGTAGCAATTAAAACACATGTCCTTGGTACCAACTACTCTATGCTAAAATATCTGTCCTTTTCATTTTCGTATCATAAATTTAATTTAATTTATACAAATATATATAATATTTATATCTCTAAATAAATTGATTAAAAATCTATATTTATAATCTTTTTAATAATACTAATTATGTATTATAATTATTAAAATCTTTTAAATATATAATTGCTAGCTATTGTTTTTCAAGAAGTATAAACGACAGATATTTTGATACAGAAGGAGCATCTGTGACTTACCGAGTAAAATATCCCAAAAAGAAGGGAGAAATAATTTTTTTTTTCTTGCACATGTATAACAAATCATATAATGTTTTGAAAGTATTTTTAATCTTAAAATGATAATGTAGTATTGTCAAATCGGTAGTACTCAAACACGACTTCTATTCAACTGCTATTTCTTTTTCTACAATATGTAGCTTTCATTGTACACCTAGATTCACGATATATTTAGATATACGATAAAAGTTAAGAAAAATCTATTATCTATTACCTACCTAATAATAAAACAAGAAAATTTCTATCTGCGCTACACAAAAAAGTGGAAGGACTTTAATATGTTTTAAAATAGAATAGGGTTCCTAATGCAAATTATTGGAGATCTTGTAAAATTCACCAAAAGTCATAAAATTAGAAAAATACCAAACTAGTTTTATTAGTTTCATAAAAATATGATCTACCATATATGTTATAAATCTTATTAGGTTATGTTTTATCTATAAATGTGTTAAATTATCTTTGCGTATGTTGTATGCATATAGATTCAAATATATGATGTCCTCTTGGTCATTCTCCCCCAAGTTTTCACCAAACTTTTAGTTATCAAATTCCTACAAGATAAGTCTTGATTCATAACGCTTACTTTTCAACATTGTTATGTTTGTTTCTACGTTGAGTTTTCAGGAGAAAGATTTACATCGTCCATATAGTTTTGATAAAATAAACTTATTTATAACAAAATATTGAGAAAAAAGATTTACAACATCTATGTTGTTTTGATAAAAAAATTTATTTATATTTAAATATGGATTAGTCAATGGTACAACTAATTTCAGGAATTGGAATGTTTGGCGGTATGTAATTCTTGACAAGAGCTACAATATGAAAAAATAAAGAGAAATCTCATGTCATAATCATGAGCGAAGAGATCAATCCTAATACTTAAATAAAAATATTATGGAAACTGATGTCCATGAGCAGTATGAAAAAGCGACAAAGTTATAATGTATTTATTTATATCTAAATAACGATGCCGCTTTGCAACAGAAGGAAAGTATATCAAGGTGTATTTTAATTCGATATAGGTTTAATAGGATATTGTTATTACTGTGAACATTAACATATATTATCAATGTGATTGCCATCATAAAATAAATTATAAAAACATAAAACATAAGTACCATTTTTGTTATCATTTGAAATGCATTTTAGTAGTTTTGTTTTTATCCTGTGGCAACGCACAGGCATATTTGCTAGTCAAAATAACTTATCAATTAAATTATAAATTAGAACAAAGAAAGTATATATGAATAAATATATAAAATGCTAAATGTTCTAACTTACCTGGCATTGGATATCAATCCCTTTGCTTCTGTACTCAACGTAGAGGCTCCTTGAAAATTGAGAAACATACCTGCTTGACATTTTTACTCCAAAGTTTAGATCCAGATCCGATGCCACTTAAAGCCATGTACTTTATTAGTACCTATAAAGTTCACAAAAATACAAAATATGCCTGTAAAGACTCAGTAAATTATTACCGTTTGGTGGCGGCATAGATCGTGTAGAGAGGGAAGGAGGGGATGGCCTCCGTTGACCCGGATCCGATGTTCACGATGGCGCCCCTCCGGCGAGCCACCATCCCGGGCAGCACCGCCGCCGTGATCTCGGTGAGCGCCCACAGGTTCACCCGTATCATCTTCACCCATGCGTCCACGTCGAACTCGTGCAGGTACACGGCGCACGGCTTCGCCACGCCGGCGTTGTTGACGAGGACCCCCACGTCGAGCCCGTCCACGGCCTCCCGGAGCCGCCGCATCGCTTCTTCACCTGTCAAATGCGTATCACAACAGATGATCAGTTGTTGTTACAGGCACAGCAGATTCAATCGATCATGCGGATCGCGTTTGTTTCACACCTTGAGCCGTGGAGACGTAGGAGAGGTCGAACACGACCGTCTTGGTCTGCACGCCGGCATGAGTCTTGGTGATGGTGTCCGACACGTCGCGGAGCTTGTCGGGATCGCGGCCGACGAGGACGATATTGAGGCCCCGGCGCGCGAGCTCAAATGCCATGGATCTGCCGATGCCAGACGTCGGGCCCGTGACAACGGCCCACGCGCCGTAGCGGCGAAGAAGGTCCGTCGTCGGCCACCAGCGCAGGAAGCTGGGGAGGCCCAAGTAGGCCAGCAGGCGAAGTGTGACGGCGCCGAGGTAGAGGGCGCCGAGAGCCGCCAGCAAGTGGAACCATGGAAATCGCTGCTGCAGCTGCTGGATTTCACTAGAGTGGACCTCCATCTCTCTCTGAGACAGACTCTCCCTGTTACGGCTGCTCTCCATGCTCCCCTTGTTTTGTGCCGTGTATATTTACTACAGGGCGGCAACACTGTTAGCATGCGGCGCTCTTCGTGAATGTGGACGCAATGCTGCAGAATTTCTAGAACAGTAGTAGTATAATTTTTGAGGCAACTGGAGCCACGAAAATTTTTCGACTTTGCGTAGCACTTTCGTTTGTATTTGATAATTAGTGTCAATCATAGACTAATTCGGTTTAAAAGATTTGTTTCGTAAATTATAGATAAACTGTATAATTAGTTATTTTTTTACCTATATTAAATATTCCATGCATACGTCTAAAAATTAATGTGACGAAGAGAAAATGTAAAAACTTAAAATTTTATATACATCTGAACAAGGCCTAGATAGTTAAGGTAAAGAGAACGAACATAATAACTGAAGACAATATAAAAATGGCCCGCTTGTATTAAGGCCTCATTCGGCAGAGGTCAGCTTCGCTAGAGAATCTTTTTTTTTCTGTGTTTTAGCTTCATGAGCTGCTTGAAACTTAATCTGTTTTGCCAAACCAAACACGTTTGGCTAAACAGCTTCTTGCCCCCGATCGAGCAGCACCGCAGCCTAGGCTCGCCGGCGGCCCCGCTCCCGCTCGGCCTAGCCCGCGGCCTCGCTGCGGCCCCGCCGCGAGCTAAGCCCCGGTGGCCACGCGCTCGCCGGCGGCCTGGCCCGTGCCTCCGGCGCGCCCACGCCGTCGCCTCACCCGTGCCGCCGCTCGCCTGCTCCCCGAGCACTTGCGGGCGACACCCTTCCTGGCAGCCCCTCGGCCCCCACGACGGCGCCCTGGCAAGCCATGCTTCGGGCAGGCCACGCCCCCGCGAGCCACACTCCTGGCTCGTAGCGGTCGCGGCCCCGGCAAGCGCCGACCCAGCGTGCCATGCCCTGTCGACAAACTTTGCGCCCCATCGCCTCCTGAGCATGCTCTCCCTCTCTCTGCGTTTGGGTAGGGGAACAAAAGCATCTTTTTGTGCAGAGTGGGACCTCCACATAGGAGGTGAAGCTGTAAAAAAAATACTATTTTCATTTCTCTCGTACTCCGTCTCTTTGTAAATAGAGAAAAAAGAATAGCTTCAACCATGAAGCTATTTTAGAAATAATTGTTTGGCGCAAAAAAAAAAACAACTGACAGCTTCAAGCTGTTGTGAACCGTGCCAAACAGGCCTAAAACCATCGGCGTACCTGCAAACTGTTACTTGCATCAGCTGTATTTATGGTTGTCCCCGTAGACAAGGATGAAAAAAAATTGTTTGCATATATATACCAAACATACATTGGTATAAAATATATATTTTAATCTAAAAATATAAAATATATTATCAAATCTATAATAATGATCACTGAAGCATAACCTAGTATTTATTTTTAGAATTACACGGTATAACGCAGACGCTCATAATATGCACGCACACTTATTTCTACGAATACACGTACTTAAATTTATCCTTACTTCTATGAGCATCTTCGAATTCCTACGAATACACGTACTTAAATTTATCCTTACTTCTATGAGCATCTTCGAAGAACCGAGCAGCCGACACTTCTGGAGATTCCTAAAACCACAGACGTCTTGTTATGGATGATGTTCATTTCCACATTACAGTCTGGATTGGGCTGGTACGTGGGCCAGCGTACAGGAGGGGAAGGGAGAAGAGAAAAGTGAGGAGGGCTTCTGTCAATTGTTGGGCTGCCAATGGGAGAAGGGTATGGCAAGGATATGGCCCGGCTGTATTGGAAGAAGGGAAGGATAAAAGTTTAGGGACTTTTTTTTTTGTATAAATCGATATCCAAATGGTGTCAATGATAAAGAATTTTTTTGGTGCCAAAAGTAAATCCTTAAAAACACATCAAAAACTGAAAATGTATATGGTGAAATTTTAATGAAAGTTTTGGAAAAAAAAACTTAGAGAATGGTTTTGCATAAGTAAACAAACCCAATTTTAATTTGTACTAATATTTTAAAAGGATTCAAGTTTGGTGTTTTTAGCACGAGTAAAAGCATAGGGTGTTACACCCACGTGTGGATAGTGGAATCGCGAACAATTTAGAGTGAAAGTAATACTACTTACATTTACTTATATAAAGAAATAAATTGTGATCATTAAATGAATGTTCCTAGATGGTCTGCACAATGATGTGGGCAAATAAATACATGTTACTGGATGTTGTGCTAGTAATGTGATAGCTTACATGAGAAGCTTGGTACGCATGGTTATGTGAGCAAATAATGTAATAAACCACTATGCAAATAACATATCTTGCATGTTGTTGTGGGGATACGAGATGATTCGAAATAAAACTAACTCATATTTACTTATCTTAAAAGATAAACTATGAATGTTTGTGGATAGTGGGACATATCGATATGGACAACTAAACACATTCTAGTGAATATTTTGGTTCATTGATGTGGATAATTTGAGTGAAGAGATAACTACCAAAAGTAAATATTACCATGGGCCTAAATGCGGACTGCCGTGACGGACCAAGTGACCAAGCAAGACCCAAGCTCCACCAAAAATCCAATTGTGCGGTCACTTGCATGTTTCCAATTTGAGCCAAAGATTCAACCGCCCGTACTTTCTTTTCTTTCTTTCGTGCTACTCTTTCATTTCCTTTACTGCTTTTGTGCTTTTCTTTCATGTTCCTTTCATGGCCACGTCAATTATGAGCCAAGGAGAGGAGGATGACCAGCGAAGGTGTCCAACTCATCTTCTTCCTGGTGGAGGCCTGGTTCAGTTGAAGTTGGAGTTCATCTCGGGCTCAAGAGCAATCCCGGGTAACAAAGGTATCAAAATCTGCGTGTATGCATTTTTGTATTGTGTTATAACATGATTATGTTGATTTTGATGTCGTGCCTATGCAAGCTTGCTCTCTTTTGCTAGGCCATCCTTGGCAATATGATATGATAATGATGTTGTACGCCATGGTAGACAAAATAAATTTACTTTCACGTCTAAAGGAAAGAACATTAATTTGCTTCCTTTGACTCTTGGTGAATTGTGAAATATCAAAAAGAACTTGCTAAAAAGAAAAAGAATGAGCATGCTAAATATCCTCCCAAACCAACAAATGATGAACCTAATAATGCTAAAATGAATGCAGATGTTTTATTTGCTTTTAAATATGCTTTTGCTGCAATAGATGATCATAGTGAACCATAGTATGCTTTAGCTTGCAAATCAACTATATGTTCCATTGATCCTGCTCCTAGTTCTATGATACTTGTTGGGACTAACCTTTTGCAAGATATTCAAGGATGAATTATCAGTAGGGAGACCACCATGGCCGCCACTTCTGCATGGGATTGTGTGCCAAGATGAACGATTACTTCCAGTGCCACCAATGTTTCCTTCTTTGGGAGAAGAAGATCTACTTCAGTCGGGAACGACTTCAATTCAAGAAAGGGAGGATGACAAGGACATGGCCACGTCCAACTCATCTTCTTCCTGGTGGTGGCTCAGTCCAGCTGAAGTTGGAGTCTATCTCGGGCTCTAGGAGCAGTCCCAGGTAATGTAGTCGCCCAGGCCTCATCCTGACTCTGTTTTTGATGATCCAGATATGCTTGGAAATATAATTTCATAATTTATCCAATGCAATTGGAATCACATCAAAATCCCTTCTGAGTCCATTAGAATTGTCGAAACAAGTCTGCGTCCAGAAACTGTCACAGTGTTCTGACACCATCTTTTGGTCCATTGGGTCATGTATCATGTTGAGCCCATTAGGGGGCGCGTCCAGAGGGGGTGATGCCCAAGACTCTCTATTATGATGCCATCGCTCTTGTTTAGGTTTGAGTTTTTCTTAGTTCTTGATTTCCTCGAGGAACTAGACATTGCTGCTGCAATTGTTAATCGCGTAGATTCGTTTGCATTCCAGCCACGGCCCTATTCTTGATCTTTTTTGCATGTTGGCACATAGATCATTCCAATAATACTTGAACTCCTTTTCAATATCATAAGCCTCATGTTCATCTGTAATTTCAAATTGCGTTTACTTGTTCTTGTCGGTGTTCTCGATTCGCTTCAAGGAAAGCCTTCTCGGCGATGTTAATCATGTGTGTGTGTGTGTGGTTGATAACCATCTAGGCAGTGGTCTAACGGTTGTGCTGGACCGGATCAATCTTGGTTCAAAGCCTAAGATCGTGAACATCAAGACTTATGATCCTAGGCCTTGTGCACATCATATACTTTAACACTTTTTTATGCACATCATATACTTTAACACTTTTTTATACTCCAGTTGCCTCAATTGTTTTGTTGAGTTCAGACGATGTTCTACGATGTTTAATGTGATGTTCGTGCAATGTTCGATGATATTTTTTACAATGTTCATGTTGTATACGTGTGATGGTCTACGATGTTTTTACGACGATACATGATGTTCTCTATATTAACTTATGGCATATAACCTAAGTTATACATAAAAGTTATTTGTGTAAGTTATATTTTTTGTAACATTGTAAGTTACATGTTTCATGTAATAAGTTATATGTATTAGTCATCTGCATAACTTTGTAACGATGAAGATCACGAAGTCATGTATAAGTTATTAGATGTATACGTTATACATATATGTTATTGGTGAAAATTGTGCATCTGCCTTTATAACTTTTCTTTCTTTTGCTAAAAATAAAAAACTTTAAAAAGAAAAAAGGAAAGTTGCGGATTTTTTTTTTGCAAAAGGGGAAGTTACGGGTTGTCTGAAAATCGTTCGCTCATTCTAGTTTGGATGAACATTCGCCAACTAATATTGTCGACGTTGCACCCTGGACAGCGGTGTGGGCCCCTTGGGTCCTTCCCACTCGAAAGTGTGTAGTTTAGATGAGAATTATAATAAATTTGGAGATTGAGAATAAATTAAATTTATTTAGAAAATAAGATTGGTTTATTAGGAATGGAGAGCTGAGTCTAAATCTATATTAAATCTTTCTCTAGTTTGCCTCAAAGTCAAGTCCCCTACAGACTATGGACATAAAGGTCATCAATGTAATTGTTTAAATCTTAAACAAGAATAGGGCATTGTTTCTCTTCTCCTATACCTCTACATCTCGCTGCCTCACCTCTCTCTCTCCCTTTCCTTGTGCCTCCCTCTCTACCCTAGTTGTCGCCACCTCCCTCTCTCACTGTGCATACACCACCAACATCCACCCGCCTAGCAAGGTCCATCACACATATGCTAGTAGATTATTGATGTGTATATTTTATATGGAGATTGATATATGCTAGTAGAATTTACAAATATATGTCCCCTGTCTCATGCACCTCCCTCTTACCTTAGCTGCCGCCATGCCCCTCTCCTCGTGTGCATACACCACTACCATCCACCCACCTGGCAAGGTCCATCACACAAAGGGGTTAAGCATTCGTCAAAGGCTTTACGGCAAAGGCTTTGCCGAGTGCTGCACTCAGCAAAGACCTGTCGGCAAAGACTTCTTTGCCGAGGGTCAGGTGTCGGACACTCGGCAAAGATAAAAATTTTAAAAAAAAACCATCAGCCCTTAGCCTTGGTCTTTTTTCTAAAATTTTTCCACACTTTGCGTCAACGGGGATTTAAACTCATGACCTCTCTCTCGCACAATTTCTACCTTAACCACTACACTACACCATCATATGTGTCTATAAGTAGTTTTAGTTCCCCATATATTATATCAAACCGAGTGTAAATTACTTTTTTAATGCCCTAAACAAATTCAAATAAAAAATTGTCAACTACAAAGTTTTATAACTTTTTAAAATCTATACTTTTCGTTTAGGAAGTTTTTCCATCCGAGGTCGTTTACAAAATTTAAATTTCAAATTTAAGAAATTTAGCATGGCAAGATGAACTCAAATGAAAAAGTTGTCAACTATAATCTTTTATAACTTTTCGAGATCTACAAACCTTATTTTTGAAGTTTTTCCATCCGAGGTTATTTAAAAATTTATATTTTCAATTTTTAAAATTCAAATGTAGTTTAACATGGCAAAGGTGAACTCAAATGAAAAAGTTTTCAACTGTAGTATTTCAAAACTTCTCAAGATTTTGGTTGTTTGGTCATTTGTTCATCCAACATGATCGTTCTTACATAATATTCATAATTCTGATATATCCTCTCTAATAGTTTTATGAAACTTTGTAGAGAGATGTAGAATTTATAAACAACTTTACTATTGATTTGTTAAATGAAGAAATGATCAATACAAACTTTGTAGATCTTAAAAAGTTATGAAAGTTTATAGTAGAAAATTTTTTTATTTAAGTTAATTTAGTGTCTCAAAATTTATTTTTAAAAATCTCTTTGCCGAGTGTCAGGAGTTTGGCACTCGGCAAAGACATCTTTGCCGAGTGCCAGCTGCCAGGAGTTTGGCACTCGGCAAAGGCCTCTTTGCCGGGTGCCAAGTCTGGCACTCAGCAAAAACTTTCTTTGTCGAATGTCCAAGATTTAGCACCTGTAAAGAATATATACTCGGCAAAGTCACGATTTCCGGCGGTGATAAACTAGTTTCCAAATGTTTTTTGAGTAGCGTGTGGCCAACTGGCCAGGGACCTGCTGCATCTTCCATCATCGGGTCCTGTGCTCAAAGTATATCTCGGTAGAGTCACGGACACACAGGCACATGCAGGGCCAAAAGACCCCATCCGACATCGCATTCACAACTACTACTTTCGACCCATTGAAAGTGTGTTTTAGATTTTTTCTGATTTTTTGTTTGATTATTGTCTTATTTTAAAATTTTATGTAAATATTATTTATTTTATTATGATTTATTTTATTATTAAAAATATTTAATAATTTATTTATTTTATTCTTTGCTTAAAATTTTTAAATAATACAAGCGGTCAAACAAGAAAAATTTCGATAAGACAGAGGGAGAAAAACTAGCTAAGCTATCCTTGCGGCCCATGAATTACCAGTCAAGTCACGAATCATGCGATGCTGTGGCGATCACAGTGCCGCGCTGCTGGCACGCTGCTGCCGACGGCATTCCGGGCATCCAGGCAAGTTTGTTCGAATTGCTTGAGGACACACATAATGAGGGGACGAATTCATGTCAAAATTGCGCAGCGGATTCATTTGCTCCACGTAAGACACAGTAATCCTCTATTTTTATTCAATTTGCTTCGGACCGTTGTGTTAATCCAATGAACCGTCCTTTATATACAAAACAAAAAAGTGATGATGGCTAAAAAACCCCTTCACTTAAAACACTTGGATGTTGTTCGCAATTGTCCGTGATGTTATGAGGCTGTTCAGCAGGTAATATTTTGGCTGAAGTAGGATTGAACCTGAATCTGGGCCCTGTACAATCAGCCAAAATCAGCTGAAAGTATCCCACCCGAACACAGCCTATAATTGTTACCAAAAAAAAAGATGTCTAGCAGGCTGACCAACAAAATTCTTAAATGGCGAGGGGAAAATATATTTGCCTATTACCCTATTTGGCAACTTCAATAGCTAGTAAAGTCATTTTTTAAAAGAAATTTGCTCTATGAACAACTTTGTAGGTGAAGCTGAGCTATTTTTAGAAAATTGATTGGCAAAACATATTTACGTATAGATTAGAAAGAGAAACGAAGAAGAGAGCCATGATAAATTACTTTGTTCAGCTTTATCCTAACTCATGTATGTCTTTATGAGATGATGAGAAAAACAACTTCATCCATATATAGAGCTGCTTTGGAAATAAGCGTTTGACAATAAAATAAACAGCTCCCAATAGGTTATCAAACCGTTCCCGCTATGCCAAATAATAGACCCCTATATATCGCCAGTGGGTGCGCGTAATGTAACCGCACAACTTGGTGTAGATTTGACGACTTACATCCATGACAAAACAATTATACACACAAAAAGGGGGCACACGTACTTGTAATAATAATTATAAGTGTATGACCATCTTATATGCTACTCCGTAATATATTATATCACTGTTGAACTCGGCGCAGATTTGCATGAGTACGACCATCTTATACGTAACCACACAACTCGGTGCAGATGTGTACTGGTACTTTATATAACTTACTTATCACCGTTGAACTCACAGCTGCAGAGATAGGACTGGCCCAGCGAGCTAACCAGCTAGTTTGGGCCAACTGCACCTGATGCATTGGCGTTGGGCGTTGTTCCGGCCAGCTCGCCGCGTGAATGGGCGTCGTTGGCTCGACGACCGCCGCCGCGGAGGACGGCTCTGTGCTGCAGGTGCAGGCGGATCCGGTACCAGTCGTGGACCCAGTCCGGCACGAAGCCGGTGAGGCACCACTGGAGCTTCTGGGCGGCGCCGGGGACGCACAGCGGGCCGCTCCCGATCCACCGCGCCGCCGTGCGGGTGTACTCGTCCGCCGTCGCCACGAACCACGGCCGGAGCTTGGCCTTCACGGCGCTCGACAGCATGCGCGTGTGCACGTAGAACGGCACCTGCAACGCACACGCACGCATACAAACATGAATTACGTATTTAAGCAGATCGATCGTGTACGGTTAATGACTGTGTAGCTATAGTGCTAGTGTGTACTGTCAATAGTCACGGGTCTCGATCGCCAGCTTTATAGCTGATGCGAGGTATTGAAACCGACCGGTAATATGATCAGTAAGTACGGACCTGGTATTGGACGTCGATTCCTTTGCTCTTGTACTCGACGTAAAGGCTTCTGGAGAGCTGAGCGACATACCTGGACAGAATGAACGTAGACCACATATTAATATTTATTTCTATTTATATTTATGATGAGTAGTTGTCGTACGATGATCATGAAGAAGTTAATTTTAAGGTTGACACACTAGCTAGACGTTAGTAGGATCGGACATGTGTTAAGGTTGACGTGGGCGCGCACTCAAGGCACGAAAGATATATTATATTATTTTGTTTAGTGACTAGACTAGACAGCATGATATATACTCCTTTGTCTCCGAAAAAAATCAATTTCAAGTTAAAAAATTGTTTCCAAAAGACTCGATTTCTAAAGGTAAATGGTCCACGTATCCACATTAATATCTCTCATAGATCGGGTCACATTTAACAATTTAACACAACTCCTCTCATGTGTTGTCATTATATTGGATACTCCAAACAATATTAATTAATTAGCGTTCTCGGTAACTTAAGAGCTGTTAAGGTTTAGCCGTTTAATGAAGGGTAGCATTGTCTTTTATCTTCATTATTAATCTGCCATGAAGTTGGTAGGAATTCATTCTTCGAGAGTCAGAGATCGAGAGTATTATTTTAAAGATAGAACTGGCTCAATTTTTTACATATTAATTGGATACATGAGGAACATAACTCTGTCGGGGTGCTCATGATAAATAAAGTTGTTAAAAATTAGAAGCAGTGAAAAGAAAAACACTTCCCAGTGCTCTAAAATTGTTAAAATGGAATATATACATACGTCTAATAAGGTCATCTCATGTCAAAAAATTAATGATTTGTGCCAACACACACGCATCTTATTTGTCATTATCCTTTCATAGAAAAAATTGTCTCTTATGATATGTGATAAAACATATTAAAATCTATTATCAAAGCAGATAACATGTTTGGTTCTTGATGATCCAAGGATCCTGGACGTCACAAGAAAACTTAGTTATATTTCTTGCCAATAAAATATAACAACTTCCTAATTAAATTAACGTAGAATTGAACAAAGGTTTTAAAATTGTACTTTTGTATTATTATATCAGAGAATCTTTTTGTGAAATCATTTCAAAATATAAGTATGTGTATATATTATGCAAGTCCTTCCAAAAAAAAGCGTGTAGTCACATATATAGCTGGTTTCGAACGTGTACCGATTGTCATATATAGCTGTTATAACAACTAAAGATCGATACGTACAGTTAGTTGTTCAGACTTTCATGACAACTCCGACGCTGCACGCTAGCAGCTAGCTTGTTTTAGCAAAATCGTTAGAACGAAAGGAATGAAGCATATATAATTAATGCCACATGACGTGTACGTACTTTTTGGTGGAGCTGTAGACGGTGTAGAGAGGGAACGACGGGACGGCCACCGTGGAGCCAGAGCCAACGTTGACGATGGCGCCCCTCCGGCGCGCCAGCATCCCCGGCAGCACCGCGGCGGTGACCTCCGTGAGCCCCCACAGGTTCACCCGTATCATCCGCACGAACCGCTTGATGTCCGCCTCGTGCAGGTACACCGCGCCCGGCGTGTTCACCGCCGCGTTGTTCACCAGCAACCCCACGTCCAGCCCCTCCATCGCCTCCCGGAGCCGCCGGATCGCCGCGTCGCCTGCCACGAACGCAATTCAGACGCCGACGGTCGATATGATGTAATTGTGTGGATCTCAAAATCTCATGCATACATATGCCTCGTCGTCTCAGTCTCACCTTGAGGGGTGGCGACGAGGGAGAGGTCTAGAACCACGGTCTTGATCTTCACGGGGTGGAGGGACATGATGGCGTCGGAGGTCTCCTGGAGGTTGTCGGCGTTGAGGTCCAGGAGGACGAGGTTGAGGCCCCGTCGCGCGAGCTCCATGGCCATGGACCGGCCGAGCCCAGAGGTCGGGCCAGTGACGATGGCCCATGAGCCGTAGCGATGGAGGTCCTTGGGACGGCGCAGGCACCACACGAGGTAGGCGAGGGGGCGGCCGCAGATGGTGGCGATGTACAGCGCGCCGAGGCAGGCCAGTGAGACGAACCAGACAGGCACGTCCTCCATTGTCTCTGCTTCTTGCTAGCTCCTGCAGGGGTACACAGCAGATGCCAATATTTGACTGTGTAGCGGTGCAGTGGCGGCAAGAGGTAGCGCGATACACATATATAGACCATACAATATGTGGGTGCCATTTGCAGTATCTGTTTATGTCCGATGTGGTCGACTGTAGCTCGTAGCTATTAATTCCAACTCACCAACTAACTTGAGAAGGCCTAAGCTATTAATCCTTGTTGGTGTTCGACACAACTATCGAACACCCGAAGGAGAGCATGAACGAAAGTAGAACAAAGCAAACGCTTACAGAGCGATCAACAGAGGGAAGATGATTTCTTTCATTAGTCTCCGTGTGTCTTACAAAGCCCCCCTCGGGGGTATTTATACTGACTCCGGGACCTCCCGGTGACCCTTTTACCCTCTCGTACTCTCGGAAGCACGCACTTGGAGCTGCATCCGCCTGAGGGTAAAACCGTCCACCAGACGTCACCGTACGCGATGACTGCCCCTCCGGCCCGTCGCTTCATGCCTCGGCCCGACACGGCCCACGATGACCCGGAGAACCGCCTTTGGCCCAACTGTTTCTCCCTGCAAAAAACGAAGTGAACAGATTGACGCCGCGGCATTCGACCACGACTTTCGCCGACTCAGATGGCTTCCGACCCGAAATAGCTTCCGACAGATGGAATTACCATCCACTTCCGCACACTTGAGCCATTTCAAAACCACAATGATTACGTGGCCGTCTTCCGCCGACCGACGCCTCCACGCTTCCGTGAGTCAACGCCTCTCTCTATCGGGGCGCCTGCTGCGACCGACTTTTGCAAGACGTATTAGATGCGACTTTCGCAACCCTGAAGGCTGATCGGCTTCCGCACGACGTATTAGATGCGACTTTCGCTATCCTGAGGGCTGATCATCTCCTTAGCCATCACCCTTTGGGTCGTTTCGCTGGGCGTAGGGTGGTCATTATCGGGGCCCACCCCAACAGTAGCCCCTCAACACCATTGCAAGCGTTCTGTTCACGATATGTTGACTCCTCTTTCGTCCAGCGCCGTCCCTAGGACGTTCAAAAAGGTTTTTTTTGAACGGCCACTGGCCGATTCGCATTGGTAACCGCGCCGAGTGGGACCGGCGCGACTGTTCGCTCGCGTCGTTTCGTTTGCTGCCTATATAAAAGGGGCGGCGGGAGGTGTAAACGGCACGCCTTATCAGAATTGCCACTTCTCTCGGCCCTTCAGCTCCTTCAGCCTTCTCCCACCGTGGTCTTTCGAAGTGAAGCCTGGTCCGAGACTTTCATCTTAGCTCGGTAAGTGCTTTCTCATCTGTCTTTCGTATGTCTTCCTTTTTGTCGGTGTTAGGTTTCGCCTAGTAGTTATTATTTTTTATTCTTCTTTCTTTCACGTTTTTAGATGGCGTGTGAGTCCACATCCGCTCGCGGTTCTGATTTGTCTCTTTCGGGCACTGGCACCGCGTGCGAAAGCAGTTCCGATTCTTCTCGCACCAGAACTCAGGTGGAAACGAATTCTGGGAGAAACTCGGCTTCCGTTTCCAATTGTTCTAAAACTATTTGAGAGGAGCTATTGACGGTTGATGGTGATGATCAGGCGGAAGTTGAAGTTGATATTGAGCGTTTGTCTGGGGCTGCGAAAGTTGACCAGGTTGAAATGGGTCAAGGGCCCGTCGAAAGCGAACATCGTGATGATGATTTGGAGGCCAACCTTGTTGAGGAGGTTGGTGAAAGTGAAGGACGTGTAGTGTAGTCTCGCAAGGGTCAGGGTAAGCCAATTCGGATATCGGTGTTTTGCCTAAAAAAATCTCAGGTTACAGAGGAGGTACTTGACAGCTATGTGGAAGAGAAGTGGCTGGATGGGACTTCTCGCGAAAAGTGTCGAGCCCCGGGGGACGAGACCACTCATGAACCTAGACTGTATGAGGCTGTTGTTTTTCGCAACTTCTTACGAGTCGGTTTGAGGTTTCCTTGTGAGCCTTTCGTCTGGGAGGTTCTCGAAAGATACAACCTTCAGATCCATCAACTGACACCCAACAGAATGAGCCAAATTTGTATCTTTGTGATGGCTCTGAAGTTTGCTGGCTGTGAGCTGAATGTTGACTCTTTCGCTCGCCATTACAGCGGGTATGGGTGCTTGGATACCAAAAAAGACAACGTCGGGAATGTCCACCGGACATCCGAATTTGGGGGCTACAATTTTGTGCCGAAGGTTGGCCTTTACAGTGGAAATCTGGTTCTGATTTTCACAAACAAATGGCAGGGCTAGAAAGATTATTGGTTCTATGTCTGTGTCTGTAGCAACGAAGATGTCAAAGCTGCAAGGAGTAAAGGGTTGCCAAAAGCGCACCCATTGGTTTCGCTGTTGACCCCCTATCAATGGGGTTTCTAAGGTTGAATTTGTAAACAGCGCAGCGGAAGCGGAAGCTAGCCGCGTCTTTGGTTCTAATGCTCGGTTGCAGATCAGCTGAGATTTAGTGGAAGAATGGGAGGTTTTGGAGCTTTCGCCACTGGATCCTGAGGTCAAGTTTACAAGCTTCACTGAAACAAGGACTGGAATTCGGGTGCCTAACCTTGACTTGAGAGGGCTCACGAATGTTGATAAAAGCTCTTATGCAAAATTTATAGAGGACTACGTATCTGAAGTCTATGAGCCTTACAACGATTGAGAGCATAAGAATCGTATGAAAAGCGAAGCACGATTCCAGCGGATCAATCGTATTTTTGATTTCCTCGGTGTCCCTTACGAGGATCGGAAGGACCCGACCGCTCCGGAAGCTGAAGTCGATACCCCCGAAAGTGGGTCTGAGAGAAGTGCTTTCGATGAGCCCATTGGTTGTGTAGGCCAAAAGAAGCGTGGTCGAGGTGGTCGGCCCAGAGGCAGAGGTGGCCATGGAAGTCATGGAGGGAAAGCTATCAGTGTGAAGACTGCTCGTTTGGAATCGCAGAAGCGCAAGAGTCACTTCGAAGAGGAGGGTTGGTCGGAACCTGTGGATGTGTCTTTTTGTCGGGAGATAGCGAAAGCTATAAGGCCTAGTTCTGGTGTTCTTATCGGGAAAACGCAGACTTGGGGGATGACTTTAGATGAGACGGTGTGAATTTCAATTCCTTAATTTTTGTGTTGTTGTTAAGTTTATTTTTGTAAGCCTATCAATAATCTGATTCTGTCTTTCGTTGTGTGCAGGCTAAAGATAGCAGTAGCTCGATGGCCCACCGCATTGATGTGTTGGATCCGAGGGCGGGCATGGATGTGGAAGACTCGCTTTCGGGGTTTATTGAAACCTCAAAGGCTCCCAAACGCCAGGTTGGTCCTACTGACGCGACCAAGCAGCCCAAGAAGGCCAACTCCTCGAGCATGCTGCCGCGAAAGCGGCTGGAGCATCCGCTGCCGCCGTCTCTGCTGCTGCGAAAGACGCGCCCCAGCGTGCTGCCAAAAGTGGATCATCTGGTAAGTCTAGGTTCTACCAGGAGCATATGTTGAAGAATATCTTTAGCGGCCGCCTCTTTGGGGATAGGGAGCTGGACCTGACTTCCTATTCTGACGATTATGGCGAAACGGTGGTATATTCCGGGTCCAGCTCCTCTGAAGAGCCAGATCCGGTGAAAGAGAGGTCTTATCAAATTGCTCGTTCCCTTGGGTTTCTAGCTTCCGCGCGTCTTGTGTGCATGGTGAAGCAGCAGGATATTGGCATTATGCCACCTCTTCGCGGACTTCAGTCCGTCGAAGAGTGCCGAAATTCTTTTAGGATGCCAGAAGTGGAGAACTCCCTGCTGAAGCTTTCTCGCTCATAGCTTTCAGATGCATTGATGACTCACTTGGTTCAGGTGAGTTCATTCTCATTTTCCTTGTGGCATGTTTTGGGCTTTACCCCTCGTGATTTTTCTCTATTTGAACTTCTTTTGCAGGGCCTTGTTCTTAATCGTGCTCTTTCAAAGCACGACTCTGCCCAGCTGGACAGCTTTGCGGATGATGTTGCTGAGAAAGAGGCTAGAATCAAGGGGTTGGAGAAGGAGGTGAAAGAGTTGAGGGCCAAACTTGAGAGTGAAAAGAAGAAAGTGACTTCGAAAGCTGCTGAAAAGAAACTATATGCTAAAAAAATTGACGAAATGCGGAATGATTTCGATGGCTATCGCCAGAGGCACAAGGATGAGGAAGCTGCTCTTAAGGTTGAAATGCAGAAAGTTTTGACTGCCTATTGGGATCTTGTAGAAGGGGTTGGCTCTGAGCTCAATGTGCCTGATGATATTCCACTGAAGGATTTCCTGGCTTGGCTTTCGGGGGAGCTTGTAAGCTTCGAGGTTTCTCAAGATGTTGGGCGTGGTTATGCGGCCCTCGAAGCTACAGGTGCTTTCGCGTAGTGTCTCCTTGGGGCGGGTTGCGACCACCTTGGACAGATGGCTATCGGGGAAGCCAAGGACTACTGGTTTCGATCTTCTGAGGCTAAGTCTTCCGCTACCCATTTTTATGATGAGTACTGGCTAAAGGGTGGTCGGGACTTCACTCTCCTTCGCGCTGCACTTTCGCGTGCAAAGGTAATATTTTGTCATCGCACTTTCACTATAGTGATGTGCTTTTACTCTATTTGTTAACTCTTTCTGGTGTTCATAGTCGTAAGAGGAGAAGGCAACTATAAAGACTCGAGTGAAAGATTTCCTCCGGAAGCGGGCCCTCTGAGATCAAGGAAACGCCGAGACCTCGGCGGAAAACCAGACTCCTCCTATGGAAGAGCATGGCAACCCTTCTCCGAATGCCTCTACTCTATCTACACCGAATGCTCATGACGGACATCCCTTGGTAGACAACTAGGATGTTTTATGAACTTGTTGAAGTAGCGCGGAAGTTGGGCGCTGTTCTATAAACTTAAAGTACTTTTCTGTTGTTTTGCACTTGTTGGGACAGGTCAATGGTGATGACTTTGCTAATATTGAGGATCACTATCCTCTTATGATTTTGCGACATGGGTTTTTTATTTCCGGCTATTCTTGGTATAACTTCCAGCGGCGTTGCCCCAATATTAGCATGGAGCGTTACTTCCAGTCTAGTCGCAAGCGGAATTTGCAAAACCAGGAGCAAATCCTCGATTTCTGGGCCCAGCGTGCTGAGTCAAGATCTAGCTCCGGAAGGCATTCTAGGCGTAGATTGGTAGAAAGTGATTGGAGGGTTCCGAAAGAGGAACTTGTAGATGAAGTGCCTGCTTTCAGAGAAATTCGTTATAATTTTATTGTAATGGATGATTCGCAATTCAATCCGCGTTGAAATAATGAGAATGTCGATGCTAAGTTTGGGTCGCTCTTTTATGTTGTTGTGCGGATGCTATGCTCCGAAAACAAGATGAGATGTGAAAGAAAAATCTTCGCTTTTTAAACATGTGCTTTCAAGCTCCTCAGTCCAAAAAATGATTGCAATGCACCGTCCCCCCACCTTTTTTGGTTGAGGGGCGATTCTTGCCTTCGTGTGGTATTGCAAGATAGTCTCTTGTTTGCGAAATTGAGTCTGCTAAATTTGGTGGACTGTTGCGATCGCTAGACTTCAGAGTATTGATTATGCGAAAAGGATGATCACTTTCAACCTTGCAAACTTGGGTAATTTGTCTCTTTTGACAAGACAAGTGCTACAAAAGTGATTTGCCTTCTAGCTGCTTGCTTCCTGTGGAATGATGCTTTCGCTAATTCTTAGTGACTATGCTTCTTGAATGATTGTAGGGCGTGACATTTGCACTTGATGGCTGCGGAAACTGATGGATGCTGAACCATATGTTATCACTCTTCCCTCCTGATTGCCTCTCAATCCCATGCTGCTAACTATTGCTTGCTTCTGACAGCCCCTATTTTTCATTTTCTATCTTTGGTAGAGTAGGTTTCCTCTGTGGGTGCTCGTTCTACTTTGGTCGGTGGCAAGCATGGTGAACCCTTTCCTTTTATAGTCGTTAGGGTTGACAAAAATGGACCAGCACCTTAGTGACTTGGGCCCCATAGTTTGATTTTTGCATCTTCTATATTGATTGGAGTTCAGACCTCCCTGGTTCGTGCTGCGATATCTTTTGCATTTATCTCTTGCACCAGGTCTAGAACTAGCCTGCAGTGTAGACTGATAAGGGCTTTTTCCTTGGCTTTGCATTTGCTACTTGGCTGAGTGGCTCCCAGCTGGTGCTGGCCAACTACCGACTTTTAATGCAGGGCGGGTCTTGCCTGCCTATATATACTTGCATGCCGAAGTCCCCTTGCCAATTCAAAGTATAGCGTTGTGTTGTTCCCAGTAGTGGTGGATGAGTTGTCTTGCTTCGGGTTCTACTCCAACAGCACTCTTTTTCTGCTATTTTGGGTGCTGGTGGATTAGGACCAGAAGTAAGACTATTGTTCATCTTTCACCATAGTTTGTTCATGTGTTTAGATATGATCTGTCTTGCTTTAGGTTCAACTCCGACAGTATCTTGGCATTCGGCTGTTGCTAGTGTTGATGCTGTCGTGGTTGATCCAAAAGTGATACTGATTATCTTTTGGATTCCGACATCTAGCTTGTGCTTGTAGTCCCTTTTAATCTATCGCTAGGCTTTCATGGTTTAACATCAATAACATTTATGCGATGCTCTGTTGCGCTTTATTGGTGCTAAGTTCGAAAGTTTAGTGGTCGATTAATTGTATGTGTAGATTCAAAGCTGCCTTGCTTCAAGTGTGATATTTTACTTTCTTGCTTCAGCATCATGAAAATTCAAAGCTATCGGCTTTTCGCTGATGCTGAGTTTTGATGGTGCTGTTCTGGAAAGCAAAATATTGATGCTTCTGATATAGCGTGTGTGAGCGAAACACTGATGAGCTACTCCCATGCTTAGTGCATTGAGTACATTTTGGATGGGGCATCCGGGAAACATAATGATGCACTAATCGTTTCTGCTTGCTTTCATAATTCTGCTTCAGTAGAGTTCATTATTTTGTATGGTGAACTCTATTGAATCAGAATACGAAAGTCAGGATTTACTCATTTCGGATTTGCTTTAGATTTGAACGAAACACGCGTCTTTTGCTCTTTTTCTTTGGGATTATCTCGCTCGAGGATCTTTGGCTTGCTCTAATCTTTTGTCAGATATGAAAGTCTGTCTTAGCCATTGGGCTTAGATCGCTCTGAGCTTTTTGACTTGCTCTGATCTTTTGTCAGATGCGGAAGTCTATTTTAGCCATTGGGCTT
>CM041638.1:29645120-29692292 GCA_023333625.1 Bothriochloa decipiens
CTCTGATCTTTTGTCAGATGCGGAAGTCTATTTTAGCCATTGGGCTTAGCTCGCTCTGAGCTTTTTGACTTTTGGGCGGACGTAACAAGGTTGTTTACAACCTTACCTTAGCAACTGCTATGCTTGTTGAATATGCAAGGAATTTTTCCTTGTTTTCGACTTCCGGGAAAACATTTCTCAAACGGCTGTAGATGGGGAAAATCGAATTATAAAAGGGGGTACAAAGGAAACTGCCTCGTTAAAAAACCTCACACCTCTTGCGAGGTTTCCCCTGTGAGGAAAAAAGAGTGCAAGTCGCCATAAATGTTCATGCGGAAGTAAGATAAAAAATGAAAATTACATGCTTTCTTGCTACTTCTAGATTTCTTCATGGGTAAAATCGGCAAAGGTTGTCCACATTCCAGGTGTGTTTTCTTGCGATGCCTTCTTCGTTGATCCGGCGAAAGACATCGTCTTTATTTGTACCTGAAACAAGGAAAGGTCCATACCACTGTGATTATAGCTTGCCCTGTTTGTTCGGTTGTCTGACGAGGACCATGTCCCCTGGGTTGATGTTCTTCTGGAGCATCTTTTGTCTCTCCAACTCTTGGTTTCTTAATGATATTTGTCCAGATTGTCCACCGCTTCTAACTTTCGTTGTTCTGACACTTCCAGTTTGACGTACCGTTGAATTGGAGTGGTGGCTATGATTTCAGTGCGGAATGAGCCAAACTTGATTTCTTCTGGCGTAATTGCCTCCTCACCGTATAGTAGGCGGAAGGGGGTGAAGCCTGTCGATCTTGTTTTGAATATATTGTGTCCTCGTACTGACATGATCAGTTCCTAAGCCCACTTGCCTTTTTTGTCATTCTCGTCTTCTTTTAGTGCTTTCAAAATAGTGGTTAATATTTCTGCGTTTGCTCTTTCGATGGCCCCGTTTGACTGTGGGTGATTTACTGATTATGAAGGACAGCTTGATATTTAGCTCTAAGCAAAAGTTTCTGTACTCTGCACAGTCGAACTGCTTGCCATTGTCTACCGTAATGTATGAAGTGGACTTTGAAATGGCATATGATTCTCTGCCAGGTGAAATTGATCAGGGTCTTCGAAGTTATTTTGGCAAGCGCTTTTGCCTCTATCCATTTTGTGAAGTATTCAATTGCTACTACTATGAATTTTAGGTTGCTAGGAGCTTGCGGGAGTGGTCCTACTATGGCTATCCCCCACCTTTGCAGTGGCCAAGTCGGAATGATAGAACTTGTTGGGTTCGCCGAGGCTGATTGGTTTTTGGCGAATCTCTGACATGCTTCACACCTTCTTACTATTTCTTTCACATCTGCTGAGGCTGTGGGCCAGTAAAAACCTTATCTCATGGCTCTGTGTGTTATTTCATGTGTGCTTCTGTGTGCTCCGTACATTCCTGAATGTATTTCGGCTCGTAATCTCTGGCCTTCCTCTCTGCTTATGCACTTTAGAAGTGGTGCAACTATGCCTTCTTTGTACAAACTTCCGCCGACTAGAGTGTATTGGCTTGTTCTTGACTGCATGCGTTGTAGCTCTTTCCTGTCTTCCGGTTTGTAGGTTCCTTTCAAGAACGCAATTATTGGAGCATGCCAGTCTTTGCTGGAGATCGCATGTATAGCTTTTGGGCTGTCTTCTTCTTCCTTGGTTGCTTTGAGTGTTAGCCTTTGATAGAAAATGTCTGGTGGAAGCGGGGTGCCCTGAGCTGTAGCTTTCGCTAGTTTGTCTGCTTCTGTATTTTTTGTCTGCTTCTGTATTTTCTCCCCTTAGTATGTGCTTCAAGGTGAATCCAGCGAAGTGCTTCTCCATTCTCCTTAGTGCTTCTAGATATCTTGCTAGTTCTCTTTCTCTTGCTTCATAGTCTTTCTCAACATGTCTGACTACTATTTATGAGTCAGATTTGAGTATGCATATTCGTACGCCTAGAGCTCTCAGCTTTCGCAGCCCTAATAACACTGCTTCGTATTCTGTTATGTTGTTGGTTGTTTGGAATTTGAGTCTTGCTGCATATCTGACTTTCGGCCCTGCCGGGGGTATTAGAATTGCTGCTCTCCTGGCCCCTGAGTTGCACCATGCTCCGTCGCAGAAGATGGTCCACAGAGGTTCCTCGAAAGTGAGTGTTGTATCATGGGCAGCTGGGGTCCAATCTGCTATGAAGTCCACTATGACTTGGGATTTGATGGTGAATCTGTGGGTGAATTCTACCACAAACTGGTTTAGCTGTGGCCTATTTGCCGATCCTTCCGATTGCTTTTGGGTTTCGAAATAATGCTTCTAGTGGATATGCGGAAGTGACTACTATCGTATGTTGCTGAAAATAGTGCTTGAGCTTTCTCGACGCCATGACTACCGTGTATGCTATTTTTTCGAGTTCTGAATAGTTCTGCTTTGCTCCGGACAATGCTTCTGAGACATAATAGATAGGGAACTGTTGTATTCTTTCACTACTCTCTTTTTCTTCGACTAGAACTGCACTTACTGTTGTGTGGGATGCTGCTAGCTATAGTAGTAGCTTGGCTTTCACGGTTGTTTTATTCAACGCTGGCAGCTTGGTCAGGTATTCTTTGAGACTATTGAATGCTTTTTGTTGTTCTGGTCCCCATTCGAAACGATCTGCTTGTTTTAACATTCTGAAAAAGGGAAGACCTTTCTCTGCTGATCGTGTGATGAATCTGCTAAGTGCTGCCACTCTTTAGGTGAGGTTCTGAACCTCCTTTCGTGTGGAGGGTGGACTCATGTTTTCTATCGTTGCAATCTTTTCTAGATTTTCCTCGATTTCTTTTGCTGATACCATGTAGCCCAAGATCTTGCCTTCCTCGACGCCGAATGCGCATTTTTCTGGGTTTAGCTTCAGGCTGCTCTTCTTCAGGTTCAAGAAGGTTTCTTTGAGATCGTCGATATGAGTTTCTTTTTTCACTCATGATGACTATGTCATCCATGTAGTTGACCAGATTTTTACCTTTCTATTCTTCGAATACTTTATCTGCCATTCTTGTGAAAGTGGGTCCTACGTTGCGCAGTCCTTCGGGCATTCGCCTAAAGCAGTTTGTTCAGCCATATCTGACTCATTCTTTCATATCCAGCTATGATATCGACTAGCTTGTCTATTCTTGGCAGGGGATAGGGGTCTTTTGGGCATACTTTATTAAGGTCTGTGAAATCTATACGCATTCGCCATTTCTTATTCTTCGTCTGCACCTTGACTACGTTCGCTAGCCATTCTGGGTATTGTACTTCCCTGATGACCTGAGACTGGAGTAGTCTGTCGACTTCTGCTTTTGCTGCCTGTGCTCGCTCATCTGATATCTTTCGCAGTTTCTGCTTTCTTGGTCTTATTTTGTTTGACACGTTTAGGTTGTGTTGGGCTAGTTCTCTATCTACCCCTTGAAGATCATTAGCTGACCATGCAAAATTTTCTCTGTTGTCATTGAGGAATTCGATGAGGTGTGCCCTCTCTTCGCTGTCAAGTCCTTTGCCTATGTGGACGCATCTATCGGGGCAGTGTGGCGAAAGTTGTACTTTTCTGTCTCTTTGGTGGGTTTTGCTTTCGATTGGTTTGGTCTTTCGCGATCTTCTTCTTCATCATCACTTTTGTCTTCTTTATTTTTCATTTTGACTTCGTTGATCATGCTGTAACCAGGTATTGGTTTCCCTTCTATTTTCCTGGCCACTTTTTAATCACCGAAGACTGTTATCACCCCGAATGGTGATGGCATTTTCATGCACAGGTAATTCTGTCTTATGATTGCATCAAACTTGTTTATGAACAGTCTTCCAAATATTGCAGTGTAGGGATAATCCATGTCGACTATGTCAAAATTGACTAGCTCTATTTTGGCTTTGTTGTCTTCTGCGAAAGCGACCTTCAGCGTTTTCTTTCTTATTGCATTTATGTTGGATGCTCCGAAACCAAACAAGGCATTCCCTGGCGACTTGAGGGTTCTTCTGTTTAGTCCCATTTCTTCAAAAGCCTTGAAGAAAAGGATGTCCGCTGAGCTGCCGTTGTCAAGAAGTATGTTGTGTAAGGTGAATCCGTTGACATTTGCGGTAGCGACGAAGGCGTCATGATGGGGGTAGTCGCTAACTCGAAAGTCACTTTCATTAAATGTGATTGGTACTAGGGACCAAGATGGTCTGTTTAAGGGTAACCTAGGAGTCATTGCGTGTACTCTTCTTTTGGATTCTTTTCTTTCTCTCTTTCTCTGATGTTTGAGGCTTGGCCCGCCTATGATGGCAAAGATGTGGCCGTTCGATGAAAGTACTGCGTTGATTACTTGATTCTCTTGTGGGTTTTCTTGCTGTGCTTATGGAAGCTAGGCTTGATGATGTTGTTCTTGCACTGCTAGAGATGATACTATTGCGGAGTGCGCCTGGTTTTGGGGCATCTGATAAGGTGGGTTGTAGCTCTGTTGTGGCCAACTGTATGCTGGCAGATGGTACATGATTGGCTATGGATAGTGTTGTAGCGGAAGTTGCTGATGATACTGCATTGGCCCCTGGTTATAGCTTGAATTGCAGCTCGATTCACGTGCTATGTTGTGGAACACATGTTTTTGACTTTCTCCTGCATTCGGGGCGTCATCTTTTTCCTTCTGCTCTTTTGCTAGTTGCGTGTACTTGCATTCTCTTGAGAAATTTCCTTTATCTTCACCGCAGATGAAACAATATGGGGTTCTGGGGCCTCTTCCGTGTCCTCTGCTCCTTCCGCATGGAGGGCGTCCGCCTCTGTTTGCCTGGCCTCCGCCTCTGTTGTACCTCGGTGGGGTCCTTGGAGTTGGTGCGAAAGGGGGTCCTGCTGTGCTTGTTGGTCTTGCAAATTGTTTACTGGGCGGAAGTTCTAACTATTTCGTTGGCTTGTGGCTTGGTTTTGCCTTGGGGTGTTTTGCCTAAGACTGTTTTTGGCTGCCTTAACGCTTTCGTAAGTCCTCTTCCGATCTTGCGAACTTCCGCATCTCTCAAAACAATTCCACTGTTGTTGTTGGTGTCTGTCTTGTGAGGTATGCTGCACATAGTCTCATTTGCAGGCATTGAATTGCCACTTCGATTACCACGTCGTCTGACATATTCAGCACTTGTGCTCATATCAGTGTTAACTTGTCCAGGTACGATGATCGAGTTTCGCCTTCTTCTTGAATGCATGTCATCAGGTCTCTGGTCGTCTTTCTCTCCATTTGGAATCCTTGGAAAGTTGATAAAAGCAGTTCTTTCGTGTGTGTCCAGCTTTGGATGGACATTGGCTTAAGTGTCATGAACCATTCGTAGGCTACCTCTTCTAATGCCATGATCAATGATTTTGCTAAAGTTGTTTGGTCCCCTCCCGCCGAATGAACTGCTGCCTCATAGCTCGCTATGAACTTTCGAGGATTGGTTTTTCCATTGAAAGTTGGTAGTCTCGGTTTGTAACTGAATGGCCAAGGGCATCTTTGGAGTTCCGCAGATAAAGGGGAGGTTGTGTCTATCCGAATTGGTTCTGGAGCTACAACTTGAGCTGGAAACAACTGTTGTACTGAGGGTGGATATGCATTCGCTGCCAGGCCTTGGGTTGGTCTTTGGATTGGTGCTTCTGCCACTTATAGTTGTTCTATTTGCTCTCTGTAGTGCCTATCTTCTGGCTTCTGCTTCTTGTATTGCCTGCTGAGTAACCTCTTTGCATTTTTTGGCGTTAATTTGTTGTGCAAGCTGGTCCCGTTGCATTTCGAGTGCTTTTATGTCATTTTGACTATCGTCGAGGCGTTTGAGCAGTCTTGCGTGATTGTTAAGTCGGTCCTCTTCCGGGAATGGTTCCTCCGCTAACCTGCCGTCGCCTTGAGGTGGATCATCATCCGCGCGATCTTCTGTGGCTCCAGTGGGAGTTCTTGCGAAAGATATGGGTTGTTCGTGAGTTGGACCTGGAGTTGGTTCTCGGAATGTCTTGTATCATCCGCGGAAGCGCCGGCTACGCCAGTGGCTGAAGCTTCTGGCCTTGAAACTGCTCCTTTCACTGTCTTCCCTCAAGCCATCGAACGACAACCCTGGACGATGCCAATGTTGGTGTTTGACACAACTATCGAACACCCGAAGGAGAGCATGAACGAAAGTAGAACAAAGCAAACGCTTACAGAGCGATCAACAGAGGGAAGATGATTTCTTTCATTATTCTCCGTGTGTCTTACAAATCCCCCTCGGGGGTATTTATACTGACTCCGGGACCTCCCGGTGACCCTTTTACCCCACTCATACTCTCGCACGCACGCACTTGGAGCTGCATCCGCCTGAGGGTAAAACTGTCCACCAGACGTCACCGTACGCGATGACTACCCCTCCGGCCTGTCGCTTCATGCCTTGGCCTGACACGGCCCACGATGACCCGGAGAACCGCCTTTGGCCCAACTATGTCTCCCTCCAAAAAACGAAGTGAACAGATTCACACCGCGGCATTCGACCGTGACTTTCGCCGACTCAGATGGCTTCCGACCCAAAACAGCTTCCGACGGATGGAATTACCACCCACTTCCACATACTTGAGCCATTTCAAAACCACAATGACGAGTGAGTGGTGTGGATGAATAGCAGGGGAAGAGAAGAATAGGTCGGGGCACTGTAGCAGCAAAAGGATTTTCCTCCTTTTTCATTTTCTCCAAAATTCATATAAGAACTTGAAAATTTTCAAATATGAAAAGTCCTCAAAATAAATCGAATCACGCTTTTGCTTTTGGGACCATATCCAAATTCTCAATATTTTTGAAATTATGGTTTTCGAGATTTGAATTTGAATTTGAATTTCAAACTTTACCACAATCCTTATGCAATGGCAAAAATGAATGCATGGTGCTTATGCTCATGTATTACAATGCGATTAAATAAGCATAACACTGGGGTGTTACAAACATTTAGGTGTATCCTGTTGAACTTTAAAAAGAAATACATAATCATGTCAGTGCAATGACAATAAGGTTGGGAGCAGGGATGTATACTTCCTGCTCGCCTGTACATACGAAGGGTTTGGACCCATCGTATTACAGCCCAGGCACTCAGGGCCTGTCGGGAACTCCTCTACTCCAGTTTTTCTAGCTCTGCTCCACTAACTCCACCATAGAGCAGCTCCACTCTAAAGTTACTGGAGCAGATGAACCCGTTTGGAATAGAGTTTGTGGAGTTGTACCTTTTTGGCAAGGAAGTTTGAGAGCAGAGCTGCAAAAGGTGGAGCAGGCCCTCAATGTAACATCCCTAATTTTCCCAACACCAAAAATCACAACCAACAAAATTTTTTCTAAAACAACCCATGATTGGTGAGTGTCATGTAGGAAACCCTACTAGTTGTTGCACAAGTTGCACCAAAGGTTAGTGAAGCATATGCATTTAATTGACAAAAGCATGATTCGCCCCTTATTGATTTATGTATTGAATAATAAAATCAACAACATAATTATCATATGTATATATATAAGTATACTAACCTTAGAAATGGGGCCAACCTACCCAGGGGACCCTAGGGGACCCACCATGGTGTACACACCATAGTCACTAACCTCTCTAACATAGGATCATGGCTTGCTTAGTTGCTTAGTCAAGAAACAGAAATAGAAAAGGGATAAGAAAAAGGAGAAAAAGAAAAGAGGCAAAGCAGCCCAAGAAGCCCGGCCGGCCCAACATGGCCATCAGGCTCGGCCTGCTGTTTCCCCGTTGCCTCGGCCCAGCATGGCCAGCGCGCCTCGGCCTGCACTGTGCTCTCGCGCGCTCACCCCAGCCTGTTCGCCTGCTGCTGCAACGGCCCAGCCGAGCTAGCCCAACACTGCCTTGCCCGCGCCCCAGCCTACTCCGCTCCACGGCCCAGCAAGCGCTGCCACCTACGCGCGCGCCCGTCCGCTCGCCCCGCGTAGCCAGCCCAGCTGGACAGAGTGGCCCAGCATGGGCCTGCCAAGGCCGCCAGCGCCGTGCGCCTGCCTCGCCCCGCCACTAATGGATGGGCCCCGCCTGTCAGTTGCCACTTTTGGCCGTCTTCCCGTCACCTCCGCCGTTCCAGAAATGGCAGCAGCTGTTCCACGTTGTCCATCTCCGCGCCGCGCCCGTGCCGCTCCATCTGCACCACCCGACCGCCCGCGCGCGCCGCCGTGAAGCCTCACCCTAGCTCAGGCGCACCACAACCGCCCGATGGGCATCAAGCATCCGCGCCACTCATGGCTGCTACCGCCGGTGCTATAAAAGGAGGCCGTCCCGGCCGCTAGGTTTACGCCCAATCCAGCCGCAATCTTGCTGGCCACCTTGTTTTGCTCGCTGAGTCGAAGAGGAGAGGAGAGGGAGGAGTAGAAGGAGGCAGGGGGACCGGAGCCGGGCCAAAGGACTAGACCCAACGCCGTCACCGCCAGTGCACGCCGGAGGAGAAGGACGCCGCCGACGCCGCTCTGCATCCCCTGCACCACGCTGCGGCTCTGCTTCCTCATCATCGAGCTGAACCGCAAGCTGCTACCAATGACGCCGCAGTCACCCATGGTGAGCTCGACCTCCATGGCCGCCGGCCATCTCATCCTCGGTGTTCCCATCGTCTAGTGCGCCATAGGCCTCATTAGATACCCCACTGTGCTCGCCGCAGTCTGGAACACGATTTAGGCAACTTCCTGGAGCTCGGTTTGACCCTAGTAGGGCTCGGCGCGCTTTGCCGGCCCTAGTCACCGTGCGCCGCCGGCCGCCAATGCGCCGCTACGATCTCGCCATCGCGCGCGCCCCCGCGAGCCTCCGCGAGCCGCGTTGGCTAGGGCCTTGGAGCTCTGAGCTGCTCCAATCGAACGGAGGAGAAGAGGATGGAGCCCCGACGCGCTTAGCCGCCGCTTCACCGGAGTCCGCCGCCGCCGCCGACAACCGGCCTAGGGGCCCCAATTCCCCAAATTGAGCACCATATCACCTTCGTCCCGAGCTCGGGAAGCCTTAGGGCACGCTAGAGCCACTTCTACCGTGCCAGGACGCCGCGCCACCGCACTACCGCCGGCCGGCACCGCCGCGATGCGCGCCCTGGCTGGCCCAAGCTCCGCCAGCCCACCGGACCACCGTCCTCGCGCCCGCCTTGCCTAGCCGCAGCCGTGGCCGTAGCCCTAGCCAGCCGGACCAGACAGAGCCGTCGCACCGCACGCCGCCGGCAAGGGGCGCTGCGCCCGGCCGCGCGAGGGAGAGAGGGGAAGGGGATTTCCCCTGTACCCGTGTGGACCATGTCCACCACGGGCCAGCCTGGGCCAACGACCGGAGGCCACCTGGCCTCTCTTTCCCCCGGTGCACCGTGGACCGCGTCCAGCTAGCCGCCACCGTAGACTCGGCCCATTAGGAGCCCACAGAGCCACATGGACAGCCCTATTGATAGCCACGTGTCCGAGTCGGGCCGGCCCAACACAGCCCAGATCCGGCCCTACCCAGGCCCGTCGAGGCCCAGACCGGGCCCGTCCGGCGTTGACTGTTGACTGGTCAACGTTGATCGTTGACCGGTCCCACCTGTCAGTGACCAGAATCGCCTGCCCCACCTGTCATTGACTCAGCCTCCTGGTCCTACCTATAAGCTGCTTGATGACCTGGACCGGCGCGTCAGTGCTGATGTCAGCATGACGTCGGCATGATGTCAGCCCTGTGCTTTTGCTGCTGAATCCCTCAGTGCCACATGGACCAACCAGGAGTTGCCACATGTCGCTCTGGTATTTAATCAGTCCTTTTTCTTTTTTAGAAAATGATTTAAACTTCAGAAATTCATAACTTATTCATACGAACTCCGAAATTATGAACCAAGTGTCCAAATTTTCATAAAAATGAGCTCTACGTCATAGGCTTATGTTTGAATGCATTTGGAGTTATTGAATTTCATTTGGTTCTTTGTGATACTCTATAGGAGTTGCTAACGCGGCTATTTACGTCTCGTTTTAGAGGAGGAGCAGTTTGAGGAGGACGACTATGAGTACGAGGAGGAGCCCGGTGACGACTTCGTAGGTGCCACGTCCCACCCAACCTCGTAGATCCTATTACACATGGCATAATTACTAGTTGCAAATGCTTTATTTTATGAATTGTCACATGATGGTAGGTTGCATGGTAGAAATTGCTTGTTGAGTCGTACCTTGTCACAACCTTACTCCTGCACACCCACTGATAGGCTAGACGCATGCTTATTTACTTATGATGCTTTACTTCTACTACGCTTATATCTGTGATGTGGTGCGTGGTGGAGAGTATGGTATGGTATATGGTTAAGGCACGTGGTGCCACTTTACTCGGGGAGAGTGCTGCGTGTGTCTTGGGGGTGTGGTGAGGGTTGAGTCGATCGGACAGGATTCTACGACGAGCCTGGTGGGCGAGTCTTGCCGGGGGATGTGTTCTGGGCATTCCCGTATGAGGTGCTTGTGGCGGGCACACTGTGAGGAATATGGTGATCCCGGGGGTGAGAGCCTTCGTGGAGCGAGGCCCCGGGTAGGAGGTGCTATTGTCGCATGGACTGTTGTAGTCCCTATGAGAAGATAATCATGTCTGATCCCCCTAGGACCTGATATCTCTTGAGAACCGGAACCTTGGGACCTACGTGCTCACTACTTCTAGGTTGTTAGCAGATAGTGTCGGTAGGTACGGGCATTGGGACTCACACCCTCCTTAGACAACATAGTGACCTCGGGGGCCCGTTACTATGTCTCACAGTCTCAGTGTGCCAGTGGTACCTATCCGGGATATCCCAGTATTGAGTGGTAAGGTGGCATCGTACCGGTTAGAAAGCAGCCGGAATCAGCTTAGGCGGGGCACCACCGATGATGGTGATCTTGTGGTTATGGGAGTACACGCTCTGCAGAGTTATGAATCTATATATAGTCCGCGGCCTCGGTATGGCCTTTCCCTCGACCTACGCTTCTCGGGAGTAGTGAGATGAGTCCTTCTATTCTCCCCTTGGTGTTACCCTTCCGGCTGTGAGCCGTTGAGGCAGGCTCTGAGAGGGAGTTGGACCTGTCGACTGAGTGCGAGGGGGTGAGACGTGTGTGATGATGGGAATGGGAAAGATGCGCGGATGAAACGGGTTAAAACTTGCTGAATTACTGATATATATTATGTGATTACTACCTGCATAGGAAACCACAGCCACATATAGGTCTCTTTGATTATCCCCTTTGCATCCACCCCAAATACTGCATAGCAAAAGCAAAGCATATGGTGGGAGCCAGTGGCCAGTACAAACCGTACTGAAACTTATTTGGCAGGTGAGCCTGACTACGACTACGATGACGACAAGGAGTAGAAGTCTCGTTACTACGCTCAGGCTTCTTTTGGAGATTTTGTTATACTTTCGCTACCGCAGCTGTCCCAGAAGCTGCTGCTACTCTGATGATTCCGCCAGTGTGGTGATGGACTATTTATGTAATCCCTTCTAATTGTACTCTTTTATTCGATGTATGGATTTCTGTATCGACTGTTGCTGGATAATGTGATGGTTTGAGCTTCAAACTACTATATTATTCGTCATTCTGTGTATTTTTCCTTCGTGAAAAATTGAGGATGTTTCACTCAATGTTCCTTTTAGATCTGTCCTTATCCAAATCTGGGCATTCATTTTCTGATACTAAATCTGAACCCAGATACTCAAAGGTGGATATCTGAGACAGATATTTAGCTTAAGGAGTATTTTATTTAGTATCCAAATATCTATTGACCAAAATTATCCACCTGTATCTATATCCGAGTCATCGCATGTTGTCCGTGTTGAATCCGAATCTGAGTAATATAATCATTGCCACTCAAAAGTTAGTTAGATTTCAACTAATATCAAAACTATCGTATGCCATGTTTATTCCTCTGCTTTCTTCATGGCCAGATGGCCTGCTGCAGATAGGCCATGAAAATCCCGGTTCCAACAGATTTTCACACATATAACAATATTTTATTATCTACCAGGTCATTTTATCAAACACTGATGGAATATTACCACATGGGCATCATACTGGCAAGTGCATCCTGGTAGGGATTCAAGCTCGCATATGTGCTCGGTAACATTGACCATCTCGGGCAGCAAGTGTGTCTCAAGAAGGAGAAAGAGCAACACCCCAATTTCTACACAGATGTTGAGAAGCCTAAGGCTTAAAGATAAGTTTGATAGATACAAACCAGAATTTGCTTCCTCTTCAAAAAGGCCAGTGACCAGAAACAAGCTGAAAGGCAAGATTGTGGCACCTCAACCTAACTTGCTGAATAATATCTTATTGTCTCCTGTGTCTCAAGAAAATGAGTTTCCTGGGCTATCTGATATAACTAAGTACAATGATATTGGTGCTATCTTCCCTGAAATTCTTATTCATGAAATCCAGAAAGTAGCAACAGAGAAGTGTCGCATCGCTCCTTCGGAGGTGACAGCAGAGCTACTCCTTGCTTCAAGGCCTAATGAAGCAAGCTCCAGTGGGAGTAGCACCAAAGATATGCACTTAGTGACTAATGGATAATATCATCAATGCTAACAGCAGGGACACAACCAGAAGTTGGAATATTTTGAATTGGAATATTAGAGTGTTGAATTCTGAAGATAAATGTAATACAATCGAAGAAAAAATAGAGGAAAGTGCATGCTCCATCTTTTGTATCCAGAAAACTAAACGTGATCACTTTGACCATTCATATATAAAAAAAGTTAGCTCCCAAGCGTTTCAACAAATTTGCTTACTCTCCTTCAGAAGGGGCATCTGGAGATATATCGATTGGCTAGAATAGCTCAGTGTTTACTGGTGAAGTGGGCCAAATAAATAAATTTTCTGTCACAGTCAAGTTCACCTCAACCCATAATGGACAAATTTGGACCCTCACCTCTGTATATGGTCCTTGTAATGGTCCTGCCAAAAATGATTTTGTAGAATGGCTCAACAATCTTCAAATGTATGTACTGGATGTTGGCAGGAGACTTTAACTTCTATAGGTCAATCTCTGACAGAAATAGAGATGGTGCAAATATGAATGATATCATGATTTTTAATGAGATAATCAGCAACTTGGGCTTGCTAGAAATTCCTCAAAAGGAAGAAACTTCACTTGGAGCAATATGCGGAGAGAACCCCTTCTAGAGCAAATTGATTGGGTCTTCACGTCCATCAACTGGATCAGTGACTTCCCTAATACACTGCTCCTCCCATTGGCCAGGCCAACCTCTGACCACATACCTTGCAAAGTGCAAATTGGCACTTCCATCCCAAAAGCACAAGTTTTTAGAATTGAAATTTTTTGGACAGAGCATCATGGCTTCTTTGATTTGGTAAAATGAGTTTGAAGCACAAATGTCAATACCTCCAATAGTGCTTCAAGAATTACTGCTAAATTCAAGCGCTTAAGAGCTGCCTTATAAAAGTGGAGCAAAGATTTGTCCAACCTCAATAACCTGATCAAAAACTGCAACTCTATACTAGAAACTCTTGATGCCTTGGAAGAACAAAGACCCCTTTTCATCCAGGAGTACAACTTCAGGAAAATTTTAAAGGACCATTTACTCAGATTACTAAGGTTCAAAAAGGAATACTAGAAGAAAAGATATATTATCAGATGGACCAAATTGGGGGATGAAGGCACTAGTTTTTTCCATGCTGCAGCAACAGAAAGATATAGATTGAACACCATCACTTCTCTAGAATCTGAAGATGGCAGGTCTGTTTCTGACCACAATGAGAAAGCTGCTTTGCTTTTCGATGAATATAAACAAAGAATGGGCTGCACTGCCAACCTTGTGATGCAATACAACCTTTGAACAGCTTGTTGAGTGTAGAGAGGGATTGGAGCACTTGTCAAGACCCTTCACCATTGAGGATATTGACACAATTATCAAACAATGCCGGTTGATAAAGCTCCTGGCCTAGATGGTTTTAATGGGCATTTCATCAAGAGTTGTTGGGATATTATGAAAGAAGACTTCTACACTCTCTGCTTTGACTTCTTTAATGGCTCCTTGGACCTTCAAGCCATAAATTGTTCCTTCATTACTTTGATTCCCAAAGTGAACAACCCAACGAGTGTGAATGACTTTAGACCCATCTCTCTCCTAAACTGTGTCCTCAAAATCATTACAAAGTTGTTGGCTAATTGGCTGCAACAGAGATAATTCCACTTATTCACCCAAATGAGTATGGCTTCATTAAATCAAGGTCAATTCAGGATTGTCTTGCTTGGGTTTATGAATACATCTATCAATGTCAACAATAAAAAGGGCATACCCAGTGTCGTAGGCTCCCGTACTACGGGGTCTGGGGAAGGGAAAATAGCCAGCAACCATCCCTACACAAATGTGCAGAGGCTGGGGCTTGAACCCTGAACCTCTTGGTCACAGGCGGTAAAGCTCTACCGCTTGCACCAGGGCCGCCCTTCTATCAATGTCAACAATCTAAGAGGGAAATTGTTATCCTAAAACTGGATTTCACGAAAGCTTTTGACATAGTGGAACACCATGTGATCCTCCAAATGATGAGGAAACTTGGTTTTGATGACAAATGGTGTGATTGGACACACAGAATCTTAGCTTCCGGATCGTCTTCCATTCTCCTCAAGTCCTCAATGGTGTTGCTGGTAAACAATTTCATTGCAAAAGAGGACTCAAACAAGGAGATCCTCTTTCCCCTCTTCTGTTTGTGTTAGCTGTTGACTTGCTTCAATGCATCATCAATAAAGGGCATAGGGATAGACTGTTCGAGCTTCTGATTCCTTCTTATGAGATGGCTCAGTTTCCTATAATTCAGTATGCCAATGACACCATCTTGATCATGAAAGCATCTCAATGGGAGCTCTTCACCTTGAAGGGATTGTTGGAATCCTTCTCTCAATCAACTAGGCTCAGGGTTAATTATAGGAAGTCTTGTTTGGTCCCTCTGAATCTTTCCTCTGAGAGAGCCCAACAACTGGCCGGAGTTTTTGGTTGCAAACTTGAGTCTCTCCCTTTTACCTACCTAGGGCTGCCAATGGGTACTACCAAACCAAGGGTTGATCATTTTGGCTTCATCATGAACAAAACAGAAAGAAGGCTTACAGCTACATCAAATCTTCTAACACATGCAGGAAGGTTGGAATTGGTTAACTCAGTGCTCTCCTCTCTGCCAACATATGCAATGTGCACGCTGCAGGTGCCAATAACAGTTCTTGAGTACATTGATAGAGCTAAAAGACACTGCTTATGGAGAGGATCAGATAGCAATGCTAAGATGAAGCCTTTGGTTGCATGGAAAAAATATTGTAAACCCAAAAGAAAAGGGGGCCTTGGCATCATTAATCTAAGAAGTCAAAACACATCCCTTTTGCTTAAGCATTTGGATAAAGTCTATACCAAGAAGGAGATCCCTTGGGTGAAACTTGTCTGGCACGCACATTATTCCAATGGTGAAATCCCTCATGCAACAATTGACAAAGGCTCTTTTTGGTGGAGAGACATCTTAAAATTATGTGACCTCTTTCGAGGAATTACTAACTGCAACATTGGAGATGGCACCACTGTATTATTCTGTTCTGACCTGTGGAATGATAATATTATGCAAATTAAGTATCCCAGACTTTTCTCTTTTGCTAAGCACAGACAGATCTCAGTAGCTCAATTCTTGCTGAATAACAATTTGGAGTCACAGTTTCACCTTCCTCTGTCTGAACAAGCCTTTCAGGAGTATCAAAATCTCCAAGAATACATTCAGACAATACAAGTGCATCATGGCACAAAAGACTCTTGACGCTTTATTTAGGGAAGTAACATCTACACACCCTCTAAATTCTATAACTTCCCATACAGAAACTCTCATCCACCGGCTCCTTTTATTTGGATATGGAATTCTAAGTGCTCCAATAAACTCAGAGTTTTCTCCTGGTTACTCTTATGGACAAGCTAAATACAAGGAACATTTTAAAGAGGAAAAAACATAAGCTGAAAGGAAACAATTATAACTATGTTCTATGCAATAGCAATGCGGAAGAAACTGCTTTTCATTTGTTCTTTAGCTGCACCTTCAGCCGAGCTTGTTGGCAGCACCTGGGCATCCAATGAAATTTTGCAAGTGATTTTTTCCAAATGCTCATACAAGCCAAGCATCAATTTCCGAATCCCTACTTTATGGAGATCTTCACCATTGCGACTTGGCAGATTTGGAAACAACGAAATAACTTTATCTTTGATAGGGGTCGTCCTTCCTTAGATTCTTGGAAGTTCAGCTTTAGTGAGGAAGCTAGACTTCAGGCTCATAGAATCTGTGATGCTAAGCGTCCTGCTTTCCTTCTCTATATAGATTCCCTAGCCTAGTTCTTTGCCTCCCTCGGGCTTCTTGTTTCTAATGTTTGTTGTTGGCTTGTACAGCTGTGTGCCTTATATAGTTTTTTTTAATATATATTAATATAAAATCTTACAGTGGGGGCTTCCCCTGCTGTATCATTTTCAAAAAAAAAAACCATTGACCATCTCCTGTGAGAATTGTGCAACATTGCACTGACCTAGAACAAAGCAATTAAATCAGTAGTGCAAGTCCACAGATCATGTTATAGGTTAATTGTATCCACAGATTAGTCCTGCCAAAATATCTACTTCAATGCTTTCCAATCTCTTAAGGTACAGCTAAAGAACAAACGCAATTAAGTGTGCAAAAAAAATCTGTACAGTAAAAGAAAGAAAAAAAATGTAGGGGGAAGGTATGAAACATGCCTAGCAAAAGTAACAACACACAAGAACCTCAAGAGCCCTGAAGACTGAAATCATCAGAATTAAAATTAATGAATTTTGGCAGAAAGATGGAACCACAGCCCATCCATGATTCACTTGATTGCTTCATTTCCAAAGGGATTTATCAAAATATATCTACAGTTACCCAGTGATGTTTGGAGGACTCATCAATTTCCAATTAATAAGTTAGTTGCAAAGGTTATTTTGTCCCAATCCACCAGGTGGGCTACTGTCAATTAGCATCCTCCACATTACAGTACCCTATGGCTCTGATCCATTATTCATTTAACAATTTCCATTAAAAAAGTAGTGTGCAGATGGTTAACTGAGAAAGAACTACCTTCGAACCTCACTACAGGTTGTTTTTTTTTTTTTTGCAAATGCAAAGAGTAAAATATCGCCAAGGGACTAATGCTATACAGTGACTTCATGAAAACTGAAAGTTGAGATAAAAGCTTCTGAGTTATATCTGTCCGGACATCAATTCAATAAATGCCATATCAAGAATACAATTACACAGCCGGAGGCATCTCCCCCAATTGCCCAGCAGACAGCTGAAGGCTTGAAGGATCAGTTTCGATAGGTGACCACATTTTTTTCAGGCAAGCAATCCACTTTTCTCCCTTATTTCTGACCAATAAAGCCACCTCATCGAATGACAGCAACACATGAATCACAATGTAAATGAACACAGCAATGACAAGTGCAAAAATGTATGCAGATGTCTTGAGCTTTCTGCAGCTCCCTGCGGCGTATGCTCCAAGGAGACCAAACAAGTCCAATACCATTGCTGTCTTCATAGCAAGAAGAGATCTCCTGTACTTGCTTATTGTGTTGTTCAACAAGAGGATGACCATGACCATTGATGCCATGAATGCTGTGGCATTACAATAGAAGAACACTTTAAAACGTGATGGATGGGTATCACGGAGGATTGGGTCACCTGCAAAATGGCCTCCTTGGTCATCAGGCCAAAACCCACCTGGCGGGAGCAGCCCAGCTTGGTATGTGACAGTGACTGCGAGAGTCCCGATCAGCATCAAATCTTTGCGCCATTTGTGTTCAGTTCTCTTTCTAGTCCGGATGCTTCTTTCATGATTCACGGATGGGTGTTGGTGCACAGAAGACCTAAAGTTGTACATCCTTTGCAACAAATTGTTCGCCTTGTCTTTTGCAAATGTCAGAACCACAACTTGAATCATCACATAGACAGACACTGCAACAACGACAAAGATGACGTAGACAGATGCTGAAACTTTCCTGCAGCTTCCAGCAGCAAAAGCACCCATAAGGCTGATCAGATCAACCAAAACACATGTGTGCAGTGCATAGACCTCAAGACCCTTGTGACATAGCCTTTTACTGACAAGCAACATAATCACAGCCAATGATGCCATGAAAGCTGTTGCATTGAAGTAGAAAAAAACCCTATAGCGGGTTGGGAATTCATCATGGAACACTGGATCACCTGCTTGGTGGCCATTATTGTCACTCTCACTCCAGAATCCACCTGGTGGGCCTATGCCAGCTTGATATGTGATGGAAGCAGCCAGAATTGCAAGCAACATCAGAAACTTGCGCCGCTTCTCCAAATCCTTCTCTTCATCTTCATTCTCCATAGCATCATCTCTTCTGAGTCGTGTCTTGAAAGCCAAAGATAGCAGAACATGAATTACAACATAGGTGAAAACAAGAAGAACCAAGACAAACACATAAATGGATGTTGAGAACTTTCTGTTGCTTCCAGCAGCATAGGCCCCCATAAGCCCAAAGAGATCCAGTGTCATGGCTGTTTGCAGTATGTGACGCTTCATGGCACTAACGGTAATCAGTTGGCTCTGAAGTAAGGTAATGATCACCAAAGATGCTACAAAAGCTGTGGCATTGCAGTAGAAGAACACCTTGTAACGCCTTGGATGCATGGTCTCCAAGATTGGGTCCCCAGCAATATGCCCAACATCATTGTCTGCCCAAAAGCCACCTGGCGGATTTAGTCCAGCTTGATATGTGACGGTGGCAGCAAGGATACCAAGCAATAGGAGATATGTGCGCAGTTTTTGAATGTCATCTTTAGCATCACTAAAATTGTTTGATGTATGTTGTGTACTGGGCCCTGACAGGGTAGTATGCTTGCCATCATCTGGATTCCCACTCCCCTTCATAATGAAAGAGCTCAGTTTCCGGAGCACTTCGGTCTTCTTCTTTCTCATCCATCCAATTGACTTCTCTATACACTCTGGTTTTGTCACAATAGGTTCAATCCACTGAAGAGCAAGGTAGAGCAAAACTGCACCAACGAGGGAGAATACATAGATAGATGTACGGACCTCCCTACAACTTCCAGCAGCATAAGCCCCCATAAGCCCAAAGAGGCTCACCAGCACACACAAGCGCAGAGCGTTTGACTTCACAACATGATCCACTGCTGTATTGCTGAGAAGCATAATGATGATCACAAGGGATCCAGCAAAAGAAGTTGCATTACAAACCATAAAAGCCTTGAATCGACGGGGGTAATGATCTCGCAGAACTGGATCACCGGCAAGGTGGTTAGGCTTGTCTTCATCAGGCCAGAATCCACCTGGTGGGCTTAGCCCTGCAACATATGTCACTGTTGCTGCTAATGTTGCAAGAACCAGCAAGAAACTGCGATTCCGCTCCAATTCTTCCCCCTCGTCATGAGCCTCCCGATCATCCACAGGAGTTTCTGGCTCATTGCTCTGTGTTTTCCTGAAAATGCTTGCAAGGATATCCTTCCAGTATTTCCGGATATTCATGAACATATCCCGCACACAATTAGGCGCCAGATGCCGGAAGAATATGACATGGAGTGTGATATATGCAAATATGCCAACAAGTAATACCCAAATGTAAACTGAGGTCCTCACCTCCCTGCAGCTCCCTGCAGCATAGGCACCCATGAGCCCAAGAAGACCCAGTACCATTGCAAATTGTAGTGCCCGAAGCCAAACCACATTGCGGCTCAATTCCCTGACCAGGAGCAGTATGAGGACAATGAGTGATGCCCCAAACGCAGTTGTGTTGCAGTAGAAGAACACATAGTAACGCTTGGGGTAGCTAACTCTTAGCACAATATCACCGGGGATGTGACCATTCTTGCTGTCTTCCCAGAACCCACCGGGCGGAGCTAACCCTGCTTGGTAGGTGATGGCTGCAGCTAGGATTGACATCAGCATCAAGTACTTCCTCAGCTTCCATAGGAGCTCAAGCTCAGCCTGAAGTGCACTAGGATTTTGGACAGCTTGGCCTTGCTGCAGCGCATGTTGTTCTTCAAGAGATTTGCTAGCCATATGGCCATTGGTAGGCTGCTGTTGAGACTCCATAGGTTTGATCTTGGAGCAGAGCAAATCTCTATTTTGCCTCTGAAGATTCTAACATTTGAAAAGGAGCATGAGCTATATGCAGAGCTCGCTCTGTTTGGATACACCTCCACTAAGGTAGAGGAGAAGGTGAAGAAGATAAGAGATCAGAGACAATGGAAGATCTGCAGTCATAAAGAATCCAATGTCCAAGACATGGGCCGCTTCAAACAGACAGAAGTGTCAGCAGCCAAAAAGGACACAGTGAAGTGCAGCCTCATCATCTAGTAATTGAAGTTTCTTGCAGTGGACCACACAGACGTCTTTTACTCCAAAATCAATTATGTTAGGTTCACATCACATATTATGACAACGACCTACAGAAACAGCCAAGGAAGTTTCCAACTAAGGGAGGAAAGAACTAGTCCACCAAATCATATGTTTAGAGAACAACCTGCGTTTGCTTTGTAGGTTTACAGTCATATTATTTTTACTCCACTTTCTTCCATTTTGTCATTTCATCTTTAATTGAACTTCAGTGTACTTTCCTGATTTGCAATTTTCAGTTAGTAGTGCCAAAGCTGATAACTGCTTTAGTTTTCAATGAATGCACGAGGTACTCCCTCCGTTCCAGAACGACTGTCATCGGAGAAGTGACCCGGAAAACAATGCAACCTGACACCCCTACGCAGTAATAATTTACTCCTTCTGCACGTTTTGGATGAAAGACAATTAATGTTTGTCTTTTACCGTGAGAATACAAGCATGAGGCACACACAACACCATGTTCTTTACATTAAACAAATCTTTCATCCACGGTTCACACGTACACATGCATTGCCTCTCTGACCGTGTAGTACAAGCGCAGAGGTATGGCTGAGGCTTAGAGAATAGGCGATGACAGATAATTCGGAACACACGACTGTTCTCCCAACGACAGTTATTCTGAAACAGAGGGAGTATGTGTGAACATGCAGACTTTCTGTATGTCCTTTAAGTTGACCCGGTTTTGGAGACTTGGCATTGGTCTTGCTGTACTGCCAAAGGACATTGTCTTAAAACCATGAATTACTCTTTCTGACAACCTTTTAGAATTGTAGGTATGCAATAATCATGACACAGTTCGAGGTTCAGTCACCGTCTATCATGATAGATGAACTCGCTGCCATCCACCCCCCGTCCTCCCCATGTATGTTTGGTAGCAAGGAAACACACCCTGAAAATGGTAACAAAGCCTGAAGAGCTATCTAAGTAAGGCCCGAGCTGGTGTCAGATTAGCACAAAAGTTTGTAATAATTAACATCAGTTGGGTACATGGTACAGAAATATATAATGAACATATGTCACCGGTATGTTTGTTCAATCTTGATCTTCCAGCTTTATTAGCCCTGTGAATTGGTTGTTGGAGTAGTTGGTGCCTTGGTGGGTCCTACTGGCAAGACCCATGCTGATATTTTATAAGTGAACGTGTATTTTGCATAAGTTGGCCGATTGTCCACGTCACAAGGAACCCAAGTTGCATTATTTCATAGTAAGTTAATGTCATTTGAAGTACTACAAGGCTGAATTGTTTTATACTGGTGGAACGACAAAAAGTGGTGACCAGTCACAGCATTTTGCGCTAAAAAATTTCTATTCCAACTCTTCCTTTCCGTGCCAAGAATTCTAGAACGTCTAGCGCTAAGAAATTTCTATCCCAAGTCTTTCTTTCTGTGCCAGGAATTCTAGAACGTCTAGTTTTCCGTATTCTGAGTCGATGAAAGTTTTTCTAGTCGGCAACGTGCAAGTCTAAGCAACACCATCGGAAGAAGGCGCAGAGAAATAACTAGGCAAGAAGATGGTAGCTGGTCAGTGGGCACGAACCTGGTACAGTCCGACATGTAGGCATTGTATGCGCCTGCAGGGTGTCGCCGTCCTTACGCATGCACGCATTTTGTCGAACACCAGTCGGGCAGGGCGGGGCAGGCACACCGCGCCCTTGAGCCCACGGCGAGCACATCCCGCCTGTCTGGGTCACCGCGCCGGCGTCGTGAGTTTCCACTGTTCAATTCATTGGGTGCGGGCGCACGCATCAGGTACGGAACTGCGGATCCAGCGGCTGGCTTTTCAGCGTGACTGAGAAGCGCGATGCCCAGCAGTTGGAACGAAGCGCAGCACGGCACCAGTTCGGTACGAAAGATACCGTCTTTTGTCCTCTCGTATAGGTGCCTCCCTGAAAACATATAAATCTCATTTTACGAGAGTTAACAAGATCTTAACTTTGACCAAATTTTTAAAAGATATTATGTAGATTTATATCTTTAGTTTAGTTTTTATTATAAAATATATTCTATAATTAATTTTATAATACTTATTATGTATTATGAACATAAATAAATTCTTTGTTACGTATATTTAGTCAAAATGAATCTTTGACTTCTTAGGAAATGAGATTTATATGTTTTTAGAGACAGAGGGAGTATTCATGTCAATGTATATGTCACAGATTCAAATCTACCAAAACACTTTACTGCTAGAAATATAATGCATTATACAATATCATAAGTCTTTTTTTTTGTGGTGGTCAAAGGACATAGTAATCAGATTGCGCCCTCTAGGGCTCAACCGAGGCCGCCACTATGGCCCCCTGCCTCCACCATCTCCCTTTCCCCTCTGACAACTCGTCAGAGTCCGGAGGGGGTGTGGATACATGTCTCCAATAATAAGTTTTCTAGTAGATCGAATTCTTTAGGGTTATTAGAGTCTTTTCATGTTAAATTTTTTTTTTTGGTATTGAGGATTTGACACTTTCTCCTCCTCCATCATATGATGGATTTGGTTTCTCTATGCCTACTCTGATGAAGATGAGGACGACGTCAACAACTTCCTCGGCATGGCGACATGGAAACAAAGATTTCTGAGCGACGACATCAAGGCAGAGATGATGTTGTTGCTATGGAATAATTTTTTCTAATCTCTTCTCCGTTTTTGTTGTGGTGAGATCTGATTACAATGAAGGGACTAGTGAGAATAAGTCTGCCTTCCAAGCCAAGTATTAGTATTGAGTTGGAAAGATTCAGATTAGTTTTTCTTATTCTTCGATAGCAGAAGGAAGAAGGAAGACACAAGAGAGAAGAAGTTTCTCAACTCTAACTACAAGAATGTTGGCCGTCATTTGTTGACCATGTGTTCTCATGCCTTTTACTTGTTTTTGCATGTACGATCATCCATATGAATGGTTATACATGTTTGGGATGGAGATTTAGGGCTATACAAAGCATGGGTAAAATGTAGATGAAGAATAATTTTCGAGTGTATGTATTGTATTCTAGAGTGCTTATAACATGATGATGTAGAGTCACAAACAAAATAACATGATAATGTACTTAATTATAATTTAATATAATTGTTCTTTCATCTTAAAGAAAAAGAAATATAGCACATTCTAGCCATTTTGACACGAATAAGAAAGAATGCAATAGACATATGTACCACTCAGTTATGACTTCTAATTTATAATAATTCAATACTATTCCCCATGATCGAAGGTTGGACTATGTGTTCCCTTATATAAAAATATGGAAGCACTAAACAAGGTATTTCTATTTAGTAAAATATTATTTACTCTGTTTCAAATTATAATACATTTTGGCATTTATACATTCGTAGGTTTATATATATATATATATATGTTGTGTCTAGATGCAGAGTAAAAATTATTAATCTAAAAATACCAAAACGTCTTAGGAACGGAGGGGGTATATTTTGTGGAATAGCTAGGTAATTTTAGTCATAGCTCACCCAAAATGAGTTCTTTTTTTTTTTGCGACTCACACAAATGAGGTCTAATAGCTAATTTTTTAACCAAGTCTTTGAGCCTAACGCTTAATGAATGAATTTTTCCCCATTGATTCCAGTAACTCAATGGTGAATGATGCTGAGCACCAAAAGAGTAGTTAGGCCAAGGAAGCGGCAATTGCACTCCAAAACGTATATTACGAACTGAGAAAGAACAACTTAACAGTACTCCATACGGTCACATTTCCGCAAAACGTTAGAAACATGAGATTTTGCATTGGAAATCAGGCGACCTACTACAATAGTTTGGTCCTGTCTTTTCTCTTCTGTTTTTCTCTCTTGTTTTTACCCCTTTTTACTTGTATATAACTTGTCGTTTCTCTTTCAAAAAAACAAAACTTGTCGTTTCTAAGGCATCTGAGCTTTTCAAGATGCAAATACCTGACATATCATTTGAACAAATGCCACATCAAGACTAGAGCTATACAGGTGGAGGCACCTCTCCCGGTTGCCCAGCAGATGACAGATTCCGAAGCTTCAGTTTCAATGAGAACCCAGAGTTTTTTTTTCTGAAAAGGCATCCACTTCTGTCCCTTCCTTTTCACCAGTAAAGCTACCTTGTCAAATGACAGCAATACATGCATTACGATGTAGATGAACACGGCAATGACAAGCACCGAAATGTAAGAAGATGTCTTCAACTTCCTGCAGCTGTCTGCAGCATATGCACCGAGCAGACCGAGGAAGTTCAATACCATTGCTATTTTCATGGCTAAGAGAGATATCTTGTACTTGCTTATTGCATTGTTCAACAAGAGGATGACCATGACTATCGACGCCATGAATGTCATGGCATTGCAATAGAAGAATACCTTATAACGTCTTGGGTGGGTATCATGAAGAATTGGATCACCAGCAGTCAGAATGGCCTTCCTGGTCCTCAGGCCAGATCCCACCTGGTGGGAGCAGTGCAGCTTGGTATGTGACAGTAACTGCTAGAGTTCCAATGAGCATCAAATCTTTGCGCCATATGTTCTCAGTTCTATTCCTAATCCTGATACTTCTCTTATGATTTATGGATGTATGTTGGCGCTCAAAAGCCTCTATGCTGAACACCCTTTCCAGGAAATCATTCACTTTGTCCTTGGCAAATGTCAGAACCAGGACTTGAATCATGACATAAACAGACACTGCAAGAACAACAAGGATGACATACACCGATGTTAACACTTCCTGTAGCTTCAAACAGCAAAAGCACCCATGGGGCTTATCAGATCAATCAGGAAACATGCACACAGTGCATAGGATTGGAGGCCCTTGTGACATAACCTTTTACTAACAAGCAACATAATCACAGAGGGGATGCCACGAAACCAGTGGCATTGGAAATAGAAGAAACCTTGTAGCAGAGCGGAAACTCATGAAGGAAAACTATAAGCATGCAAATTAGGAAGAAAGGATCTCAGGTGCTTTTAATTAATAGACAATAAGTATGAGAACTACAGACTTTATGTTATATTCATGAACCAAAATATCCACCAACCAAAGCCTGAATCTTAACAGAATTGTCGATCAACACAGTAATTTGGACAAGGACAAATTAAAGGAAGTGGTAGTTTTCATTGTCTTGCTATGCCTTGTGGTATTAGAAATGAGTATTTGAACGGTGGACAACTGTTATCAATTGTAACAAAAGTTCACCAAGGATAGCTTGCTGATAACAATATTTCCTCTTCCATGGTGTATTGCCTACTAGCTTCCTTAGTATCTCGATCAGTTGCTGTGTAATAAGATGTAGCTTCGTTCATGCCATTTCTTGTTGCTATTCCACTAGATAGTACCTGCCTCTTCTTAACTAGCAAGCTTTCAAGGGTCATCTCCTCTTCTCTCATAGTAGGCCTGTTTTCCCTCTTCAATTTTGTACACGTTGCAGCTACTATGGCAACATTCTGTATTTCTCCATCCTCCTCCTCCTCCATGACTTGAGGATCTAATATGTCAACCAGTTTACCTTCTGTTAGCAATGAGACAAAATGTGAAACAAGACCATCATTGTCGATGGATCTATACACATATGGTTTCTTTCGAGTAAGCAGTTCTACAAGAAGAGCACCAAAACTGAAGACATCACTCTTGTCTGTTAGACGACCAGTGTAATAGTACATTGGATCCAAATAACCCATTGTTCCTTGAATTGCTGTAGTCACTCCAGTCTGGTCCATTGGAAAATATCTAGAAGCTCCAAAATCCGAAACCTTTGCAGTTAAATAGTCATCAAGAAGTATGTTGGAGGATTTAATATCTCTATGAAATATTGGCATTGAAGCAGATGAATGTAGATATGATAATGCTTTAGCAACTTCATTTGCTATCCTCATTCGATTATCCCATGATAGTGATATGGATCCTTCCACATGAAGATGATGAGAAAGGGTTCCATTTGAAATAAACTCATAAACTAGCAACGGGACTTCTGTCTCAAGGCAACATCCTAAGAGCTTCACCACATTTCTATGGTTGACCTGAGAAAGAACTGCAACTTCATTTATGAATTCAATGATTTCCCTTTGAACTACTATCTTAGATTTCTTGATTGCCACAGCATGAAGATCTAGAATTCCTTTAAACACAACACCATGCCCTCCACCACCAATTATGCGTTCTCTATCAAAATTGTTTGTTGCCTTCTCTAAATCCCTTAAGGTAATTCTCATCTTTTCACCAATATCTGTGTTTTGTGATATTAACCTTTGCAATAGGAGCCCATGATTCTGCTTGAAAAATTTTTGTTTCATCTTCTTCAACTTTTGAAGCTTGATTTTATGCATTATGTAGGGGCCACCAAGGGCTAGAACCAAAAGACTTGTTCCACCACCAACTCCTACGCCGATGCTTAAACCTATGTAAATAATGATATAACACATTCATGATTAGAGTAAAGTAACATATGGAACTAAAAAATGTTTATTCTGGGAATGTGAACAGAAAGATTTAGCTTGTGATAAGATGATATGTTGCACATAGTGGCTTACAACCTGTGAAAGAATTCTTAATTGCAATGCATCCCCCTTTTATTGAAGAGTCCCCATAGGTTCCATCAAGACATTGGCAATGAAAACTTCCAGGAAAGTTTTGACAAATCCCATAGCATGAGTATTCTTCTGGGTGCTCGCACTCATCAATGTCTAGGTGATAAAAGTTTAAGAGGACAATTAAAAAAGAATACCAAAATTTAGAAAGAAATTCCACTGATTCAGTAAGTAGTATCGCTGAACAAAGTACAATGTAACTGGGAAAGGCGTAGTAATATAAGATAAAATAATATTAAACTAATAAATAAAGGAAATCTAAATCTATAATGGTAGATATTTGGATACACATAAAACTCAACTAGATCCACATCATTTTGGGAACAAGAATTGCGAAGTATAAATAAAGGTCTACTCTACCTTCTCTTTACTAACATTAGTATGTTGTAGTAGTAGTCATTTTAATTGTAGTACTGCATACCATTTTTTTTTGAAAATACAGTACTGCATACCTTTGCATCCATTTGGGATAGAAGCATCGCCTTTATAGCCTTTGTTGCACTGGCAACTAAAACTTCCTGGTGTATTGGTGCAATTACCGTAGCAAATGCCTGGAGATTTGCATTCGTTGATATCTACAGAAACAAAATGACATGACGTGTATTAAAGAGCATGAACGATGCTTACACTTTGCAGACTTGTAAAGATAGGAAAAACTTACTAATTACTAATTAGAGGCTCAGAGAAGGATTTAAGTTAATTCTCACAAGATGTGATAGGAAAGAAAGATAAATCCTAAAATTTCTCACCAATAACAACAAATTGTATCTTTTTTGTTTCCTAAAATATTTCCCCATTACCATTATAAAAAATACATAATGTAAGAACTTAGTTTTCATCCACACTGTCAACCTCTGATTATAAAATATAAAATAACTATCTCAATTTGGATCTAAATTACCCATTCTCACAATATAAAGAAGTACCTTCAGTTTGTATCTATATTGCTAGCCTCAGTCTTTACAAATATATCCATGGATCTATGTATGAATGCTAATATAAAACTATAGTAAATAATTCAATAATTAACCATAAGATTAATCATAATGCTGTATGAGTAAGTTCTCGAGTGCCATGTAGCATGTTTTGTTTGGATAATTATTTCACATAGAATTTTGGCTTACCACCTCCAATGAATATGGATAAATTTTTTTCCACTGTAGTTGCAACAAATTGAACCAAAATTGTGGTCTCAAATTCAAGTAGGAGCAAGTGCAGTATTTGGGTCTATATGGTTGACAAAAACTGATACAATTTTTGACAAGTGACATCTTAGACATGGTTCTGGGCCATTCTTTAAATAAGGCTGACCAATCCAATTTGAACAAGTATCCACTCTCCAACAAGTTCTCTATATCTTGTTCAGCACTATGAAGAGCAGGGTCCATTCTCTATCTTTAGTGGGCAAGAAATCAGGAACAGGGTATGGGAGTATTTGGAGATCTAGTTGAAGAATCTATTGGAAAATATCTTTTTTCATCCAAATCTCTATTCCTTTTAATATGGAAGGATAAGGAACGCTTGGAGTTGCTCTTAGTTTTCCATTAGGATCTTTGAGATCCTTCTTTTTGTTTGAAAGCTTCTCCTTTTTTAGCCAGAGGCTGGAATTTTGTAATAATGAATGAATTGCACAGGCTGAAATAAAAATTCCTTTCTCTAAATAATGCATAATGCTATGTTGCCACATAGACAACATGCATACATTAGAATCATTATTTATTTTAATAGTGTATCAAGCAGGTAAAAATGTTCTGTAACAAATCACATAGCAATGACAATGACAATTTACTTCAAATTATAATAGTACTCTTGAACAAATACAAAGAGTGTAGTATATGATATAAATTACTTTTAATAAAATACAAAATGAATTTTTTTGTAAAAGATACTTAAGCACTGGAGTTTCAACTTAACAATTGGATAAAAAATTGCAACAGCTAAGAAGATCAAAAGTCAAAAGTTAAAATAAAGCTTCATGCATGATGTCAACATAACAGATGCAACGACAGTTTTGTACAACCTTACAGTAGGTTTCAACTAAACACATATCAATGATCTATAGTGGTGCAACGTAAATGATGGCAACACATATTTTTTATATCGCATACTAGAGGGCCCCAAACAGTGTCCATGTTAACCCTAATAAGATGTACCAGGAAAGAAATCATAAATTCTAGAAATCCTCACAAAATTAGAAAGATCTTGCTATCCATTCGGTACACGCTAATCACTATTGCGCACGATTAATTCTTTTTTTTCGAACAATTACCCACCTCTACCATTTGTCCAAACAATTGGGCCACCTAAGACATTATGAGACGTAATATAAAAAGCAGGTTGGCCATGCATACCTTGGCATCCACCGATAACATAAGGGTTTCCTTGATAACCAACGGAGCATCGACACATATAGCCACCATGGCCGTACGTGCTGGAGTTATGGCAATAGCTGTGGGCACTGCGACATTCGGGAGCAGATGTGTTTGTTGGACAAGTCGAAGAATTATTAATTACCCAATCTAGAGTGGCCGGTAACGCTTTAGGACGAACTTGCTCCAAATCATCAGTAATCATGTCATAGGTGAAATTAAAACTATGGTCGATGAGGTATACAGCAAGGGAATAGGGTGGGGCACCGGGAAGCCTGTTGATCTGGACGTTGTAGAATGAGTAGCCAGCAAGGATGTTTGCCTGACAGCAGCCATTACCCATGCAGGTACCATTCCCCATGAATCCATACGTCGTGGACTCCATAGACGGGCAGATCGCAGTGCAGGAACTGGCCAAGTCGTTATAATCTCCTCCCAGGATGCTAACCTGGATGCCGCACCCTATGGCCTGGACTATGCTTACTGACTCCGACAGAAAGTAGGGGCCCTTATGTGGCAGGCTGTCCCCCCATGTCATGTTCGGAGTTATGCCATCACGATCATCATCTGGAAAATCCACGCGGGTGCTGTTGATGCGCACCGCGCTGTGCTCAACGGAGATCTCGAGCACTTGCACAGAGCCGCTGTCGCCGAGGAACAGCTCCCCGTACCTGCAGGAGAGGTTGAATCCAACGCCGTGGTAGCATCCGGGCTGCACGCCGAATGGGTAAGGGATGCTCATGTTGCCGCAGGTTCGGGTGCAGTTACCGCTCTCTGCCCCACCGGTCGCCGCAGCAGCTGGTGCCACGCCGCCGAACGGCGGGAGCGTCAGCACCGTTGCAAACACCGCAGCGGTTTGAACAGTATGTGGTACTGTAGCACTTTTGTTTTTATTTGCTAATAATTATCTAAATATTGATTAATTAGGTTTAAAATGTTCGTCTTATAAAGTATAACAAAACTGTATAATTAGTTTTTGATTTCATCTACATTTAGTACTTCATATATTTACCGATATTTTAATATAGCGAGAAATAAAAATTCTACATAGTAAAATTTAAGAATAAATTTAAGAATCTAAACAAGGCCGGCATTTTTCTATACGGTGCCGGCAATACGGGCTATGGCTGCATACAAAACATAATAAAGCACTAGGGGGAGGAAGCTCTCTCTCTTGGTTGCCTTACTAAATATATATATATATATATACATATATACTTTTTTTCTATACGGTGCATTTTCTATACGGAATGCATCAAGCAAAACCGCGCACCTACACCACCTGGTCCGGCCAACCGACCCACAGGTACACCATGTCCGACCGGCCCGGCCACCCCGTCACGAGCACCAACTCCGCCTGGTCCTGCCCACGCATACGCGCACCGTCCCTCTCTTTCTGGCGGCCCCATCCCTCTCCTCCCCATGGGCGCCCCCGTGGAGCTTCCCCCTGCGCCGGCCCCCATCTCCAGCGCGACGGCAGCGGCGCGGCGCGGCGCCCCTCCCTCGCCGGCGAACTCCACTACCCCGGCGCTTCGATAGGGAGGGGCTGCCGTCTCGTCCCGGTGGCGCGGCCCCGTCCCGTCCCGGCCCGAGCAGCGCTGGTGTGGCCCCGTCCCGCCCGAGCAGCCGCGGTGCGTCCCGCGCCCTCCACAACATCCATGGAGGCGACCGCGAGATCCATGGAGGCGACCGCGAGATCCATGGAGGCAGCGGCGGGGCGTCTCCCTCTTACCCGGCCATGTCGGCAGCGCGCGGCTTCCCCGGTCACCGCGAACGACGGTGTCCCGTCGCCGGCGGGCGCCCTCGGCTGGAGCAGCAGCGATGCGCGGCGAGGCCACCTTGGGCCTCCGTGGGGCGAACTGCGGTCACCCGCGGGTGCATCGTGGCCTTGCGGTCCTCACCGGCCCCTTCTCCGCCGCCGGATAGCATCCCCGTCGCCGGAACGGCGAGTCCTGCCAGTCGCCGGCCCCACTGCCAGTCGCCGCCTCTGGGATGCACTGCTCCGCCGGGCCTGCGCCAGGGTCGGCGACCCGCGCCACGCACTAAGAGCTACTCTCCGCTGCTGTCGAAGACCACGGCGTGGTGCTGTCGTCGTCCACGTACCGCGTGATGGTGGTGTTGCTGTGTGCCCACGGGGAGATGGATTGCGCACTCAGGGTGTTCGATGTAATGACCAAGAGGGGTTGCTAGGTAGAGGATCGCGTTTGCAGCTCGATCGTTTCTGGGTTCTCCAGAACCGGGAAGGCCGGAGCAGGGCTAGATTTCTATGAGAAGGTGAAGCGTCAGTTCAGAGGATTTGATCCGGGCCTTGTGACACTGACATGAGTTGTTCATGCTCTTGGGTTGGAGGGTAGAACTGGTGAGATGGCAGAGCTTATGCGGGAGATGGAGCGTAAAGGCATGAATGCTGAATTGCTGATGCTGTGTTTTACGGCAGCATGGTTCATGGATATATGAGTCGTGGGTTCTTGATTGCAGGTCTTCAGGAGCATCGATCCATGCTAGAGAAGGGAATCGCTGCTCTGATGCGATTAACTATACTGCTGTTATTGATGGACTCTGCAGAGAAGGCAGTGTGGTGAAAGTAATGAGGTTCTTAGATGAGATGGAGCGAGGGGATGCTAAGCCAAATTTGATTACTTATACATCACTGGTTGGTGGCTTCTCTAAGAGAGACAGGTTGGAAGATGCTTTCTCTATCGTGAGGAAACTGGAACAAACAGGTGTGGTGGTGGACGAGTATGTATATTCGATTTTAATTGAGGCCTTGTTTAGATACCTAATTTGGAGTCTAAAATCTGCATAGTAAATGTCCCGTCACACTGTAACAATTTGTTTTTATTTGGTAATAATTATCTAAATATTGATTAATTAGGCTTAAAATATTTGTCTCGTAAAGTATAATAAAATTGTGTAATTAGTTTTTTATTTCATCTATATTTAGTACTCCATATATGTGCTGGCATTTTGATGTGACGGGGAATAGGAATTCTACATAGTAAATTTTGGACCCAAAATTAGGTATCTAAACAAGGCCTGACAGTTTGTGCAAAATGGAAGATTTAGACAGGGCTTTCTCGTTGCTCAAGGAGATGGAGGATAAGGGAATAAAAGCTAGCATCATAACATACAACACGATAATAAATGGTCTGTGTAAAGCTGGTCACCCTGAAAAGGCTCTTGAAATTTCTGAAGGTGTTGCTGCTGATAATTTCACATATAGCACACTGTTGCATGGGTATATTAACAGCGGTGACATAACCGGTGTTATGGCAATAAAGGATTGGCTTGAAGGTAGTGCTATTTCTATGGATGCTGTCACATGCTATGTTCTTATCAAAGCATCATTTATGATTAACAGGGTGAATGATGCCTGGAGCTTGTTTCATAAAATGCCTAAGAAGGGCCTCAAACCTAATGCTTGCAAGAACGCGCAGAGAAATTACTACTAGAAAAGATGGTAGCAGCTGGTCAGTGGTCACGAACCTGGTACAGTCCGACGTTTCGGCATGGTATGCGCCTGCAGGTCACATCGCGCCCCCAGGAGTTTACAGGCAGTAGGCCCGCGGCCTCCACCGTTCGCGACCCGGGCTGGAACTGCACGCCGTCGCCGTCGCTAGACGGCCCATCCTTACGCACGCGGCACTTGCGCATTTTGTCGAACACCAGCCGGGCAGGCAGACCGCGCCGCTTGCACGGGCGTTCCGCCAGACAAACCGCCCTTGAGCCCACGGCGAGCACATCCCGCCTGTCGTCCGGGTGTCTCGGACGAGCCACAGCGCCGCCGCGTCGTGAGTTTTCAAAGTTCAATTCAAGTGGGTACTGGCGGGCGCACGCATCAGGTACGGCCGTGTATACGGGTACGGATCGAGAGGCTGGCTTGTCAGCGCACGCATCAGGGTGCACTCCCTCGCGCGGCGATGCTAATGTTGCATTACCATTTTGCCATTACCGCCGGCTGCGAGCTTGCGCGCACCCAAGTTGAAATCCTTTTCAACAGGTGAGAATCGGACAAGGGATTGCTCTCTCCTTTTTTTTTTAGAGGAGAATTAGAATAGATTGCTGTTGGGTTGACAGTGAGTGATCTTGAGCATTTTTCCTTACTTTTCCGACGGCCCGTTTAGTACGTAGAGTCATCATCATGGGCCGAATCATTTTCTATCTATTTCTGTGTAAATTTGTTTCATTGTTCTATGAGCGATTCATGCAATACTTTTTCGGTAATGCCCATTGTGTTACATCCTAACCTTAGGATGGCGTGGCCACAGCCCAGTGGGCCGCGCGCTCCCCCGCTGCGCTCGTGACACGCACCGGCCGGCCACGGACGTGCCGCTCGCCCTTCACACATCCGCTCCCACTCTCTTTCACCCGGTCACCACTCTCTCATCCTCTCCCTCTCTCCCTCGGTCGCTCTGCAATCCCATTCTAGCTCCTCTCCCCTCCACTTCTCCATGGCTGACCACGGGGAGAGCCACGCGCGCTTCCTTGTCCGGCACCGTGCTTCTTCCCCTCGCGACCTCCGGCGAGCGCTTGCGCTCGGTTGCCTGCTGCTCCCTCCATCCTCGCTGCTCCCCGCTGCTCCTCGCCGCACATCCACTGCCTCGCGTGCCTCTAGATCTGGCTGCGGCGACGGTCCGCCGGATCCGGCGGGGGTGGACGCGGATCGGGGGGCGATGTTCGATCCAGGCTCCATCTTCTCCGGGCGTGAGCTAGGGTTCCGGGAAGTGGAGCTCCTCCCTTTGTCCCATCTTCTTCGTGGGGGGCGTCTCACCATGGCGCCGGAAGTCGAGGGAGACGGCGGCGGCTTCCGACGCTGGATCTGGGGTGGGGTGGTTGGCGATGGTGGATCCGTGTAGATCCGCCCTCCTCCTGCTCTCTCTCTCCTCCCTTTTTGCCTAGATCCAGCGGAGCAGCGGGCGGGCGACGACGGATCTGGCCCGGTCAGCGCCCTCCTCTCCTGCGCTCTCCTGTCTCGTCTGTCTCCTCCATCTTCGGTGACTTTTGCTAGGTGTTCTAGTGAGCTCATGTCTCTTTTCTTTTCTCCAATTACGATTTTTTGGTTGTTTCACTGCGTTTTGGTGGGGTATTTCACGGCGTTCTGGTGGGTCGTTTCACTATGTTCTTGTCGGTTGTTTCAAGTTTCCAACAGTATGCTAGTTGATTGGTTTCAATAGTTTCATATTTTTGTTTTAGTACTTTTTTCTTTGTTTCAGAAGAACTGCCAATGTTGTTTCTGTGGTCCTGCTTGAGTTGGTTCAGTATCCTCTTTTGAATCTATTTTGTTTCAATGCTTTCAGTCGTTTTGTTTCAAGGGTGTGTTCTTGTTTGGTTCAATTGCGTACCCCCCGGTGTTTCAGTGCCTTTTTTCCAGTGTTTCAGTTCTTATTTGTTCTTTGTTATTTTTGGTTTCCGGTTTGTTTCGGGAGGAGGGCGATTCGACCGGCGGTGGATCTCTCGCTCGCGCTGTGCGTGCGCAAGATTGGGCATGTGTGTGCGTATAGGGTGCGGGGCGGGGGGGGGGGGGGAGTTGGGCATGTGTGCGCGTGTACGGCGGGGGTGCTATGCGTGTGCGGCAGCGGGCAGTGGGGGGTGTGTGAGCGTGTGCGCGCGCTAGGCCGGGCTCGGGCATCCTAAGCATAGGATGTCCAGGATGTCCGAGCGCCGGCACTTTCCATACTTTTTTGAGTTTCTATTTTATTACAAGTAAAATATACCCGTGTGTTGCACCAGGATAAACGCTTTATTATTTAATAATCTTTTAACGACAGCTCTTTCTAGATATGTTTAGGTGCACCCAACTAAATTTTAGCTAACTAAAATTTTAGAGCTAAAGTTTTGGTAGCTAAAAATTCTCTCAGCTACTTAGCTGGAGTGTTGGATTTCCAGCTAGTAGACTCCACTAAATTTTAATTGGGTTGAAGTAGCTAAATTTTAATTACTATTGTAGCTAGGGTGTTTGATTCCTAGGAGCTAAATTTAGTTGGTGCATTCAAACAGACCTTAAAATTTATTGTAGGATCTGTATTCAGGTTATTTGGGATCGGAGGGATATATTTTTGAATTAAAGTTTCTAACTATCCCTGCTATACCTATAGAAACCTTGTGTATTGTCATATAAAAACAGTGAAACAAATACAATTTTCACATTCGTAGTTAGGGGAGGGGCACAAAAATAAAAGAAAAATATTTTTTTGGCTCTTTATAGGTATATATAATTTTTTTATTGTAGGAAATAATTCCTTTTGGAAATATTTCTACATTCATGTCAGATCTAAACTTTGGCTTATGGCATCTATCGAAGAAAACAAACCTTTGAGTTCGTAGAAAGACATACCATCATTGTCCTAAATAAAAAATAATTGTTTAGTAAGGGAACCTTGGAGACCGGTGACCATTCATCTGATAGCTGGCACTTGGCAACCAAAGACAAATGACGGCTCGCAAGCCTCGTATGCGTGAAGGCACATGTGTGGACATCTCCCCATATGTGGCATCGGAAATTCCCCTCCCTCAGTATGGAATTATCTTCTGGTTCTCATAAGCTTTTGATAACATATGTGAAATTTGGATTATTTTAGTTGCATAACAATAAAAATGGTTCGATAACATGATTTTCGTGTTCTAGTAAAGGTATACTTTTGTAGTATTTTTAGTTATGTTTGGCAGAACTTTCTTTTTGCAGCTTGAACAGCTGCCTGGAACTTTTTTTAAGCAAAATGAAACAGTTAATCATGTCAAACTCTAAAAGAAACACCCTCACAGAAGGTCGATGCTGGATGGAACTAAAAATACAAACACGAGAAGCTTTTTACCATACTTAAAACAGTTTTAGCTTCACTACTGGAGCTGCTCGTGGAGCCGAAGGAAAAAAAAAACTATGCCTGTGAAGCTGAATCCAAACAGCATGGCCTTAGATGTTATGTGTTGTCCTTCCGTTGTTCCGGCAACAAAATCCTACTGTTCTAGGTTATTGCTTCTATACTAATCTTCTGTTCTCTACATTGTTCGGCTGTGTATGCAAGCACATTTTGTGTAAAATGTTTAAAACAAAACATTAATTTGTTACATACTCGTAAGGACTAAATAAAAGTAACGGTAATGCTATACTTAATACGTCCTAATCATAGGACGGTGTCGCTCTCGGACTGGACCGCTACCGGCCCATCACGCACGCGCTCGCCTCATCCGCACCGGTCCCACCCGTTCGTTCTACTAGCCTTATCCTCTCCCACTCGCTCGTCCACTACGCCCCGCTCCCCCCTCCAGCCCCTGCCTCCATCGGTGAGCTGCATCGCCACGACGAACCAAGCTCCCTCTATGTGTCTCCCCTATGCAACCTCCATGGCACCGGGCGAAGTCGCGAGGACAACGACGACGACTGCTTCCAGCAATCTGTGGGGGCACTCCCTCCCCATGATTCCCCTCCGCGGCCCTCCATGGCGCCGGGCGAGGGCGCCTACCCCAGCTCCGCCCTGCGCCGGGCGCCTCCTTCCTCTTCGTCTTTTACTCCGGCCTCCCTCTGCCCGCGCGCCCCCTTCGTCTTCGCTTTCCTCCGTGCCACCGGTGCCCTGCCATGGTCGATGCGATGGCGGCAGCGGCAACGGCCATGGATCCTACGGATCCAGCGATGAGCGGAGTGGATCCGCCGGATTCGGCTGTGGCTATGGCGGATGCAGCTTCCCCGACGAGGTTGGTCATGAGTACCCCGGGATTTGAGGCCTCCTTCTCCCGCTCTCTGTTTTTCCCTTCTCGGCAGTTGACCCTTTTGTTTTTGTTTCACCATTTTATTGTTTCAATTCATAGTACCGTATTGTCTCGTTTGGGTTGCCATTTTTGTTTCATTTTTTCATTCTCTCTATTGTTTGCAACACATGTTCTCTCCTTTTGTTTCAAGTTTGGTTCCTTTTTTGTTTCGGTAACCAAGCAAGTTTGCTTCAAAATGCTTGAGCAAATTGTTTCAATCGGTGTCCATCGTTTGTTTCATATTCGTTTAACATTTTTGTTTCAAATTTGTTGCAGTAGGTTTCGTTTTGCTGTTTCAACAACCAATGTTTCTTTGTTGCTCTAGTTCTTTTTCGAGATGTTTGCATCTCCCATCGTAGTCGATGTTCTACTAGTACAAAAATGATGTTGTGCTACTAAACAAGCCAATGTTTCTATAGTAGGTGATGTTCTGTTAGTATCAAGTTGTTTTTTCCTTTTTGTTTCGGTTGAATGTTTATTTTTCTGCACTAGGTTTGTTTCCTTTTGTTTCATTTTTTTTCTCTTTTGTGTTGTTTCAGCGGAGCTGCGGAGGGACGCAGATTCATTAACTTTCCTTAGTAAAGTCTCAGTAAAGTCACGTTGTAACATTCGCTATGCTATCCATCGTCCAATCAAGATCCAACAAGGGAGATCGTCGATTCAAAAGCTGTTACTTGTTTCTTCCTTCAGGCGAACTAGATTGAAGACTTGAAAGCTCCATTCGTCGCACCCGAACTCCGCATGCGCCTCGCCACCGGCGGCCATGCCGCGCGGGCATGTACTAGCGAAGCCTCAACTTGACCGTCTCCCGAGCGGCGTTCATGTTACCCCAAGGCATACTCGCCATCCCCTCGCACAAGGGCGCAACCACGATGGCGCGGAGGTCAGACCGACCCGCGCGTCCGGCGCAACGCTCCATCAGCGCAGCATGTCCAGGAATGCGAGCACGCTGCAGGAGCAGAGCAGAGCACAGCATCGCAGCTTGCAACACTGCAGTTCGATCTCCTGTACCTCGCTGCCATCCGTGTCTCCCCAAAGGGCCCAAAAGTCCCACGCCAAGGGACCGCTCCAAAGGACGCCCCACTCTCGCCATGCCCACCTTTGCACCAGCCGTGAATGCTCACTGCATCCTATGCCCGCGAAGGCCGCCCGCTTGCTACGCCTTGTGCCCAGGCCGATCGGCCAGTCGCCACGCCGCCCTGCGCGCTGACCGTGTATGCCCACAGCGCTAGCTGCCAGCTCGCCACGCCGGCCGCGCACGTTCACCGCACCGCCCTCCGCGATGGCGACGCACGCTCACCGTCGCCACATACCATGTTCACGACGCTCGCCATTCGTCGTGTCCAGGACGGTTGCTGCTCACTGTTGAGCCCTCCATGATGGCCTCATGCCTCGTCGTGTCCAGGACGGTTGCCGTTCACTGTTGAGCCCTCCATGATGGCCTCACGCCCTCGCCGCTCGCAATGCGCGGTGCCCATGCCGGTCGCCACGCCACCCCACGCCTGGACGTGCCCGCACATAGCGTTTACAGCAATGCGTGAGCTCGCCATGTCGGCAACGCACGCTCAGACGCCGCAGGAATTTCACATCGTGCCACGCTGCCACAGGCCTCCAGTGCCTTCGGTGCCTCATGCCACGCCGCTGCCGCCGGCATCTCGCGTCGCGCCGCTACACGCCCCCCACGGCGAGCTCTCTCGTGCGTCGCCGCCAACGAAACCGCTCCTGCTGAACGCTGTGAACAGCCAGCAATCAAGCTTCAACTTCTGCACATGGCTGTTGCCGGTGCCATCGTTGAGTGGCACCGCTCCGACTGCTGCCAGATTCCGAAGTGGCGATTTCCTCGTGCCAAAGGACTGGACACTGGAGCAGCATTTGCAAGATAGAGTGGCTGACAGATGGCCCCATGAGCTGAGAGAAAGTTCAGCCTTTGGATTTGATTTGGAGGGCACAGATCGAGAGAAAGTTACATCGTAACTTTACAGAGGAAACTTACCAAATCTCAGTCCCTCCGCGCCCTCCAAATCAAATCGTGGTTGCGACCTTGAGCGAGGGGATGGCGAGTATGCCGTCAGGGACATGAACGCCACTCGGGAGACGGTCAAGTTGAGGCTTCGCTAGTACGTGCCCGCGCGGCATGGCCGCCGATGGCGAGGCGCACGCGGAGTTCGGGTGCGACGAATGGAGCTTTCAAATCTTCAATCCAGTTCGCGTGAAGGAAGAAACAAGTAACAGCTTTTGAATCGATCTCCCTCTGTCACACTCTATTTTAAAGGATAAAAATAGAATGTATAAATAGCCTTATATGCGCCCCAGGAACAGTCACACATATAAGATGACAAATTACAAAGAGTATCATCACTCTGCTTATTACATAGCGAACCAATATTTATCACAGAGTCTTGCACATAAATAAATAGATAACTACTATAACTTTATCGCAGAAGCTCCACACAGGGACACGCTAACTGGTGAACACCAAGCCCGTGATAGCTCTTATTCCAACCTTCATCTGTTACCCATCTGGGATTTTCCAAAATTGAAAGTAAAGCAAGCGTACTCAACAAGCATAACATGGGTTAATGAGGCTCAACAAGCATAACATGGGTTAATGAGGCTCAATTAAGCTAACACTGTTTGACTGCATTTAGATTTTATAAGTTAATCATGTTTAGGCATAGCATCAAGGTAGTGAAAATTCCCATATACTCATGATCGGAATAACAATAATAAATGTGTAGCAATAACGACATTAAAATGAACATCTTAACAATTTAAGAACCATTATCCTTAATGTAAATGTGTCAAGGCTGCCCTAACCATAGGGCACGGACAATATATTGATTTAAACTCTGCGCAGAGGTGTACACTTTCACTATGAGTCATGTTCTATAGCAAAGTGGGTTAATTACTCCCAAGTCACCACAAAACATATAAAACCCCTATAGATTCTTCTAACCAATCAGGGACGCGAAAACATTGAGTGTAGGAACCCCCCTTCCAATATGGCACAATCCTTCCCGGCTATACTCATAAGGATAGAAGTTGTCCTAAACCCAACTCGCAGACCACTAACAAGCTAGAAAAAGGGTCTACAGGTGACTAGAGCCAGAGCCATATAGCCCTCGCAGTTGTACGGAATATCCAAGATAAATCACTTATAGATAAGATCCCATGTTTGTTAAGAGTCATCGTTATCGTTGGTAGCATAAACAGACATCATGTTATGAGATCATGACCAATAGAGCACTAGCATCACTACTACCCAATGCAACCTGAGGTTTTCAAGGAATCAGGATATCAAAGCTAGTTATAATCTCTAGGTTATCAAAGAAAACACATGCATAAGAATTGTCATTTATAGTGAATAGGTAACAAGGAAGATCCACGCTATACTTGCCTTGATTCGCAAAGTCTTGCTGGTCCTGCTGATCCTCAAAGTAGCCTTGCTCAACAAAACCCTCACCGTCTGAACCCGACATTGACAATCAACACCAAACAATCCATTTGAGCATACATACACGAGGCAAACAAAGGGTTGTTAGAGAAACAGTACACCAATCTCATCAAAATAGAATAAAAAGTATATAAAATATTCTACTCGTTGCTATGATCACACTGACGTCAAGTTCACCGAAAACGGAGTTGTAACGGCGAAGATATAAATTTTTAAAGATTTCCTATAGATAAATAAATGCATTAGATATGAACTAAAAATATAGAGTCTATAAAATATACCATCAGTGGCACCACTGCGTAGCTTACGAAACTATGAATCTAACAAAATTTGAACAGACCAAAACGGAGTTAAAACAAAGAAGTTATAAACGTTTAAAAACGGAGTTAAAACAAAGAAGTTATAAGCGTTTAAAGATAATGGCAAAACTGTAAATAGATAAAAACGTATTTTGAAAGTAAAAAAGGAAAAATACGTCTTCCAGAGAATAAAACATATTCTGGGGTCCGTTAAAAGGAAAATACGCCTTCCAGAGAATGAAGCGTATTATGAATCGGTTAGGAGAAAAATACGCTTTCCAGTGAACAAAGCGTATCCCTTGGAAACCGCAACGGACTCTTAATTAAATAGATAAAAGGCCAGGGGGTTTTCTACAAAGTTGCCGGCCAAAGGGGTATGGGACGATTTGATCCATTGGATCTGGAACGGCTCGGATTTGATCGGGGGCAGATGACGGCGTGCTGCTGGAGTGGAGGGCGACCGCGGCAGCGGCCATGAACGGCGGTGAGAAAGCTTGCCAGCGTAACTCCATCCGGTGTTCCCGACCACCATTTGGCACGGGACCGGTACCAAATCAAAGAGGAGCTCGTGCCACACTCACCGGTGAGGAAGATGGCGGCCGAGACGAAACGAGGACGGCGGGTGGCCCGACGCGGCGAACGGTGGCACCCTGCGAACGGCGACGGCACGTGTTAAGCCAAATTGAACCAAAATAATGGCACACAAGTGCTCAGGAGGTCAAGGCGAAGCTTGTGTGCTACCTTACGACGACAAAAACCTGACGGCCGAGGCGAATTCCGAGCTCCGGCGGAACCTCGGTGGCGGCTAGGGTTTGGCGGCGGCTGCTGTTGCTCGAAGACGGGGCGAGAGCAGGCGCTAGGGTTTTGGTAGGTGGTTGCGGACGTGGCTCAATGCTTAAATAGCCCGAGGCAAGGAGCGGGCGAGCGGCGTGCGTGGAGGAGGCGCGGGTCGGAGTCGGCCTCATCCGGCTCGACTCCAGGTCGGAGGAGGACGAAGGTGGTGCGGGCCCCGCTTGTCTGTGACACACAGCGCGGGAGGCAGACGCGGGCGCGCGCTGGTGAGCGGCCGGTTTGTTGCTGGGCCGGCCTGTTCGGCCTAAGAAGAAGAGGCGACGCACGGGCGGCTGCGGCTGTCGCGGCTGGGCCGGCCAAAGCGGAGGGAAAGAGGGGGCCGCGGGGACAGACCGACTGGCCGTTCGAGCCAGGTGCGAGAGAAAACGGCCACCGGGCCGGAAGGAGGCGGGGCAGGCTGGTCGGGCCGCTCGGGTCGAAAGGAAGGAGGGGAAAAAGAGGGAAAAGAATTCCTTTTCTTTTGTTTGAACCTTTTTCAAAATTATTTTCAAAAAGATTTTGAATTCCAATTCAAATCCAACCAAAACCAAACATCACAAAATAAATTATGCACCAACATGAATGCACAACATGCTACTTGACCTAGGATTGATTTTAATTTTATAAAAATAATTATTTTGTCTAGGTTAAATGCTCACCAAAAATGCTAATTTAAATTAAATTGTCTATTTTAAATTTATGAAAAATTTAGGGTGTTACACCCTTGTTGAATCTTGATTGGACGATGGATAGCATAGCGAATGTTACAACACGACTTTCCCGAGGAAAGTTACTGAATCTGCGTCCGCTGCGGAGGGTGCAGGGTCGTGTTGGAGGCGGAGGCGGTGGCTGTTCATTCTCGAGGCAGGGCGGGAGCAAGGCGGGTGGGAGACGTACTGGATTCGAGCCGAAGAAGATCCCCCTCCTCCCGCGCTTTTTGGGCCGTGCTGTGCTGGTGGGCCGCTCGGACGTCCGTCCTATGCATACTGAGCGCGTGCTTCACCCTAAAACTAAAGCAAAAAGTAGAAAGCGGCAACAGGGCAGCGAAGCGTACTGTCTCGGCAAGCAAACTTGTGCTAACATGACCATATATTTGCTCCATCCCGCAAACATAGGCGGACCCAGGCTGACTGAGCAGCCCGAGCAAAGCAAATGCTTTTTAATATATTGCTTCTAGTCCACGAAATCCATTCTCGTCTAATGGGCAGTCTATTAGGCCTTATTTCTAATAAAGGAGCCTAGGCAAGGGCCCAGACTAGCTGGGTCTTGGGTCTGCCTATGCCCGCAAAGAAAGACGTTATGAGATACGTGCAGCTTAAGCTTTGTCGATCTTAACTCTATATAAATATCTAAATAAATTTAGTATAAAAATATATCCCACCATATATCTAATATAATCATGCTTAAGATAACGTGAATGACTTCTATTTCTGGAGCAGAGGAGCAGAGGAAGTATATTCCATGTGTCCCATCTGTCCTAAAGTCGTAGCCTGAAGTATCTAAGCGTCAGAGGACGTGAAGGCCACGGGTGTCACTTATGAGCAAAGCCAAGAGAAGAAAGTTCTAGAGGCCGCAGCGCAGGTATATGTACTTTGCTTATGAATGTAACATAACCTTTATTCTTTATTAGGGAAAAGCAAATTAAGCACACAAACAAACAGGTTTTACATCCTTTTATTTTAATAAAAAATCTAAATAAATATGAAACACACCAATTGCATGCTGCAAAAAGTCAAACGTAAACACACAAACAAACAAGTTCAATTTTACGGTATTTGTTGTAACCACACTGGACACTGCATGATGAATGCGTGTTCACTGACTGCCGCCTTGTTTCTGTGATTCTGGATCCACCTTTGATTTTGCGTTGGTAGATGCAGCGGCCGTATCGCCGCGGTCGCCGTTGTCGAAGCCGACGCCGCGTCTCCTGGTGGGGAAGATCATGAAGACGAAGCTGGACAGGAGCGCGAGCCCCAGCGGCGCGTTCCTGAGCAGCTCCTTGACGTTCTTCATGTGGTCGCTGTCGAGGTCCGGGACGAAGCACTTCTGGAGCCCGACGTCGCCCATGGCGATGGAGATGAAGACGATGGCGCTGAAGAAGGCGTGGACCCAGTCCAGCGTCATGAGGCGGCGGTCCTTGAGCGCCTGCCCCCGCTTCCGCAGCAGCTCGCGCTCCTCCTTCTTCGTGAGGCCGAAGATGTTGAGGCGCCGCGGCAGCGCCACGCCGTAGTAGATCTTGCTGCCCTGGCCCTGCTCGCCGGGGACGACGATGCTGTCGGTGAAGGTGAGGAAGATGCAGGCGGCCGTGAGGAAGGCGACGAGGCAGGCGCTGAGCCACTTGTTGGCGAGGTTGCAGGCCCCCTGGTTGGTGAAGTTCGCCGACAGCGTCTGGAACACCAGCACCGCGCCCGACGGCAGCAGCTGCGCCAGGTTCGCCGACACCGACAGCACCTTCTCGGCGGCCACGTTCGCCTTGCTGGATTTCTCGGCGGCGGTGCTAGGAGTAATCATACTGGTGACGCCATCACCGATGTTAGCACTGACCGGCGGCGGCGGCAGCTGCTTCTGATCGTCTTTCCTATTGCTTGGCTGCTGGACACTTGCCATCCTACGTTATTTCTGGTTTCTCTGTGTGAGGCTTTGAGATCCTGGCTACTATCTACTCGCACCTCTCGATCGCTCTTGATCCTCGGCATGGACGATCCATGCATCCCTTCGCTGTTTATATAGGCGTCCGGCCTTGACGATTAGGGATGCTAGCTAATTCCTGCATGTCCTACAAATTAATATTCGATCTTAACTCTAGTACCCTACAAGCCGGATCATATCCTTTCTCTTCTTTTGTGACTGGGAAGAAATATTTCTACACTTTTCCCGACTTGCAGGAGGCTGAACCACCCACTGTTTCGGGATGCTTGTCGCTGCGCACATGTAGGGCATCCGGCATCATCATAAAACTTGGTCATGACCCGCGTAATCTAGCTAGTTCCTTATAGCTAGTCCTACAAACCAAACGAGTGAGCTGTCTAGTTGCATGCATATACAGAGCCTCGATTTCCGATCAACACAAAAGAAAAGTTGACGACCTTACCTCTTCTGTTAACTTCTATTATTCGTGTTATCCCCCCAGCACTACTACAAGCAAATCCATCGTTTTAAACCACGGGACTCCAAGAGTTGACGAGTTCTCATGAGATGGTAAAAGCAGTTCATGTCCTACATATCAAAATTAAGAATAAACTACAATCGTGTGGAAGCTAGCTATCCTCCTGCATTGATATTCTATTTTAATGTATTGGCCATATAGATTTTTACTCCTAAATCAATCTTGAACATTTGTAGCACCAGGTTCACATTTCAAAAATTAGCAAACTTTCTTTGGCAAAACTTGGTGCCGAAACTTAATTGTTCTGTGAAATCTCAAAACTGAAAGTTACTGATGATTTGGTTATTATGGAAAACACGATTCCGTTCAAAATAGGGATGCATAATCTTGATTTGCTAAATCTTAGTCCACAAACATTCAGTTGTCAAATATACTTTATTTTATATAGGTTTCGTGAATAATTAAATGTAAAGTATACCTAAGAAAAAAGCACATAGCGTCAGTTCATTTTTTTCCTATTTTTTGATTAATCTCATAATTATGTTAGGCATAGTCTCTTTGATTTAATCTAAGCCGCCAGATAATCAAAGGATTCAACACTCTACATCTTTTTTTATATTATTATCTTAGAGTTGGATTAGTCATGGATTCTTTTGATTAATCTAGACTGTGATCATCAAAAAATTCAATGGTGTAGGTTTTTTTTTTTCATTATTCCAATTAATCTTGAATTTTTAAACAGCCTCAACCAATGTTTTTTAGGGTTAATCTGATCATTTTCCCTTTTTCTAACTAGTACTCTCTCCGTTATAAATTATAAGACATTTGACTTTTTTGACCTTAAGTTTTATTGCTTATTTTATTTAAAAAAATTGGTCAAACATAATCAAATTTAAGTCATTTTTAAAAACTTTCACATATAAAACAAGCCACAATAAAATATGTGATATTTTGTATAATTTTTAAATAAGACAAACTAACAAATTTAGAATTATAATCTAGAACAGAGATAGTCTAGAATGTCTGGACGAATGTGAAAGTTTTTTAATGACATGTATATTTTTTTCTAGGAGGCCGGCTTTATCCCCGGGGATGTTCATGTTGTAACGTTGGATAGAGCATCCTCCGCATGTACGTGCAGAGTAGCCTTTTTAAAAAATTAAAGCATACGCACTTAATTGTAACAAGCTAAGCACACTTGGAATTGATACCGCTGACAGATGAAGCTTTAATTAGTTCCCTATCCGTTGCTCTGGATTAAAGGAACCGAGTATTCATTTTCTGCGACTATTAAGAAGTTACACAAAAAAGTGCCATGTGTAGCAATTAGTTATTAGGACAGTCCTACTCCTAACTGAGAAACTATTATATTTTTTATGACTTGTCATGTCATATAGACACCACTTATAGACTGTGTAACTCATAAGCGAGACTGCTCGAGGCGAGATCACTATGGCACAACTGCGAAACACGAAAGAAAGTAAGAAACACCGCTACGTGGGGAACTCTGATGGATAATAGCGGGGCGGCACGGGTCAAGTCCTCCTTTGATCAACTGAGCAGAGCGGCACGGTGCAGTGTCAAGTCCTTTTTTTTTACAACAAATATAACTTCCATTGATATCAGCAGCAAGATGCTGGTACAAACAAAGTTCTTGAGAAGGTTATAAGCTGCATCAAGAAGATTGCACTGGGAAAAGTGAGCTCCAAAGGAGCAATGAACCGAGAAAGGCTGATCAGCCGAATCAGCAGCTAACAGGGCTGCTTTAGCTAAAGCATCAGCATCTAAATTTTCATTGCAGCTAATCTGAAACAACCTTGGCTGAACAAAGGCTGAACAATTATCAAAAGCTTGAGTGAAGACCTTCATTCTCCAGTCGGAAGGGTTGCCATGGTCTGAAGTGAAAAGGAAGTTCACCAATTGGCTACAGTCCGACAAGAATGAAACCTGTGTATATCCCATCGCTTTGGCAATATTTGCAGCAAGTGCAAGAGCTCCTGCTTTCGCCATAACAACCAAAGAGACATCTTTCATGATGACCTTGATGTATATTGTGCGTGATGGTTGTACCTGCATGTTTACAAATTTGATACCGAGGCCAGCCTGTTGAAGCCGAAGTCCATCAGAATCAGGAGAAATGGAGGCATCTGTGTAGCAGATGATCCCTGATGGTGTGGGCGGGGCTCTGTGTGGCGTCATCATTGTGCCTACAGCTTCAGAAAGTCTACCTTGATGGTTGTGTGGTTGGCGCTGATCAGGCATTTGGGGTTCATTAGTGGGTTGTTCACCGTTGATGCAGCCAATCATTGCAGCCGCTGCACTATGTACCTGCATTGGAGTCCAGGTTCTTTGCGGAAGTAATTGTTATTCCAAACTTTTCATAGGAACCGAGGGTGATAAAAATTTTGGATAGCATATCATCCGAGGTATTATTGTTAATAAAGGATAAGAGAGTGATTTGGACCCATCAGTTTTGAAAGCATCTAGGCCCCTTAATGTGGTTTCGATGATTGATGACAATATTTACCATAACTAACGT
>CM041638.1:29717292-29754230 GCA_023333625.1 Bothriochloa decipiens
CTCGATCCAGGCTGATCAAGGAGGCGGACAGTGACCTTAATCTGGTACAATAGTGTCCGCACGCCATGACCGCCCTCTGAAGGTGGCTCCATGATCTCTAGCTTCATCTCGGAAGGAAAGAGGGCAGGATCGGAACACCAAGCCTTCACCACAAACACGTCACCAGCGGCACCGGCCTCGGCAATCCCGACGATAAGCTGCGCGGAGGGGTGGCTTGGCTCAACTTCCTCGCCAGTGCCGCCGTCCGCGTTAGCAGCACCCGCCGCAGAACACGTGCCACGCACCCGATGCCGCTCCTTGCGCCTGTGCCTACTTCCGTCTCCAGTAGCCACTGCAGGCTGCGTGGTCAGTGACCGCGTCGACACCGTGACCTTTGGTTGCCAAACCAGCTGCCTGCGGTCATCGAGTGGGCAGGGACGCCGGGATGGGCAGGCGCGAGAGAGATGCCCCAGACCCAGCAAGCGAAGCACCGTGGACGAGAACTGCAGCTCGTGGCCTTGTGAGTTGTGGACAGGCAATTGAAGCAGCGGTCGCGTAGATCCTCCGGGACAGGACGCCGAGGAGGGAGCTCCAGCCGACGGTGCTCGCGGCAGGCACGGCGACCCTCAGAGGTAACCCACCTGTCACGGTCACGGACCGATGCCACGGCTAGGTGAACACGCCGGTCACTCGGCCTGAGGATGATCCGAGTCGGTGCGCGGGGACGAGCCGGTGAGGGAGCAGCAGCGAACGTGGCAGGCGTGCGTGGGGCAGCAGCTTCGGACGGGGAAGTGTGAGCAGGCAAGATGACCCCTCTCAGGAGAACGTCCTTGAAAGAAGGCGACCTGTCGTCGGAGGGGGAGATGTCCCTCTAGAGCTGGTCCTTGGAGCGCCCTGCCGTGGCGTAGCGGGTGTAACAGAACCGACCAATTTATTAGAGCACAAGCACTTAATTCGCCATTAGATAGCAAACTTACATGATAGAGACCTAATAAACCCGGTAGTCATACCGAAATCTCGAAGGATTTCAAACTTTTCAGCATAGCCAAGATCGTAATAAGTTTAGCCGTCGCCATTCACAACATACATAGTTCGCACATAGTTTAAAACATCGGAGTTCGAAATAAGTTATTACAACCCAAGTTCAAATTTGAAATAAAGCGGAAGCGATTTAATTCAAATCCACACACACACTTAGTTCAAATATAGTGCCAAGTCCTCAGTCAATATCCAGCAAAAGCATAAGGTAGAGTGGAGTGACCATGCCCAAGGTCTAGTCATCATCCAACGCGGGATAGAAGCAGTGCTGGCAATAGCCATAGAACATCTCATCATCTACAACAACATGGGAAATAAAACCCTGAGTACGAGAATGTACTCAGCTAGACTTATCCGTCATAAACTAAAAATAAATTGACTCCAAGGGGTATGCAAGGCTATATAAGTAGGATAGCTGACTCATAAGTTGCAGAAAGCTTGCATTAAAGAAAGAATTGATCATAACCTTCTAGCATTGTATTTTAATTTGATTAACCTTACCATACTAAATTAGCACATGTACTAAACAAGCACGGTAATAATTATTCAACAAGAATAGTAACCAATTCCGGTTGAGTGCCTTTCAACATCACGGCTCAACCATCTCATCTCTTTATTCAAGTTATTACTATGATGCCGCTGCTCAAGTGTTCACTGTCCAGGAACGATGGCGATTATAATCGATTACTAACCAGCTGGTGGGGTATTCCTCACATAAACCACACTCACCCACTAAAGTGAGCTACAGATCACCGAAGATTCAATTCGGATAAGTCGCGGGATCAAAAGGTACCATCGTATCCAGGAACCGCCCGGCTGCCTTATTCAGGGAAACCCTGACCTCGGACTTACTCTTCGCGTAACCCGTGGTCTCCCATGTTCTCTAATATGATGCGTACAGCAGGTCGACTCCCGATCCAAATCAAACTCAGGCTTCGCGGTCGGAACGACTTATCCTTCTAGCTAAATGTGAGGCATAAATTCAATATGACTTGAGGACGTACAACGGACGGGGTCCTAGTTCGACACAGACGGGATAACCTCATCGAACCACCAGTTTAGTCCTAACACCAATCCCGCCCGGTCTTGATTTATTATCTCCACATGGTTATCCAAGATAACAATGTATTCAACCATTCCGAGTAACCACCTATAACTTGCGGATGACAGGAAATCACCCGACTTCTACCGATTTAGTTAAAGCAGGGCTAAGCAGATAATCGCACCTGAACCTAACAGGGTTGAAGTATAATAGTGGGCAAGGAATATAAGTAATGCAGCAACGGTATAAAACAACGCCTATAACTTAATGCATCAAACAAGTAAAGGACTCAAGTTAGATATTTTGCAAACCACAGGGAGAATGCTCCGAGGCTTGCCTTTTAGGAAAGAGCTTGGCTGATGGTCGGGACACTCGGAAAGATCAACCTCGGGATCCTCTTCTGCTGCTATCCCTTGTACCAAGGCTTTCTGCTGGCCTTCCTCTCCTTGTACTCCGGGAACTACCGTTTCGAGCTCTGACGATCCTGTATTATGCATGGTGCGTATGAATACCACAAATACATAGTAAATACAAAGGTACATGCTGATGTGAATAAATGCTCCATCGAAGATAATTGACATGATTTTAAAACATGCATGATAAGCACATGTCATCTGCATTCTCTTCTATAATAAAATCGTAAACACTCATCGCATTACAATTTACTTATACATTAAAAGCAATTATAAACGACCACTGTTTTACACACTACCCTCTACTGAACCACAACTAATAACAGATTATACACATCACATACATCAGAAAAAGCATTATTACACACATAAAATAATAACTTAAAGCATTATTAATTATTTAAAAGAAAACAGGGTAGAACTGCAACATGACTTTAAATTACTTAGAAAATTCTGTAAAAATTACAGAAGTTTAAGCATGCCTAAGGTAGAGAACCATAAAAATTTCAGGTCAAAACAGTAAGTATTTTATCCTACACAAAAATGACAAGACAGCATAATTCAATGGGCATAAAATACTTTGTATATAGAAAAATATCAAACAACAGATCTCAGACTACTCTTAGCTTTAGATTAACATAAAAACATCCTCCAAAAAGTTTCTTACACAAATCATATATATATTATTTATTATGAATTATTTACTATCTACTTAAAATAGGCACCATAAATAGACAGAATAATATTTACACATGATATAGCCTCACAACATTTTTTACAGATAGAGCATGACATAAGAAGACTAACAAACTTAGTTTCATATTTTTCTGAGTAACAGAGAATTACTTATGCATTTTCCAAGATAAAAGCAATTAATAGGGATAAATAAATCTATACAGAAAAGTATCACAAATTTTATATTTCATATTTTTCATGCATAGATCTTCTCATAAGAAAAATACTGCAAGTTGAACCAACTCATTTGGACTAAAAATGAGGAAGATATGATTTTTCAAAGCTTTCACAAAAATCTAGAAACAGATTCTTTAAAACGAAAAAGAAAAACCATTTTTGCACCGGGAACCCTGGACTTTCCAGAAATTAACCGAGCCCTATTTTAAAACTCTCTAAGTCTGGCCACTTTGCACTTAAGTCTAGGAAAGATTGATATATTCTGCCCGAGGTCCACGCCGAGGGAAAAGGTCGCCGGCGTCGGGATTCCTCGCCGACGGCAAGGTCACCGGCCGGACTACGGCCACTACAAGACTCAGCTCAACAGCGCGAACCAAACAGTGTACAAGATGTAGGCTATTAGGGCGGTTTTGACCGACGGCCACACGCGACGGCGGCGAGGGTCGGCGGCGCACCGGCCATCTCGGGCCACGGCGGGGCGCAAGAACTAACCTACTAGCTCCAGCGAGTCCAGGCGCCGGCGAGCGGCGGCGTGCATGTCGGCGGTTCGACGGCTGCCGGCCAACTCCGGCCAAAACAAGGCCCAAGAACCATCCTGCGACCTAATCGAAGTCGGGGCGACTCGATTGCACTAGCACATGAAGGCCAAGGTCCACCGAAGTGAGCTCCGTGCGAGCGGCCGACGAGCGGCGGCGCGACCCGCGACGGCGGTCGACCAAAATTCGATGAACCCTAACCCTAATCTATCCCATAAACTACACCAAACAGTTCTACTCATGCAGGCGGTCACGATGCCCAAGCTAAAGGAAGGAGAAAAGGGTTGCTAGTCATGGCGGACCACGCGGCGGTCGAGGCGGCCATGGCCGGCGAAGGGGGAAATGGTCGATTCGATCTCTACCTGGGTTCTCAGGGACAATGAGCTTGCACAAGACGCGTCTCACGTCAAGGCGGAGCTGTTGGCAAGCTCTGGGAAGAAAATGGCAGGGCTATGAGGTGTGGTGACGATGCGAGCTCGGGGCAACGGCAGTGGCGGGTTCCGCGTCCGCTTGAGCTCGGGGAGAGAAATGCGAGGCGAGGAGGGGCGTTTGGTGGTGGGGAAGAGAGTGAGGGAGAGAGTGACGCGGTCTGGTCGCCTTGAAGCTGGCGCTCGAGCTCGGACAAGCGGGCCGCGGCGTCGGGCATCGACGCGCGCGTGGCACGCATGCGAGCGGAGCGGGGCCGAGCGGAGGGGCGCGTGGGCGGCAGTGGGGTCGGGCGTGTGCGGCGCGTGCGAACGGGGGCCAAACAGCGGACAGCGGCAGCGCCCCGGCGTACGGTCGCCGCGTGGCCGGCGTCGGCCGTGACACCGTCGCGAGGAAGAAGAAGAAAGGGAAGAAGAAGAGACTGGCAGGTGGGTCCCACTGCGCCAAGATTCGTGCAAAACTTGATTTACTCTATATTTTCCAAAATAATCCGAATTTGAAGAAACTTGTAAAAGATGAAATGTTGCTCTCAATGAGTAGAACATTTCACTTTTAAACATCTAAGCCTAATTCTGCCTAGAATTTGAAATTCAAAAATGGGGATTTAAAATCCATTTAAAATTAAAAGAAAAACATTTTTATAAACTGTTTTTGACATTTTTGACCCACTTCCAAGCCTTTTCATGAAATGACCTAAAAATAAGTTTTGCTCCAAATAATTTTCTCTACAAACTTCATTTAACACTCAGCCCCAAACAAGCAACCTATCATATAGCTCTAGTTTAAATCAAAGCAAGCACATTTTTCGTACTATCATTTCATGTAAACAAATGATGATGCAAATGAGATGGTTATGCTCATGATATGCAAGATAATGCATGCTTAACACCATGATGTAGCAGGAGGTTCCCTCAGGCGTCGGAGAGGGAGAGGATTGGGTGGTCGGCGCGCCCGGAATAGGCAGCGGCGAGCGGCTGGTGGAGCAGGAGGAAGGGAGGGGGTGGGCGCCAGGAGGTGGAAGGGGAGCGGGAGCGGGAGCGTGAACGACGGGAGCCATCTCCTCCAAAGAAATGAAACCTTTAGCTGGGACTTTTGTTAACAGATCTGTAGCAGAGTGGTTTAAAAAAAATATAAAATCAGATATTATGAAGTGCGTGGATAAAGTTGGTCGGGTCATTTCATTGAGTCTTAGCAGCAACAGATCTAGAAATCCAGAGGGTGAGGATTCTTTTGCAAGTCCTCAGCAAAGTGCAGAAAAAGATGCAGCAGAATCAGCTCAGCAAGTTTTAAATATTAAAGAGGGTGAATCCCCATTTTGGAACAACAAGCTACAAATACTGAGTCCAACTCAGAGCATGCATTTGTGAATGACAAGCAAGCAGAAAACAGCAGCAATGTCCCATGCAACCAGGAAGGTCAGTCTACAGACCCAAATTCAGTTGCAAACGAGACTATGTCCGAAACTGAAGCAGGTGATCCTTTTGTGAGATTTTACTATTTTCGTAAGGTAAAAATACTAATACCAATATGTCTAACTCTGGTTGTCAACCTGCAGCAAACATGCAACATGCAAATATGGAGCAACAATCTTCATTGCTGGATGATCTTGAAACTCCCACCGACAACCATAGAGTTGAAAGTATGATAAGGCAATCTTTTTCTTCTAATGATCAAGATTCCACAGTCGTGGAGTGCTTGTCTCAAGACAACATTGTATCCAATAACCATAATGAAGCCACCAACAGTTTCAAGGAAGATGAAAAAGCTTCTGAGGAGCGTCCAGAAGCCACTGAGATACAGAGTTTCGGAACTAATAATGTTACTAGACCTATTGAGAATGGCAACAATGGCATGCATGAAGTAGCCCCCAGACAAGATGCCAACAATGTAAATGCTGGTGCCAAACCAACTGATGAACATCTGAAAAAGTCCCGAACAAATCTTCTTCTTCTAGCCATTCTTGCAGTATCCCTGACGTATCAATCATGTTTAAATCCACCAGGTGGTTTCTGGACACAAAGAGAGAACGATAATTCAACTGACGGTCCCATCCCTAAGAACACTCATCATCGTCCCTATCATTTACCGGGTGACCCCATCCTTGAGGATACCCACCATCGACGTTATATTGCATTCTTCTATTTAAATGCTATCGCCTTTGTTGCATCCCTTGTCATGATTATTATGCTCCTGAACCGGAGGATGAGCAAGAAGGTCATAAAACGATATGCACTGCAGATAACTATGATAGTTGATCTTCTTGCTCTAACAGGGTCTTATGCTATGGGGAGCTGTAGGGAGAGAAAGAGTTCCATATACATCTGGATGTTGGTGTGCCTTGTGCTGGCTTATGTTGCTGTTCATGTTCTAATAGCAATACATGTAATCCCTGAAAGGTGCAAAGAGGCCATGGTACATAAGATTGAGAATTTTTCCTGCAGATATATATGGAGAAAGCCTTCGTTTGGGAACAACCAGAGAAATGATGCTAATGATAATGATTGTGAGGTTGGGAAGAGCCAGAGGGGCGATACTGATGACAAGATCTGGGAGCGGAGGCATAAACTACTATTGATGCTTGCTGTTCTATCTGCAACAGTCACGTACCAAGCTGGCATGAATCCTCCAGGAGGTGTATGGTCTGATGACAAGGCAGTCAGTGGTAAACCAGGAGACCCAATCCTTCAGCACAACAATTTTAAGCGTTATGATGTTTTCTACTACTCAAACTCACTCTCATTCGTGGCATCTGTAGTTCTCACAATATTACTTGTGAACAAGGAATCCTATGAGCATGGTATCAAGTCCTATGCACTAAGAGTGTGTTTGGTGGTGGGCTTGGTTAGCCTCTTGATTGCATATTCTGCAGGAAGCTGTAGGAAAGCAAGAGAATCTATTTATCTCTTCATCATTGCTGTTGCAGTTCTGATTGCCCTTGTGATTCAAGTGCTTCTTCTCTCCTCAACACAAGATAGTCTCAGAGGATCAACTGGACAATCTATAGAACGTCTGCTTTGGCCTTTTTTTTTTTTTTTGGAAAGGATGAGGCCTGGCATGGAGCTACTTCTCAACAGAAAGAAAGCTCAGATAGTCCTGAGGAAAAAGTTCGAAAGAGGCACAAGTATTTGATGCTGCTTGCAGTTTTAGCTGCCTCCATCACGTACCAAGCTGGTCTCAACCCACCTGGTGGTTTCTGGTCTGACAATGATGAAGGTCATGTGGAAGGCAATACTGGCCTAAAACCATCTGGTGACTTTAGGTCTGATAACAAAGGACATATGGCAGGCAATCCTGTTCTTCTTGATATTAATCCTCTGCGCTACGAAATATTCTTCTGCTTCAACTCTATCTCATTCATGGCATCTATCGTCGTAGTCATGTTTCTGTTGAACAAATCTGCCCGGAAGAAGACTGTGCCTCTTGAAGTATTGCATTTGATCATGATACTGGACCTTCTGGCCCTCATGACAGCTTTTGCTGCTGGAAGCTGCAGAAAATTCAGGGCTTCAGTCTATGTGTATGCTCTAGTTCTCGGTGTTGTAATATACCTTGTGATTGTAGTTTTTTTGTCAAGCGGCATTGCAAAATATCTGAGACCGATGGAGAGAAATAAGGTTTCCTCTCAGAGAAGTCCTATTCACGCTTCTACTACAAGCACACCGATACCTGAAGACCGAGTTTGATGTTCCATCCCTTTGGTAATAGTACTAATTAAAAAGTTTGTTTTTCTTGTATCATCTGTAAGTAGTGTCTGTATCTGGCTTTTCAGTGTATGTTATGTTGTGAGAATCTGAACTGAATTGAAATTTAGCGATGCTGTATGCTGTTCATTTCTTTTAGATTGTATAAAAGTGCAATCCTGAAGCTACATGTGTATGTCGTTGATGCCAATTTATGCAATGCAATAACAAAGCAAATCATGGAGGCTGTCATGATTTTCTGTTTGTCCCGTATGCCTGAGCTTGACATTATGCTGTGTATACATGATAACAGCACTCTGTTTTGAGGGCTCTATTCTGACATGGAAGATGATTGTGCCATGGCATTGCCATTCATAGTCTTGGAGTCTGAACTCTGAAGGTTCCATTCCTGTGGGAACATTGCTAGAATGAAAATATTTGTCTGTATTGTCTTCCAATGATGGCTGTGGTTTTGTTTCAGTGAATGTATTTTTGAGGACAAACCGAACTTGGAAACCTGTGGTGCAGCATGCAAATCAGCTATGTAGATTTTCCCCCACAGTTCTTTTGATTTTTGTCCATAAATGTATATGTATGTGTTATTAGGTTCCAGTGTAGTCCATGCTACTACAGCCCTGGAGATTATTCTTTGGACATGTTCTTTGGCCTGCCTGTCTGCCCGACCGGCTGGTGTTGGTAGGAAGCTCTTGCACGCTTTGAGTGTGAGGCGGACCTGTGCTCCACGGATGCTCTGCACGGCCCTCACGTTGAGGGGGGCAGGACCTGGACGCGCAGCATTGGAGGGAATATTCATTTGCCGTGGTTCTTCTTGGCCGGTCCGCCAAGAGGAGACCCCGGAACGGCGCCCGGCAGGTGCTCGACGAAATGCCGGACCGAGCCACGGTACTTCACCGCCCCCAACTGAACCCGCCTCGTGCTCGAACGAATGCCCAAGCGGGAGCGGTGGACGTCCCCGGACCGGGTGTGCGCCCCCACTTTGCCCGCAGGCGAAGCAGCTCCGCCGGCACACGGACACCAAGTCCGGTGCCCGGCGCGCCCACCGCTTGGCCTCCGTTGAGGAAACGGAGCACGACAGGGACGTCACGTCACGTTTCCGCGCGCCGGTCGGATAGGACCGGCGAGCCTCGACGCGCAGTGGAATTGTCAGATGCCAAGTCAACGTGGCTGGTGGACACGGTCAGCGAGCAGAACTGCTCGGTCGGCGGAGAGCCGGAGACACGCAGACTAGTGGATGGCTGAGCTGAGCTGGGACGCCACACGGTGTGAACCGACGGCACCACCAGTCAGCCCGTCCAAACCTGTTCTGGAGTGGACTCGCTCTCCGGCATGAGTTCACACTCACACGGTATGTCTTTGTCGGGGCCTCTACTATTCCGGTGAGTACTGGTGACGGAGTGCTGTTAATCCTGTTATACAAGTACTTGCATTTTCCACTAGGTGAGGTACGGTACTAACAATGGGGTAGTAGTATATATGCTCAGTTAGTTGTACCTTGCAATTCCATTACCATTACCCAACGATTCAATTAGTTTGGCAGCCAACAAGCTAATGTATTCCGGTATATATTATAATTATAATCTTGAAACATATCATCTCTGGATTGGATAATGTCCATGTCAACCAGCTTGTTGGCACTTCTTTTTTTTTAAACAGTGCTCTATGCTTTATCCAGGGAAGCAGAATGTTGGCTATTTATTCTTCTTTTTATTTAAGAAATGTGAAAACAAACTTGCAGGTCAGTACACAGTTCAGTTTTAGTAAGTCATTACCATCAGCTTAATTGCCCATTCAATCATACGTACTATATGCCATGGTTGGTGGCTTGTGGCTGTGGGGTCTAGGGAGGTACCATGCTACCATTCCCTTTAGCTGTGTCATGTGTTGGCCTCTGGCTCTTGGCCTCTTGGGGGCATTGACTTCACCTGGTCTCAGGTCTCCTCCCTTTGTTTTATATTCATTTTCTCTGCTCCTCTTCGTCACACTCATACTCACACCATCCATTGGCTCTCCAATAGCTTAGCTTCTTGGGGTTCTTACAAATTTGCTCGCCAGTCCAAGAAGCCAAGTCATCTGCTGCTCTCTAATTCTCTATTCCAGCTTAAACTTTCCACCTCGGCTACAGAGTGATTATATCATATCTTCCGATCTTTTCATGTAACTGCATGAATAACGCGATGTCTTCCCCATAGGTATGTCCTCATTTTCCTCCCAGTGTTTACTCATTCGTTTTGTAGACCCGTATGTAACTTAGCATTGTCAAAATGCCAGTAGCCCTTAACGGATTTCATGATTGTGGTATATACAGTAGGAACTTCTAAACATCTTTTGCTTGCAATATGCTATTCTTTTAAGAAAAAAACTTCTAAGATTTCTTTGCTTCTAATACAATTATTTTAACACAAACCCAGTTTGGATTCAAATGACGAGTTGTCTTTCTTGTTAATACTCTCACTCGGTTTGTTTCTTAGCTACAGAAGGATATACAATAATTCATTGCTACTGTTTTCTCTCTTTATGTTGGTGACATTGACTTCACTCTTGACCAAGTCTTCTCTTCCTCCCTGCACCCTTTGTTTTGCCATTGATCTTGTTGCTAAAATCAGAACACTCCTTGAATCACCTGTGACTCTGAATCTTCCAGATATCTTCTCACATCCAATGAGCTATTTACTGCTGCTGCAAGTGGAAGCGTAGAGGGCTGCTGAGACTTGCACTTTCAGTTGGGGAGCTACGATATGGCTGCTGCTGTGCAAATAGAGTGTGCCATTACTTCGACCAATTCCATAACTACTCCAGAAGCAAGCAATGATGAGGTTGACAGCAGTAGTGAGATTTCCATGGCCACTGGCAGTGGTGCTGGCAGCGGCCGTGGGCGGGACTCCATGGATGATTCATCTGGGAGGGTTTTGTTAGTTGATAGCACTGAGGATGATTTTGATTTCTTGTGGAAACTACGGAAGTATTTGGTACTGCTTGGAAGCTTGGCTGTCGGTGTGACATACAATTCTGGATTAACACCACCTGGTGGATTTTGGAACAAAAATTTGGATGGCCATGAAGCTGGTGACCCTGCCCTTCGTGCTGAATTCTACCAGCGGTATGAGGTATTTTTTTATTGCAATGCAACAGCCTTTGCTGCATCTCTTGTCTTAATCATCTTGCTTCTAAGCAAGAATGTGACCAGGCAGGAGTTATGGCTCCGTTCCATGCAATTTACTATGCTAGTGGACCTATTCAGTCTGATTGGGGCCTATGCTGCTGGGAGCTGCAGGGCACTTAAGTCATCCATCTACACATTGATTCTAGTCGTTACTGTTTTTGGATATATTTCGATTCACATCCTAGTATCCACAAGGTTTGTTCCAGAAACATTCAAAAACAAGATGAAGACAAGGGTGAATAAAATTCTATCCAAATTGGGTATTCTTGATGTGCAACCTAGTAGTTGTCAAGGAAAAAAAGACCTTGAGGAGGCTCGCAAGTTTATTCTGATGCTTGTAACTTTTGCGGCTACAGTCACATACCAAGCAGGGTTGAGTCCACCAGGTGGCTTTTGGGCTGAAAATGATTACATCTCAAGCTTTTCTCCTATTTACAAGCACCGTCCAGCTACTCCTGTCCTTCGAAGTCACTATCTGCACCGTTATAATATATTTATTAGTTGCAATTCGACCTCCTTTGTGGCATCTTTGGTTACAATCATATTACTTCTGAGCCCAGAATTGAGCGGGCATGGAATAAGGACAAAAGCTGTAGTTATTTGTGTGGTAGCTGACCTGCTCTGCCTGATTGTTGCTTATGCTGCTGGATGCTGTAGGGATGTAGCAACATCATTCTATGTTGTGTTTATTATCATCATAGTTTTGATCTGCATTGGCTTTTTGACTGGGATCTTTGCTTATGAACCTGTAGCAGAATGGCTACAAAAGATCAAATCAAGAACTGTAAGGTGCATGAGTGTACTGCTCTCATCAAAATTTGGTAGTATCAGATCGAGTAATGCAGATCAGGAGGCTTCTAATGCAAGTTATCGGCAACCTTCAGTCCATGACCCTGGTGCACTGGCAGGAGAACTAGAAGATCAGTCTGCAGCCAATCAGCATGTTTCAAATACTGAGTCCTCCGTGATGTGTCCACCTGAAGATAAACAGAAAGCAGAAAATAGTGAGGAATCATTCTCAAACTCTTGCCATACATCACCCAACGCTCCAGAGTCAGCAAATACCAAGGATCTTGTGCCCAACCTGGAGCATGAATGTACAGACTGCCAACTAGTTGCAAACATGAAGAAGTCTCTGCCCAGCACAGAGCATCCATCACTGAGCTGCCAGGGAGCATCAGACAATAATTTGTCTGCAGATAGACAACAACTTACGGATATGAAGGAGAAATCTTCAGCGGATGATGTGAGGACTACTGATATGGCTTCAAATATCTCTTCTAAGCAAAATATGTCAGCTGGTGAGCATAATGGAGCCACCAATGATCTCATGGAGGATTGTAATGTGGAATCTGCTGAAGAGCATACTAAAATTGGATATAGTAATGGTGAAATTGAAAATGGCGGTGTTAATAATAATGCAGAACATGGGACTCGTATAGTAGTCAAGAATCAAGCAGAATCAAATCAAAATTCTTATGGAAATTTAATTGAAGATCATCTGGAGAAGGCCCGCACATATCTGCTTCTTCTTGCTATTCTTGCAGTGTCTCTGACATATCAATCAGGTCTGAATCCACCAGGTGGCTTCTGGTCAAAAACAAAGAAAAATCATCATTCAGCTGGTGATCGCATCCTTGAGGACAATGACCATCCACGCTTCATTGCATTCTTCTATCTCAATGCAGTTGCATTTGTGACATCTATTGTCATCATTGTTATGCTCCTGGACAAGAGTATGAGCAGGAAGGTTACAAAACATCGTGTATTGCAGCTAGCTATGATAGTGGACTTACTTTCCTTGACTGGGGCCTTTGTCATGGGAAGCTGCAGAGAGCTTACTAAGTCCATTTCCATATCAGTATTGTTGTTTGTTGTGCTTGCTTATGTTGCTCTTCATGTTCTGGTAGCAATTCATGTAATCCCTCCAAAGTTAAAAAGGCTGGTTTCGGATAAAATAAGCCAGTTCTCATGTGGGAATGTGTGGTCAGTTCCGCCTCAGTTAGGCCACCAGCAGACAAGAAATACAACTGAGACAAAAGAATTGGAGCGGAGGCGTAATCTACTATTGACACTTGCTAATATAGCTGCAACTGTGACATACCAAGCTGGCATCAACCCTCCAGGCAGTATATGGTCTGACGATAAAGGTGTTAGCGGCAAACCAGGACATCCAATCCTTCAGGACAACCATCAGAGGCGATATGATGTGTTCTACTACTCAAATTCAATCTCATTTGTGTCATCTGTTGCTATCACAATACTTCTTGTGAATAAGGAATCCTGTGAGCATGGAATCAAATCTTATGCACTGAGAGTGTGTTTGGTGGTGGGTTTACTTGGCCTCTTGATTGGTTACGCTGCAGGAAGCTGCAGGCATAGAAAGCAATCCATCTTTGTCATCGCTATTGCTGTGGCTGTTCTAATATCCCTTGTGCTTCAAGTCCTACTATCTTCCATGTATGAAATGCTACGAACACCACTGGCTAAAGTTATGAAATGTCTGAAGTGGGTTTTCCATACTGAGAAGGTTACGCGAGAGATTACGTCCGAGTCACCGGAAACTAAAGATTTTGAAGAAAAAAAAGCAAGAAAGAGGCATAAGTATCTCATGCTTATTGCCATTTTAGCAGCCTCTGTCACATACCAAGCTGGTCTGAACCCACCTGGTGGCTTCTGGTCTGATGACAAACACGGCCACTTTGCAGGCAATCCACTCCTTCATGATATTAATCACTGGCGCTACAAGACATTCTTTTGCTTCAATGCTATCTCCTTCATGGCGTCTATTGTTGTGATAATGCTTCTGCTGAGTAAATCTATTAGGAAGAAAGCTGTACCACTTGAGGTATTGCTCTTGATTATGATACTGGACCTGCTGTCTCTCATGACAGCTTTTGCAGCGGGAAGCTGCAGGAAACTTAGCACTTCGATCTATGTATTTGTGCTAGTAGCTGGTGTCGTGATATATCTTGTATTCCTTATTGTTCTGTCGAGAGCCATAGGAATACGTCTCGGAAAGTGGAAGAGAAGCAGGATTTTCTGCTCAAGGCTTACTGTTCAAGTTTGAGGCAAAAACACGAGGGTACAAAAAGTAAGTTTGAGAAAACCATCCCTACTGTTCTTAAGTCAGTGTATCTTCTTCGCCATCTTGTTTTCTGTAGTTTGAGGAAACCATGAGTGTTGAACTCTCACCACTGTATGCATTCAATTATTCTTGCAAGATATTCTTGTGTGTTACGAGTCCGGATTAAAACCTTTTAACATGTTTGAGAGTATTCATGTAAATTATTCTAGTACACTTAATGAAACTAAGTAGACCACCGAATTTGCTCTGCATTATGTATGTTTTCTTTTTCCTATTATATACTAGATAACCAGATGCTGCAAGACTTACTATAGTTTCTCAAAATTGTAGAGTTTTAAGAAAACTCATTGTGTACATCTTCTCACCCTAACTAATGTTCAGGGGCATTTGTTTTTATTTTTTCACGATTATGGTTTTTCTGTTGCATTATTTACAGCCATATGGGAATGCGATGACAATCCAATGCCTGGTAAGCCCTGGCACCACTTGCGATTGGAGATTAGAAAACTAACATCTAGATAAAAACATCATTAGTAGATCGTCTAAAAACTCTTTAGCGGCCATTAATAATTTTAGCGTTTTATTTTAGATTTTACCTTTATAATGGCATTGTTTGTATATATCATACTACATTGCTTTTGTGGGAATAATTAGAGCTGCTATAAATAGTACTTTAATAGGAACACCTATATGAATTAGATAGAACAATGGTAGATTTACAGTTTTTTCCTTAGTCATTTCTAGGGTCAGTCCAACTAATAACTGATTGTGAATGAAAATAGTATATGCTTAAGCTAAAAATATTATTTAGTTATTGAAACATGAAGACAAAATTATTATTAAACAGTATAATATTAATATCGAAGCTGAATGATCCAATTATTCATACTTGAGGATATTTAATCTATATTTATATTCATTTCAAAATATAGATATAAATGTCGAAAGTGTGCTAGAGCCTGTTTAGATACACCAACTAAACTTAGCCAAATTTAGTTGTTAGGCATCCAAACAGCACAAACTAAAAAACCATGGGTAGCTGGATTTAATTGCTAACATTAGTACCTATTGAAGACTGTTCATCTTGAATCATGTGTAGTCCTAGAACTGTTAAGGTGGGATGAAGTTGAGGAGAAGAAAAGTTTGAGGACTATAATGTATTCTTGTTAGTTTGTAGCTAGAGTTATCTTCTTATATGTATCCTATTGAAGACTGTTCATCTTGAATCATGGGTAGTCCTAGAACTGTTAAGGTGTGACCGCTGTGTTCTATGTAGGATAAGGGATGAAGTTGAGGAGAAGAAAAGTTAAGGTCTATAATATGAGCTTTTTACCTGTGTGCCATCAAAAAAGTTTCACCGGACCTGTGTGTCACTTGAAAGTTGATTCGCACCTGTGTGCCATCGTCAAACTTTTCTTTTACCTACAAGCCATTCTGTCAACTTGAGCATGTAACGGTGTCAAACAACAGCAGGAAAAGACGTGGATACCCTCAAACCTCACATGTGTTGTGAATTTAGTGCTTTTCTAAAGAGGCCCAATTTGCTCCCCAGCAAAGACATCGGCGCCATAGGGGTGTTTGCCCAGCAAACTGAGAGCACCCAGCTGCTACAAGAAAACATATTTGCCCAGGACTTCATTAAAAAAACTTCTTTTTTGCGACTTGGTAAAAAAGAACTGATGGCCCGGCTCCCTCTATATATGGAGTATGTATGGATGCATGAATAAAATATTCTCCCAACAATTATTACTCAAAAAAACACAGCCAACAATTTATCAATCACATGACCAGCATGGCACCAAATAGGTTCGACGGAAGCATAACTATCATAATTGCTTTTATAAGCGATAGCTATCTAATTTATGTATCGCTTGGTGTCTACTCATAATTTTTTGCAAAGTCAAGTTCTTCCTCCCGCTGCTCGAGCACACCGGCCATCCACGCGGCGTCTTGCAGGGTCTTGACGCCGCGATTCCACGTCGGTGCGCGGCGGATCGCGGAGGCCTTGGGTGAACAAGACGAGCTGCATCGTCTCGTGCCCGTCGTCGCGTCTGTCCACCAGCCCCAGGAACTCCTCCCGGTACTCCGCGACGGAGCAGCTGGAGGAGCTCGCGGAACGGGCCGGTTGCGGCGCATCGGGTCGGCGAAGCGGCGGAGCACGGACTCGGCGAACTCCGGCCAGGCAGGGCGGGCGCCACCGCTGCGGTTGCGCTCGACCCCGTAGAACCAGATCTGTGCCTTGCCGGTCATGTGGAGGGCCGCGAGGCACACCTGCTTGTCCTCCTCGGTCCGCTGCAGCTCGAAGAAGAGCTCGAAGCGGTGGAGCCATGCGTCGGGGTCGTCCGTGCCGTCGTACTCCGGTAGACGCAGCTTGAGTTCTCCAGGGAACGCGGCCTGCTTCTCAGCCTGGACGGCGTGGTGGAGGCGCTGTTCGTCGACCTTGACTGTGGAGACCTCGTGATCGACCGCCGTCAGTTTGGTCTCCAGCGATGTCATCTTTTGCCGAGGACATCGCCGAGCAGATAGGCAAAAATTCAGAAGGGTAAAATGGACAATTTTTCAATCGGCCCCACACGTCAGAGCACCTAAGCGGGTTAAATTTTAGAATATTGACGGAATGGCTTGTAGGTAAAATAAAAGTCAGACGATGGTATATAGGTGCGAATCAATTTTCGAGTGACACACAGGTTTAGTGAAACTTTCTTAATAGCACACAGGTAAAAGGCTCCTATAATGTACTCTTATTAGTTTGTAGCTGGAGTTATCTTCTTATATGTATCATATAGGTGCGAATCAATTTTCGAGTGACACACAGGTTTAGTGAAACTTTCTTAATAACACACAGGTAAAAGGCTCCTATAATATACTCTTATTAGTTTGTAGCTGGAGTTATCTTCTTATATGTATTTGATCAATGTTAAAAGTATTTAGGACTGGACGAAGATGACTACTACGCCGTATTAAAGACATCAAGCTTTCGGTGCTGCTATATGAATTCTGTCTTTTTTATAAATTCTAGCACAACACTCCTGCTCCGTGTTTTCCCTTCCCACTTTGCATCTCTTGTTTCTGTATCTTCAAAAACAATTTGTACTGAAAACTTGAAAAGCATGTGAAATGACGCGGGGCAACGTGCAGCAAGGCAAGGATCCAAAGTTAAAAACCATAAAAAAGAACAAGAGTGCTGAACGAGAGGGCCTCACGGGAGTAGTACGGCCAAATTAGGATTCAACAGATTCGGACAGGAAACAGTAAAAAAATCTATCGACGAGCCGGCAAAGCCGTGGCCAGCCAAATGCCCAAATTTTTACCTGAGCTGCCTCGGTTCCGCTGCACTACCGTGCAGATGGGGCTAGGAGTTAGGACAAGGGAAAGCCATGCTTCGTCTGCATTTGAACTGATAATTGACGGCCAGGAAATCCGATAGGATGAGACCGTTACTCGATCAAATCGATTTGATTTCGTAGGAAATGGCCTCAGCTTGTGATTTTGTTGTCTGACTAAGGTGATGGGATGAAGCCGCGTCAGCTGGAGTCAGCCAAGTCAAACATCAGAGAAGGCACAGAATCATTGCGCGGTAGTATCTCTGAACGATTCCACTCCCCACCGCTCACACCGCCTACACTCCTGCGCGCATGACGACACGGCGCGGGAGCCTATGAAACCCTCTCGGTCAAATGATTCCCTGACTCGACTCGATCCGTCTGCGCCGGCTTCGCCCGACTCCGCCTCTCCGATTGGTTTCTTCCTGGGTTCATCTCCGGCGTCCAATCCTTCAACCCATTCCGGTAAGATTTCTTCCTCCGTCCAGTTAGTTCTCTCTATGGGATCCGTTCCCAAAATCTCCATTAACTGTTCTTGCAATGCGATTTCGCCGCCCTGTAGATCTTCGTCGCCTGGATTGGTTCGTCCCTTCTCTTCCTTCCCTCCACTCCACCGTACTACAACATAGAATTTCAGGAGTGGCGCTCCAGCATTTCGCAGAAAGACAAAAGGGCGGCCTCCGCTTTTGGCCCCTTTTCGATTTCTCACTTTACTAGTCCTTCCTTTACCCTTTCTGCCAACAAAAGGTCGCGCCTTGATGTGACCGGAGCCACGGATAGCAGCCCGTGCCGCGCCGAAGGGGCGCCATTGATCAGCAGAGCTCTGCCTACGTTCTGGTTTGGGTGATGGTTTGATTTCACCGGCGGCAATGCGCCCGCAGGAAACTAGGCCCAACATTCTGGTTTGGGTGATGGGTGATGGGACATGAGACATGGGAGCCACCGTGCTCCCCTTTTGAGTGGGAAAGATGGCGCCTTTGGCAGCACAAGCCATCTTTGCTGATGGCTAGCACTTTGTTTATTCGCAGAATGGGGATTGGTAGATTCGTAGACCGCTGTATCATTGCGGTTAGTGGGAGTTTGGGCGGGCTCGGCAGTCTATTAGGGCCTCTGGAGCCGCCATCAACCTGAGTTTTTCAGTTTGGGGGAGATGAACTCAGCTAGTATCAGCTGATGAGAGAGCTGAGATGTGTTTGAGGATTGATGTATCTGAATTGGAGGCTATTTCTTAGATTTGGTTTGCACTCTAGCCTCAATTTTTTTCTGTTCGATGAGTTTCCGTGTTTCTATATATGATATCCTTCTCTGCATGTGTGAATGGTTCAGCGTACTGAATGTTTGTCCTTCTATGCAGATTTCTTGAATGGAAGGCCACAGTTCAAATCTCCAGGGTTGTGCCAAGCTTGAATTTTTGATTTAACAGTGCTTGTAGAAGTTGTTTTGATCTCTGCAGTCTGATCCAGGGTATAATTTGGTCTGTCAAATACAATGGCTACAGAGACATTGCCTGAAACACTTCCAGTTCTTCCTGACATTCAAACTCTGAAGCTGCATTCTCAGATTGGTTCCTCTTTGGAGGCTTCCAGGCTCAATAAACCTAGTGCATCGGTGCGAACAAGGCCATCTCAAGCAAACAACTTGAGCAAACCAAGTTCTCAAGCGGAGCCTAAGGACCAGAAACCAAACAACCTACTAAATGAGTCAGTTGACCGTACTAGTTTAGACAAGATTTCCGCAGACCCCATCCAAGATAAACTGGTTTCAGAGTGTCCTGTGGATGAACAGAAGAAAGATGTGAACCAAGGGAATATGTGCAGAAACTTGGAACCATCATCGATATTGGACAAGGAATGTGGCCTAGTAAAGGCAAATGAAAGTGGTGGGCTGATCGGGAGATCAGATACCAGTGAAAGAGGAATAAGTAGCAGATACAGGCCATGCAATAGCAGTGACATCAGTGATGAAAGCTCGTGTAGCAGTATCACCAAGCCTCATAAGGCAAATGATTCACGCTGGGAGGCAATTCAGATGATCAGGACTAGAGATGGGATCTTTGGTCTGAACAATTTTAAGCTGTTGAAGAAACTAGGATGTGGTGACATCGGCAGTGTATATCTTTCAGAATTGAGTGGAACAAAGAGTTATTTTACAATGAAGGTCATGGACAAGGCATCACTTGCAAGTCGTAAGAAGTTGCTTCGGTCCCAGATTGAAAAGGACATCTTGCAGTGCCTGGATCATCCATTCCTTCCTACATTGTATACCCACTTTGAGACCGATAAATTTTCATGTCTGGTTATGGAGTTTTGTCCTGGAGGAGACATGCATACCCTGCGACAAAGGCAATGTGGCAAGTATTTTCCAGAACAAGCGGTCAAGTACGTCTTATTTATTATATTTTGCCCCATGCAAATGATAGATTCTACTTATGTTAGACTTGTCACTTTCATTAGTAATGGATAGAAATAGATAGTATGGAGGAGATAATATGGCTTACTCTGAGTTAATTTTTGGAGGAATATGGTCTGAATGTTAGCCAATTGGCTGCATAACCTTGTGGGCACTGCCAGTAAGAACGAAGCATACACAAAGTGAAAATGCATGGACACGAATTGATTTTATTAATTAATTTAATGTAGCTTGCATTCATATATTTACCAAGAAGCATTAAAATGTACAATATATTATACTTCTTGATTGCCCATTTTTTTATCTATGTTTATTTCTGCTAAGTGAACCGTGTTGTTTTAGTTGTTTCTGCGCTAGCGAGCTGCTTTACTTATACTAAATTTGCTTCTGAATTGCAGATTCTATGTAGCTGAAATTCTCGTAGCATTGGAGTACCTGCACATGCTCGGTATCATATATCGGGATCTCAAACCAGAAAATGTCCTTATCCGTGAGGATGGACACATCATGTTAACAGATTTCGACCTCTCCCTTTGTTGTGCAGTGAGCCCAATGCTGATCAGGTTGTCTAACCCTGATCCCGAATCACTTAAGAAGTATAACCAAGCTCATAGTGCTCAACAAACCTGTGTTCAGCCATCCTGCATGATGCAGCCTTCATGCACAGCTCCCATGACATGCTTTGGCCCACGACTGTTTTCTAAATCAATGAAAGTTCGAAAACCAAAGCTTGAAGTGGTCAACCAGGTAAGCCCATGGCCTGAGCTTATAGCAGAACCTAGTGATGCACGGTCAATGTCATTTGTTGGTACACATGAGTACTTGGCACCCGAGATTATCAAAGGTGAGGGTCATGGCAGTGCTGTTGACTGGTGGACCTTTGGTATATTCCTATATGAGCTCCTGTTTGGAAAAACACCATTCAAAGGCGCAGGGAACCAGGTGACACTGTTCAATGTCATTGGTCAGCCCTTGCGTTTCCCTGAATATCCAGTTGTGAGCTTCCCGGCTAGGGATTTAATAAGGAGTCTCCTGGTCAAAGAGCCCCAACAACGATTGGGTTTTAAGCGTGGTGCCACAGAGGTAAAATAGCACCCATTTTTTCGAGGGTGTAAACTGGGCATTGATACGCTGTGCGAGTCCTCCAGAGGTTCCAAGGCATTTTGACATTGAGAAGCCCCCGAAGCAGCCTGTGTCAACATCAGAGAGTGCTGCCCAGAAAGGTTGTGATAACTATTTAGAGTTTGGTTTCTTCTAGGGGAATAGGATGAAGTTTCTTTGTAGCAATCGGATAAAGTAGGATGTTTGCATCTGCGTTTGCAAATGAATGATAGTTAGAGTTTTGTTCCTGTCAACATGTTTCTATTCTTTAAAATGAACATGTGAATGTTTCAATCTGTATTCCTCAACATGTTACAGCGCACTGAGTCAAAATCATTACCTAGTGTTATATGTAAGATAATCTGCTCCCTCTCTTTGTTTTGCTGCAGCAAGGAGTTGGTAATAGGTCAATCCTGCTGTCCTTGTATCTACTAGATGGCTTACCTCAGCGATTACAAAGTTGTTGAAGGGCTGATCTCAGCCATGTCCTCTTGTACTAGTAGTAGGTGTACTCACCTTGTATAACTACTCTAGGCAATGCAAAGAGGCAACTAGTTCAGTTGCTGCACCTGCAGGCTTGTGCTTGTGCTTGTGCTTGTGCTGTGTCTGAGCTCAAGTTCAATTCATCTTCTACCTCTAGCCATGATTTGTGAGAGTGTCGGTGTGAATGAGCTGATTGCTCATCTCTGCAGGTGGCTGGATTGCCAACATTATATACATACTCGTTTCAGTTATATGCAGCTTGTATCTATGATTGTAAGTTCTGGCAGCAATTATTATTCCTTCTCAATAGGTAGCTAAGTTGCGATGGTGTATGCTCTTTGTTTTGGTGATGGATGAGGTCACAAGGGACATACAAAGTGATATCCTTTGGTGTATGCTCTTTACTGATGATGTGGTGCTAGTTGACGAGACAAAGGCAGGGGTTAATAAGAAGTTAGAACTATGGAGGCACACGTTAGAGTCGAAAGGTTTAGACTTAGTAGGACAAAGACCGAGTACATGAGGTGCGACTTCAGCGCGACAAGGAATGAGGAGGGAGACGTTAGTCTCGATGGGCAAGTGGTGGCCAAGAAGGATATTTTTTGGTATTTAGGATCGATGCTACAAAAGGATGGTGACATCGATGAAGATGTTAGGCATAGAATCTCAGTCGGTTGGTTGAAATGGCGTCAAGCTTCAGGCGTCCTCTATGACAAAAGGGTGCCTCAAAAGTTAAAAGATAAGTTTTATAGGACAACGATTTATCGGCAATGCTATACGGTGCTGAATGTTGGCCTACAAAAAGGCGACATATCCAGCAATTGAGTGTAGTAGAGATGCGTATGTTGTGATGGTGTTGTGGGCACACAAGGAGGGATAGAGTCCGAAACGACAATATTCGGGATAGGGTTGGGGTGGTACCAATTGAGGAGAAATTGATTCAACACCGATTGAAATGGTTTGGCCATGTTCAACGGAGGCCACCTGAGACGCCGGTGTGTAGTGGGGTTGTAAAGCGGGTCGATAATGTAAAGAACGGTAGAGGTCGACCTAAACTGACTTCGAACAAGTCGGTGAAGAGAGACATTAAGGAGTGGAATATCCCTAAGGATTTAGCTATGGATAGGAGCGCTTGGAGACTAGCAATTAACGTGCCTGAACCATAATCCTTTTTTCTTGTATCCTCTATGTGTCCTTTATTTCCTGTTCTCTTTTGAGTTTCATCTCTAACCTACCCCAACTTGCTTGGGACAAAAGACTATGTTGTCGTTGTTGTCATTGTTGTTGTAATAGGTAGCTAAGTTTGAGTTCTCTTTGACTCAAATTTGGCTACCTATTTCTTTTTATTTACAATACTATCTAGTTGTTCATAGGTTTGGTTGAGTTTCTTTCTTAGAAAATATTTATCTACAATACTGTCTAGTTCTTCATAGGTTTGATTGAGTTTCTTTCTTATAAAAATGTTATTTCTCATTCAACATTTCATTTTCAGTTAATACTGATCACAGTTCTACTGTTATAGCCTATATATTTTATCTCTGCATTATAATGTGTTAGAACGTAGTACTGAACCACTCCCAGTAACAAATTATGCTAGGTTGTTTGGTTGAAGTAGTGCCCTCAACAAACTAATATTATGAACAAGTAACAGTTCCTTGGCGCTTATGACTTATAGCAGAAATTCATTTGTCAACACAACTTACTGCTTTTTCATAATCCCATCCCTATCTTGCAGAAGGCTGCTGAAAAAAATCTGCTTGTAAATGGGTTGACTGCTAAGTACTGACAGAGCGATGTATACCTATCCCATGCTCCTTGACTCAATCAGGTTTCTAACTAGGTTGTCTTCTGGCTACATGAGTAAACAGTGTACCATTCTTCTGGCTGCACATAGAAGTGTTGCCTGCGTTTGCTATTTTGATCAGCTGGAAGTATTAAGCTTTCTTCTGAGGAAGATACTATCTGGTTTCTTACATGTTATATATTGTCATTTTCATGTGTCTTCTGGCTTCATACAGTTAAATACAACTCTTTATTTCATCTAGTTAAGGAAAGGGGTGAGAAGAAAAATGAACTCTTAATCACGAAAATTACAAAATGCTAAAAGGTTTCCACAAATACATGAAAATCTCTTTTTGTGCACAAGAAATCAAGAACTTCCAGTAACAAAAGCATTGGCAAAAATGATAATCTTAAGCTTATGCTGTCCAATCATGATGCATACAGTGTGCTAGCTCTCAGAAGGTAAATGAAACAGGAACATGACAAATAATCATAATGAGAAACATCTCAGAAACTTTGTGATTTTCTTTCTCTCTCTGGGTTCACTGTATTTTCTGTCACCGTTTGCAGCTGTTTTATCATGATTCGGTGTAGATGATGGTGGTGTCGGGTTGTTGGATCTGCTGCTGTTGTTAATAGGAGAAGGTGAAAGTGGTGGTGTTGGATCAGCAGTTGTATCTGTCGTCACCTCTTTGCCATCGCAGATGATCTTGACTTCACAATAGAGAGGTGCGCTCTTCTGTACCTGTCCTGCTATTGTGGTTCCTCTCTTCATCCTCCTGTGTTCAATTTGACAGATTCAGCATATATTTGCAGAAGTGGCGTGCACACAGTTTTGTGTTTCTGTTAATTGAAGGCCTGGTAGACATTACCGCACATTTGACTTTGAAACCCCTAATACTAGCTGTCTAATGTGCAGAACAGGAACAAGCTCGATGATTGCGTTAGCAATTTGATCGCTCTCTATGAGGTACACATCAACGGTAACCTGAATATGAAAAGAGTGATATCAAAACTGAAAACTTCTTGATAAATCAGAATATGTAACGAACTGGTCCAGCTGCTTACCTGAAATTTGCGGCACTGGTCCAAGAATTTCTGCAGCATCTGTCGCCTCTTTGATCTCTCTTGATTCAAGTAAGTTTCGATCTGCTCTGGGCTTGCTTGGCTCTTAGGCATCATTCCTACTATTTCAGAAATTGACGGTGTGTCAGGTTCATCACAAAATTATCCTTTTAACTGAATATTTCTTAAATCATCATCAGATGCAGAAATGGGCTGTAACACGTACAGTCTATCTTTTTTGTTCTTTTCCTTTTGTATGTATTAGTTACTGAACCTGCTGAAAGTCTATTTTCATCTTTGTGCCATTTTGTCAAGACTGGAAGGTGGCAGAACGGAATCCTACCGTGCTGATGCTGTTCACACATCAGTGGCAGTCTAGATCACATGGCATACTATGCGCCCTACTCTACGGGGCATCTCATCACAAAGCTACTTTGTTTTTTGGCATGCAGTGTTCCTGTATGGTCCACGAATCTCGTTAGCATCCGCTGCCAGGATCTTAAATAATGGATGGATGCATATATGATCTTTGATAATGGATTCTGACTTTTTGAGTGCTTTTCTAAAGCGAAATTCAGGTTTGGTTCCTGATCGAACCACAAGCCTCTGATTATAACCCAAGAAGGCAAGAATTTCACTGGAAACAGTTTGATTAGAGCCCAATAATTTGACCGGAACCACGCTGACCAAACAGATCCCAATCCCATTATTCATTTGCGAAAGAATACTCAAAAGAAAAATACAGTCAGCAGGAGGCACCTAACACATTATGGGTGGCCATGTTGCCATGTTGGTGTCTCCGACGACTCCCATCCCCTACAAGGTCAGCATCAACCGTTTGGAACTTTGCTGCTGCAGCTTTGCGTCGGGGCCAAAACCCACCATTGTATTCTTGGCACAAGCGGTTACGAGGCTCCAACGGGAACTCCGGCCCGTGAGGACGACACCTTTGAAAGTTTCACAGTCATGCGTGCAAAATCAATCTGGAAAACACTAGTCCAAGAACTTGACCGTACGTCTTCCGTCACGACCATCGTCATCTTGATTGATTGATTGGCGACACGAAACAAGACTTTGTTTGGAAATTATATTGCAGCGCTGTCGTCTTACTACTGCTACTAGTTGCGGTATTAGGCTTCATTCATTTCACTCTTACTTTTCCATTAGCTAGTGAGCAAACACATTTTGGTCGAGTTGGGACATGGAATGTTGGATGTTTTTGAGACCACAAAGCCTGGCTGTAACCCAAGAATTCCAGAGGAAGCAAGCAGTTTGATCGATCCCTATCCTACGCGAGTCAGAGGGGGGAATAGTTCTGTTCCAAATGGAACACTACTGATCACAGGCAATCTGAATCTGAGTGCGAATGAGAAAGCTATAATCAGCGATCATAATTGCATATATAGGAGTAATTCTAGAAACAAAGATGATGTAAACATAAGAGGAAGCAGGATCGAAGAGGATCGGAGAGAGACCAAGCAAGTAGTAGATGGCTCACATGGGGTGGGGATGCTGGTGACGACGGGGAAGACGTGCACGAGGTAGACGAAGCTCCGCGGCTTGGTAAGCCGGCGCAGCGCCCAGGACAGCGCCGCCATGCTGGACCCGCCCTTGCTGACCGCCACGTACACGTCGTCGTCGGCACCGGACGACGCCGCGGTGGAGACGGCGACGCCGACGCTCCGCGGCAGCCGATCGTCCGGCTCCAGCTCCTCTATCTCCCACGTGCTGGCGCTGCCGGCGCCATCAGCACCGTTGGTGTGGCTCGGCGGCAGGCTGCCGCCGGCGTCCTCCACGCCGCCGCCGCCGCCGCCACCGGACTCGGCCATGCACGGCTGACGGCTGGGCGAGGTAGAAGAAGAATGTGAAGACGAGCAGGAGTCGTAGCCTTTCCTGGTGCCACGCTCCTGCTGACGGGCCAGGAAGATGTAGGAGTATTTGGTAAGGTGGCGTCTGGGATTTCTTGTGGTTTTATTTACTCTTAATTTGACATTTTCGAGGTGGTATATGCTGTTATTCGTTTGTTGGGTCCTGTACTTGGCAGGTTATGCATAATTTCTGCTGGTCGCGCTGGCAATGCGTTGTTCATCTCATCTGCGAACTAACCTGATCGTAATGGTATTATTATACTTTTATATTAGAAGACCGTACAGTCGAGGAAATGAAAAGCATGTGTTGCTTACGAGCAACTAGTATTTGTATAATAGTTGACTGCATACAAATAAAATATGTAAATAATGCAATGGATCTTTAACCATTTGCATTTGTTGGGATATGTAAAAAAAATAGTTACACGGGCAGTACTCTTGTCGTGGGCCTGGTGCGACTGATCGATAAAAGAAAAAAATTTACTTTCGGTACCTCAGCTATCGTGAATGTTTACTTTGGATCCCTCAATTTTAAAATCACATAAACTTTATCCCTTGATTTTTGAAACAGTGCAGATTACATTCCTCGATGGTTTTGGATAGCGGTTTTGCTACAGTAATGAAGGTTTTGCTACATTGAGAGTGGTTTTTTCTTTTTTATTTATTTTTTTAGCTAAACCTTTCAAAAATCATAGTAAATCATAAAAAATTGTAAAATAGAAAATCAAATTTTGTTGGACTTCATATGAGTAGATCAATGAAATGAATATATAATATGGTATGCTTTAGTATAAAGTTTTTGTTATAAAAATTTTCTCTAAAAAGAAAAAGATAAAATCTTTATAGCAAAAACTTTATACTAAAGCATATCATATTATATATTCATTATGTAGATCTACTCACGTGGAGTCCAAAAAAATTTGTTTTTCTATTTTACAATTTTTTTGATTTATTATGATTTTTGAAAGATTCAGCCAAAAAAATAAATTAAAAAGAAAAACAAAACCATTGCCACTGTAGCAAACCTCCATTACTATAGTAAAACCATCATCCAAAACCGTCGCGGGACGTAATCTGCACTGTTTTTAAAAGTTGAGGATGTGTTTTGTCTGGTTTAAATTTAAAGGTCCAAAAGTAAACTTTCGTGATAGTTGAGGGATAAAAATAGACTTTTTTCTCGATAAAATGGGCTGGATCGCTTTTTTCTCCTTGGCCAGGGCGACTGAATCCGAACGCCCATGGTCATGGCCTCCTATAATGAAGTGGTCCTTGTTTCATGTATGTGGCTACAGGAGTGCAGTGCATGACAGATGATAGATGGGGCAAGCTAGTCGCAACGCCAGCTTCTCCAGAGAGGCCCTACTGGCTACTGCACAAGCACGACACTAGGACAGATTGGGCAACTGTGTCCTCCTCCCATCTACGTAGAAAAAGATGAGCCGGTGATGACCGGTTGTTAAGTAAGGCAATTGTAGCATATCTGGCAATAGATAGCCTGGTATTCTTGATTTGCGATTGTTGCACGTTTAGTAGGTGATCAATCAGTTGCAAGTGTGATGGTAATCTCGTGAATTCTTTCTGTAATTGTCACGATGTACCATTTGCAAATGCATGCCAGCCAACCCTCGTTTGGTTGAGTATGGTACGGCCAATTCCTCACCGTACACCGTTGACCGTTGTGTCGAAATAATAACGCATACGTACATAGGAGTACATACATCCAGCGCATGATCACGTACGCGTCCGCGTGTATTGGATTGAAATTGAATCGTAGATTATTTGGGAGGGCGTGGACCTAGAGCGGAATATGCTCGCGGATCGCGGTCGGACACCCCGTCCTACTCGACTGGACGGCGCCCGCCCCGCCAGGGTCAAACCCACCATCAGAACAGGAGGCCGAAGCCTGCTACATGCGGCTCTGTGGTCCCCCACCCGGCCGGTCACCAGACTCAAAATGACGTAGGTAAGAGCGTATGTGGAGTTTATTTTAAAAGTCTTACATATCATATTTAAAAATTTTTAAAAATTTTAAAACTTTATGCACCAATAGTAATATACCAAATAAGCATTGTACTAAATTTTGAGATTTAAATATATTTTATAAAAATTTATATAAAAAACAAATTTCATCCACTAAAGGACAAAAGGTCATGATGGCTGAATTTTGTTAATTTCATATGAATTGTTGTAAAATATGTTGGAATTTCAAAATTTGTTACAATGCTCATTTGGTATATTACTATTGGTGTGTAAAGTTTTAAAATTTTTAAACACTTCAAAGTATGAAATGTAAGACTTTTAAAATAAGCTTCGTGTACGCTCTTACTAACGTGGATGCATTGGGCGACTTTGTTTGCTCGGGTCAGTCGAATGGGCTTTTTTTGTTCGCGCAGGCCACGGGCCAATGGGCTTGATCGGATGAAAAACAGGGCTTCATTCCCATTCCCATCTTTTTATAAGAGCATCTCAACTGCCTTAGGGCACAACACACCGGATTATTCCACAAAAAAAACACACCGGATTATGATTTCCATTTTATGCCTATTATTATTACATCTGGTGTCACAAAGGTTGTTTTCTTTATATAAACTTTGGTCAAACTTAAACATAATTTCACTTAGTAGTTAGGATAAAAGTTGAATAACAACGTAACACAACATGCAGGAGTTAGTTGTACACACTTGTGCTACGTTATATGCAGCGCTTCTTTAACTTGTTTCACATCATATATAATATGAAAGTGATTATGAACACGTACAACACGAACGCGTAACTAGCTAGCCGTGTGTGCGCCCTACCCTAGTGCATCACCACAACAGGTGTCTTCTGTTGCGCTATCGGCCAAAGTGCGAAATCGATCAGAGATGCTTCCAGCTTTTGATGGATACACATGCGGCTAGCTTATCAGTGCAGCTGCCGCGCTTGATCTGTCTCTCCGTTCCAGTTTGAGGCGCGAGGTTATTTTTCTGTTGCGGATCGGGATTATTCGAGGGTGGAAATGGAACTTAACGGCCAGCAAGAGCTAGCTGTAGCATTCTTGCACACACACTGACACGTCACACGGAGGCACCACACACACATGCATGGTCGATCTCGTTTTAGATCAGAGAGTCAGAGAGATGTGTATCTCTGCTGGGACATGGTGTATCTATATACCGGCATACCCTGCAGAGGCAATATATATGCATATGGTCAATCTCGTTCATGTGTACACCCTGTAATCTCTGCTGCGTGCAGTGCTTTCGTCGTATCCCTGCAGCTACAAATACAATACGATACAAGATGGCCGTTACATGCATACATGCATGTACTTAGCTTGCGAGTTAGTTGCATCGGATCAAATAGTTCAGAAACGAAGGCGTCAGGCGTGACACTGACACGTACGCGGTGGCACCGCAAACTTACAGTATATGGGGTGACAACTAGCTAGCATGGCCACGGGTATGCCACATGATGACGATAATGAACAACGACTGTAGGATATATGACTTCAACTGAGAGGTTTCTGCATCGTGGCCTTGTTGCTATAAAAGTATGTTTATAGCAGTAATAAAGAAAATTTAAAAGCTAATAACACATGCACTCCCTCCCTCATAAAATAGAGTGTATTCTAGTCATTGAGCGCGATAGACGCATGTACCCCTCTCTTACCTTCCTAATATATCGAAATCTTAATCTATTTTGCATGGTTAAAGGGTGAACTCTTAGTCCTTATACAAAATATGACAAGCATATGAGTTACTTTTCTTATAAAAACTAATCATATATTTTTATTTATTTAAGTAAACATTATCTTTTTATCCCTCAAATGCACTATACTTGAGGATAAATTTCAAATGCCAGAATACACCATATAACAGGACGGAGAGAGTATATTCATGTACAAGAAAAGGAAAATGCAATCAGCTATGGAAAGATTAACTAGAAACCGTGACTAGGGAAACTCAAGAAACGTGTTAATGTCCTTTATTTCTCTGCCGCCATGCATGGAAGAAGATGCATGTACAGGCCGAGGCCGGCTATAAATACATGGCATGATGATACGTACCACGCACCACCTCGCACATCCTAGCCCTTTGCTAATTGATCATTGGATACACGTACACCCAACAGCTCTAGCTCTAGCTCGTCTCGCGTAACCCGCCGCCGGCCGGCTTCCGGCATGGCTTCTTCCAAGCAGATCGTCGCCTTGTCCTGTGGCTTCATTGCCATCACGGCGGTCGTTCTCCCCTTCCGTCCCTGCGGCGCATCCTCCGTCGAGCCCATGGACGGCGGCTGGTCGGACGCCGGCGTCACCTGGTACGGCCCTCCCAACGGCGGTGGTTCCGACGGTACGTACGCACGTGTGCATTACATACCATGCATCACATGCACGGCCATGATATACCATGCATTCGAGCTCATCTAGTTGCGTTAACTTCTATGTTGCCTTGCCTGTTGCTGTTGGTATACATATATATAGGTGGTGCGTGTGGGTACCAGGGTGCCGTCGACCAGCCGCCCTTCTCGGCAATGATCACCGCCGGCAGCGACTCCATGTACCAGGGCGGCAAGGGCTGCGGCGCCTGCTACCAGGTATATACGTCAGATCATTAGGCCGGTTATTACACACGTTCATCGATCGGCCGGTTCGATCAGTAGTGCAAGTGTTAACCCTGCGTGCTAGCTAAATTAAGATTGCTAATTTGTTGGCTCTGGGTTGCGCCTTTGGACTACTTCTTCAGGTGAAGTGCACCGGCCACCCGTCGTGCTCCGGCAGCCCGGTGACCGTGGTCCTCACTAACGAGTGCCCCGGCGGCGCGTGCCAGTCCGAGCCCGTCCACTTCGACCTCAGCTCATATCCTACACAAGGCTGAAATGTTGACGGCAAAGAAGAACCTCGAATTTTCAAGTAATTATTTTACTAGCTTTCCAGATTCCAAAGTCATTTCAAACCTTAGTAGGGTAGGCATCAACCTAGGCTCCTCGGAGGTAGCAGTCATTAAAAAACTAGAGGTAGATAGGTTGGTCCTTTGCGCTAATCAAAAGAAGAGCAAATCCAATTACTCAAACCTCGAAAGCGATGATGAACGGGAAGAGTGACTTGAAGCATTTCCCAGCCACGCTTGTGGTAATCTAAATGAGAATATGCTGGACAAGGAGAATGATCAAATCATAGATCTCTCTCCTCTCTATCGTAAGAAAAAATATCATAATGCCAGAAATACAAATAAAGGCAGACTTCCCAGAAAGCCAAAGACTTTCTCTAAAATTAATTTCAAATGAAAGGGATTTTCTGGAATAGCAGAGGTCTTGGAGACTTGGTTAAACATCGGTTCTTGGCTGAATTAGTTAAGAAGGAGCAAATTAATTTTATAGCTCTCTCTGAAACGGGATGGGACTCATTTTCGGATCACGTCCTCAAAAATTTATGTGGTGGGCAAGAATTCTTGTGGCATACCATGGCGCCTCATGGTAGATCAGGAGGCATACTGCTTGGTGTCGACCTCAATGTTTTTGATATTGGAGCCATTGACGATGGAGATTTCTATGTGAAATTTACCCTAAGATGCAAAAACAATGACTTCAAATTTGTGCTATATTCAGTATACGGGCCTGCGCAATCTCAAAACAAGTGTGATTTTCTAGCTGAATTAGCCAATACTTGCTCTAAGGAGTCCCTTCCGTATATGTTAGGAGGAGATTTCAATATAATGAGAGCTCCAGAGGAAAAGAGTTTCGGGGATTTCGAACCCAAATGGTCAAATCTTTTCAATGCTGTCATCGAGTCTCTGAATCTCAAGGAGATTGTGATGTCAGACCATCAATATACTTGGGCGGGGTCTTTTGAAAAGCTAGATAGAGTCCTCGTCAGTACAGAGTGGGAAGATCAGTACCCACTGACGACTGTCGAATCTAGAGATAGGAATATTTTAGAACATACTCCCCTGGTACTCAACACAGATGCCTCGACTCACTAGACCCAAAACCGACCTTTCAAATTCGAGAGGGGATGGTTGATAAGGGATGGATTTTATGACATGGTTGCTAATATCTGGCAATCTGAATGTTCTGGATCAACTCCTTTGGAACGTTGGCAGTCAAAGATCAAAAGACTCAGACAACATTTAAGAGGCTGGGCTAAATATACAGCAGGGTCATATAGAAAAGAGAAGAAAACTCTCTTAGCTCTTTTAGAGAATCTTGACAAGAAAGCGGAGTGTACCTCCTTATCTGATCAAGAAATTAATCTTAAACATTATCTGAAAGAGCGTTTAGTCTGCCTTTTAAGAGAAGAGGAACTAAAATGGTATGAGAGCCAAAGTCAAAATCCTATTGGAGGGTGATGCTAACACTCGGTTCTTTCATCTTGTGGCTAATGGGAAACATCGCCGGCAGCATATCTACAAACTTGAAAATGATCAAGGTACTGTGGTTGGTGATGAGTGCCTCAAAAGCCATATTACAAATTATTATAAGAATCTCTTTGGGCCACCTAAACATTCTGCGATCACACTAGTTGAAGACCACAACTTAGATATCCCACAAGTATCCCCAGAAGAAAATGATATCCTCATTAGTCCGTTCACCGAATCTGAGGTGAGGGATGCAGTCTTCCAAATAGAGCATAATAAAGCTCCAGGCCCGGACGGATTCCCTGCGGAATTCTATCAGGTATTTTGGGGAGTTATCAAGGATGACCTTCTACACCTCTTTGCAGATCTCCATAGGGAGACTCTCGATCTTTACAGCTTGAATTTTGGAATCATTACCTTAATTCTAAAAATTCAAGGTGCTACAAAAATTCAGCAATATAGACCAATTTATGTCCTAAATGTGAGCTTCAAAATATTCACAAAAGTGGGCACAAATAGACTGAATATGGTCACTAAAACAGTGGTTAGCCCAACGCAGACTGCCTTCATGCCAGGCAGGAATATCATAGAAGTAGTAGTGATATTGCACAAAACTATACATGAGTTACACACCAAAAAATGAGATGGGGTCATTTTTAAAATTGACTTTGAGAAGGCATATGATAAGGTAAAGTGGTCTTTCTTATAGCAAACCTTACGTATGAAAGGTTTCTCCCCCAAGTGGTGTAGGTGGGTTGAGAGTATGGTCACTGGGGGAAGTGTGGGGATAAAAGTCAATGATGATATTGGCCCATACTTCTAGACCAAACGTGGGCTCAGGCAGGGAGATCCTATGTCGCCCGTCTTATTTAACATCATTGCTGATATACTAGCTCTTCTTATTAATAGAGCAAAAGCCGATGGCCAAATAAGAGGAGTCATCCCCCACCTTATTAATGATGGTCTATCAATCCTACAATATGCGGATGACACCATTATTTTTTTAGACCACGACCTAGATCAAGCAAAGAATCTGAAACTTTTGTTATGCGCTTTTGTGCAATTATCTGGGTTTAAGGTCAACTTTCACAAGAGTGAAATCTTCTGCTATGGTGCAGCTAAAGAGATGGAGCCTTATTATACTAGTCTCTTTGGGTGTAGTGCAGGGGAATATCCCTTCAGATATCTAGGGATCTCAATGCACCATAGACAACTCCTGAATTCTGAATGGAAAAAGGTTGAAGAACGTTTTCAACAGAGACTCTCTTGCTGGAAAGCAAAATACTTGTCTTATGGGGGGAGACTAGTCCTGCTTAATTCTGTCTTAAGCAGTCTACCCATGTTTATGATGTCCTTCTTCGAGATTCCTAAAAGAGTACTCAAAAACCTTGATTATTTCAGATCAAGGTTCTTCTGGCAAGGATCTTTACACAAACATAAATATAGACTTGACAGATGAGACATCCTATGCCGTCCTAAGGACCAAGGGGGTCTAGGTATCCTAGACTTACAATTGTAGAATAAAGTGGTTGGTTAATCTACTTAACACAGAGGGTATGTGGCAATCCCTTTTAATGAACAAATACCTACGATCGAAAACCCTCACTCAAGTGACAGCCAAACCCAATGATTCGCATTTTTGGAGAGGCCTCAGGCACATCAAAGATGAGGTGTTGGCTAAGGGTTCCTTTGATATTAAAGATGGGACCAAGATGAGGTTCTGGGATGACACATGGGTAGGAGACAAGCCTCTAAAAGTTAAATACTCTTCCCTTCATAATATAGTGCATGATCGCCACGCCGCGGTATCGAAAGTGATGGCCACTATTTCTTTAAACATCTCTTTTTGTAGGGTACTGGTGGATAATAAACTTTTAGAATGGCTAAATCTAGTAGCACAGATTTTTAATATTGAATTAGTGGAAGGTTCAGATTATTTTAGATGGAACTTAACCAAATCTGGGTTATTTTCTGTCCGCTCGCTGTATCTCCATCTCATTGATACACGACCACCCTTTCTTCATAAGAAACTTTGAAAAATAAAAATTCCTCTAAAGATCAAAATCTTTATTTGGTTCCTACAAAGGGGTGTTGTCCTAACCAAAAATAATCTCGCTAAGAAAAACTAGAAAGGGAGCCAGAAATGTGTCTGCTGTAATATGAATGAGACTATCCAACACTTATTCTTTGATTGCCCCTTTGCCAAAATAATTTGGAGGATTATTTTCTTTGCTACAAATTGAACTCAACCAATATCCATCAACCATATGTTTGGTGTCTGGCTTCTTAATCACCATAAGAGGGTCAAAGGGTTGATCTGGGTTGGGGTTGCTGCCATGTGCTGGGCTATATGGCGATGCTGGAATGATGTTATTTTTAATAAATTCAAAACTAATTCTATTATGCAGGTTATTTTCAGGGGAGCGTATTGGCTCCGTTTCTAGGCCCCGCTATAGCGTGATAAGCAAGCCAAGGACATCCACTCAACGATAAGCAAGAGATTGGAGATGATTGCTTCAGAGATATATAATAAAGGATAAAAACACTTATATTATTTGCTTTAGTGTTCTAATCTATTTTTAAGACCGTAGTTTTTTTATCTAAAATATTATAATAATAGGCTATGTACATCCTTAGATGTAGAGGCTGGATATTATATATCCCTTATTAAAAAAACTTCGACCTCAGCGGCACGGCGTTCGGTGCCATGGCCAAACCCGGCCAGGACGACCAGCTCCGGAACTCCGGCCGCCTCCCAGTCCAGTACACTCGGTGAGTACATTTGCCTAGCTTGCACCGCCGTCGATCGTCCCAGCTGACTGACGCGACGCACCTGACCCGATCGACCGCGCGCGCGTTGGCTGTCTGAATCTGAATGCGTGCAGGGTGCCGTGCAACTGGAACGGCGTGGGCATCGCCTTCAGGGTGGACGCCGGCTCGAACGCCTACTTCCTGGCCATGGCCGTCGAGTACGAGGCCGGGGACGGCGACCTGCAGGCCGTAGAGCTGCAGAGCGGCGCGGCGGCGTGGGCGCCCATGGGACGATCCTGGGGCGTGCTGTGGCGCTACCAGTCGTCGTCCGGCTCCAGCCTGCAGGCGGCCCCCCTGTCTGTCCGCCTCACCTCCGGCTCCGGCAAGACCCTCGTCGCCAGCAACGTCATCCCCGCCGGGTGGCAGCCCGGCAACACCTACCGCTCCGTCGTCAACTTCGGATCAAACTAATTGACGAATGATGTTTATATGTTAATTGCTACGTACGTACTCATGCATGTCGATCTCCATCCAATCAGATCCAGCATATATGTGGCCTAGATCATGATCATATATATCTCTACTCTTGACTCTTGTCGTCTTTGCTGATGCTGATCAGCCAATGAATAATTGTCGATCGGAAACTCAACATTTGTAAAATGCAAGCACTGGAAATAAATTTTACTGCTAGTGTTCTGTGATGTCGTGATGGAATTGTTGGCGTTACGCTGCAAGAATACACCGGAGAATATGCATATATCACTGCTGTTTGCATGCCGCCGTCAATTTGGTTTTGAGCTACTCGATCAACATGTAGGAGAAAAATCGACGACCGTCTTATTAACACTTACGCAAGGCATTGTAACAGCATAAATGATTTCCGTAAAACAAAGCAGTATAAATGATTCGTTTTCACTCGTATCACTTCATTTTCCTACCCAAATCTATTAGCAAGCCTTGTCCAACTCACGCAAAATATACAATATATTCTTCGAAAAAAAACCCGAACCTGGAAAAAAAACTGAAATCATAATGCAATATGCATCCACATATCACTTGGGCTTGGGCCCGTTATGACGTCAAGTCGTCAACCACCTTAGCTTTTTAATTTTTTTTTTAAAAAAATTTACTAAAATAGTCTGCGGTTTCAAAATATGACAGAACTAGTCGCCCACAGTGGGCGTTTTTTAAAAAACGCCCACTGTCTGGGCGTTTTTTGTGACGTGGCAAACGGCCGGCCGGCGCCGGTGCCGGCGTTTGCGGGTGGGCCCCTGGCGGACAAAAAACGCCCACTGTGTGGGCGTTTTTTGGCCGCCAGGGGGCCGCCTGCAAAAGGGCCGGCCTGTTTTGCGGGCGAGCCCGGAGCAGTAAAAAAACGCCCACACAGTGGGCGTTTTTTGGCCGCCACCTATATATAGCCAGCCCCCCTTCAGATTTTCATTATATTCACTAAAATTTTCAGAAAAAAAGGGAGAAGATAGGAGGGAGGAGAAGGAAGTAACGGCGAAGCCCTGCCAGTTTGAGAC